>JALGAY010000001.1:20000000-21200000 GCA_029207805.1 Tribolium confusum
CCGAAACAATCGTAAATTTCAGTATGAAAGTTGTGTAAATGGTGGTTGAATGTGTGATGATTTCAAGCATTATCAGCATCCTTGTATGAAGGAAACGTTAGATAAAATTTATTTTTTGTTGTTTTATTTTTAATATAATTCCCTTAAGTTTAATCCATTATCATATCCTGGACCAAATCAAATCATGATACATCACCACTGAAATGTTCATCTAGGTAATTTAATTTTTATGTACAGCGACTGTACAATCATTCCCAAGAGAATTTATGGACAGGAAAATAAACTTTATTAAGTTAGTTATCTACTTTTAGGTGAACATTGTAAATACTCTTGTAAATAAATAAAAATAAGTTTAAATAAACGATTTTTTGCCAAAACCTTTTCCAGAATTTTAAGTGTCAATAGTTTCCAGAGACGCACCTAAAGGTGGAGACTTGGAGACTTAAAGTCTTCTCAAAATGAAGAAGAAATCAAGAATCAGAACCGTGAGGTGCTAAGAGGCAAAGAAGAGACCGCTTCAGGCGGCACAGTACAGAGATGACATTATCAATATTTTTGTCAAATATATTTTTTATATCTAAGTATTAACACACATTTACCTTAAACAAAAATAAATCACAGCAGCCATAAAAAATCTAACAGAAAGTTTCATTTTCCGCCTTAGAACAGAAAATTTTATATCAGCTCTCATTTTATTTATTTATTTTTTTTTTTCATTTGGAGAACAGCTATCTGTTTAATATAATTTTCATTTCTTGAAAATGCCGTAATGGACAAAAATAGTCAAATGTTTAAATAAATAATAAACAAATTAAAGGTTCTGATTTTTTTTCTCAATACTTAACTCATATTATTGTTGTATATTACTTAAAAAAAAAGTTGTAGAGCTCAGAATCAAAGAAAAGTAAAAAAATAACATTTTATAAGCCTATAATTAAAATAAAAACTTACAGAGTTGTTTAGTTATTGTTTGACCTAAGCTGTAGTTTGAAAAATGTATAACAACTCTACTCTCCATTTTTGACTTAAGCAATCAAAATGATGAATAAAACTATCTAATATAGCAACAAGAAAGAGATCGTGTTGTTCACGATATGCTGAAAAAAAATTGCGGTCTTATAAAGAGGCTAGTGAGATAATAACGTAGGTATTAAAATGAAAAGTTAGTAGTAGCACAGTACTGTAAAACAAAGTTACTAAAACGTAAACTGGTTGGTAATATTGAGTTAGAGTTGAAGAAACTAAAAAATATTTTTTTCGCCGATCGACAGTAAAAGTCACATTTTAGTAAAAATTTGAGCGCATTAAACTATCACATTTATTAACTGGGCGATATATCAGGATTTTATGAACTAAGCAGTAAAGTAGTCACTTTAAAGTCATGTTTTTCAGCTATCACAAAATTTTGAGACTAAATATCTAGCAACAAATTTTTCTAAAAAAAAAGGTAAACTCGTAGTGAAAAAATTAGATATACGTATGTGCCCGTATTGACTTTAAAAGAAGAAAAAAATTTTTATTTTTAATTTTTCGAAAAATTTCATTTTTGTAGATTTGCCCTGCTTGTTTTAAAACTCCCAAAACTTTTTATTTAACTCGGATGGTGCTCGGATAATATCATTTTTCTTCAACTCTAGTAGACGGATTTCATTGAAAAATACCACTGACAGTAAATGACAAAGTTCTATAGTTAGTAGAACTGCAAATTAAATCTTCGCTGATTTAAACAGTATTTATGCTATAATGTTGACTTTACAACAAAGAATTTATCTAATTCAATGTTACGGAACTGGAGAAGAGTTCTACCGAGTTGTTATCAGAAAACTCAAACAAAAGTACCTGGAAGTTACCATTTCAAATTTCGGTGCACAAAACTTGGAGACCAAATTTCTTAAAACGGGCTCGGTTTTAAACATTAAGAAGTCAAAAATGTTGTTCTATAAAGACAATGTTGCTTCAGTTCTTGCCGTTCATTGCGCAAAAGAAGCTCCAAGGTTGTCTTTAAGAAGGAAATACAAACTGGTATAAGTAAATTTCATTTACAAAAAATGTTCAAAGAAAACAAAATTTTACCATTTAAACCGCAATTTAGGCAAACTTTGGAAAATGGTTATGAAGCCAAACTTCTGGATTTTTGTTTGGAAATGGCCTACAAAATTTTGAAAGATCCAAATTTTCATATACGAATTATGTTCTCCGATGAATCAATGTTTTCAACTAACGGAATCATATCATATTAACATTGCCGGTACTAGAGTGAGACGAATCCGAACTTCAGGATTTCTTGTCGCCCACAATATTTAAAAAAAGTTAATGTGGAGTGTGCGGTTTCGTACTTCAGCATTATTGGCCCCGTATTTAGAAATCTCGCAAAATTTTTAGCTGATAAACTCGGTGAATTGCCGTTAAACTACCGCATAGAAATGTTTTTCCAACACGATGCGTGCCCTGCTCATTATGCCGGCATTGTTTGGCAGTGGCTAAATACAGAGTTCCATAATAACTGAATAGGAAGAGATGGTAGCATTTTATAGCCACCGAGAAATCCTGATCTCAAAATAATGGACTTTTGTCTGTAAAGTCAATTTCAAACAAATTGTTGACAGTGAGTCACTAGACAATGATGTAGAGCAATTAAAAAATAGGATACAAAATGCTGTCCAGTCCTTTTCAGTCTTAGAAATAAGAAGCAGTTTCAATGAGTTTAGAGCTCTCATTGAAATCTGCGCAGAAAATGGAGGAGCATTATTTGAATAGAAAATTATTAGTTTATCTTTTTGGAAATTTTGTTTCATTTTACCATTTGTTAAATTTATTAAATAAAACTTGAACTCAATTTAAATATTTTCCAGCAATAAAATGATATTATCTCGAGAACCGTTCAAGAAGAGTGAAATTTTCTGAGAAATCAGAAATAAGAAATTTTTCCTCTTTTAAAGTTGATCCGGAGACATACTGCATGTTCAATACGGCAATAAAGTAGATTTAGCGGCACCTTGCCCAAAAGCAAAAACAAAAGCTGGCGGCCACGGCATTAAATCACAAGCCTTATTGCCCAAAAAAGCAAATCGGTATTTGAGGGCTGAAAAATTCCATTGGATTAAACTTGTAGCTACGATATATGGCATATTTGTGAAAAATTTTAATCTAATTGTTTATATTACGTGGGTTAAGATAAATTTGGCCTGATTTTATCTAATTTGAGTAAAAAATTGTAGATATAAACAAGGTAATTGTGTTTTGGCTAAAGTTTAAAAAATCATCAGTTGTATGAGGCAACACAAACAAATAACAAGTTATTACTATTCCTGAAACAAGGGCGGACCGGCATTTATGTATATTCCAAGAATTTTAGTAGAGATTTACCGTTCAATCAATAATAAATTTTAATTCCTCTATGCTTGTTGTTTATTGTATATATAAGATTTATTGGATTGAGGATTAGTCGTTCCAAATGCCCAAGTAATTGTTTCTATTTATTTTGTACAAAAAATTTTTTTCCCTTGTTTAATAAAAACATATTAGAACAAAAACAACTAGAAATAATAATAAATAAGAGGACTTAGCAGGAAATCTGACATTGAGATTAGTAAGATCTAAGCTCATTTGTAGAACTTGTAGAACTTATTTGACATTTTACAATGTTTTACAATAACAAATTAACAGTTATTGAAATACTGCAGTCTTTAAATCTATAAAATCATAAATACTATGGATTTCTTTTTTACAATTAGTGGTGAAAAGTAACTTTATCCAAATTTTTAAATTTAACAATTTTTACTACGAGAATTAGAATAATTACATTTTGCTTTTTTTGAAATTTTTAATTACATTAATTTTCATTTTTGCTAATTAACTTTTATTGTTTACAATTATTTTAAAAAAATATTTAAGATATTTTGTAGTTAATTTGTAGAAGATTGCTCAGTTACAATACGTTTATAAATAAAAATGGTTCAAAAATGTGCGTTTACAAATTTATTAAACAAAACTTGAACCGAATTAGAATATTTTCTAGCAATAAAATGATATTATCTCAAAAATAGTTCGTGTTAAATAAAAAGTAATTTGTGTTTTGGAAGTTTGAAAATAATCAGAACAAATCAAGAAGAGTGAAATTTTCTGAGAAATCAAAAATAAGAAATTTTTCCTCTTTTGAAGTCGATCCGGGGACATGTTCAATACGGCAATAAAGCAGATTTGTTGGCGCCTTGCCCAAAGGCAAAAACAAAAACTGTCAGCCACAGCATTAAATCACATGGCTTATTGCCCAAATAAACAAGTAAATATTTGTGGGCTAGGAAATTATTTGCTGATTTGTACTTTATACAACTAAAAAAATATGATTTTCGGGCGACAAGTGACGTTTCGAAATTTTATAGTAGAAGGAAAAGATCTATAAAACTCATTATAAAAGTCAGTTGATAAGTGCACAATAGTTTATAGTCAGAGGATTATTGGTGCCATAAATAAACGACAAGACACCAGGCGCAATCTCCAAATTCTTAGGCAAACGGATTAAGAAATTATTCTAAATTTTCTTTCGGTCGGTGGGTCTTTTGTAGTTGACCGTAATAAGATTAGTGTTTATTGGGTCTGTTGTAAGAGGACTGGCTACTAATAAATTCCTGCATAAGTCAGTTTCTTATATCTTTTCCTTCTACTATATTTCCCTGGTTTAGTGAACGGGCATTTTAGAACAGAGGAAAAAATGTATTGCAACAACTATTAAAGATATAATCACCTAACTCATTTTTCAAATCTTTTCTAATACTGAAGCTATATTTGTCGCTTAATTTTTCTGTAAAAAATGTGCAACTTATTTAAAATTCTAAAAATGATGTACTAAAAATCAAATTTATAATTTTTAAGATTGATTTAAGATGACGATAAATCTTATAAAAAACATGATTTTCTAATTTATGACTTAAAGGCTTTTGAGGACGGTTTCAAAAGTTGTAATCTACTAAAAAATCTTCCAATTTTAAATTCTTGTGTCCCTAAAGGTTCTCCACAAGTTGGTATACAGGGTGTTATGGAACTGAATGCAAAAATTTTAACCTGAAATGCAGCACCACAAATAGTGACAATCTGCAAAAAAAATTTTGTCTTATCTCAATTGATAACAGAATTATAACCTAAAAATTAATTATTACAAAACGTATAACAATTTTTTTTAATATAGGGCAACTATAGGTTTTTCAGGTAGAAATAAAGCGATTTAAATTAATTTACCTCTATACTAAGTTGCACCGTTTAGGAGCTAGAGGACGCCAAAGTTAGAGATTAAAAGTCTATTTTATACTTTAAACGTAAATATCTCGAAAACGGTACGTTTTAGCAAAATATTGCGTTCTTGCGTTTTTATTTAGAATCCACTAGCATATTCATTTTTTCTACAAGAGTACACTCAACTTCATTTGTGTACCAAATTTGGTATTAATTGGTTAAGCGGTTTTCGAGATATACCAAAAAAATGCTTTTTTATACCCAACTTTGACGGCCTGTAATTTCATTATTAGTTGAGATAGGACAAAAAATTTTTTGCAGATTTTTATTATTTGTGGTGCTGTATTACAGGTTAAAATTTTTGCATTCACTTCCATAACAGTCTGTATATAGGTGTCACTTGGTTTTACCGAATTACCGATGATGTTACACTTTTTATCACTTCAACTCATAATTTCAAAGCGATTTTACTTCGTTATAAATGTCCCTGTTAAATTCAGCAGTGTTTGAAGCCCCCCTTTTCTCCAAAATTGAATGGAATAAAAAGTAAACATGTTAAGAAGTTTATTACAGCAGCAATTTTAGTCAAAATTGGTTGGACCAGTTATAAAGTTTTGTTAAAACAGTCCCGTATAAAAATAATATCTGATTTTCTGAATGCGCCATGGTAGTTTAATTGCCGTCAAATGTGTAAAGTCAAGTTTAAAACCAAGTTCAAACTTTAGGGCTCCTTCCGAGTGGAAGGTAAGCCAAAAATCCGAATTTCTAAATGTTGAAACGTGGTGTTCGAACAAAACCGCGTTCCACCTAGATCGACTCGAACTTGCGCACTGCTCTGTCGTTTTATTAATTCCCATTTAAAAATTCTTCGCTGACTCTGCCGCAGTGTGTGGAACAGAAAGAGCAAACACAAACAGTGCGGGGTCATATGTATGTGCGCAAGGTGTTCGGTAAAGTGGTTTTAACGTAACTCACTTTAACTAAACTTGGATTATTACAAACAGGTAATTTTTAAAATTCTCTACCAAAAAAAATTACATAAACTTGAAAACTTGTAACCAATTTTTCAAAAAAAAATTTTATAAATTAAAAACTACAAAGTTCGCTTTATCACTGATAACAACACTTATTAAATTATTATAATCACAAGCCACGTTTCAGTTCGCACACCTCTATCACCTGTTATCAACGTGAAAATTTGGTACGTTTTTTAAATTTTTTTGGCGCTTTTGTGTTGTTACAACCTGATTGTTTCCGAGATTTAGCAAGATTTTCTTACTTTCTAATTACGGAAGCTGAATGCTTCATTGAGTTATAAAATTTTTGAAAAAGGTACTGTTTTGGCGCAATTCCGGTGACATTATTGTTGTGTAACACTTCCGGTGACAAGATTACCGGAACTACACGTCTATAACATCCCCAACGTTCGTAAATTATGACCTTTCAAATGTGAGCTTCTACCTACGATAGACAACAATAGGTTGTGCTATCAGGTTTCGGGATGTAGCACCTGACAATGACGAGAATTTTAAACAGAATTTTCGGTTGTAATTATTCTAAATTAGAATTGTTTACAAACTGCTGGAATAATAACCGTGACATTTCTAAGTGTTACAGTTTTAATAAAGCGTTTCTTCTTTATTGTTCATTGTAATATGACTCATTAGGTAATTTGTTATTGCAAAATTCTGCGAAAAGCTTCTAAAATCAACAATGTCTTTATCACTTTTGCAACATCTCTAGAACTCTTTGATTTTTTTAAAAACAGTCGTTAATCAGATTGTATCTTATCTTAAACAAACTCCAATAAGTGACAGTTTTAAGATAAGTCTTCAAGGATTTTTGAAGGGAATTCCAATAAAAGAATCAAAAACCGTTTTGGAATGAAGGTAAAGATCTTCAGACTGATTGCTTTACTGGCATAGTTCAGTGATCTCAAACCAACTGAAACGAGACTATCACGAAATGTTAGAAAAAGGCTATACTTGACAATGAACTTGTTTATTAATTATTATTCTAATTTTTATGCTTGGAGTAATTGATGGAAGATGCATGGTCTTCACTCAATTTGCATTCAAATTATGCCCCATTTGCTTTGAAAGTGTGGAAAATTGAAGCTCTTAGCAACAAGGCAGGAAACGTTTATTTACAATTTTTTTTCAAAGAAACATTGACGAAACATATGTCGTAGACGGGTAAATAATTCGACACGATCCCTCTATTTACCCAATTAGCACAATCAAAGTTGATGTAACAAATTTATTAGTAGGGAGAGATTTGTCTGATTTTTACCAGTTTAATTCTTATACAGTGTAGGCGACCACTACCTAGTCCTAGACCTTGGAAAAAACACTGTATGATTAATTTTAAGAACCTTGAACGGATGTTCCCATATTAGTTTGTTACAGTTGACTATTTTTACTAATGAAAAATTTATTCTTCGTGACCAATCATCTGGTTGAATACGCTCCAAACCAACAAAATACAAAGTGTCATATTTTATGATTGGATTTCTATTGTTTTTGCTTGCCTTTGTTTGCTTTTACAATAAAATAACGGAATTAAAGACTGACAATTGGTCAGATGCAATTACAAATAGTCATTGTAGTTGCAGCAAATCAGGTCATGAAAGCACTTGATTTCAAAGAAAAATAAGGAAGTGAACTGTTATATCCACCGATTTCATGGTGAAAAGCAGATTTGCATCGGTGAGATCCACAAAATGACGTAAATTTACAGCAGATTGTAAAAAGTACATTAACATTATTCATTTCGAAATCAAGCCAGCGTAAATTTTTAAGAATACGTAATTTGAAACACCGTTAGTTGAGATGAAGACAAAATTGTACATGTAAGATCGTCATTTTCACCTCATTATAACCATTTTTTTTTGCTTATCAGATTATTCAAGTTTGTCTGAAACATAATAATAATCTCGTCCACACCAAAACGATTAATTAAAATCAATCCTCAAGTCTTAACGAAAGATTTTTTTAAATTTTAGACATATTATTTAAAACAGATAATTCAGTGCTATAAGTGATATATAGGGAGCTTCAAAATTGCGTGGCACAATTTTAACCTGAAACAGTATTACACATGAGGAAAAACTGCAAAAAATTTAGTCTTATCTCAACAACAACAATATTATAAACTAAATATTAATTATTATAAAACAAATAATAAAAAAAAATTGGACACAGAACAAATAAGGTTTTTCGGGCCAAAATAAAGCAATTTAACACATCTCTATATCAAGTTGGGGGCCAAAGTTGTAGAATGAAATTTGTTTTTATAGTTTAAACGTAAATATTTTGAAAACCGTGCCTTTTAGCGAAATTTTACATTTTGCTTTTGTCATTCAGAATACAGTAGTATTTTTGCAATAAAAATTGGGGTTAGTAAAAAAACTGGATAATTACCAAAAATATGCAACGAAAGTACCAGAAATTGAGAGGATTTAGCAGAATTTCGCTATTATGAATAAAAAGAGCACATCCAATTTTTTTGTGTACTAGTTTCAAGATAATCGGTTGAGCGGTTTTCGAAATATGTCAAAAAAAAAAAATGTTTTTTCATAATAATATTGAAGACCTGTAATTTTGTTATTAATTGAGATAAGTTAAACATTTTTTTGCAAATTGTCGTCATTTGTGGTACTGTATTTCAGGCTAAAATCGTGCCGTGTAATTTTGAATCACCCTAAAAAATTGATGTAAGAGTGGTTAAATGTGTTTCACTGGGCAATCATTCTATTAGTGTGATGAGTTTGAAAAATTCTTGTTGGTTAGTTTTGCAGTTGTTACAAGTAAATTATAAAAACAAATTATGATTGCAACAAGTATCTACAATTTTTGTTATTCATAATTTAGGAGTTATGAGTAGTTTAATTTTTGTTGAGACACTTGCCCAAATTTGTACACAGATAATATTTTTTTCGAGAAAAAACGTAATTCTGAGTAATGATTCAAATGAATTACATCAACAAAAAAGCCATCCAATAAAGAAAGTATAGCATTGTTCGAACCTTCTGCTGCCGAATGCATCACAAAAGGAAAAATAATAATTTGGTTCATTTCTAGGTATTTTGAAATGAGAATTCCAGATAAACATTTCGGTTAGTTTACTGAGTAGCACTGTAACGTTAGAAACACTTCATTTCACCTAATTTGATGCATTTATGTGCAGGGCAATTCTGAATTCTTTGAAGAAAGAGCGTTATTACTTCTTTAGAAGTTTATTTTATAAAATTGTTTAATTCTCACAGATACATAAAAAATATCAACATAGATAAGACATCTTCCGAATGCAATACACAGGGAAATTTATAATTTACTACCTTTATATCGAAGACGTTCAATTTAATTGGATTAAACTTGTAGCTATGATTTACGGCATATGCGTGAAAAATTTTAATATTATTGTTTATATTATATTAATAAGCTAAATTTGGTTTGATTTAATCTAATTTGAGTAAAAAATGGGACCGATTTATGCGTTTATATCGATCAGACTTAACGGTTTAATTCGATTGAACTTCATCGATATAAACAAGGTAACTGTGTTTTGGCTAAAGTTTAAAAAATCATCAGTTGTATTGACTTACAACAGTCGTAATGAAGCAACACAAACAAAAAACAAAAGTTATTACTATTCCTGAAACAAGGGCGGGCCGGCGTTTGTGTATATTCCAAGAATTTTAGTAGAGATTGACGGTTCAATCAATAATAAATTTTAATTCATCTATGCTTGTTTTTTATTTTATTTATAAGATTTATCGGATTGGGAAGTGGTCGTTCTAAATGCCTAAATAATCATTTCTATTTATTTCGTACAAAAAACTCTTTTCCCTTGTTTAATAAAAACATATTATAACAAAAGCAAATAGAAATAATAATAATTAAGAGGACTTAATACGAAATCGATCTTTAAGATTACTACGATCTAAGCTCATTTGTAGAACTTGTAGATTTTATTTGACATTTTACAATGTTTTACAGTAACAAATTAACAGTTTTTGAAATAGTGCAGTCTTTAAACTTATAAAATCATGAATACTAAGGATTTCTTTTTTAGAATTAGTGGCGAAAATTGCGTGAAGCTGTAGTACGCTTATTTATCCAAATTTATAAATTTAACGATTTTTACTACAAGAATTAGAATAATATAAGCTCCATTTTGCTTTTTTGAAATTTTTAATTACATTAATTTTAATTTTTGCTAATTTATTTTTATTATTTATACTAATTATTTAAAAAAATTGTTTAAGACATTTTGTAGTTAATTAGTAGAAGATTGCTCAGACCAAATTTTATTACGATACGTTTATAAATAAAAATGCTACAAAAATATGCCTTTACCTATTGAAACTCCCACAATAAAAATATGTTACTAGTCTTTAGGCTGTTGGTTTACATTTATTTGTTAAAATGGTGGTGAATATACAAACTATACAGAGATTGAGCCTTAACATGTCCAAGCTAAACTAATTAGACTGTGCTCTTTTTAGCCCAAGAGATATTAGACAGGGCGTTTGAGTCTGGAAAGCTTAGCTATTTTCTTTGGATTGTTTCTCTCATTAGCATTACGTATTATCCAGATCATCCAGAACCTTTGGATAATATTTCTATTTCCGCAAATTACTTAGTTACGTAATAAATTCCGTTACATCACTAGTTGCGACAAGAATTATGAGGAAAAGAAATTATTTTACAACGGAATTCGGAAAAACTTAACACCTTACATAACTCTTACAAAAAATCCATTATTGTTTAACTCACATAATTTGCAAAACCCGTTCGCTAATTTAACTTGTTTTGGGAAATATTATCCACGTTAAACAAAATCGGTTTTTTCATAACTGATTACGTAAATAACTATTTCCCTTCGAGAACGTTTCTATTAAAAACATTTTGTAAACTATAGAGTTTTTCCAAGATTTTCGTTTCTTTACGTCGGTATTTATCTTGTTCTTCTCTCTGTTATATTCGTGGTTCTTTTTTTATATTTGTTTCTTCTAGTTATTGTTTTTTAAGTTTTTCTGAAGTTGTTTGAGAATAATTTTTTATTCTACCTTTGTCCTTTTTCTTTTGCATATAGTTTTTCTTTTATTAATAGCTTTTTATGAATTTTTTGTTTAAATCGTTAAGATTTTGAGGAATTTTTTGTTTCTTTTAAATCTTTCTTTGTTGTTTGTTATATTCTAAAATTATTGGGTGAAGAATTTGTAGTGTCAACATTTTGAATTTGCAAGCCTACTGCTGTTTAATCTGAAATCCATTATAAATAGTTAACAGGATTGTGTGAAACGGCCTTTAATAGTATCCTAACAACTGTGAAATCGAGTTTCGAATTATTTTTTTATTCTATTAGCAATCTTGTTCTATTAGTGATGTTATCGGAAGCAGTCAGCTGACATATCTAATCAAGGCTTAATCCTGCGTCAAAAATATCGCATTTTTTTAATTTTATCGATGATTTGTTTCCAAAATTATGTAATTTTCCCAATTTTCTCTTACCACAAAATGAAACCTTTACTTTCTTTTACGAGTTTCTATAAATTTCTTAAACCAAAATATTTGTTTGCGAATAAATTTTACGCTACTTGACCAAATCTAAAACAAACCATTAAATTACAAATATAGGACTCGTAAAACATATCAGTTGGAAAAAAAGATAACGCTAAATAACACTTAAATATTGTTCCAATTTCTAAACAGAATGTTGTAGCATCTGTTGGGTGTTATAAAAATTCAAACAGTTCTTTTAGTACTACTTGACACCGATTTTACATATTCTGGGAACTGAAAATTAATAAGAATAGTGAGAACACTCGTAGGTGACCTTTTGCAATCATGATGCAACCGCAAATAAGCATAATTCATAACACTTCCACTTTCGTAAACCTTGAATTATCAATCAAAATACCACTAAATCAAAAACGATTTAACCGAGTAAAGCCGGTTATAGATTTTTCCTGCATACTTAACAGCAGTTGAATGTCTTCCCTATTCGATTTCATCAGATATTTATTTAGAACGTTGACTCACTATAAAAAATGATAAAGTTGTTTAAATTAATTTACCGAGATAATTGCATGACATGAGGTAAATCTCTTTTACAGTACCATCAAGTGGGTCACAAGTACCGTATCCCTGAATAACTGTATGTGGCATATGGTTTTTCATTTTTACCATCTACCGTTTAAGCTGCGTTAATCCCCCAAAAATCAATTTATTTAATTAAATACATTTATCAGATTATTTTATTTTAGACTAAAAATGGACACGGTATGGGCACGGGACCCTACCGAAGGGTTCATCCTTGCCCGAATTTCCGAACTCCTAGTAGAGGGAGCTGAAGTAATTCCCGTCAACCCCAAATTCCATAAACGAGTCTTACCCTTCACCGATATTTTCAAAGCACAAGAAGATGACGTAAATAAAGATTATGATGACAACTGTAAGTAAAAATTCTGATTAAAACCCTAACTCATTTGATTCAATTCAGGCGAAATGGTTTTTCTAAATGAAGGCTCACTCCTAAATAATATCCGTATCAGATATTACCAAAACAAAATTTATGTGAGTTTTACAACCCCAAAAAAATCAGTTCAAAATTTTTTTTCTAGACTTACGTTGCTAATATCCTAATCGCTGTAAACCCCTACAAAGATATTCCGCAACTGTACGCCCCCCAAACAATTAAAAATTACCAAGGCAAATCCCTGGGCCAGATGCCCCCTCATGTTTTTGCAATTGCTGATAAAGCCTTCCGTGACATGAAAGTACTGAAACAATCCCAGTCAATTATCGTTTCTGGTGAATCCGGAGCTGGTAAAACTGAATCAACAAAACATCTCCTTAAATATCTTTGCGTCAATTGGGGGGCACAAGCAGGACCAATCGAGCAAAAAATCCTCGATGCTAACCCAGTCCTTGAAGCTTTTGGTAACGCGAAAACTACCAGAAACAACAACAGTTCCAGATTCGGAAAATTCATGGAAGTACATTTCGATAAAAACTTTCATGTTGCTGGTGGTCATATCTCCCATTATTTGTTAGAAAAGTCGCGGATTTGTTCGCCACAGGGGGACGAAAGGAGTTATCATATTTTTTATATGATGATGGCTGGAGCTCCGGATAGTCTCAGGCAGAAATTGTCTTTGACAAAACCTGATGATTTCAATGTAGGTTGTAATTCCAGGAGGTTGTATCACTAAATAAATTTTTCAGTATTTAAAATCTGGATGCACACGATATTTTACGACAGCCGCCAATGAGAAGAAGCTTTCGCCAGGACAGAAAAGCGCAGATCATTCGAAAAATGGTCCCTTGAAGGATATCTTGATTGACGATGTTGCTGATTTTGCTACTCTTGATGGTGCTTTATCACGATTGGGTTTGAGTGAGACTGACCGTTTTGATATCTACTCGACTGTTGCTGCAGTTTTACATTTGGGAAATATCGAATTTGAGGAAAATCCTGAAGATACAAGAGGTGGTTGTAGAGTATCTCCAAGCAAAGCTAAATCTTTAGATATTGCTTCGGGACTTTTGGGAATTGACCCGACTGAGCTTAGACAAGCTATGGAAGCTCGAGTTATGCAAAGTGCAAGAGGAGGAGTTAAAGGAACTGTTATTATGTAATTTCTTCCAAAAATTTTGCTCTGTGCTAATTTTTTCTTTTAGGGTACCTCTTAAAGTTTACGAAGCTAATAACGCTCGTGATGCTCTAGCTAAAGCAATTTATAGCAATCTTTTTGACTATATTGTAAACCGTATCAACCAAAGCATTCCATTTCAAACTTCCAGTTATTACATCGGAGTTTTGGATATAGCTGGATTTGAGTTTTTCACAGTGAATAGTTTTGAGCAATTTTGTATTAACTACTGTAACGAAAAGCTCCAACAATTCTTCAATGAAGTGATTCTAAAATTTGAACAGGAGTTATACAAACGAGAAGGGTTGAGTGTACCGGAAGTTTCGTTCGTTGATAATCAAGACTGTATTAATTTAATTGAAACGAAAAATAATGGAATTTTGACAATATTAGATGAAGAATCTAAACTTCCTAAGCCTTCCTATAGCCACTTCACTTCAGAAGTTCACAAACACTGGCCTAATGAATTTAGAATAGGTTTACCAAGGTCTTCCAAACTCAAATCTCATCGGAGCTTAAGAGATGATGAAGGATTCTTAATCAGACATTTTGCTGGAGCTGTTTGTTATCAAACCGTAAGTTTTTTGCTTTTTTGAAAATTGTAACTTCTCCAATTTTTGTAGAAACAATTTATTGATAAAAATAATGACGCCTTGCATGCATCTTTGGAAGGAATAGTACAAGACAGTAAAAGTAAACTAATCCAAACACTTTTTGCCACGTCAAATGCACAAAAAGGGAAACTGACGTTTATTAGTGTTGGTAATAAATTCAAGACTCAATTGCTCGAGCTTATGGAAAAATTAAGGAAAAATGTAATTCAATCAGCACCTGTTGATCACGTTGTAATACAAGTTTCTAGGGGACCAATTTTATCCGTTGTATTAAACCAAATAACAAAATGCTTGACAACCAATTTGACGGTGCCTTATGTTTGATGCAACTGAAGTGTCTTGGAATGACTTCAGTTTTGGAACTTATGGAACATGGGTACCCAAGTCGAGCACCATTTACTGATTTGTACAATATGTACAAAGAATATCTTCCACCAGAACTAAGAAAACTTAGTCCAAAAACATTTTGTGAAGTACGTGAAGTTTAATTTTTTGGAAGGGTTTAATAAAAAATTTTTTAGGCAATGCTTCACAGTTTGAAACTGAAAGAACGCGATTTCAAATTTGGGGTCACTCGTGTGTTTTTCCGACCTGGAAAATTTGCAGAATTTGACAAAATCATGAAATCAGATCCGGAAAATCTGAAGGCTATTATTGCTGATGTCAAGAAATTCCTTGTAAAGTCGAGATGGACCAAAGCACAATTCTGTGCACTGACTGTTATTAAACGTAATTTTCTTCGTGGTTTAAAACTTAGTTTAATTAAAAATTTGTAGTGAAAAACAAGATTATTTACCGAAAACGTGCCCTTATAATCGTACAAAAGACTGTTAAAGGATATTTGACTAAAAAAAAGCATGGACCAAGAATTAAAGCTTTGACTAAAATTAAAGGGCTTGATGGTAACTTGAAGAAAATGGAGGCAATTGCTGGACAATTAAAGAAAGAGAAAGAAGCTACTACCAATGAAATTAATAAACTTAAAACTGAAATAACTGCTACCATTGACCGGATTAAGGTTAGTTTTTTTGAGTTTAGTTTTATGTTGAATTGTTATTTTTGGTAGAGAGATGATAAGATGCAGCCTTCGTCAGTGGATAATCTTTATAAGGACTTGGTAGCAAAAGTTGACAAACAAATGGATGGTTTGCACAAAAAAGTGCAAGAGCAGAAGAATGCTGAAGAACAAGCACGATTGAAAAAGATTCAAGAAGAGATGGAACGTGAGAAAAAACGTAAAGAGGAAGAAGAACGTAGGTTAAAAGAAGAGGAAGAAAACAGAAAGAAGAAAGCTGAGATGGAAGCTAGACGAAAAAAAGAAGAGGAAGAACGCAGACGTCAAGAAGAAGCTGATCGCAAAACTGCGGAACTTCTTCAAGCACAACAAGCAAAAGAAGAAATGGATGAACGCCGCTTCCAAGAACAATTAGAGCAAGAAAGACAAGATCACGAACTTGCTCTACGTCTGGCACAAGAAAGTAACGGACAACTTGAAGAAAGTCCTCCAGTTATTCGAAAGTATGATTTATATTGCTTTTTTATGTTTTTTGTGTTTTATTGAATAGGTATAATTCAATAAAACACAATTTTAGCGTCTTTGCTTTTATTGTAAATATGTATATTGTGGTGGCAGCTCAATATCAATGCTTCTTGTTTCCATGATTCAGCGGTGGAATGGACACGGCCAGGCAGTCTTTCAAACTCAACAGGTATAAAATATTACTAACAAGAAGATTACTAAAAAAAATTTCATGGAAGCAAAAAAATATTTCGAATTGTGACGTCAAATTTTGTGCTTACGTAAAGTCTTGCTTTGAAAACACGCATTTGCACTCAACACTTTTTCAAGGTTATAGAACTAAAGTGACCTTGAAAACACTTAAGATGGACTGTGACTGTATATATTTTTTTGCACAAAAGCGGTCTTTTGCCCACTCAAAAATAGCAATTTGTTTTTTATACAAAATTCTTTAGGTCCGAAGCAGTTAAAAACCAGCAAGCAGCACTCGCCAAAGGCAAATACGACCTAACAAAATGGAAATATTCGGAATTACGTGACACAATCAACACTTCATGTGATATCGAGCTTCTGGAAGCTTGCCGTCATGAATTCCACCGTCGTTTGAAGGTCTACCATGCCTGGAAAGCCAAGAATCGTAAACGTACAATTATGGATGAGAACGAAAGGGCCCCCAGGTCTGTGATGGAATCGGCAGCTAGGACCCCCAAACTTCAACAAAAAGCCCCAGTTTTGGACAATAACTCCCAGAGGTATTTCAGAATTCCTTTCGTACGACCAGGCGGTGATAACAGTAAGAGAGGGTGGTGGTACGCTCATTTTGATGGCCAGTATGTGGCAAGGCAGATTGAGTTGCATCCAGAAAAAGCTCCGATTTTGTTGGTTGCAGGTATGATATGAAAATTATTGAAGCTTGTTTGTTATTTGGGTTGTTTAGGGAAAGATGACATGCAGATGTGTGAATTGTCTTTGGAGGAAACAGGACTGACAAGAAAGAGAGGTGCAGAGATTTTGGAAAGCGAGTTTAATAAGGAATGGGAGAAGCACGGTGGGGCCAAGTATGTGCGTCCGGCTGATCGGAAACAGTAGGATGATAGATTTTTAAAGTTTGTTAATTAAAGGGGTTTTTCATAATTTTGCAAGAGGTAGCATCGCAGTATTAAATATACAGCTATATAATGAAATGTAAACAATAATAAATTATTATTAATAAATTATTTATCGTTATGTTTTTTTTACTTTTGAATTGTAAAACTTTTTATCACTTTTTCAGATGCTCATGACATGAAAAAAGTCCAATTAACAAACATTTGGAATCTTTTAAATGTCTTTATTACATTCATAAAGTTACAAAGCGATAATAAAACGATAAAGTACAATAAATGACTACTATCAAAATTGTGCAAAGACACAAAACGACACGATAAACTGTATATCGAATTAAGAATTTTCTGAAGCTCGTTGTTGACAGAAGGATATACAATAAGACAATTTTAGAGTTGAACGTTTGATATTCCCGCGGCAACCACAATTGACACTAGTATTCACTAGTACCCAAGCATTTCTGTTTTTTTTTTTCTAAAATAGGGTCGGTAAAAAGTATAGATACAGTTAAATATTATAAAAACTATTTATCAAAACTTATTGAAATTTGGTATATGCTTAAAATTATTTAAATTCTATCGTCTCAAATGTTTATCAAATTTCTGTTTAGGAAAATGCTGCATAAAAATAGATCTTACAAAACAAATAAACTTTATTAATATTATTTTAATAATTAATTAATATTTATTAGAAGGAATATTAGAAAAATTCTGAAAAAATTCACATGCGTAGAGAAAAAAACAAATTTTTTAATGACAAACTCTGAAGTTGATGTAAGAACTAGTTTTTGAGAAAAGATGACATAAACTCTTAACAGACTCACCCTGTATAAAACACTGTTTTTTTTTTGTTGCATAAGAAAAATATAACTATATACACATCTCATCTTTGCGAAGTTAATAAAAAATATAGCTCTTACTACCAAAATAAGATATTTTTTTAACACTGTTATCTAAATTTTGTTTGTTTCTTACAAACGTGTAATAGAAAATGACAAAATATATGAACACAGAATGACCCTTTAATATTTTATCCAACGCCTCTATAGAGCCCAAAATAATATGCTTATTTTAGACAATTAAGAGGTTTCTTACAAAACCATGAATCAACTGGAATTTCAGGTTTTTTTTTTATCAAAAAACTGAGATTTATCTATTTAATTTTTTCCTACAAGAAAATATGTAACACAATTCGCTATGATTAAGATGTCTTGAATCAAAAAACTCTTAAAAAATTATAACATTTTCTTTCTAACAAATGAGGAAATTCAGACAAAAATAGTTTTGTAACCATATTTAGTATTGATCATTCATTTTCACAAAAAAATATCCAAAGCACTTAATTTAAGAAGTTTTCTATAGTATTCAAACTTAAAGATTGTTAATTAGCGGCTCTGTACTTTTATGAGGAAATTTTCCTGTAAAACGAATGAGAATTACAATTCTCGTATCTTTAACCTCTTATCGTTGGCGTTCTTTGCACTTATGCATCCACACGTCACTTTTAAATAAATAATAAAAGTTGAGATTGAGAGAAACCTTCTTTCACCAGGCCTAAGCCATAGATATCTTCTCTTTCTAAGTTAGAAAAAGTAAGATATCTATGGCCTAAGCGGCGCAGCGTGAAGACAAATTGAGAGAAGAAGAGCTAAAAAAACAGAGAAAGAAAGAAAGAAAAAAACTTTCACCGAACCTAAGCGGCGCGGCGTGAAAACAAATTGAGAGAAGAAAAGCTAGGAAAATCAGAGAAAAGAAAAAAACTCTTTCATGGGGCCTAAGAGGTGCGACGTGAAGACACATTGAGAGAAGAGGTAAATAAATAAAAAAAAATGAGAAAGAAAAAATCCTCTTTCACCGGGCCTAAGCGGTGCGACGTGAATACAAGAGCCAGAAAAATCAGAGAGAAAAAAAAATAACCTTCTTTCACCGGGCCTAAGCGGCGCGGCGTAAAGACGAATGGAGAGAAGAGAACAGCTAGAAAAATCAGAGAAAGAGAAAGAAAGAGGAAAAAACCTTCTCCCATCGGGTCTATAAGAGGCGCGCGGCTTGAAGACAAATTGAGAGAAAAGAAGAGCTCGAAAAATCAGAGAAAGAGGAAGAAAAAAACTCTCTTTCACCGGGCCTAAGGGGCACAGCATGATAACAAGAGCTAGAAGAATTAGAGAAAGTAAAAACCCTCATTCATAATGTTAATTTGTCAAAATACAGCGTGTGTAAAAAGTACTAAAAGCAATTAATAATTTCTAAAAAAATTATATTTGGTAAAAATCGTAAAACACGGCGATTTTTATTTTAAAAAATGCACAATTTAAGACGTTCAGTTTTTTAAAATATTCTTTTTTTATTCTACAGCCAACTTTGAATTTTTTTTAAATGGCACCATACCATTTTTTATACCCCAAATGAAAGCTTATTTATTTTTTTCCAATTTGTTGCTATAATTACTTTTAAAATTGAATAGTTTTTCCAAAAAAAAATAACAAAATTTATAAAAAGTTTAAAAAAATGTTTATTTTATCGTATCTCAATGAATTATTTGCGGAAAGATGGATTGATCGAAAAGACAGAATAGAATGCCCACCTTGATCGTCTGATCTCACTCCAGACGATTTTTTATTTTTTGTGGGGTCATTTAAAGAGCAAGATGTATTCAAAGAGACCAGATAATTTAGACGTTTTGCAACAAAGAATTCAGGGTGAAACAGTTAATGGAGCCCAATCTGAAAATTATATTTATTAAAATATTATCTTATTTTGTTTCTAAGCATTTCAGTAAATTAAAAGGTTTTGTATATTTTTTTTTCACTTTTTATAGTAATTTCAAATTATTACTTACATTTACTGATTGTTTATTACATTTGTTTCCTTATAATAAAATATTATTGTTTAAAAAGGTTAAAAAAACAAGTGAAATTTTGTTAAACAATTAAAATAACTAGATAAAAGATTTTTTTTAACTTTTAAAAAAAATGTATTTTTTTGTGAAAACTATTCAATTCGAAATCTAATTACATCAACAAGTTGTTTATTAAAGAAGCTTTCATTTGAGGTATAAAAAAGATATAGTGCCATTTAAAAAAAAAAACAAAATTGGCTGTGGAGAAAAGAAGAAGGATGTTTTAATAGTATATTATAATACAACTGTATAAAGAAGCCATTAAAGCACGCACGACGAGTTTAAAAGCACGAGGCCACGCCGAGTGTCTTTTAACGGAGTAGTTCTTTAATGGCGCTTATACACTAGGGTGGGCCAAAAAAAAACGATTATATTTTTTTTAACTTCCGACACTGAAATATTGGTTCCTTGGCACTTTTAAAAAATGCGCTTTTTCAAGATGAGCTCTTAATTTTAATAGGAAAGACTCCCTCATCGCAGTTTTCTATTTTTTTTTTCAGTTCCATATGGTAAAATCAATATCTCGTCACTACTTGATCGTACAAAAAAAGTTTATTTACATTTTTTGTAGGAAATTTAACTCTCTAAAAAAAGTATCTTACAATTTTTCTATAACTCTTACCGTTTAGAAGATATCAGAGATCAAAATTTGAAGAATTTAACAAACATTTCTTTTTCACTTCTAAATTTTATATCTCGTAGATAAATCAATATTATAAAGTGCTCAACATACGGTTTTGTAGAAAATTAAACGCTCTTCAAAAAAAGTCGTTTCTGGTTATTCGATTACTTCAACCATTTAAAAAAAATTGGGGATTTAGTATCAAATTTTGGTTTTTAAAATGCAAATATCTTCTAAATGGTTAGAATAATCAATTAACCACAAGAGATCTTTTTTATAGAGCGTTTAATTTTGTACAAGGCCATATGTTGTGCATTTTATAATATTTATGTGTCTCTGAGTTATAAAATTTAGAATTAGAAAAGGAATTTTTGTTAAATTCTTCAAACTTGGTAAGAGATATAAAAAATAGTAAAATAACTTTTTTGTAGAACGTTTAATTTCCTACAAAAAATGTAAATACAAATTTTTGTACAAGTAAGCAATAACGAGATATGGATTTTACCATACGGAACTGAAAAAAAAATAAAAAACTGCAATGAGGGAGTCTTTCCTATTAAAATTAAGAGCTCATCTTGAAAAAGCATTTTTTAAAGAAGCGTAGGAATCAATTTTTCAGTGTTGGAAGTTAAAAAAAAATAATCGATTTTTTTGGCCCACCCTATTATACACGCGTATTATAGGCTATTTTTTATTATACCTGAACCACAGTCTGAAAATTATAAAAATTAAATTGAAATACCTTTTCGAAGTAACTCTTGCCATTTCTGTAGAAATGGTTAAAAATTGTTTTGTTTCGTTGCTATTTATATTAACTACATATTTTGTTGATTTGTGAAATGTGTGTCCGTGAACACGGGGGAACATTGCTTCTTTTCATAAACTACATACTTTTATGAAAAGCACAAATAAAGGACATGAGCCTAAAAAATCTTTGGTGTCTACAGAAGAGGAACTACGCAAATTATTCGTTACAGCACCTAACGATACCTACTTATTTTTTAAAGTTTGTACTGATTTGACAGTTTTCACAAAACGTTGAGTGATATTTTGAATTTCAGGTTGTAGCAATTTGTGGGATATTTGGCTCGTGCAGGAGGCAAGAAATGTGTGACCTATGCATGTCGGATTGTACAATTAATGTATATTTACATAAATAAATAAATAAATTCGTTCGTGTTATCAGTCTCCAAATTTCTAACTAAATTTATTGTTACCACGGCAACTTTAAAGCACTAGGGCTTTAAAGGCCCGTTTATGCACGCATTTGCGTGTTTTAATCAGCGATTATGACGAAATTGACGCCTCAAATTGTGCATTTTTTTAAATAAAAATCGACGTTTTTTTGGATTTTTACAAAATACAATTTTTTAAAAAGTTATTCATTAGTGTCAGTTTTTTTACACACGCTGTATTTAATAAATAAAAGAGTTTTTTTCTATTTTGTATTTGTGAATATCATCTTCATACAAATATACAAGGCTGTCCACTGAAAAAACCCACCTAGAGAGGTGGTTTACGCAATTATTAAAATTAATATTACGCTGTAAAAAGGTAAATTATACGTGAATGTAGATAACTATTTAAAAACCCATAAGGTCAGCAATTAGGCCTGCTTGAAGGTTAGTAATAAAAAGGCCGGAATTTATTTATCATTTATTATTATTTTATCTACAAGACGTTATCTAAACATTACGTACTACTTAAAACTTCTGATCTTTTTCCTTTCTTTATAAACACATTCTTTTTGCACTAAAAGATTCTTTGATTAAACTGATTTGTAAAAAAAAAATATTTTCAACTTACCATATGGATCAAAACGAATAGTTTCTAATTTATCAGCCAATCTTTCCCTTATCGTCATATACGTATGCCCACTAACTGCACTTTCCATTAAAACCATTATTTGTCTAAAATTTAAAAAAATTATAATAATAAGAAACTTAACCTCACTTTTTAAAGAATTGAATTATTTAAAAATATGTTTTATAGAAAGTTTTAATAATGAGTTTTATTAGAAACACATTATAAATAAACAGATTCATGTATTAATTTATTTAAGAATGATTTGAAATATAAATAAGAAGCAAAAAATGCTACTTACTTGCTTTTTACTTTCTTCAACAAAATATTTGTTACAAACATATTTGCTTCACTTCGTTCTTTCTAAAACACTCTTTTGTGATTATTTGTGCTCTCTTTGCAGTTAAATAATAAATTACAGTTAAGAGTTATTTATAAAAACGAAAAACTTTTCATTGGACCTAACCTATACGTTTGATAAATTTGACAGATTTCAGCTGATCTTCAACGACCTTGACAGCGACCACGCGTTAATCTCGAATTTCGAATATTTCGATCATTCCTGCTTGCTATCCCTCCCTGCTGGTTCTGCTGGCAGGCAGGAAGCAAGTGGAGTGGATCTCACCTTGGAACTATTTTGTGTTTGACACAAAAAATTGAAATACCTAAAATATGACTGAATGAAACGTCAGTTTATTTATTTCTTCAAACATTTCCATGTATTTTTTTGAAATGGTCAAGAAATTTCAAGTTTCTAAAATCCTCTGATGTCCTTTCAGGCCCGAATCGTATCACGCATACAATGTTAAACTGTTCTTTGACGTCACTTTGCCCCATTTATTTTAATACCATGCTACTCCTAGAGCATTCATTCAAAGCTTCTCATTCATGCGCCAGGATAAATATTAAAAAAAAAACTTTTCCGCAAATCTCAGTCCGATTTAATCGTCAAGAAAACACCGCAAAAATGCCTTTTAAAAAAGTGACCCACGTTATTTTCGACGTGGATGGCCTCCTCCTAGGTAAATACATTTTTTTAAAATTTTTCTCACCCCATCCAATTCCAGAATCCGAATCTGCTTATGACAAGATAGTTGTTGAAATGATCAAACCGTACGGTAAAATTTACACAAATGAAGTAAAAATCAAAACTTTGGGGGTTCCCGAACCCGACACTGCTGCTATTCTAATCAAAGAACTGCAACTCCCACTCAGCGCCTCCGAATTTCTGGAAATCTACCAATCTAAAGTGAAGCATTTCTTGCAAAACCCACCCCTCATGCCAGGTATCCCAAATTCAGATCCTCAAAAAAATTACAAAAAATTATTTAGGCGCAAAACGGCTCGTAGAGCACCTCCACAATCACAAAGTTCCTCTAGCCGTCGCCACTTCTTCAGCCCAGCAAGCAATGGAAATCAAAACGAAAAATCATCAAGACCTGTTTAAATTGTTTCATCACATCGTCTGTGGGAGCACTGATCCCGAAGTGAAGAACGGCAAGCCCGCCCCTGATATTTTTTTAGTATGTGCTTCAAGGTTCCCAGATAAACCCTCACCTGATCAGGTAAATAATTAATTATATATAGTTGAGCAAAGTGAGTCACTGGGTGATTAGTGTTTAGTATTTGAAGACTCTCCCAAAGGGGCTACAGGAGCTTTGGCTGCTGGAATGCAAGCTGTCTTAGTACCTGATCCTATTATTCCTAAAGAAGATAGAAAACCTGCCACTCTTGTGATTAATTCCTTGATGGATTTCAAGCCGGAACTTTTTGGGCTTCCAACTTTTGATTCATGACAAGGCCTTAGCCGAAATTGTTAACACATAAGTGAGATATACACAAAGTTGTTTATTAGAAAATTTAAATATTTATTTATTTAACTTATTATTTATTGCAAATCGTTTGTTTTTGGTGTGCTGCACTAAATAAAATTTATTTTATTAAAGAAGTTTTTATTGATTTATTATGAGAAAAAAAAATTTAGTTGTTGATAAAATAAATGAATTTTGAACAAGAAAAGATTGAGGAACTATTCCAAAAACAAGGAAATTATTATGTATCTCTTTAGATATATTTCTTTTTATTATATACATAGTATTAAAAATTGTAGGATCTAAATTGGCGATTTGTACAAGAGTCGCTCAAGCTGATACTTCTTGTGGTGTAGTTTTTTTATAAGAAATAATGATGTTAACATAGAAGTCCCAAAAAGAAGTTCCCATAGAACAACCTAAAATTCTTTACAGACCAAAAATAAAGCGATTTAACGCAAGTTACCTCGACACCAAGTTGCACGGTTTAGAAACTAGAGGGCGCCAAAGTTAGAACGGTTTCTTTTAATCTCAATAATCCCAGGTTGCCTTGTCGAAACGTTTCTGGAACAGCTTCTACATCCAATTATGGTATCGTGACACTCACAACCCGTTGCCACAGGCAAATCGTCCTATAATTATTATATTTTGCAACAATAAATTTAAACTAGCTTTCATTGTCAAGTTTAACATTAGTTACTGGACAACGCAGTTCTGTATTCTTCTTGAAAAGACTGTTTGATCTACTGTCAACAAGCTAGCTCTGGCTTATATAAAGCCAAGGTGGAGCAACGAGACTGTTCTAGACAACGCGTCTTAGCCAATCTCTGCGGACATTTCTCCCTAACAACATTCTGTTTTGAGGCGACCTATCTACGATATCAGTTTAAACACCTGCAAATATTATTGCAGGTTCGCGTTGCTATTCTGAATTTTTCTTATCATTACAGAAGTTTATTTCCGTTGCTGCTTCAAACCGCCTCTTATACTGGGGACACAAATCTTAACTGTCAAACGTCGGTGGTTACACTCTTTGTGATGTTGATGCTAGTTCAATGCTCGTAATTTGCCCTGCTTCCAGTTCCTTAACTTTATTTTCTTCCAATCTTTCATTTCCAGAAGCTTTCTTAGCTGCTAGAATGACTCTCTTCGAAGTATTTTGCAAACTGTTCGAATTTCTCAAAGATATTCCTGTGCTAGTCATCGTTTTTTTGAATCCTAAAAACTTCTTTTGTTATTCCTTTCTTTTAATGTTCTCTCTTTTTTTTTTCAAAAAACATCGTTTTCTTCTAAACTAAGTTTTTCTTGTTCTTCCCCTTCCATTGTAATGGTAGTTCTTCAAACTTTTCCAGAAATTTCTTTTGTTCTAAAATCTTCCATTGTTATTGTTGTTCTTCCATCCCACATCTTACATCTTCTTCTAGAATTTTCTTTTGCCCTAATTTTTTCACAAATCAATTATTTCTAAAAATTTTTCGAAAACGTGTTTTGTTTTCTTCTAAAAACTTTCTACGCTCTTCTTTTTCTTCCAATGGGCGTTTTTCAACATTTCCTAGAAATTTTCTTTGCTCTTCTTTTTTTTATCAATCGATGGTTTCACTCGTTCTTCAAACTCATCTAAAAATTTCTTTTGCTCTGCTGAGATCCCTACTTTTTATTCATCCAGACGACAGCGACGCCTTTTTCTAAAATTTACTTTTGTTCATCTTTTTCTCCGATTCATCATTTCTCAAATTCATCTTTTTCTTCCAAACGCCTTTTTCAACATTTTCCAGAACATCTTGTTTTCCAAAATCCTCTTTTGTTCTTTTTTTTCTTCCAGCCGACGTCTTTCTACTTCTTGAAAAGTTATTTCTTCGTTTTTCTGACTCCCTGTAAGCGGTCCCAAAAAAAAAATAAATTATTGAAATTTTTTTCCACAATTCTTTGAATCTCACTCCTTACACCAGTGTGACAGATTTCCTGCAGTTTAGGGCGTTAAATTTTTATTAAACAGCTTATTTAAAATGACAAATATCTCAATAATACAATTCTATCGCCTTGAATAAGCGCCTTAGATTCGTTCTATGTAATTGATGTGTCTCATTAAGTCGAACTAGTGTCGATTCTTTTTTTTATAAAAATAATCTATTCTGGAATATATATTTCTGATGGCAATAATCCGAAAATTGATTGTTATTTTTGAAGCAATTTTGGAATTTTGTCATATAATTTTAAATTTAAGAAATAATCTAATATAAACACATGTTTTTGATGGTTATAGGTGCAACAAACTTGAATTTTTTAAATGAAACACTAAAGTAAATCTGATTTCCCTAGAATTGTTTAAACAAATGACGGAAAATAGTAGTAACTATTTGATTATGATTTCAGTGATTGTTTTTTGAATTTAAGCTATTGATCTTTTGGATTGGGATACAGATGTCACATAAAGAATACAACAAGACAAGAATAACAATGTCAATTTGTAATTCGTTTGAATTTGGTGCCACACAAAGATCGTTGAAGACTGAAAAACCGTTGAAAATTGCATTTGATAATTGCAAAATTGTGACAAACCGACACTTAAATTCAGTATTTCCAAGACTCACATTAGTGTAGAAGATTATTTTATATTAATTACTGTGTTATCTGTATAATTGAATAAAAAGGAAAGAAAAGAATGGTACGATGAAGACTGTAGACTTCAAGAACAGGAGAAAAACATAGCGAAGAAAAAGATGCTAAAAGAAAATATGTAAAACAGCCACAAATAATATAAAAAACAAAGAGCGGAATACAAAAAAATTGCAGAATAAAGAAACCAGAGCACAACGCTAAAAAAAATAGAAGATATAGAAGAGAATTGCAACAATAAGCAGATAAGAAACTTCTACCAAAGATGCAAGAAAATTAAACAAGGATTTCAACCTAAAACCATATTTGGTCGAAATAAACATGGCCAATTAGTGGGAAACAAAGAAGAAGTAACAGAAAGATGGGCTGAATATTTTAAAGAAGTCATAAACAAATCGTCGACCAAAGGAAGAACAGTTAAAGAGGAGGAGAACAACAGAAACGGATAAGAAGAAAGAGAAGAACTTACCTCAGATTAAAATAAAAATATTATAGAAAAGCAAGAAGAGTCCTGGAAAAGACAACATACAAGAAGAAATGATAAAGTACGGAGAAGAAACGATGCCGAAGATAATATGATTTAATTAAAAATGTATGGATAAAAGAACAAATGCCGCAAGCATAGAAAACAGCAATGTTATGTCCAATCCATAAAAAAAGACAAAAAAAATGTGAAAATTATTGAAGAATAGCGTTATTGAAACAGTACTGAATAATGAACTGAATAAGCATATAGAAAAAGTAGTAGAAGAATACCAGTGTGGTTTTAGAAAAGGAAGATCCGTAGTAGACCAAATATTTTTATTTCGACAGATGCAAGAAAGAAGAAGTCACCAACAAAAACATCGATGTCTTGCATTTGCAGACGACGTACCACAAGAACCAAAAAAGAGCTACCAAGAGTAACAAGAAGACTGATTATAAAAATAAATGAAGAAAAAACTAAATTTATGATATAGGAAAATAAGACAGAAAAAGAAGACAGATAAGCCAAGTAACAAGAATGAAAAAAAAAACAGATTACCAAAAAGAATATTAGAAACAGGACTAGGACCCAAGATAAGACAAAGAGGCAGACCAAAAGTCGAGTGAAAAAAAGAAGTAGAGGACGACCTCCAAAAGTTACAAATAAAGAGTGGAAGAAGAAAGCTCTAAATAAGGAGGAATAGAAAAAAATCACCCACCACGCCATGAGCCTACAAGACTTGTGGTGCTTATATATGTATAATTATGTCATAAAGACTTAAAAAAATATTGACACATCTGCTGAAACATTTATGACTGAAAATTATGTCAGTTGAAATAATAAAACAAAATTTTTCAAATCATTCTTTACTTATTATGCAATCGCCAATATAAAGGTTGTGATGTATGATTTATGATGTTTTGGGAGTATAATACATAGAATCCAAAAATAATCTTGTAAAATCTGTCACAATCGACCTATCCGGCACACTTTGGGCCACCCCGTATATAGCCATCTGAAAATTAAAACTTAACAAAAAACAATCGTTGAAAGTTACCGTACTTTTCCCTCAACTGGGACATCCGGTTCCTTTAAAATTTCAGCAAGACTATCTTGAACATCATTTAAAAATTTATCAGCAACTCCCTGTTGTGTATGCATATGCGTAACACATATGTGAATTCTAAAAATAAAATTATCAATGACATAAAATCTAATTTTATAAAAAAACAAAGTCGGCTGTGACAAAAATCATTTTGTCAAAGCCAACTAAGCAACTGTCATTACCCTGATGGAAATTGTAAAACATTCAAATTCCAACCAAGCTCATTCAAGGCAGTTCCAAGTCGATAAATATGAAAATCATTTGATCCTAAAGCAATAACACTGGTAGCAGGTTGGCCAAAAATGAAGATTCCTTTCATTCTCCGCAATCTAAATTTTTTTTACCGTTATTGTATGTACAACATGATCAGCAAGTACTGATTGAGTTGGCAACATTGAGGTGTGTAGAGAGAGGAATAAGAGGAGTGGCCATGCCCTACACCGGCAATGTTAGATTCTTGGTCGAAGTACAAACACCTTTCATGGTCTTATTCTATTGTCAAGACTAACGTTTGCAAATTTATAGTGAAGAAAAAAACTATCCTGGGTACTGTAAAACAGCCATAAAAAGTGTTTGTACCCCGACCACAATTTCAATGCTTATGCCAACTCCTGTTATTCCTCCCTCCACGTTGAGGTGTTACTTGAAATTGGCTATTCTAACAATACTTCAAAATCAAATTTAATTTTTTTAAAAATTTGATTAATAACTTGTCATTAGTTGTTGCTAATGCTTTGTTGAAATGGTTTTCAAATTAGCACATGACACTTTTATTGTAATGGCGTACTTCAAACGTAGAGTCTACAATAAGATTTATGGTTGACAATATTCCCTGGACTCGTCCAATACGTAAAATTTTTTTAGTAATTTTATTAAAACCTAAAACACCCACTAACACCAAACACTTTACTTACACTAACATAAACATTAAGTAAAGTATTTGGTGTTAGTGAGTGTTTTACGTTTCATTTAACACACTAAGAAGATTAGTTAGTAACTTTATTGCCAATTCAATCAGTAGGTATTTGTTGATGACGTTGTATATCAATCTGCAACAGGTATAAAAAATAAGGCATTGTACCCTTTTTCGATGTATTTCGTTGTATGGATGATATCCCTAGTAGCTTGTACATAGCCTTCTTTCCCAAAATTGAGCATAGCTGCCCAACAAACAGCAATATTGCCTCCAGCCCTTGAGCCTGCTAGGGTTGGAGATCCATAAACACCACCAGGCCAATCAGTTGTTACAGTATATTGAAAGTGCCTGTACCTAAACTCCAAAAATTAAAAAACAATACTCCCCAAAATTAAAATTACTTTTTGTCCCTGTAAAGTACCACAGATGACCCTTTGGGCGCAAACCCATATTTGTGTGTATCAGCTGAAATACTCATAACTCCCGGTAACCTAAAATCACACGTCGGTACCGGATATCCTGCATCTTCCATAAACACAGTCAAAAACCCTCCAAGGCAAGAATCAACATGAACCGGAATTTTATATTTCACACCTAGAGCCGAAATCTCCTCAATATCGTCCATAGTTCCATATGGAAAGTTCGGAGCAGAGCCTACTAACTAAACACTTGAATATAAAAAAATCTCAAATTAAGTACCAGTACCAAAATCGTGTTGCAATTAATGGCACGTCTCATAGCTTTTATATTGACTTTCGTTGTGACCGGATCGATCGGAATCGATCTGACTTTCAACCGGAGGTATTGTCCAGCTTTATCAAATGCAGAATGTGCAGTTACAGGTACGATTATTTCCGGTTTGCGAATACCCCGATATTCTCGGGCATAGTCTCGCCAAGCTTTACATGCCATGACTATAGATTCAGTACCACCAGTGGTCATCTGGTTGGAAAATTTTTATTTTTGAAGGGTGGGAAATGGGACTTACGCATCCGCAAGAATCTTCGTCACCGTGAAAGAGATTACAAGACATTCGGATTACTTCACCTTCCATTTTACACAGACCAGGAAAAAGATCGGGATGCAGGGGGTTGGTGTAGGATGTATGTCCGTAAACTTTAGTGACGAGGTCTATCAAAGCAGGGTTGTGGTAGTAGACAGCGCCGGAAACAAGGCCACCTTTCCAGTTATAATCACCTAGAATTTTTTACCCTTATAATAAGCTACATTTACATGGCTCCGTAATGGAATAGAGCTAATGAAAATGGCGCGTGACGAAACAGCGCAGTTGTAATAGCGCTATAATAATACAGGCTGTTTCATGAGTGATGATGAGCCTGCGAAACAGAAAATACAACCAGTAATACAATTCCAGAGTTAACGTGGATGATATTGTTTTCAAATTTTATTTAACGAATCTGTCACCGATAAAAAAAGAAAAAAAGTGCACAGAGCTAGCCTTTTTGTATAGTCCGTAGGTTTTAGAGCTTGCGAGATCGTTTTTTGACTCACATGTGGATTTTCATCAATCATTCCCAATGCAGTTATTTCATTTTCAGACCCTGTAGCTGTTCTTACTCCTGGCTTTTTCAAAAGTCGCCAATTTTTCCTTAAGGTAGTTTCAAGTCGTTTGAATATGGTGTCAGCAGGAGTTCTTCTAACCGGAAAACGTTGTCTGTACAATGTACAAACGCACCACGGCAGAGGCATTATTGTTTGCTTTCCCCATATATCAACATCATGTCGGTTTTTTCAACGTTTGAATACATTTTCTTTTCTTATTGGTGACATATTTGACAAATAAAATTTGAAAACAATATCATCCACGTTAACTCTGGAATTGTATTACTGGTTGTATTTTCTGTTTCGCAGGCTCATTATCACTCATGAAACAGCCTGTATAGCGCGTAACAAAATAGCGCCATGACATTTTGGAGTTTGATACAAAATAGTGTTTGTAAATATTTAGCGTGTAACAAATAAGCACGTATAATAAATAGGCGCGTGTAACAAATAAACTCGTAAGAAATGAGCATGCATAAGAAAAAAGCGGTTAACAGATAATTCCTTTTTTGCCTGGTAGAGAGTGTCGCCATCAATACCTGCCAAATTATCCTCGATTTTAAGTCAATCCTCGGGCTAACGCTGCTGACCGCCTTTTTTATAAGTTCCTTTTTCGCCTAGTAGAGGGCTTCGCCTTCTACTGTTTTGTTACAATCGCTAATTTAATTTGGCGCTATTTTGTTACACGCGCTTTTTTTACTACGCTAGTTTATTACACGCTATTCTGTAACGCCCTCTTAAGAATTGGCGCTGTTTTACAACGCGCTCTTTTATAAAACGCTATTTTTATTAGCGCTATTTCATTCCGGAGTCGCGTCAAATTAGATATTAAAATGTAAAAACTACAAAGTTTTGGAAGATTAGACCAGTTGCCTTTTTTTCCAAAACATTTTAAAGCAATCAAATCGGGTAAAAGTAAAGAAATGTTGAGTAACTAGACAAATTTGATAAAACCGTGAAGATTTAGATTCGTAGAATATTAATTTTAGGGATGTGACTTCTTGTCCGTCGACGGAAGGGTAAGTGATTTCTGTCGACGGAAGACCAGGTGACTGTTATCACCGATTTATTTATTGCCTACCGCATTTTCAGGATTATTTTTGCTGGCTTTGAAAAAGTTAAAAAATATTATTATCTTACTACTAATTAATTAATAATAATTAGTCACTTCAACTAGGGTTTGATTTATAAAAACTCCTAAACATCCGCGCCTGCTCCAAAATATTGTCGGAATTTTAATTATTTATAAAGCTCTTGACCCTATTTAAGAAAACTTTTCGTCCTGTATCTTTACAAAAAATACTCCAATTAAAAACCAGCTTAACTCTGTTAACACCTTTTTTCCGTAATATGGCAGAAGTTTGTATGGAAGACATTCAATCCGATTGGATTGAATCCGCTTACTTACTGCTACGGTATACGGCACATGTGGAAAAAATTTCAATGTTAGTGATTATTAGCGTGTACCAAAAAAATCGAATATTTTTTTTAACTTTTGACATTGAAAAATTGGTACCTAGGCGTCTTTAAAAAATGCTTTTAGGCGAGCTCTTTAAGACGAGCTTAAAGATGAGCTCTTAATTTTAATAGGAAGAACCCCCTCTTGTCAGTTTTCTATTTTCTCTATAGTTTTATTTGGCAAAATCCACATCTCGTCACTACTTGATCGTAGGAAAAAATTTTATTTACACTTTTTGTAGAAAATTGAACGCTCTAAAAAAAGTATCTTACAATTTTTTTTAGCTAATAGCGTTTAGGAGATACCAGAGGTCAAATTTTGAAAAATTTAACAAAAATTTCTTTTTTACTTGTAAATTTTATAACTCGTAGATAAATAAATATTAGAAAAGGCGCAACATATAGTTTTATAGAAAATTGAACGCTCTAAAAAAAGGTTTTTTTTAATAATATAAATATAATAATTGTAAATAAAATTTTTCTGTACGATCAAGTAGTGACGAGATATGGATTTGGCCAAATAGAACTAAAGAATAAATAGAAAACTGAGATGACGGGGTCCTTCCTATTAAAATTAAGAGCTTATCTTTAAAAAGCATTTTTTTAAGGTGCCTAGGAACCAATTTTTCAGTGTCGGAAGTTAAAAAAAGAATATTCGATTTCTTCGGCCCACTCTAGTGATTATACTGTGTGGGTTAAGCTAAATTTGGTATGATTTATCCAATTCGAATCAAAAATAGGACTGATTAAGAAAATGTTCTAATCTTATTTAATGATTGAATCCAGTTGAACTCGTCGAGACAAATAAAGTAGGTATATGATCATTTACTGCTAAACTGCATGTCTCAAAGACAGGAGCCAAAAATTTCCTGTTCGAGCTAATAGTACAGTAAATAAAAACAAAAATTTAAAATATATTTAAAAAAAAATTAACAGGAGTTTTTTGCATAAAAAGGGAGAAAAAGAGGAGAAATTAAATATGTTGTTTTCCAATAATTCACGATCCCAAAGACGGAAGATTGTTAAACACAGGGTGTAACATTGAAAACTTCTACCTCTAAAAAAATAAGAAAAAAACTGTCTTGACAGTATTAAGGGGGAAGTAGAATGGGTATGTTATTTAGTCTGTAAGTGTTAAAGTATTAGCACCTCAACTCCAAACTCCAATCCTTACAACCCTTAGGACTATACCATTTATGATACACTAAATGAAAGGTAAAGACCGGTAGAGTGTGACCAAAAAACCGCATCAAAATATCTATATTATTAACCCCGATATAGAAAAAACAATTGGCCAAATATTTTTTTACCGCAAATAATTAACCCCCTAACAAGAAAAAGATACTTGGAGGTTGCTAGATGATATCATAGATACTCTCATCGTAGATGTAAGTGAAACAAACCTCCCGTTAAACCCCGATAAAGTATTCTTTCAGCAAGAGGGCGCACCACCTCATTATTTTAGACCCTTGAGAGAGTATTTAAATAACAGGTACCCAAACAAATAGATAGGTCGGAGAAGTAGCATTGAATGGCCGACCAGATCGTCAGATTATAAACAGTTCATTTAAATTAATAAATATTACAGCAAAACATCCGTTTATCAAATATTTTACTTTGTACCTCTGTTAATAAAGAAAATAATTTGTTGAATTTTTTATGTCGCATTCTCTCGGTTCTTACCTTTCATTTGATGTACCAGAAATAGTATGGTCCTATTAAAGTTAGTAGGGGATGGGGTGCTAATACTTTAATACTTACAGACCAAATAAGATACCCATCCTACTTCCCCCTTAATACTCTCGAAACGGTTTTATTCTTATTTTTTTTATCTTCACCTGTTTAAAAGTTATTAGAAGTAAAAGTTTTCAATGTTTTTATACCCTGTATATTCTATGCCAAATTGAGGTAGATACCTAAAATTTTCAGATCTTAACCTAAAACCATTTATAAAATATGAAATTTTGTAAAAAATTACGTCTTTTTCTTCAAATGCTTGTAACTTCGCAAAAAATAACCTATCTTAATATTTTTTTAAAGGTGTATGTTTTTAAATTAAAAAAATGTCAATTAAAAACAATCATAATTTTTTTAAAATTTTTATATTAAAATTTTATTTTTAAAACTGTGTGTCAATAGATTTTTGTCTTTTTTTTATGAAAAACTACTTTTTATTCTAGGATTTGTACAACCAAGCTCATCGTGGCTAATAGATACCAATACTTTTTAAATTTTTAATTACATAATAAAATCTCATTTTTAAACGAGTTGTATTGATATTATTTTCCATATTCTTTTAACAAAGACTGCTATTTATTCTAGGTTATTTAAGATTAAAATGTTTTTGGGTGATTGATTTATTATACATATCTTATTTTAATTTTTTAAATTTTTAATTTCATGTTTATTTTAATTTCAAAAATTTAAAAATAAGATAAAACAAATCAATTACCCTAAAGCAATTTAGTCTTAAAATATGTAAAATAAATATGTAAAATGTTCTTGGCAGAAAAATATAGAAATAAAAATTGATACACTTTTTTACAGACATGTACTTTTTTGCGAACCCATGTTTATTAAACCTTTTTTGTTTATTTTGATTCATACTATTACCTCCTTAAATATTTTACTCTTTTTTTAACACCCTGTATAAATGTTTCTAGTTTTCGAGATACACACTATAGAACCTTTTAAAAAAGTTGTTTTAAACGAGACACGATATATTATATCAATTTTTTGCAATATTTTATATCAATTTATGCAAAAATATTTCTGGCGATAGTCCTAGTTTTAAAATTAAAATCAGATATACAGGGTGTGTTAGAAGTAACTTTTCCAATTTTACGAAGTGGCGAGTGGGTTATTGTTTTTTGAGTGACTTGGGGCTGCAACACACAAACTGGCATACAAGACTTTATCCAACAACTCCCAGCAGCCATCAAATTCTTAAGCGAAAGCAAATTTGAGTGAGCTGTGTTGCCAATGTTGCCATGCCAGTAGTGAATTGAAAAGCTTTTATCTCACTAGTGACTTAGGGGGCACTTTACTTACCTAAATAAGTATAGTTATTATGTAGAAACGTTGGATAAATATTTTTTAATTTTTATATTACAATTTCAGCTTTGAAACTGTGAATCAATCGATTTCGTTGTGTGGTTTTTTTTAAATAAAAACTACAATTTATTCTACGATTTTTAAGACCAAGCTCATCGTGGGTAATTAATTTAATTAAACCCGGATCACTTTTGTAATATTAAATTTCAAATTTCAACCCAAAATTTTGGCTTTGTGAATTATGTTTTTCACCGAAAATTCGGGTTTTTAAAATGTAAGTCATGTTATATGACAATGTCAGGTTGACGTTGTCATATAACATAATTCACAAAGCCAAAATTTTTGATTGAATTTTGATATTTAATATTACAACAGTGATCCGGGTATAGTTCTGTTATTTTAATTTTTGAAATCAAGATAAATACGTCTTTTGTCTTCGAGTGTATGTAATTTCGCCAAAAATACAACTATTTCAATTTTTTTTTCTAAAATCTTTATTTTAAAAAATATTATTTGAAAAAAAAATTGTAAAAAAAATTAGAAACGTTAATAATACGTACCTACTTTTTAATTTTTTAATTATATAAAAAAATCTCATCTTTAAAACTGTATCGATATTTTTTCGAATATCTTCAGCCCACAACTGCTATTTATTGAACATTATTTAAGATTAAATTGTTTTTGAGTAATTAATTTCTTTTATCTTATTAAAATATCAATTTCATTTTTTTTAAGCTGATAAATTCAAATAAAATCAATTTTCCAAAAACAGTTTAGTCTTAAAATACGTAGAATAAATAACATTTGTTGTCAGAAAAATATGGAAAACAAACATCGATACACTCAGTTTCAAAAATAAGATTTTATTAAACAGGGTGGTTTTTGGTTGTGTAATAATTGCACACTTACAGACCAAAGTAAGTCATTTATATAAAAAACAAGTCGTTTTTCGAAAAAATTATTCGTCTCAAAAATACCAACCGCAAATGAAAATAATCATTTTCTGAAAAAAATTTCAAAAAAAAACACAAATAAAGTAGATCAGCAAAAAAGTGTTCAAAAACCTTGAAAATGAGATATACTTGACCCACTTGCCCTGTTTAAATTTCGGAGGTATTCTGCCCTGTACTCAAGGGGGTGGTGACATAAACGTGATTTTACCACAAAAGTCCTCTCAGTCTTCCTTTACAATCTGTTTTCGCAAAATATACATAAAAACAAAGATTTTGAAAAGAATTTAAATAGTTGCATTTGTGGCGAAGTTACAGACATTTGAAGAAAAAAAGACGTATTTTTCTAGGTTTTTTTTTTAATTTTTTCGAATGGCACACCCTACAATTTAAAACAGAACTGAATACAACATAAAAATTTATAGATTGACATAAACACTTATGGGCTAATTTAAACGGTGAAATGCTCAAAAACTTTATCGAAAGCAGACTTTTTGCGTTATTTGAAGAAGTGCCAATAATGGTTAGAAGACCTATGTCGTTCCAGCTAAACGGTGCACCCGCGCATTTCCATAAAGACGATAGGGAAGCTCTCAATACTGCATTCCTTCAAAAATAGATAGGACGTCATGGCCCTCATTTGTAGCCTCCAAGTCGCTACACCAACCTTACTAGTATGTACTTTTTTTATAGGGCTATGTTAAAGAACAAGTTTATAAAGTGCCGCTCACAACTAAAGCTAACATAAAAATTCGTATTCAAAATGTGTTTAAAATGTTAAAAGTGTAAAAGTTAAAATGACCTTTTAAAAACGAGTTCAACTGTGTATTGACAACAATCCAATAAAAAATTGCTTTTTTTGTCCAAAATTCACAAAAATCTGATTTAATTGAAAACTAGACGAGATTGGTATAGGACAATGTAGTACCAGATTAAAGATAATTTAACGGCCTACTTGAATCCGCCAAAAAAACGACGGGGTTCCTATTTAAAAATTTTGAGTTTTTGGCAATTTTAAAGTACCAAGTTCAACAATTTTTTTTAAACACGCTGTATGTTATATCGGACCTTTTCATGCAGGCACAGCTAAAATAAAACTTCTACTATGATTCTGCAAAAAAACAGCGACAAAATAATTTATCATTAACGAGCTTTTATCATTTTCATTAATAATTGCAACTGTCATTTTTTAACTTCAAGTGTAAATATTTCTAAAACGGTTAGAGATAGATACAGAGCTAGACAAAAAGTGTTCGGAATAATCCGAAAAATGCAAATACGCAATAATATATAGAGTATACCACTTGAAAAAAAATATCTTTGACGTGTAACTATTTTATGAAACACTCCGTATAACAGATAATATTTTTAAAATGTGCTCCCCAAAGATCTACATTCTTGTAACAAAGCTTGTTTTGATTAAATAAACCATAACTATGTAATGGACCGAGGCGGTCTTAGTGCCCCTGTATCTACCCATAGTTTTCTCAATTTAATATGAAGAATGCCATTTCATGTGGTGCCATCACACAAAAAAAATAAGAACTACACTTTCAAAAATATTTTATTGATCTGATATTTAGGTTATTACAAAAAGCAATAAAATAAGTAAGTAGTTATTTGGTAAGAATTTGGTAAAAAAATTGGCGTAAAAACAAATACTTCATACGGTATACATTATTGCTACATAAACTACCCAAAATTTAATAAAAAAAATGTTAATAAAAAAACCAGTAAAATTTCAAGCACATGACGGTTTCAAACGGCGTAGCTCATGAAGATAACTTTGTTGCTTAGGCTTGTGCAGTGCTAGTTGTTCCAAAGCTTCTTCGATGGTGAACCATTTTCGTTTTCTTCCCATAGTTTTAGCTTCTTCCCATTCATCCAATTCTTCGGTTACGTTCATGACGAAGACTTCAGTCCTGTGTTTACCTTCCAAATTCTCGAAGACTCCCAATTTTCGTCCTAACTTGCCGATAACACCCGCTTCTTCGAGAACTTCCCGCGTGGCGGTTACGCTGGGTTCTTCTTCCGGTTCCACACCGCCTCCAGGAACAACCCATTTTTCAGACTGGCGGGAAGATGTCACCAACAGGACTTCATTCTCGTCATCTGAGCGGACGCAAATGCAAGCTGCACGTCGCCGGAAACCTTCTTCATCGTAAACACGGATGGAATTTGGTTTATCTTTCACCATTTTAAACAGAAGTTTAGAAAACGAACTAAAGAAGAGATTTACACGAACTATTAATTTGACACACTGCTCGACGGACATACACTTTTTTTCTGCATCGCATTATACCTATAGTGATTAGCCTGAGCCGAACATACCCGATATTTTCACAAACTCACTCGATTTTATCACGTGCTTTTAGCTTAAAGCTCGCTTAAGAAAATTGATTAAAGTTATAACCCATGATGGGGTTTAACTGACCCATTTAATTCGTGACTGGTCCTTCAGATTCAAAAAAAAATATATTGACAATTTATGGTATTTTTGCCATAAAATGTCACAGTTCAAAAAAGCTTGTGTGTGCCATTGCGCTCCTCACAAGTAGCAATACAATCTGCACAAAAAATGAAAGGATTTTAAAATTTCGGAAATAGCAGTCTGGTAGAATAAACTCCAAGAGATAAGAGTGTTATGTTAGTTATGTCTACCACAATACCTATTTATTAGTAATAGATATTAATGAAATAATTGAATGAATCATTAATAATGCATAAAAAATGTTTTGTCTTTTGCAGGTATTGGAATTTTATATTGGTGATTCAAAAGTATAAAACAAAATTTTGACCTGACATACAGCATGAGAGTGAAAACGAAATTACGAGCTTTCAAAATTGAGTATACTCCTAAAAACCATTTTTTTTTAATTATATCGAAAACGTGGTTCGATACCCATGATTCGACCAAAAATTAATCAAAATATTTTTTTTTAATAATAAAGAGGTCTGATCTAATAGTGATCACAGAATATTATAAAAATAATTTTAAAATAATTGTTTAAAATGTCAAGCTGACAAATATTTTTTGTTGTCAAAAACAGGGTGTCAGTATTACACACCCAAATCTGTTATTTATTTTCTAAAAAAAATCTTGTTTTTGACATTGTAAATTGGACATTTTTCCTCATGTCTTACCAACTTGCTTTTTGTTATCAATTCTTAATAAAAAAAACTTGAAGTCGATTCTGATTTTACGGTAACTTAAAAGCCTTTTTTTATTAAAAATTAAAAGTCAGCAACAAAAAGCAGAATGCTAAGACATAAAAAAAGTGTCTAATTTACAATATCAAAAACAAAATTTTTTGGTAAATAAATAACAGTTTTGGGTGTAAAATACTGAAATCTTGTTTAAAAAAAATATCAGATATTCTAAACAATTTTTAAAAATTATTTTTTCCAAATTGTGTGAACACCAGTAAACTAAAACCATTAATTATTTTAAAAAAATATCACAATTAATTTTTGACCAAATCATGGGTATCGAACCGCCCTAACCGATTATTATAAAATTTGGGACATAAACAAAGTTAAAGTTTTTCCATGAGAAAAAGAATAGTGAGTGAAATTGTAAATTTGGTTAACAAAGACCTCCTGCATGAGCGATTAGCATTATTACGATTTATGACATTTCTAATTTTACATAAGCAAAATCGAAAAAAGATGGTTGTTTTCGGTTTAATATTAAATTATCATCCATAGTCAGATCTGAGCTTCTGAATTACAATTAATAATAACACCTAGATTTCACTGTAACTACAATAATAATTGATTTTATTTTGAAATAATAATACTTATTATTATTCCACAAGCTTAAGAATTTGTTTTCGTTATACGAAAACATTACGTCAATATTATCAAGAGGAAAATTGAGAATTGTTCCTTTTCTCAATTTTCCTCTTAATCAAACAACTCTTACAATAGAAATCATCTACTTTTTTATCAATATTATCACCCAATATGGATGTCTAGGGACCTCAATGACTGTATTTTTGCGAATTTTTGCTCATTATAAACTTTTACATTGTATGTTTTCAATAATTTTAAACTGGGTTATTTACAACACTGTCCTGTTACAAACCGATACCCTCAGCATTCAGCTAACTTATAGGATAGTTTTAAAGAATAAAAAAAATCTGTTTGCATTTTGAAAAGCAAAATTTCCGCAAAGTTTCATTAATTAATTATTATGCATTTGATCTAAAAAAACTAAATTTTACCCGGATGCCCTACATTAAATAATTTGGGCATAATTTGGTAAAAATCCCATTAGGCAATTTTTTGGAAAAAAAAATCAAAAGCTTCTTATCAAAATTTATAGAATAATTTTTGATAAATTCAATTCATGCAAAAAAGCATAGTCATTTTGTGATAGATATCTGTGAGACTGCAACTAAATACACGTGTTACTAGTAATATCTTTACTCAACTACGAGGAATGTTATTGTTATGAATTATGATGTACTTGGTATGACTGCTGCATTTTGAATTTTTGGAATTTGAATAATTTTTGTCTCGACTTAATGTTTCTATTTAGATACAGTGATAATAATCGATGTATAAAAATTCTCTAAAATTTTGCGTCGTGTTAGTATGGTTGTTAAAAGTACATTTTCTGTCGTTAATTTAACATAATTTGTCGTGCAGACAAAATTGCTTATTCAATTATGTGTCCTCTATTTTATTTTACTATCGTGCAATTCATTTTTCTGAGGTTTTATTTTTGTGGGGTATCAAATATTTTTTGTAGATACATTTTTAGATTAGATTTTCATTACATTTTTCTGTTGTGCACTGTAAACTAAATTCAATGAAGTAGGGTCACTTGCGCCTAGACCTGGGATCAAGTCTCTTACTCACCTGTCATTTAGTGGGTAGCAGGTCATTTGCGCCCGCTTATACATACTTGATGTTTACTTATGTATACTTGATGTTTATGAACATAATTTTTACATAAGTTATTTATTCGTAACACAACATTATAAACGTTCTATCTAATAACATGATATAAAATCAAAATTTAAAATTTATCTATTTGCAAAGTTCGGTAAAAATGTTGTCTTTCTTTATAACGCAGTTGCTTTTCATACAAAATATTGTCAAAAGAGGGTCCAATTTTAAATTTTTATAACAATAAAAAAGATCGGACTTTTTTGATAATAGAGTCCTTTCTTTTGAAAAGTCGGCCTTACTTTTCGCGACTGCAAATGTTAAGTTGTCAATATGATTTTGTTTTGAAAACAGCGGCTTTGCTTATAGAGGCCTCGGAAAATCAACTGCTTTAGGCTGTAAATATAGTAATATTAGTTATTTAAAACATCGCTACAAATGTAAGTATATTACTGGAAAAACTTGGACCGCTCTATATCAACAATAAAAAATTTTAAACTTAAAAAGTTAAAAAAAACAACTCTCAAATTAGGCACTGAAAAGTAAAACTCACAGATGAAAGCTTTATTAGATATTTTTTTTCAAAAAAATTAACAAAATATATCTAATAAGACTACCCAAGTCTGTTTGACCTTTTTTGTATATGCAACATTTTTTTTTAATTATTATTACAGGAAAGAGTTGACAATGACACATATAAATGAAATAAGGTTGTGCTACATTTTTGAGCTTTTTATTTTGTTCTCTAATTGTTTCAGCATCTTCCTGAACAATAATCCTACTAATTATCAGTTTTACAGTGGGACATGAAGTGGATTATATTTATTAATACTGTTTATTTAATTACAATTGAAAATTGATTAATTAAGTCATGCCCGAGTATTGTAATTTGTTGTTTCTACTTTCACAGCTTCTTTATTAGCCAATCAACCCCGGAGTGAACTACTTAACAAGATTAAAATCATAAAAACAAATTGCTAATCAAAATTAATTGTTTAAATATTTCAGCAAGTGCAAAATTGTTTATATTTTAGCTAAATTAGAAACTTATGAGTTAAAAACCGCAGATTTTGGAAGACAGAACGAATCGCTGTTTGACAAAAATAGAGTCGAGCAATTAGCAAACTTATAATAAAGAAAATTAATAAGAACAATCCTTTAATTAAATAAATAATTAAAGGCACGCCATGCATTGCTGCAGAAAGTCACGTAGACACCCTTGGCAACACCAACGGCTTGAGGACGGTTAGAAACGAACCAGTCATCGCGGCGAAAAGTCGCGTTATCATCCCTAGCAACATCAACGGTCCAAAGACAGTTAGGAAACGAACCAATCACCGCTGCGGAAAATGACGCGATCATTCCTAGCAACAGCAACCGTCAAAGAAAGTCGTTAGGAAAGCGCGCTAAACACCCCTGATTGCAGTCACGTAGACAGCTCTGACGTCACTAAAAATTTGACTATAAAAGGATGATGTAAAAGATTGATGTCGGTATCTCATTTTTGGGCTACACTGAATAAAAAAGGTGTTAAAATTAATTAACAAATTATAATTAAAATGCGCAATTTAGAAATAAAATTGACCTGTCCGAGCGATTTTTTTTAAAAATATAAATATTTATATATACATATATAAACCCAACTAAATAAATAAATAGGTAAATAAGTAAATTATAACATACATTATATACTTGCCCCTATAAAATGCAAGTAATTTTCTTGGTATGTTTACCTATCTTGTTCAGCATTTATGTAAAAATTATGTTCATAAACATCAAGTCTATAAGCGGGCGCAAATGACCTGCTACCCACTAAATCACAGGTAAGTAAGAGACCTAATCCCAGGTGTAGGCGCAAGTGACCCACTTCAGGTAAAAGGCGCAAATGACCCAGGCGCAAGTGGCCCGACACCAAATTCAATGACTTACAGACAATTGACAATTTTAGATGGAATACATTGTACAGGGTGGTGCAAATTTGGATGTCCATACAGGGTTACTCGGAAACTAGAAAATTTAGAAAAAAAAAACGGTCTGCACATTTTCGAGCTCGTTTTTGAGAAAATAATTTTAGTACAAACCGCATTTCGCTACCGTTTTTTTGTTTCAAAAATATAGGCAAAAAATGACATTTAGCTAAAAACTAGAAAAATTTATAGCTTATAGGGGGTTCCAAAAAACGCTCATTCCTTTGTTAAAACTCACTGTGTTGTTAGACATTTTGCCAGTTTCCTAAAAAACTGTGCATTTTACGAAAAAATTGCAAGTGGCAAAAAAGTTTCTAAATTTAACAAGCTTTCAAATTATGATAACGGCAAAACTAAACTAATTTGAGCTAAAAAGTTATAAAGCAATTAGTGGCAAGAGAACCCTTGCAGCCCCCTTTAAAGACTCTCCACATAAATGCAATTCACTCTGTTAAATAATAAGGTAAAATAATAACGTATACCAAATTTCGTTAAAATTGGTAGGTAATTGGTTTATTGTAGATTTCTTAGATAAAAATATAAATGTTTTGAGGCTACATTTAAGAGCTGGTAATTCTGTATAAAAAAATTTAAAACAAATACGTATCGATTTATTTTCGATTCTCCATCTAGTACTCAGCTCAATTCGGTGTAAAACGGCATTTTATAGAACCAAACATTTTACTTTTTACATTAAAATAATAATAAATTGCAAGTTATAAAAAGTAGTACCTATAAAAAATTTGTTTCTTTTTATTAAATGAAGCATTCATTTTTTAAAAAACTCCTGCTTCGCACTCAATTTATAAACTTAAATTCGTACCATAAAACTGACTTTATGAAACGCATTCTGATGAACCGTACTCTGATTGGAAACTCGTTCTTTAATACTGCTGAAATAAACTTTCTTTTCTGTTTATAATAGAGAGTAAACTAATTAATTGCAAAATTGCTAAAACACTCAAAAATTCGCCAAATATCCTCATTTTTGTTTCGACTTATCTTTATTTTATTTCATTGCCACACTTTCAATAACTTCTTGCTTTTTCTTTTCAAAAGCAATTCTTACTGCACTAATTGTCACACGAATTTTCCAGATAATTAAATTTCTTGTTGTTGTTGAGTTTCTTGTGATTAATTTACAGGAATAACTCCTATAGATTAAAGTTGTCAAATGTCGAGAATTTCACTCGTTGTGACGCTGGTTTTATCCTCGTAATATGCTATGTTTCCAGTGTTATAACCTATTTTTCCAAATGTTCTTTAACTTGCAAAAACTTGTCTTCAAATTCCCTCTCCACTTCTAAAATGTAATGTCTTTCGTTAAAACATTTTGCAAACTGATGAATTTCTCGAAGACAATTTCCTGTTTTTCTAATTGTCGTTTTTAGAATCCAGTTTTTAATTTTCTTTTTTTTTATTCCAGAATATTTCCAGAAGACTTTCTTCCTTCTTTTCTTCTAGTAGTTGTTTTTCTTGTTCTTTCTTTTTTCTGTTATAATTTTTTTTTAGAATATTTTTTGTTCTTGTTCTAAACGTAGTTTATTTATCATTTCCTTTTAATCGTCTTTTTTTCCAGAAATATCTTTTGTTGTTCTAAATTCTTACGTAGCTTCCTCTCTCTTCTAATTCTCGATTTTCAAACGCACTTTAAACATTTTTGTTATTACTTCTTCTATAAACATTCTTTGTTCTTTTTGTTATTTCTTCCAGCCAACGTCCCTTTTAACTTCTCTTACAAATTTCTCGTTTTTCTCTTTCAAAAGCCGTTGTTTATATTCTTCTTAAAAATACTTCTGTATTTCCAGATCTTCTTTTGCTCTTGCACAAGCTTTATCCTGTTCTTTTTCTTTCAGCTAACATGTTTCAACATCTTCTACATATTTTTTTGCTCTTTTTTATCCAATTTTTTTTTCTTCCAAACGACGTTGATCATGCTCTGGTAGAATCTTCCTTTGTTAATCCAAAATCTTCTTTTAGTCGCTCCTTTTCTTTGTTTTCCTTGACTTTCTTTTTGTTCGAATTGATGTACTTTGTCCATTTGGTTGAGCTTCTCGAGCTGTAAGCAAATTTGTTTTTCTATTCTACTTATGTGACTTTCTGCAGTTTGCTCAGACTCAGATAGGACTGTTATCTATAATATTATAAACCTAGGACTAAAAGAAATAACACCCCGGATATTTTTTCTAGTAAAACCCAGGCATTTAATTCAAAAAGTACACACTACCTAGTAAAAGCAAAACAAAAATAGATGTAGAACGTGGTTAACCCTAAGAACTTGTTACTTTTTTCAAATATATACATATATCATGTAATATAATTCACAATAAAAGACATAAAATTTTAACATTAAGCTTTATTATCAATTTTGACAAAATTATTGGCATCATGCTTGTGCTTAAAGGTTGCAAAAGCTAAAGATTACCATCGCCGACTCGGTTAATACTTGACGAACCTTTAGATCACTGAAAATGAAACAAACATTTTTTTTTGTAATTTAAAGAATTAACCAAAATGAGGCACATTTACGTAAAATACTAAGTTGTCTATATATTCCATAATTTTATCGATGATGCAAGTATTGTGAGTCCGACCCTCTCATTTCCAGTAATCAAGAGTGTACATTTAAATGAACATGCCATATGGGTATATTTTATATTCTGAAAATCTGAGACAAATGAAAAATGCTGTTAGGTGGTGCCATTACAAAGAAAAATACGAACTGCAGTTCCAAAAATTTTTATTGGTCTGACATTCAGTTTGCAAAGAAAGCAATAAAACAAGACAGTACTTAATAAATTAGGTAAAAAAATTGGCGTAAAAACCAATACTTCACGAAAACTGAAAACATTATTGTTGCGGAAATTACTTAAAATTTAGTATCTTCAAATTTTCTTTAATAAATACATCAGCAAAACTTCAACCACATCACGGTTACGATCCAATTAATTGATAAAGATAATTTTGTTGTCTCGGTTTATGCTTTGCTAGCTGTTCCAAAGCGTCTTCTATAGTAAACCATTTCCGTTTTCGTCCCATACTTTTTGACTCTTCCCATTGGTCCAGCTCTTCTGTAACTTTCATGACAAAGACTTCAGTCCTGTGTTTACCTTCCAAATTTTCAAAGACTCCCAACTTTCTTCCTAATTGGCCAATAACACCTGCTTCTTCTAGCACCTCCCGGGTAGCGGTAACGCTGGGCTCCTCTTCGGGTTCCACACCGCCCCCGGGAACAACCCATTTTTCAGGCTTGCGAGAAGATGTCACTAACAAGACTTCATTTTCATCTTCTGATCGGACGCAGATACACGCTGCGCGTCGCCGGAAACCTTCTTCATCGTAAACACGGATGGAATTTGGTTTGTCTTTCACCATTTTATATAAAAATTTGGAAACAAATCTAACTAATAAAGAGGAAATTTACACGAACTAAGAATTTGACATACTACTCGACAGACATAGCCAACTCTTTTTTCTAGATTACATTTTTTTTATGGTAACATATTAATTAACCTGAGCCGAACATACTAGACCAAGCAAATTAAAGTCCTCTCTTCCAAAAACTAGTGGGATTCTAGAAAATGTTTTAATTAGTCAAGTAAACCTCTCATATAATTAATATCAGTTTGGTTTCATTTCCGAGTGGAGTTTCAGCCGTTGTATTGAAAAGATCTTTCGTTAGTTTTTTCTAAATTCCTCCGAAATGAGACGTATAATCGTAAAGATGAACAACCAAGAATGTAAAATATATTAAATTCTGCGTCGCTTGAATACAATTCTATTCAATTTGATTAAGTGGTCCAGCAAAAAAAAAACTTCAAAAATGTTAATTTTTTACACCTATGCACAAAAAACTTATTTGATCTCCATAAAACACGCAATATCTATTAAAAGACTAATTTAAAACCACATATTAGAGAATCAAGATTGCAGAGCATTAAATTTCTCATTTATAATGTTCAAAAAAGTGTTAAAAAGCCTATCCAGTAAGCAGTTATCAGTGTTTTAAATTTTCTGGAAACGGTTCGTTAATAACCAGTATCTATTTTTGATTTTCCTAACAGATTCTATATATTGGTGTAGTTCTAGAAACTTGTTTTAATAGCTCAAGTAGTCTCATGGCATGAATAATCTGAGTTTTCCCGAATTCTGAATAAAGTTTCAGTCGTGCTGTTAAACTCTTCAAAAATTTTCTACATTTTCCACTTTTTCCACTGTAAGCTTTAAAATGAAAAATAAATCAGACCAATCAAATAACGTACAAAAAAATAAAAACCCAAACTTGGAGAGCTGCCATTTCACCAGTACTTTAGAATAACAAGAAAAAGCATTGACACCACAATATGTTCTCTTAATATGTAGAAATATCTTTGTGATAAATTTCATAGAAATCGATAAAGTGGTTAAAAAGTAATTCATAAAAACGAATTTTAATTTCTAACTTTGACGGCCTCTATCTCCTAAATGGTGCAACATTATATATAGGTAAATTGCGTTAAACTGCTTTATTTAAATCTCAAGTATCTGATGTTGTCCTACGGGAACATCTTTCTGAGCCATGACCATCTGGATAATAAAATCTCATTTTTGAAACAGTGTGTATTGATATTTTTTTCCTATTCTTCTGACAAGAACTGATATTTATTCTACGTTATTCAAAATTAAATTGTTTTTGAGTAATTGATTTGTTCTATCTAATTTGAATTTATGAGATTAAAAAAAACATGAAATTGATATTTTAATAAGATAAAATAAATCAATAACCTACCCAAAACCAATTTAACCTTAAATAACGTTGAATAAATAGCAGTTCTTGTCAGAAATCCATTAACCTTAAGACCATATGGGTATTTAGTGTATTCTGAGACAAATAAAGAATGCTGTGTTACGTGGTACCATCAGACAGAAAAAATCGTACTACAATTTCAAATATGTATGTTTAATTGGTCTGACAGTCAGTTTTTAAAGAAAGCCATATAACAAGAGAGTACTTAATAAATTAGGTAAGAAAATTGGCGTAAAAACCAATACTTCACTAAAACCGGAAAAATAGTTGTGGAATTTTTTAAAATTTAATATCTTCGAATTTTCTTTAATAAATACATCAACAAAACTTCAAGCACTTCACGGTTACGATCCAATTAATTGATAAAGATAATTTTGCTGTTTCGGTTTATGCTTCTCTAGCTGTTCCAAAGCGTCTTCTATAGTAAACCATTTTCGTTTTCGTCCCATACTTTTTGACTCTTCCCATTGGTCCAGCTCTTCTGTAACTTTCATAACAAAGACTTCAGTCCTATGTTTACCTTCCAAATTTTCGAAAACTCCCAACTTTCTTCCTAATTTGCCAATAACACCCGCTTCTTCTAGCACCTCCCGGGTAGCGGTAACGCTGGGCTCCTCTTCGGGTTCCACGCCGCCCCCAGGGACAACCCATTTTTCAGGCTTACTGGAAGATGTCACTAACAAGACTTCATTTTCATCTTCCGATCGGACACAGATACACGCTGCGCGTCGCCGGAAACCTTCTTCATCGTAAACACGGATTGAATTTGTCTTGTCTTTCACCATTTTAAATAGAAATTTAGAAACAAATCTAACTAATAAAGAGGAAATTTACACGAACTAAGAATTTGACATACTACTCGACAGACATAGCCAACTCTTTTTTCTAGATCACACTATTTCTATGGTAACATATTAATTAACCTGAGCCGAACATACTAGACTAAGCAAATTAGAGTCTTCTATTCCAAAAACTAGTGGGATTCTAGAAAATGTTTTAATTAGTCAAGTAAACCTCTCATATAATTAATATCAGTTTGGTTTCATTTCCGAGTGAAACTTCAGCCGATGCGATATGTTGAAAAGATCTTTTGTCAGTTTTTTCTAAATTCCTCCGAAATGAGGCGTATAATCGTAAAGATTAAAAACTAAAAATGTAACACATTAAATTCTGCGTCGATTGAATACCAATTCTATGCAATTTGATTAAGTGGTCCAGCAGAAAAGATACTTCAAAAATGTTAATTTTTTACACCTATCCACAAAAAACTTATTTGATCTCCATAAAACACGCAATATATATTAAAAGACTAATTTAAAACCACGTATTAGAGAATCAAGATTGCAGAGCATTAAATTTCCATAAAATAATGTTCAAAAAAAATGTTAAAAAGCCTATCCAGTAAGCAGTTATCAGTGTTTTAAATTCACTGGAAATGGTTCGTTAACAACCAGTATCTATTTTTGATTTTTCTAACAAATTCTATGTATTGGTGTATTTCTAGAAACTGTTTTAATAGCTCAAGTAGTCTCATGACATGAATAATCTGAGTTTTCCTGAATTCTGAAAAAGTTTCAGTTGTGATGTTAAACTCTTCAAAAATTTTCTACATTTTCCACTTTTTCGTAAATTTTTCAAAAGTAAGTCTTTAATAAAAAGGTTACCAATCTAAGGCATTAAATTCTGCGTTGATTAAATACCGCAGTACTTAATCACTTTATTAAATACTCCAGTGCTTTAGAATACCAAAAAAAGCATTGACATCATAGTATGTACTTTAAATAGAAATATATTTGTGCTAAATTTTATAGAAATCAATAGAATGGTTAAAAAGTTATTCATAAAAAACAAATTTAATTTCTAACTTTGGCGCCCTCTACCTCCTACACGGTGCAACTTGATATAGGTAAGTTGCGTTAAATTGCTTGCTTTATTTAAATCTCAAGTATCTGATGTTGTCCTACGGGAACATCTTTCAGGGACACCTAGATAATAAAATCTCATTTTTGAAACTGTGGGTATTTTTTTTCCCTATTCTTCTGACAAGAACTGCTATTTATTCTACGTTATTCAAAATTAAATTGTTTTTGAGTAATTGATTTGTTCTATCTTATTTGAATTTATGAGATTAAAAAAACCATGAAATTGATATTTTAATAAAATAAAATACATCAATTACCTACCCAAAAACAATTTAATCTTAAATAACGTTGAATAAATGGTAGTTCTTGCCAGAAGTCCATTAACCGTAATTAAATTGTTTTTGAGTAATTGATTTGTTCTATCTAATTTGAATTTATGAGATTAAAAAAAACATGAAATTGATATTTTAATAAGATAAAATAAATCAATAACCTACCCAAAACCAATTTAACCTTAAATAACGTTGAATAAATAGCAGTTCTTGTCAGAAATCCATTAACCTTAAGACCATATGGGTATTTATTGTGTTCTAAGACAAATAAAGAATGCTGTGTTAGGTAGTACCATCAGACTACAATTTCAAATATGTTTAATTGGTCTGACATTCAGTTTTTAAAGAAAGCCATATAACAAGAAAGAACTTAATAAATTAGGTAAGAAAACTGGCGTAAAAACCAATACTTCACTAAAACCGAAAGAATAGTTGTGGAATTTTTTAAAATTTAATATCTTCGAATTTTCCTTAATAAATACATCAATAAAACTTCAAGCACATCACGGTTTCGATCCAATTAATTGATAAAGATAATTTTGCTGTCTCGGTTTATGCTTTGCTAGCTTATCCAAAGCGTCTTCTATAGTAAACCATTTCCGTTTCCGTCCCATACTTTTTGACTCTTCCCATTGGTCCAGCTCTTCTGTAACTTTCATGACAAAGACTTCAGTCCTGTGTTTACCTTCCAAATTTTCAAAGACTCCCAACTTTCTTCCTAATTGGCCAATAACACCTGCTTCTTCTAGCACCTCCCGGGTAGCGGTAACGCTGGGCTCCTCTTCGGGTTCCACACCGCCCCCGGGAACAACCCATTTTTCAGGCTTGCGAGAAGATGTCACTAACAAGACTTCATTTTCATCTTCTGATCGGACGCAGATACACGCTGCGCGTCGCCGGAAACCTTCTTCATCGTAAACACGGATGGAATTTGGTTTGTCTTTCACCATTTTATATAAAAATTTGGAAACAAATCTAACTAATAAAGAGGAAATTTACACGAACTAAGAATTTGACATACTACTCGACAGACATAGCCAACTCTTTTTTCTAGATTACATTTTTTCTATGGTAACATATTAATTAACCTGAGCCGAACATACTAGACTAAGCAAATTAGAGTCTTCTATTCCAAAAACTGGTAGAATTCTAGAAACTATTTTAATTAGTCAAGTAAACCTCTGATATGATTAATATCAGTTTGGTTTCATTTCCGAGTGAAACTTCAGCCGATGCGATATGTTGAAAAGATCTTTTGTCAGTTTTTTCTAAATTCCTCCGAAATGAGGCGTATAATCGTAAAGATTAAAAACTAAAAATGTAACACATTAAATTCTGCGTCGATTGAATACCAATTCTATGCAATTTGATTAAGTGGTCCAGCAGAAAAGATACTTCAAAAATGTTAATTTTTTACACCTATCCACAAAAAACTTATTTGATCTCCATAAAACACGCAATATATATTAAAAGACTAATTTAAAACCACGTATTAGAGAATCAAGATTGCAGAGCATTAAATTTCCATAAAATAATGTTCAAAAAAAATGTTAAAAAGCCTATCCAGTAAGCAGTTATCAGTGTTTTAAATTCACTGGAAATGGTTCGTTAACAACCAGTATCTATTTTTGATTTTTCTAACAAATTCTATGTATTGGTGTATTTCTAGAAACTGTTTTAATAGCTCAAGTAGTCTCATGACATGAATAATCTGAGTTTTCCTGAATTCTGAAAAAGTTTCAGTTGTGATGTTAAACTCTTCAAAAATTTTCTACATTTTCCACTTTTTCGTAAATTTTTCAAAAGTAAGTCTTTAATAAAAAGGTTACCAATCTAAGGCATTAAATTCTGCGTTGATTAAATACCGCAGTACTTAATCACTTTATTAAATACTCCAGTGCTTTAGAATACCAAAAAAAGCATTGACATCATAGTATGTACTTTAAATAGAAATATATTTGTGCTAAATTTTATAGAAATCAATAGAATGGTTAAAAAGTTATTCATAAAAAACAAATTTAATTTCTAACTTTGGCGCCCTCTACCTCCTACACGGTGCAACTTGATATAGGTAAGTTGCGTTAAATTGCTTGCTTTATTTAAATCTCAAGTATCTGATGTTGTCCTACGGGAACATCTTTCAGGGACACCTAGATAATAAAATCTCATTTTTGAAACTGTGGGTATTTTTTTTCCCTATTCTTCTGACAAGAACTGCTATTTATTCTACGTTATTCAAAATTAAATTGTTTTTGAGTAATTGATTTGTTCTATCTTATTTGAATTTATGAGATTAAAAAAACCATGAAATTGATATTTTAATAAAATAAAATACATCAATTACCTACCCAAAAACAATTTAATCTTAAATAACGTTGAATAAATGGTAGTTCTTGCCAGAAGTCCATTAACCGTAATTAAATTGTTTTTGAGTAATTGATTTGTTCTATCTAATTTGAATTTATGAGATTAAAAAAAACATGAAATTGATATTTTAATAAGATAAAATAAATCAATAACCTACCCAAAACCAATTTAACCTTAAATAACGTTGAATAAATAGCAGTTCTTGTCAGAAATCCATTAACCTTAAGACCATATGGGTATTTATTGTGTTCTAAGACAAATAAAGAATGCTGTGTTAGGTAGTACCATCAGACTACAATTTCAAATATGTTTAATTGGTCTGACATTCAGTTTTTAAAGAAAGCCATATAACAAGAAAGAACTTAATAAATTAGGTAAGAAAACTGGCGTAAAAACCAATACTTCACTAAAACCGAAAGAATAGTTGTGGAATTTTTTAAAATTTAATATCTTCGAATTTTCCTTAATAAATACATCAATAAAACTTCAAGCACATCACGGTTTCGATCCAATTAATTGATAAAGATAATTTTGCTGTCTCGGTTTATGCTTTGCTAGCTTATCCAAAGCGTCTTCTATAGTAAACCATTTCCGTTTCCGTCCCATACTTTTTGACTCTTCCCATTGGTCCAGCTCTTCTGTAACTTTCATAACAAAAACTTCAGTCCTGTGTTTACCTTCCAAATTTTCAAAGACTCCCAACTTTCTTCCTAATTGGCCAATAACACCTGCTTCTTCTAGCACCTCCCGGGTAGCGGTAACGCTGGGCTCCTCTTCGGGTTCCACACCGCCCCCGGGAACAACCCATTTTTCAGGCTTGCGGGAAGATGTCACTAACAAAACTTCATTTTCATCTTCTGATCGGACGCAGATACACGCTGCGCGTCGCCGGAAACCTTCTTCATCGTAAACACGGACGGAATTTGGCTTGTCTTTCACCATTTTAAATAAAAATTTGAAAACGAATCTAACTAATAAAAAGGAAATTTACACGAACTAAGAATTTGACATACTACTCGACAGACATAGCCAACTCTTTTTTTTAGATCACATTATTTCCATAGTAACATAGTAATTAACCTGAGCCGAACATACTAGACTAGGCAAATTAAAGTCCTGCCTTCCAAAAACTGGTAGAATTCTAGAAACTGTTTTAATTAGTCAAGTATTTTTATCAAGTATATATTTTATTAATTATCTGATATAATTAATTTGAGTTTGTCTCCATTTCCGAGTGAAACTTCAGCCATTATGTTGTAACTTTTAGCGTTTTTTTCTAAATTCCTCCGAAATAAGGCGTATAATCGTAAAGATTACTAACCAAAAATGTAGAACATTTAAATGCTGCGTCGATAGAATGCCAATTCTATGCAATTTGATTAAATGGTTCTGCAAAAAAGCTAATTCCAAAATGTCAATTTTTTACAACTATCCACAAAAAAATTATTTGATCTCCATAAAACACGCAAGATTTTTTAAAGAGTAATTTAACTCAATATATTAGAGAATTAAGATTCACACTTGTTCACAAAAATTTATTTCGTTTTTTTATTTTGCGTATTTTATAGAAACAAAGTGAGTCTTTTACCTAATCAAATTGCAAAGACTTATTAGTATTCAATCGACACAGAATTTAATGCTCTACAATCTTATTTAGTAAACATTCCAATTAAGCGCTTAATTTAGGATAAATTTAAGAAAAACCGACAGAAGTCCAAAAACCTCAAAGTCTTTTTAACATCACGGCTGAAGCTCCACTTAGAAATCAGGTCAATTTCAGATTATTTATGTCAGGGTTCTCCCTTTCTTAGCCTCATCTTACTGGTTTATACACAATATTTTTAAACATAATACACTCAAATTTTGACACGCCCTTTTAGTCCAATAAAGCTAGCTTAAGAAGATTAATTACACAGGCCAACACACATTGTGGTGCCTGATATTTTTTTTAATTAATGTTGGGGTGTCCAATCCAAAAATGCCGTCAGTTTTGTTCCATCACATCTAGTTTTCAAAATATACTATTTCTGCCTTATTTTACAAACTATTCGCTAAAAATAGATATAGTGTATTGTTATGTAAGATTTGAAATATGTTATTTAATTAGAACTGTTAACTCAAACGAAAACAAAAAAAATAAAACGAAAAACTCTAAAAATAATTTTAAAAAATATTATAAATGTTTAATCGGTTTTTTCTAAAATACTAGTCGGATTTCAAAAACAAAGATATTGTTAAAAAAGAGTTTAAATAGCTTTTCATTGATGTGTTACTTAACCCCACTTGCAATTTAAAATTTTGAGGTAGTAGTTACTTCCGCCAGGAGGTTGAAGTACCAAGACCAAGTGTTGACATTATTCTAGGTATTTGTCTTTCTTGCGATTAGAATCGACTTAAAAATATACAAATTTGGTGTCCTGCATCTTTAGTTAGTTATTTGATTTTGCTTTTTATCTGTATGAATTGTAAGTTTTACCATGCTGTATCTCAAAAACTAGAGCTGCTTAAAAAAAGCAACTTATTTTTAAAACTGACAGATCAGAAATACTCTAAATAAGTCGGCATTTTGCAGGCACCATGACAAAAAGTTTCTTTTGTTGGGCTGTGTTACAGAAAGTGTCTGGGCAGCCGGCGCACAGTGGGGCAAAAGCCGAAAAAACCCAATAAATCCAAGATTTGTTTTGCGCTTTATTTCTTGTTACTTTGTATACTTTGATAGTTGAAGAATAAAAAACCGATACGATTGGTTTAAAAAACAAAAGCAATAGAGAGAAAATTGCATATTATACAACTTAAACACAAAATTATTTTTGCGATTTTATTCTCTAGGATTTTATTGCAGCTCTTTTGAGTGATTTATGTTTTAAAATCTTTTAGTATAAATATTAAACTAACTTTTTATAACAATAACATCCGCTTAAAAGAACGGTAGATAAGCGTAAACCTGTTGCAATAAAAAGTCAGTTTAAAGTTTAACTGCAAAAAGAACGTTATCATACTTTAAAATATGTTAATAGGTTTTACACCGGGATGTATTAAAAAATCTATTTTCTAAATTGTCATCTGCCTTTACTTACCTATTGATTTGTTATTGACATTTTTGTGAAGCAGTGTCGGGCAAACTTTTTTTCACTTTGTCGAAGTTATTACCATGGAGCGTCCATCTATCGTTTATAGTGATTTGTGTAAATATTTAATAGATGTAGGTCCATCAAACCACCGATCGTTTGAAAATTTTATACTAGAGAAATTTCCTAACGTTTCTGAAGATCAAACCATGTATATTTTCCGCAGAAATACAGAAAAATTTTTTACTTAATTTTATGATAAAATGGAAATCAGTCAATCGAAACAAAAACGCTTTCAAAAAAAAAACATGCTGAGTGGATGAATAATAAATTTATATTTACATGTTTTGGAGATGAAGAAGACTACTGCGTTTCGCGCGGAAGAAGACCAACCAAAAATTTTGAAGATTGTGGAAAAAGAAGCCAGATAAACAAAATTCACAAATTGCAAGAATCATATTCGCAAAATTTAATAAATGCTGCAGCTACCTCATCCAACTCAAAAAATCAGTTTGATGTTTTCACTGATGATTTTGCAAGTTGCAAGTTCCTCTGCAAGATTTATTAAACCACACGGTCGAAAGAATACTCAAGACAGAAAATGGAAACGAACTGGAGAAACTAATAAATGGTCAAGAACTTGTGTTAACATCAAAATGGGGATTTGATGGAGCTTCCGGGAAGAATGAATTTGCCCAGCGTTATTCGACGGATAACGAAAACAAATTTAATTCCAATTTATTTATGACTTCCATGATCCCTATAAGACTGACGTATAATGATAATGACCAAGTTGAAGTTATTTGGAAAAATTCTCGGCCTTCGTCTACGCAATATTGTAGAGTGATACGTTTTCGGTATGAAAAAGAAACTTTTGAGTTAGCTCGAGAATAAAAAGAAAGTGTTGAAAATGAGTACAAAAACTTGCAAATAACAAAATTGAACTTTGGTGCAATAACAGTAGGTGTTAAGCATGTTCTGATTTTTATCATGTTAGACGGGAAAGTAACCCAAGTTGTAACAGGAACTACATCTTTAAGCAACTGTTTTATTTGTAAAGCTCGTTCTTCAGAAATGAACGACCTATCTAAAGTTCAATGTAAACCATCAAATAAAGAAGCTCTTCAACTAGGTATATCACCGCTGCATGCACGTATCAAATGTATGGAATATATTCTTCATCTTGCATACAATCTCAGTTTTAAAAAATGGCGAACGTCAAAAGATGATACTCTTCCGATTAAAGAAGCAGAAAAAAGACGTATTCAACAAGAATTTGTTCAGAAACTGGGAATCCGCGTTGATTTTGTAAAACAAGGATATCGCTCGTCAAATACTAGAAATACCTCTAGGAGAATTTTTAGTGACCCAGCTCTGACCGCTCAAATCACCAAAATTAATCAGGATTTGATTCGCAGATTTTCGGTAATTCTTGAAGTGATAAATAGTCAACATGGAATTGACCCCATCAAATTTGGATCGTAAGCTCTGCAGACTGCAGAATTAGCTGTTCATTTATATCCATCGTATTATATGCCCTCAACTGTACATAAAGTTTTGCTTCACGGGGCCGAAATTATAGCTACTGCAGCTCTTCCGATCGGACAGCTTTCAGAAGAAGCGCAGGAAAACCGAAATAAAGACTACAAAGTTTTTAGGTTAAGCCACGCAAGAAAAAGTTCTCGTTTATATACAAATAAAGATGTGTTTCATAGAATTTTAGAATCATTTGATCCTTTTATTTCAAGTTTGCGACCTGAACCTAAAAAGAAACATTTTCCAGTAAGTGAAGAAGCATTAGAATTATTAAATTAATTTAAAAAAAAATAATATTAAACACATATTTTTAAATTTTTGAATGAAACATTGTTTTTTGAATGAATCTTGATCGACTATTATTTTAAATTAAGTCACATCATTTAGCTATATTTATATTATACCTATTTTTGAATAAAAAATGTGTATTTTTTTTAATAAGAATTAATTTTGGTTCTTAGGTGAACCCAATGCAGTTCTTTATTCTGAATCGAATGAGATCAACCACAACGCCATACAGTCATTAGTTTAAAAAATATCAGGTTTTTTCCACTTATTGAGCGTTTGGCCCCACTGTGCGGCGGCGGCGCGGCGCCGGCATAGAGAATGGCAGCCAGCGCCGGTTTGGTTAACGGCTGCCGCATGCCGGTGTCAGTTTAGTAAACTACTATAATACAGCTTCTCATTGTCGAAAATTGTCGAAAATCTTTAATTCATTAAATTTAGTTCACAGTGCACAGCACAATATGTAAATAACTATATCTAAAAAAATATTTGATACCACACAAAAAGATATTGAACAACCAAAAAAATGCACCAAACGTCAGAAAAATAAATTGCACGACGACAGTAAAATACAATAGACAACAAATAATTATAACAAACAATATCGTCCGCAAGACAAAATTTGTTAAATTCTGATAAAAAAAACCGAAAAATTTTACTTGCTATTATCAAGCTCTGTAATGTACATACATAAATATAATTATTTAAATATTTTTTTACAAAATGGTTTCCGAAATAATTTTTCGTTTTTTATTACTGTCTTAGAAAGATTACATTTAATCAGGAAAATAATAATATTGATGTGTACTTGAGTATTAGTTAGTTTAGTAGTACCTAATAAATAAAATAAAATAAATAGATAAATTTATTGCCCAACAGATGAAATCCAATTACAGGACAATGTATACAAATTGCATAATACAAAAGCAGCAAAGTTCAAAACATTAGTGAAAAAAAAATACATACAACAATAATAAAGAAAATAAATAAATAAAGATAAATAAGAAATCTTAAAAAAGTATATACCTTGTACTTATTCATAAATAAGTATATTACCTAATAGTAATTTATCTATGTGTATCACGTAAAACCAGGACATATTACATTACTTATTGGTATTTTATAGAAAGATGGCAAAATAAATAACTTTTGCTAAAACGATAATATCGACATTTATCAATATTCTAAAAAATCATAATATTTAATGATGTAACCAATTTTTTTCAAAACTATGTCATTAATTAACCTTCATTTAGTTTATCCAAAAACTGAAAACCAAATGAATCGTTTTTCTTTTTGTAAGGTTAGGGCCTGAAAGAAAAAGCTCCAATAAAGCTATGAGTTTTTCTTAAAAAAATTCGTTTTCTTTTGTTGTGTCCACTTATTCGTATCAGTTTACGTTAAATTATAGAACGGCTTCATCTTCCAGCCAACCTTTGCGAAATTATTGTGCGAATGTATACTGAGGGTTACCGACAAGTTGACATTGGCCAAACTATCGGTGTATCCCAAAGCGTGGTTTCTCACACCCTCTCACGTTTTCGGAAAACAGGATCTACTGCTAGACAGCCTGGTAGCAGATCCCAACGTGTTACAACCCCTAGAGAAGATCGTAACATAGTCATACAAGCCAGGCTCAACCGCTTTTTGACAGGGCGTCAGACTCGAAATCTATTGCAAAATGTTCCTAAGCGGCTTATTGCACTGACGGTTACGAAGAGAATGGTGTAGCGAGCAGCTGACCAAGCACATAAACTGGCATGCAGCTATGTTCGCTGACGAATATAGTTTTTGTCAAGACAGCTACAGCCGACGACAAATAGTGTACAGAGAACGAGGAATGCGCACCATGCCGCAATTTGTGCAGCCTGTCTATTAGTTTGGAGGCGTTGGTGTTATGGTCAGAGCTAGCATTTATTCTGGAGGCCGTACAAACCTACACATCATTGATGGGAACCTCACAGGGGTGTGTTATGTTCAAGAAATTGTATAGGAATAAGTTTTATTTAAAGGAACGTTATTGGTGAAGAATTTCGCTTTCTTGACGACAACGCACACCCACATAAAGCTCCAATAGTGCATCAATTTTTGGAAAACCATCAAATTTCACATTTGCCTTTGCCACCAATGTTACCAGACCTTAACCCAATTGAGCATATGTGGAATAATGCATTGCAAAGAAGACTTTCCGATCACTATCCACAGCCCTCAAACCTCCATGAACTACAAGAAGCGTTACCGCCCCTTTGGAACGCAATCCCTCTTGAGATTTCTAATAACATTATTAACAGTATGCCAGAAAGATGTCAGCAAGTTGTTAATAACCGTGGACATTATACTCGATGTTAAAAGTGACTTTAAATCAACAACATCAAAATTGCATAAACAAGCAACAATGATTTTAACTTTTTTTGAGCATTTTTATTATTTTTTTATTACAAAATGTATTCTAATTTGTAATGTTTGATGCCATTTTGTTACTTAAAATAAAATCTCGTCTTATTTACAAGTAAAAGTAGAAATTCTAGCAATATCCCTATTCATTTGTGCGTAGTTTACGATAATTTTATTATATCAATTCAATTTTTATTACAATACTATTTTATAACTATTTTTATTATTCAATTTAAAATAGTTGCATTTTTGGCAACCACACAGATATTTCAAAGAAAAAAACCGTCTTTTTCTTAATTTTAACAATTAAAAATAACAAAGAACGAATCAATTCCCTATGATGAGCTTGATTTTAAAAATCGCAGAATAAATATTATGTAGTTTATATAAAAAAAAATGTTTTCTACATTCAAAATAACACAATTGAAAGAATATTGAGATATATCAACTTTTTACGAAGTTACAGGTATAAAAAACGCCATTCTTTCAAAAATTCATATTTCATGAATGGTTTGAGTTTAAGGTCTATAAATTTGCATAAAAGTTTCTTTCAATACGTTCTAAGAGAATAGAAAATTTTAAAAATATCTATAATATATTTCGTAGGATAATTTGGCATTGAATGCCCCACATATCCTTATAATGCCCGGGCTCAATAATTTATAAATGTTAAAAGTTAGATCTAGAACTGACCATCTTAAAATTTGTTATTAACAAAATTCCTAATTTTTGCGAAAAATTTGCTGGGGATTCTTGAGGTCGTTATTTACGATTTTTCTGTAAAAATTGAAAAACTCAAAACGACCATAAAAATACTTTTTTTAAGAAAACGCCAAAACTGGACGATTTTATTTATTTATTGCGCATGTTTTTCACTTATTTTCACATTTTTTTGCCAACAGATATTTGCTGTAATGTAATCGATTTTTTTTTAAATAGCAACTCATATTTTTGGTGTTGAAAATTGAAACTACTTTTTTTCTAAGTACAACAGTGTAACGTTTATATGGTCTAAAATAAACACTTTAAATACTTTAACTAATTTAAATGTTTTATTAAATTTTTCAAAATAGATGCAATTTTTAACAGAATTACCGAACCGTATGTTCAAATTGACGTTTTTCTGTTTCCTGACAACAATACAACCAATTTTCTAAATCAGTTAGCACATTATTTATCATTTTTTGATTAATTTAGCGGCATTGATTTGTGATTATTTCTCTTTATTCCTCCAAATCTTTTAGTTTTGTTGCAAAGACTGTTGATTTTAAATAGCCCCAAAAAAAGTCAAATAGATTTAGCTCAAAAAAGACATAATTGCCCATATCGATAGAAAATCCACACTGGATAAGAGAAACCCATACGCAACATACGCAAAAAATGAATAGTTGATGTGGTTTTGTCAGATCACATTTTAGGACCGTACATTTATATAGTTTCAGTGACTGCACAAGTTCATTTGAATATACTTTGCGACACGTTAGTCCCAGCATTAGTGGAACTTTTTCCTAATAAAGAAGATGCAGACATACCAATAGCTAATGTATGGTTTTAATAAGACGGCGCACCTCCTCATTACGCTCGTGGTGTCAGAGATTATTTAGATAATGTTTCGCCCGCTTTTCTAAAAAAGCTACTTAAAATCAAAAGTATTTGCAACAAAATCAAAAAATTTAGAAGATTTAAGAGCAAGAATTACAAATCAGTACCGCTTAATTAGTCAAAATATGTAAAATAATATGCTAACGGAGTTTGAAAATTAGTTGTATTATTGTCAAGAAACAGAAAGACGTCTATTTGAAAATTTAGTTCAGTAATTCTGTTGAAAATTCCGTTTATTTTAGACAATTTAATAAAACATTTAAATTGGTTAAATTACTTAAAGTTTTTATTTTAAACCCTATAAATGTTATACTGTTATACATACCCAGAAAAAAAGTAGTTTCAATTTTCAACACCAAAAATAAAGGTTGCTATTTAAAAAAATAATCGATTAAGTCACAGCAAAAAACCTGTTAGAAAAAAATTTGGAAATAAGTGAAAAACGTGCGTAGTAAAAAAGATAAAATCGACCTGTTTGGCGTTTTTCTAAAAAATAATTAATAATAATAATAATAATAATAATAAGTTTATTACCACATAAGTTTTACAAAAACATTGGTATTGTCACATGAATAATATTAAATTTAGAAAATAGAATAAACAATAGTTAAAAGTTAAAGTACATAGTAAAGAAATACATAAGAAAAAAAAAACTTAATTAACAGACTGCAGTTAGATATGTAATTATTGACCGCGCGTTAGATATTCTTGCAAGCTATAGAACACATTTTCAGTAAGAAACAGCTGAAGGCTTTTTTTAAATTTTATTTTTGATGCAATTGTCACAATGTCCGTAGGTAAAGAATTATACAATTTAATGCAGTTAAAATAAGGGCTATTTTCAAAATGTTTAGTATGATGGATTGGCACACTCAGCATGTTACAGTTTCTCGTTGTCATGTTTGAATACAATTGACCATTTTTTAGAAAAAGATTAAGGGGGGTCAGTGCCTCACAAATTTAAAAAAATTACATTTTTGTTATTTTGTTTCTCAAAACTACAACTCATCCTGCACATTTCAGTTTTTGCAAAATTAAATTCCGAGCACTAAAAGTGACCTAAATAATTTTTTATAAATTGCGGTTTCTTGGTTTTACAGAGACGAAGTTGTCATATATTCGCGCTTCCTGAAAAGTACGTTTTTTTGAAGAAAGGTACACTTTTCTCTAGTTCTCATTAACATATCGGCACAATTTTTTTTCATCATGTACAGTAATAAACTGAGGGTAAATATGACAGATAACTTTCCGAAATTCGGAATAGAACATATAAAAAATAAAATGCCCAACTAAAAAAAAGTGAATCTTTGCAACACTATAAGTTTTTTTGGTTTTAAATTTTCTACTATAGCATATCATGTATCCTTCATCACAAAAAAGTGCGCAAATCCTCATTAAAATCCGTTAAGTGGTTCCTGAGAAAAGTATACCTTTCTTCTAAAAAGGTACTTTTCAGGAAGCGCGAAAAATTAAAAATTTAGTGTATATCAAAACCAAGAAACCGCAATTTATAAAAAAATATTTAGGTCACTTTCAGTGCTCGGATTTTAGTTTTGCAAAATCCAAAATGTACAGGAAGAGTTGTAGTTATGAGAAAAAAAAATAATAAAAAAATGTCGTTTTTATAATTTGTGAGGCACTAACCCCCTTAACTTAAAAAATATGAATTTTAGTCCATACTATTATGCCACCTGTATAGCTGACTATAAGGAGAAAAAGTAGCAGTATTTTGGCATAGAATATGCAACCGCCAATTCTGGAGGACAGACAAACTGAAGTAAGCTGAAATTTGACTAAATGTAGGCAACCATCCGCTCAGAAAATCAAACAAACACAGTGCCATTTGTTGAGTCTCTTTATGTTTTCTTCTGCTCCACTTACATTTTTTAGCTGTTTTGGAAATTATCAAAGTTAGCAAAGGGCTCTATTTGTCTACCAGACTGAATGATTGTCTATACCAGTGGTTTCCAAAGTGTGGGTCGCGACTCACTAGGGTGTCACGTTAAACATTTAGGGGGGTCACAAATAATTTTTAGAATAAAAAAAAATAACTTTAATTAAGAAAAATTTACCAAAACAATACAAATTACAACAGAAGTTTTCTTTCAAAAAATTCCAACGGTTTTTTTTTGTCTACCTAAGATATTAGTTGCTGCATAATCTGTTTTTCTTTTTATTAGATTTTTTTCAAATGTGAACGGTTCCAACGATTTCTCTAAAAACTTATTCATGTTTTTAATAACAAATAGGGCTTAGTGAAAAGGCAGCGCCACATGTGCATCGATCAGCTGATTTACAGTGAAGGGGGTCGCAAACAAAATTTGTATCTAAAGGGGGGGGGGTCCTTATTTTGAAAAGTTTGGGAACCACTGGTCTATACAATACCCACAATTTGACCTAACATCAGATTCTTTGTCCTCCAGAATTCCCCCAAAAGTTTGAATAAAAGTACTAATTTGACGCGACTACCTTCATAAAAGTCATATTATTATTATGATAATCAAATAATAATGAACACCTAGATTTTTCAATTTGTAAATTTTTGATAATTGCACTAAATGCAAATTTAAATAGCCACTCCTTATATGTTTAAAGGTTTATTCAAATGAAATGCAACCAGCAATACATGGCCTGTCACAAGTTATTTTAAAATGTAATAAATGGCTTAATTTTTACTAGGAAAAAATGTGATACCTTGAAACATATATTTTCTTCCTTTGCAGTAGTAACTTATCTTTAAAAAAAGTTTTAAAAAATGCATTTTAACGCAATTTATTATGAGTTTTGCTAACGCGTACGTAATTATCATGGTAAATGTTTAATACATAATTTTTAGTCTCAAAAAAAAGTGTTAATTATAAAAAAAATTTAAAAAATCGGCGTACATCTTAAATTTATCATTTTATTAGTTTGTTAAAAATATATTTTGTTTTTTAAATCTTTAATGCTAAGCTCAAATAACCATATTGTTAACAAACTAACAAAATGATAAATTTAATATGTACGTCGATTCTTTAAAGCCTATTTTATAATTAACACTTTTCAAGCTATCATAATTTTTTGTAGTAAAGGCTACATAATTAAAAAAAACTGTAACAGGCGATGTATTGCTGGCTGCATTTCATTTGAACAATTGAATAGACAACCAATAATACATCTTTTTTTTATGGCAGGGTACAAAATTTTCAAATTTTGTTATACAACAATTAGTTATTGTAATTTGTTTACTTTTACCAAGAATTACTCTTAATTTATAATATAATAAAAACTCTTACCCACTTTCAGGTTCTCCTCAACGTGATTTAAAATCTGCTCAGGAGTTAACTTTTTCTCAGGCAATTTTGTAATATAAGCCAAGTGTTTAGTTTTCTCCACTGTTTCTTTTTCAAACGATTGGGAAACTTTTGCCAATTCAGTTTCATATTTTTCTCTAATTTGTGGTATGAGTTTGGCCAACTTGAAAACAGTCTTTTTCGTTCTTTGTACAACACCTGGAAAATTATATTCTAAAAAAGCCTTTCACATACAAACACTTACTTTCTTCCTGATTAAAAAAATCGTGAAGCCACACTAGGAATAACACCCCTGTTGTGGTTACTGTAACTATCTGCCATGGTTCCTTTCCAGCAAAAGTTGCATTAACCCCGGTTTTTAGGGTGTTGAAAGGCTGCAGTATGTTATCCATCGTGAAAGTTACGTAAAAGATTACCAAAATTCATAAAAAAAACACTTAATCAAGGGAATTATCAGATAAGAGAAATTTATGTGAAACACTTGAAACAGAAAAATTACTTCAGTTTGTGCTAAATAAATTAAGGTACAATGTGCATTGCAACAAATGTAGTGTTAAATCATATAAATATTTATTATAAACATTTTTATAACTTTTATAAACATATCACAAAAATATAGGTTAGAACTTTGACATATTTGACAGCATGAACAGATTTTACAAAAATATTTTTTTGATTTTAATACTGTTTTAATTAATGCACAGTTTTTTATTTTTAGTCTAGTATTACGTTGATACAGTTTAGTACACAATTTTTTCAACCCTCTGTACATTAAATTAAAACTAAAAAATTGGCGCGCTTCATTTGAAACTGAAGTCCACCTGATTGGTCGGTTACAGCATACTTTTTGCGGGAAAATTTGAATTTGACCTAATTTAACACCTGAAACCTGAATTAGCCCTTGTAAATCCACCAGTTCTAACCTAAAAAATGCACGTGTCCCATTTCTAATTTATTTTAGCAACGTAGAAGCTTCGCACTCGAATATCACACGAATCTCTCTCTGGTAAAAGTAAAATTTCTAGTCAATACAAAAAAGTAAGTAATGATGTAACACCGGCTTTTTCTTTCATTGTAATGTATTTGTGTTAGGTACCAAAAATGCCTTCAAATAATACCAAAGTGGTTAAATCTCCAACAGAAAACATGTTGATATCACCTGTTGAAAGTCCCATTCAAGAAGTCCCAGAAAAAGTCAAGATGAAAAAACAGTTGGGATTACTTGAAGGGGTTGCGATCATCTTAGGAATCATATTTGGATCAGGAATTTTTATTTCCCCAAAGGGTATAATAAAAGAAGTGAATTCCGTTGGATTTTCGTTAGTTGTTTGGGTCCTTTGTGGATTTCTATCAATGATAGGAGCGTTGTGTTATGCAGAGTTGGGGACGACGATACCGAAATCAGGGGGCGATTATGCTTACATTTACGAAGCTTTTGGCCCCTTACCTTCATTCTTGTATTTATGGGCTGCTAACCTAATTTTTGTGTATGTGAAATCCAAGTTAATTCAAGTTTATTTAAATTTTCTTCCAGTCCCACAACTAACGCTATAATGGGCCTGACTTTTGCTAAATATGTTATTCAACCGTTTTTTCATTCGTGTGACCTACCTGAAGACGGGGCTACCGTTGTGGCTGCTTGTACAATATGTTTGTAATTTTAATTTTTTTTATTACATTTTTTTAAATGTTTTTTTAGGCTTCCTGACTTTCTTAAATGGATACAATGTTAAGGCTACCACTAGGGTGCAAAATGTGTTCATGTTTTGTAAAATAGGGGCTCTTGTGCTTGTTATAATAATAGGAGTTGTGTGGATGGGATTGGGACATGTACAAAATTTCCATAATTCTTTTGAAGGAACCACTACTAACGTAGGAAAAATGTCCAAGGCGTTCTATTCAGGAATTTTTTCATATTCTGGATGGTATATTTTTCAGTAAAAAATCACACGAAAATTACTTAATTTTTGCAGGAACTACCTGAATTTTATGACTGAAGAACTAAAAAATCCTTACGTGTAAATACTCTTCTGGGACTAAAAACAACATCCATAATTCTTTTTTCAGGAATCTTCCCAGAGCCATTTTCATTTCAATTCCTCTAGTGACCCTAATTTATGTCTTGGCAAATATGGCATATTTATCGGTTTTAACGCCAGATGCTATGGTATCTTCAGATGCCATCGCTGTGGTATTTACTCATTTAATTCTGGTTAAAATTTTTCAAAATATATTTCAGACTTTTGGTAACAACGTCTTGGGTGATTGGGCTTGGATAATTCCGGTAATGGTCGCAGTGTCTGCCTTTGGAGGCCTAAGTGTTCATATCATGACTTCTTCAAGAATGTTGTATGTAGGTGCCAGGAATGGTCATTTTCCTACTATGCTCTCTCATCTAAATATCCAGAAGTGTTCACCAATGCCTTCTCTCGTTTTTCTGGTAAAGTTATCCAACATTAAGTACAGGATGTTTCAGAATTAGTTGGCACAAATTTAACCCTAATTACTCAAGCATCAAAGCCGGTAAATTTATTTAAAAAAAATTACACCTGATTAAAATTGATGGCTTTGGGGTGTCTTTTTTAATATTTCCAAAAGTTTTAATGCATTTTAATGAAACTTGGACAGAGTTTTTATTTTTCTAAGATGCTTTATGAGATGAATTTGCTTAACTGGGACAGTAATTTCTGTAAGGCTTTAGAAGATTTTTTCCTATAACGTTAAGATCCGTTATTTGAAAATCTGAGTTTACTATTTTCAGATAGAGAATTTAGTTTAGAAACTTTTTTGTCTTTTGCAAAATTTTGATAAAATGCAATGTTTACAAGTAAATTTGAAAAAACCGAAGGAAGATGCACAATGAGAGCTACACACAATAATTGTTAAAAAAGAGTTTATTAACAGTTGTAAACATTATTGTGATTTACAGTTACTTTTGTTTTTATAAAATGCTTTAAAGTATTTTTTCAACTGTTAAAATCGGTAAATTTTTATTATAATAAAGAAAAATTTTATGTTAAATAAGGGGGGAGGGTTACAAGGTCTTTTGATGGCCATCTTGAAGCATTTATTTAATAATTCGTTCAACTTATATAGTTGAATTTATATTTTGAGTATTCTGTAATCGACAATAAATATGGCCGAAACATGTAGCAAAACATGAAAAAGTAGCTTAAAAATGAAAATGTCGCTCACAAAAAAGGATCAAATACCTCTAAAATAATTTTTGTCTCTTTTAGCTTCTAACAGGCTAAAACATAGTTTTTGTTTAAGTATTTTGAAAACTGGGAAAAGAAACACGTTTTACTTACTTTTACTCCATTAACTGTGTTCATCATTTTTCATATTTTTTTTAATTCAAAAATAATACATATTTTTAAAAATAACGGGTGTTATGACAAAATTACTGTTCCATTTATATTTATTTTAAAAAATAAAATAAGAAATTTAAAAACCATAAACAATTATTTGAGAAATCTCGTTAAATAGGTTTTAATTACGTTTTTTAGTGTCGTCAGCTTTCAGTAAAATTAAATTCTAGACCTTAAACTCTGTTTAGCAATTATTCAAAAAATAAATAAATAAATTGAAAAGCAAGTATAGTCCAGATCACCAAGCAGTGCACATACGAGACTTTTTTTTAAACCAAAAATGCGTTCAGAATAATGCAAATTGTTTTAGTAACACAGGTCTAAGGATGATAGCCTCGCATAGACACTCCCAATAAGTAAGAAAATTAGTCTTATGGTCCATAAAATTTAAATAATGACGATTTTAAGATAAATATTTTATATGGAGAAATTTTTTGCGGACGCTTATGTAGCTGTAATAGTTACTTATCTTTGCAATTTCAATTCACGGCTAATCATCAAACTTGAAATTTTGATTAATCAAATTGGAGATGTTTGCGCACTGTTTAGTGATCTGGACGATAGTTACATATCCAATTAGAAAAAAAAAAGTAGATAAAGAGTTTTAGTATTATGTTTTGGTTTATCACAATTAACAAAAAAAAAAACATTTTAAAACATTTTTTTAAGAATTTTTTAGACGATTTTAGTTGGGATGATTTCAATACATTCCTTATTATTGTATTAGCTATAATTGAAGTGTCACAAGGTGTAGGTTATTAAACAAAAAAACCGGATAATGGTGACATGAAGAGGGGGCTGTAACTATATTTTTTACCCTCAAGGGGGTATGTGCTTTATTACAACTAAAATGTGTAAATATAAAATTATAAATTTTATGTAAAAAAACTTTTTCGGAACAAGCCTTTGAAAAATTGTAGGTGAATTGAACTAGTTTGCTTGGTCTACTACCTAAGGTTTATCACAATCAATTAAAGACTCTCTAGGATATTAAAAAAACACCATAAAGTCATTAATTTTGAGCAAAACCATCAGAGAAACATAGTTATACGGGCTATGCTGGTTCACTGTACTAGGGTAATTATGGTTTACTTAGTGCCAAATAATTGTGGAACACTTGAACAGTTATTTCTTTATATAATCAATTGTTTGTTAATGTCAAAATTTCTTAAAAAACCATACTGTACCAACTTTAAAGCTGTCTTTATGGACCATTTATTAACAAATAGGAGTACCAACCTGCCGAGATTTACAATTGATTATAAAAAAACAACTTCAACAAAAAAAACAACAATCACCCAATTTGAAAACGACAGGTCCTTAAACAAATCGTTAGTGTTTGTCTGGAAATCTTTAACCGCAATAATTCCCAGTTATAGTCAATCGATCGCAAACTTAATTTATATTTAGAAGAACGACTTTTTTCTGAAATCATCAGTAATTAGAAGAGATATTAGGCTGGGATCGGACGAGTTAGAGCTTGAATTGTTGTATCCAACTGAACCGAAGCTGAGTATTATTAGTTTATTTTTAATATGTTTCAGTATTTTTTTAAAGTTATAAACATAAATATTAAGTATTTTTATGTTATTTTTGTTTGTTTGTATATTTAGTTTTGCAACTTTTAATTCAAAGCACACTGCAAGGTTAAGCATCAGTGCTGTCTCTCAGGCACATCTCTATCTAGGTCCTAGCTGATGAGTTAGGACTTCTTTCTACATTTTACTTCGTTCAAAATATTAAAAATTTCAATTTCTGAAAAAAACGCACCTAATGTACAGTCAGGAGCACAAAAAACCGGCCACCAAGTGGTCTGTTTGCTTTATTCCGGTGTGGTTTAGTGTGTCTTGGTGTGGTCTGGTGCACTTCGGTTGACAATTATACCAACAATGGTATCTCATTTTTTGAACGCTACTGTACACACCTTTATCTCAGGACTAAAGTTGCTTATTAAACTTGCTAAGTTATATCAATAAGCTTTATATACGTGGAAAAAGTTCAACTTTAGCGTCTTGTTATACAAATAACTATAATTTATTTAGTTTTTTTAACAAAGTTTAATACCTCAGTTTATATGGACGCGTCGTTTTCATTTTAACCGAGTATACATATATTTGTGTAATTCTTATATTATTTTTTACAGAATATTCTTTCACTTTTTATGCTGTGCACTAACGACATACACACACTTATCACGTATTGTACAATCGTGGAGTCATTTTTTGTGATGTTATCAGTATCAGGACTTTTGTACTTAAGATGGAAGAAACCAGATATAGAAAGGCCAATTAAAGTGAACATTTTGGTTCCAATTGTGTTTGTCTTAATTTGTTTGTTTCTTATTATTTTACCATGTTTTGAAGCCCCATATGAAGTCTTAGGGGGTGTTTTAATTACACTTTCTGGAGTACCTGTTTATTTTAGGGCTGTTCGTCAGAATAAGCCTTTACTACCCCAAAGTTTTATGGGTATGTGATTCTATTCTAATTATTTAATTTAATTATAATGTTTTTGCAGCCAAAATGACAGAAATTTGTCAAAAAATATTTATTTCTGCTCATGAGGATCAGGACGTGGAGGAGTAATTTGTTGTGTATTATTTCATCATCACATTTTTTGCATGCATCTCAGTCATTTTAATTTATTTAGGTTTTGCATTAAAATACATAAATTGGATTTGGATCTCTCTTTATTGTTTTCTGTATTTAGACACTGTGATTTATTACGTCTACTTATTTATGACAAAAATTAATTGTTTTGTGAAAAGTATTTTAAAATAAAATTTTATAAAGAATGTATTTACAAATTAATAGTTTTTCTAACACCTATAATTTGACAACAAAATTTCATAAACAATTTTTTAAAATATTTCGTCAAGATTGAACCTTTTCTGGAAAAAAAAGGATAAAACAGGTTTTTAATGTGATTTTGTATATTACTCGTGCACGTTTCATGATAGAGTCCTTATTGGAATCATAAGGTATACCCTTTGATGGCATTTCAACAACAGCAGGTAATGGAGCAGTGTGACTCTCAATTAAGTGTCTGATCATTTCAGCAATGTGTTGATTGATCAAAATAACATAAATATCGTCTCTTTTCAGAAATTTTGTAAAACATTCCTCAATTTTACTGACTGGAGTATCTGCAAGCCCAAAATATGTAAAAATAAGTTTTTTTTTGAAAACAAATACCTCTTTCCACCACCATAAAATTGGCTTCACGATTTTTGTCAATTTCTCCAATTCCACCCATAAGAAACCCAACACAAGTTTCCTTAAAAATGACAAATTAATAACTACTTGACTTATTAATTCAGTACCTCGTCTCCAATCACAGAAACTAATTTTCCTGACGGACCCGGTTCTAAAGCCATTTTTATAAATTTTAGAATTTAGGAATTGTCGCCTGACACTTAGCTGTCTCACAGAAATCCAACAAACTGGAAAACTTGCAGCTTTCTTTTAGCCTCTTACGTTAATTTTGATAATCTTGGGCTGCTAATTTAGTTTTTGTGTATCTGAAACCCAATTTAATTCAATTTTACTTCAAATTTTATTTCAGCTCTATAACTGACTCGATGATAGGCCTGACTTTTGCCAACTACGTTATACAAACGTTTTTTGAATTATGTTATTTACATAGAAATGGAGCTATTTGTTAATTTTTTATTCACAATTTTGTATTATTTTTTGATAAACTTTTGATTATCTTAAGTGACTGCAATGTCAAAGCTACCACTAGGGTACAAAATGTGTTCATGTTTTGTAGAATAGGGACACTTGTGCTTGTAATCATTGTTCAACTGGACAACTATCTCAACATTTCGTTACTAATTGATCACAGAAGTGCAGCTGTGCCCTTGAACAGCTGCACTTCTGTGATCAATTAGTATCAATAATACTAGTATCAACACGACGTAACACATAGTTGTCCAGTTAGACAATGAGTAGTTATTTTACGCTTTGTTACATCGAAAACTAAACTGGTCGACTGTATCAAGGCCACGGCTACTTAATTTAATGACTGCTTACATAGTTTTAACGACTATTTTGCTTTTACGACTTTTTAATTGGCGAGTTCTAGATCTCTTGAATCAAGAATGAACGAAGACAACAAGTATATATCCTTCAACTGTATATCTAAACTATCGATTTTTGCTATTAAAAAAATTCTATTTTGTAAAATGGTACGCAAAGGAAGGCCTCTAAAATTTTTCTGCTGTTTGAGCATCTCGGTTTTTCAATTTTACTCAAAAACGGTGTACCAATTTAATAAAAATTTTATAATAGTGTTTGGGTATATTGAACAAGTAAATAAAAAAAAGTTATTAATGCGAACAGTTTCGCTACTTTTTTGTCGCTTCTTCAGGGCTATACAAAAATAGAATGTTTGATAAGAATTTTGAAAAATTCTCTATTTGACCCTTGGATGCAACTTTAAAGTTTTTGAGGGTTGTTTAATTTCCTTTTATCCAATTATTGAACCTACTCGAGTTGAATAGCATCTACAGAAAGTCCCAAAACGTTGGTTACGTTTTTTAATATCTGAAGTAAATTTTCAGATCCAAAAGATATGAAAGAAAAATCTGTTTTTTATCTCTTTTAATTTCCAAGATATAAGACCCCAAAGCTACCGCTTTCACATCTAAAGTAATTTTTGACTAAAAGATCTTCGCATTTTGTTTAACCAAGACTTTTAAACAATTATAAGTACATTTACAATGGTTATTCTACATTTTAAGTTCTTAAATTTATTAAGAACAAATCATGTGACAACATAACATTTTAAACTGTAAAATTTCAGCCATTGTAATTAATAATCCTATTATTTCAAATGTAATCATTATTGTAACTATCGAAACAGAGATAGATTTTTTAAACGTTTTTCGTGTGTTCCTTGGACCCTAATTGACAGCCTATCAACAATTTGGTGCGCCTATTTTAGGACATCCTGTATACTTAAAATTCAATAAAATTGGGTCCGACAATGATGGTCTCCGTCTTAGTTTTTCAACAAAATTAAATACCGCAATTGATATGAATGCGTCATTTTCATTTTAGCCTAGTGTACGTTTGTATGCTTTTTTTTTGTTAAAAAATGTTTACTTCTGCTTATGAAGATCAAGGCCTGATGAAATGATTTACAATTATTATTACTATTATTTTATCATCACAATTCGTGTATGCAGCTCAAACATTTTATTTTATCTAGGTTTTGCATTAAAATACATTAATTGGATTCGGATCCCTTTATTGTTTTCTGTAGTTAGACACCTACTGTGTGATTTAATACGTCTACTTATTTATGACAAAAATGTTTTGTGAAAAGTATTTTAAAATAAAATTTTATAAGGAATGTATTTACAGCTTATATTTTTTCTAACATCTATAGTTTAACAGTAAAATTACATAAACAATACTTTACAACATTTCGTCAGGATTGAACATTCCCTGGAAAAAAAAACTATAAAACAGGTCTCTAATGTGATTTTGTATATTACCCTTGCACGTCTCAAGATAGAGTCCTTGCTGGCATCATAAGGATGATCCTTTGATGGAATTTCCAAAACAGCAGGAACTGGAGCAGTATGACCATCAATTACATGTCTGATCAATTCAGCAATGTTCTGATTGATCAAAATAATATCAATATCGTCTCTTTTGATAAATCTTTTAAAACATTCCTCAATTTCACTGACTGGAGTACCTACAAGTCCCAAACATGTGAAATAGTATTTTTCTTTATATCGCAGAGAAGTCATACTTTTTGTGACGAATCTATAGCAGTTTTAGTTTGATGGATAAATGCACTGAGACAAAATTGCTACAGATGAGACACAAACAGTCACTTCGCTGTCGCATAAATAAAATTTTTATTCAAACGTACAATTTATAGCAATAACAAAACGTTATTTCTGCTGTCAAAAATTTTCAGCAGTAGAAAATAAGGCTGGGAAATGTAAACTTCTCAGACTAGGCTAAGAAATGTAAACTTCTCAGACTAGGCTAAGAAATGAAAACTTCTCAGACTAGGCTAAGAAATATAACTTAAACTATAGTAACACAGTTCAGTAATGTCAAATTTCTCTGACGTTTAAAAAAAATACATCTCTTTTTTCGAAACTATTACCTTTATCAACCACCAAAAAATTGGGGTGACGATTTTTGTTAATTTCTCCAACTCCACCCAAAAGAAACCCAACACAAGTGTCCTTAAAATTTACAAATGATTAACTACTTGACTTAATAATTCAATACCTCGTCTCCAATAACAGAAATTAATTTTCCTTTCATAGCGGAATGTAAAGCCATTTTTATTAATTTTTAGCCCCTTTTTTAGAACTTAATAACTATCACCTGACCACACGAGCACCTGACAGTTGTTGTCTGCACCCTTGCGGAGTTCAACACAACTAAAGACTTGCAGCTCTCTTTTTCCCATAAATTAAAAAGAGAAACATGATATGTTTATGTTGGCGTCACTGGCTACTCAACCAAGACAGAAGATGTGAATCTTTGTAAGTGCAAAAGAAACAGAACATGCATGTTGACAAATCAAAAACCACCAATTTTGAAAGTTGAATTACAGGCTTGTCAACGCTTGCGCGTTGTCACCACGTCGGTGAGGACAAAAATAGAAATATTGCTGGCTTCGCCGATCAACATTAAAATTACAGCGACTCAGCTAGATACAGTAGAAATAACTCTGTGAAAGCGCATTAGACTGGTCGTTAAAAATTAAATTTTTTGGGCCGCCCCCTAAAAGCTTCCTTATGATGAGAAAACACTAGACAATTTTTTTTTGAACCAAAACAACACGTGCCTCAAGATTATCTAAGCTAATTTTTTGGTGAAATCATGTTTTTTGAAAATTTTTCTGAAAAATACATTTTTATTCGAAATATAAACAATTTAAAAATCGAAATAAATAAAATCTCAAAAACAAAATACAATTTCAAAATTTTAAATTTTTTTTAAACTTTTCATGAAGCTACCAGTTGAACTTTATTACTGAAAATAATAATAATAACGACGTTTCATTGTCAATAATTTTCAAATGTCAAAAAACATTATAATGACATATTTAATATGATGTTAAAGAAATATATTTTACCAAAAAAATAACTTTGATCGTCTTTGTTTTGATTCAAAAAAAAAATTATAAAAATTGCCTAGTGTTTTCTCATTATAACGAAGCTTTTTAGAGGGCGGCCCAAAAAATTTAATTTTTAACGACCAGTTTAATGCTCATGGTTGTATGTACAATTCCGACCATGTTTCGGTTAAAAATTAAAATTAATAAACAATAATAAAGAGAAACAAACGTTTTCAGTAAATTTCAAGCAGCAAGTCTACTGATAATAATTTGAAATTACTTGCAATTAATAAAAAACACTGTTAATTGTTTAACTGTTTTATTTTTATTCATCCATACCGAAGCCGTCCAGAAATATGAATGAAATTTATAATCAGTATAATACTCACAATTTGAGACAAAATGGCGTTTAATACTTAGAAATTTCTTTAATTTTTGAATTTTTTAACAAGATACTTTTTTTTGAACCCGGTATTATAAAATATTATATAATATTATAAGAAATATTAATGCAATTTATACAAAATATAAGCATTTAATAGCTACTTAACATACTGAAAATTTGCTTTAGAGCAATGGCGTGACTGTTTCTTAACCTGATAGCAAAAGAAGTTTTAAATAATATAAGAATTACTAAAAAACACTGCTAAATGTTTTATTTTTACCCATACTTTATTAAATAAAAAAATGTTTTTATTTTCAATAAAGCCGTGCAGAAATATATATAAATGAAATTTATAAACACCGTATGTACTAGGGTGAACCAAAAAAAATGTTTTTTTTTTAACTTCCGACACTGAAAAATGGATTCCTAGGCACATTTAAAAAATGCTTTTTTAAGATGAACTCTTAATTTTAATAGGATAGACTTCCACATCGCATTTTTCCATTTTTTTTCAGTTCCATATGGTAAAATCCATATCTCGTTATTGCTTGATTGTACAAAAAATTTGTATTTACATTTTTTGTAGGAAATTAAACGCTCTACACATAATTATTTTACAATTTGTTTATATCTTGTACCATTTAAAAGATATCGGTGGTCAAAATTTAAAGAATTTAACAAAACTTTCTTTTCTACTTCTAAATTTTATAACTCAGCGATAAATAAATATTATAAAATGCGCAACATATAGCCTTATAGAAAATTAAATGCTCTATAAAAAAGGTTTCTTGTGGTTAATTGATTATTCTAACCATTTAGAAGATATTCGCATTTTAGAAACCAAAATTTGATACTAAATCCCCAATTTTTTTTAAATGGTTGAAGTAATCGATAACCACAAACAACTTTTTTTGTAGAGCGTTTAATTTCCTATAAAACTGTATGTTGTGCACTTTATAATACTTTATCCACAAGTTATAAAATTTAGAAGTAAAAAACAAATTTTTGCTAAATTCTTTAAATTTTGATCTGTGATATCTTTTAAACGGTAAGAGTTATAAAAAATTGTAAAATACCTTTTCTAGATTGTTTAATTTCCTACAAAAAATGTAAATAATTTTTTTCTGTACGATCAAGTAGTGACGAGATATGAATTTTTCCTTACGGAACTAAAAAAAAAAAAAAGAAAACTGCGATGGGAGAGTCTTTCCTATTAAAATTAAGAGCTCATCTTAAAAAAGCATTTTTAAAAGTGCTTAGGAACCAATTTTTCAGTGTCGGAAGTTAAAAAAAAATAGTTGATTTTTTTGGCCCACTCTAGTATGTATGTACATATCAGCTATTTAACATAGGTACTCAAAAATGGTTGTAGGACAAAATGGAGTTTAGTATTTTAGATTTTTTCTGGATTTTTAAATTTTTTACAAGTTATAGAAATTATTTGTTTTAAACCTGTCTCTGAAGAAAAATATTAATAAAATTTATATAATATAAAATATAGGTACATACGTAGCAGCTATTTAACATACTCAAAAATTATTGTGAAACAAAATGACGTTTAAGACTTAGAATAAATTTTTAAATTTTTCGCATGTTTTGGAATTTTTTTAAACTTGTTTCTGAAGAAAAATATCGATGAAATTTATACAGGACACAGCCACTTAACATACTCAAAAATCGTCGGGAACAAAATGACCTTTAAGACAGAATATTTCTACAAGTTGTAGATTAGCTAACATGTGCTCAATAATTGTTTGCTGTGCTTTTCTCTTTCTAGCATGAACGTAGGTTGACGTGATAAGTTCATATGATTTGCTGTCAACGGTTTAAATGTTGTCTTATTTTTGGATTTAGAAGTTTTTGATAAAAGTCCCATTGCAAATCATGATAATTGTAGAATTTACTCTGCAAGCGTTATCTCAGTTAAAGAACTGAGTTTAATTTAGAGGAAGACACAGAAACTCGAAAAGTATGCAAGAGGTTAAAAAGCGAAGCACTGACAGCTGTCATGTGTCATTGTTTTGTAATGTTAACCGAAACATACGTTTTTTGTGACAATTGCCACACATAGACGATCTGACCAGAACAATTATTGAACACATTTTATTTATAGAACGAGTTGCAAATAAGCGTTTTTTTAAACACTAAACGTAAAAATTAAGTTACGAATTAAAGTCAAAAAATTATATATACACTATCGGACAAAAGTAAAGCAACTATTTAAAAAAATAAAGTAATTGTGTATGTATTTTTAGTACTTCTTTAAATTATCCAACCAAATGTATTTTTTCTTATTTTGGTATCATGTCCAAAATATAAGAAACATTTTTATTAGCGTTTATAATTATAATTTAAATCTTTAAAAAAATTATTTGTTGAAATGGACCAAAATTTTACGCGACAAAAGTAAAGCAACTTTACAAAAAATTTTTTTTTTACTAAACAACTACAAATATAGGTGGAAAGTTATAGAACTAACATTATTATAAAAGTATTAACTTAATTATTAATAAGATATTCATTGTTGCCGGCAACGAACACAACATTGATAAAATTAAATTTTGGATAGTAATAATCGGCAGATTCGACTTGTCTTCGATAATTTGATCAGTCAAAGACTTTGTATAGTAAGTTTGTGGTACAAATCAGATGGTAACTTTTTTTCTACAAGTTATCGATAAGACTGAAGTTGAGTGATCATGCTGGTTATTGCATAAGAGAATTAAAAAAAAAGTTCTTATAGAACTTTTTCAGTAATTGTAAAATTCTCGTATTAGAAGAAAGTTTGACAACAGTTAAACAAATAATAGTTGAAACGAAACTTTACAGAAGACGTTCAGTCAAGAAACTTTTGATTTCTGAAAGAAATTATTTCGCTAGACTTGAATTTGCCTGTCTACATTTGAACTAATTGGCTCAAGACTAGAAATAAATATTACTTAGTGACAAGACTCAAACCAAAATTTTAAATTCTATTAAAATGAGTTTTGTAATGCCTCCAGTTAATACGAGTTTTTATCCAAAAACGTTACACCAATAATAATGCATAAACAATTAAATGGAATTGATTCTTGTTAAAATGAGTAGGTCTATTACATTTCATAGATCATACTAGAAATTGATTGATATACAGAAACATACTCCAAAATGCAATGTCACCCTACAGTGGGTCTCTACGGCTTGAATTTTAACACAACAATTATCAGAAGCACAGATTTTTGTGTTCGGTGGTGATTCCACCAAAATGATATTCAGGTTCTGCAGTGACCGGCACAATTACCAGATCTTAATCTCATCTAAAACTTGTGAAGACAAGTTGAACGTCAGACTCAAACTAACATAAGACTGGTCGAATCTGCCGATTATTACTATTCAAAACCAAGTTTTATCAATGTTGTGTCTGTTACAGCCAACAATGAATACCCATCCCATCAATAATTAATTTAATACTTTATTATAATGTTAGTTATAAATTTCCACTCATATTTGTAGTTGTTTAGTAAAAAAAAAAAAAATATTCGTGAAAGTTGCTCTATTTTAACAAATAATTTATTCAAAAGCTTAATTGATAATAGACGCTAATAAAAATGTTTTCGTATATTTTACACATGATACTAAAATAAGAAAAAATACATTCGGTTGAATAATTTAAAGAAGTGCTAAAATACATACAAAATTATTTTTTTTTTAAATAGTTGCTCACTTTTGTTCGACAGTGTAGATTAATTTATTTTCAATTTTTGTTATATTGTAATTTTACATAATATTTTATAAGTATTAATAAATTGGTTAAAAAATATTATTTGTAATCACTAATCAGAAATATTATTTAAAGTAAAAAATAATTATTTTTTTAATTGAAACAATTTTTTAACGTTTCATTAAATATTATAAAAGGTGGAAAGGTAGAACTTTCTGCCTCCATTATCTTTGCGTCTGCCGTCTGAAATAAAAACAGAAATATGTAATAATAAATTGTTTATTAAATATCTAACATCGTTAGATAAAGCTGTAAATACGGTCATTTAGTGCCACGTTAAAAAATACAAGGGACAGATGTTTGATGTTACATAACACTAATAGCTTACTAATAAGAACATTAAAATTAAAAATTGTGAGACGGTGCTAACAATAATAATAAAAAAATGTCGTTATTGTTGCAGTGTTTTAAAAACTGGATGGCAAGCAATATAGCAGTCCCGTTGTCAAAAAACTGACCCAATAAATAACTGATTTGAAGAGCTTGCGTGCAAAACCGGATATATCCACTTTTCACAAAAAATCATGTTTTGGTGATTTTTGAATCTAAGTTGTGATATATATAGGCCTATATATGCGTTTGTAACCAAAACCGTTTAAATCCTCGTAAAAGCGTTAAGTAAAGTTCGACATTTGGAGCAAAATGGGTTATGTCTATCTAAATTTTGCAAACAACAGCGGATATATCCAGATAAAAAGAAAAGAAGCTTAAAACATTTAATAAAAAAACATTTTTGGGAAGATTGGCTAAAGAGGGAAGACCTTTTGTGGTATAAAAAATTATTATACAATAATGGGGAAGAAACGAAGAACAGAATGAAACCCAAAAAGCTATGCGATAATCTGAACGAAGAGGCTGCAGTACATATTTAATTTTCTTGTTCTCTTTGCAAATACCAATTTAAATTTGTTTATTTCAAGAAAAATAAATAATTTTTTTGCTCAGTGTATGTCATTTGTGAGCAAAACTGGATATATCCAATAGTTTTTGGCTAATAACGCAAAATTGTTTACTTTGAATACAAAAAAATATATGTTAATTACTTGCATAGCCCTATTAAATTTAAACTGTTCTTGCTAAATAACACTGTTTGATTAAACAAATTTGTAAGGTGTTTTTTTCATCTCCTGAAAAATTTGTAAAAGTGTATATATCTGGTTTTGCATGCAAGCTCCTCATTTTATTTTGTATCCGTAGGAAGCAATGGAGACGCCAGTGACTTCAATCATGTGCTTGCGCTGCTTCAGATTACTTTTTTTTAAATAGTTGCTTTACTTTTGTCCGATAGTCTATATTTAGGTTGTTTGATATTCTGTTATTTTAAAGCTTTTAGTGATTAGTCATAGAATAAGTATAAAAAATTTCATTTATTAACAATGCTTAAATTATCTCTAAACCTATAAGTAAAGTTATTTAAATTAAAAATTAAAATATTTTCTGTCGTCTTGAAGATCACAAACTTATCTTGAACATAGATAAAGCGTCGGCGTCGCTTTATTTACAGTTTTCAATTCAAGTAGATAAACAAAGTACAAATTTTACAATGGGGGCCAATGGGGGCCCATGGGGGCCAATGGGGGCCCTCACCTTGTAAAGCCTTCTTTGAGAAGCGTCATTGAAATTCGCTTAAAATAGGGCTCCACTTGCTATTAGGTTTACATAAACTTGCATCAGAGACTAATCTTCTACACATAGATGTATAAACATAAATTGTTTAGTTTGGAACTTTGGATGTATGAAGCTGTTTTCCATGTAGGTACTGTTTCCAATTCGATGTGCAGATTTCCCTTTGTCCCCTGGGTGTCTTTTAGGATTTGGAAGCAGATCTTGGAGTCACTGTTGTTTTGAAGAACACAAACGTATCTTGAACATCGTCATGGGCGCTCCAAAACGTTATATCTTCTTGCACTTTTCCAGGAGTAATATAAATTTAAGCTTTAAAATTATTTATAAAGACACTTTTTAATAAAATTATGGTATGTCATAAAATTTGTTGATGTGATTTATCAGAGTGAGCTATAATATGTAACCATGCTAAGCCATGGTTACATAAAAGCTTGTTTGTAAACAAAAAAAATTTAACATTTTTTTGGTGAAAATGCCAAACTCATGTATTTGCATACCACAATAAGTACAAAAGTGACTCCAAGATCTGCTTCCAAATCCTGAAAGACACCCAGGGGACAAAGAGAAATCTGTACATCGAATTGGAAACAGTACCTACATGGAAAACAGCTTCATACATCGAAAGTTCCATACTAAACAATTTATGTTTATACATCTATGTGTAGAAGATTGGTCTCCAGATGCAAGTTCATGTGAACCTAGTAGCAAGTGGAGCCCTATTTTAAGCGAATTTCAATGACGCTTCTCAAAGAAGGCTTTACAAGGTGAGGGCCCCCATTGGCCCCCATGGGCCCCCATGGGCCCCCATTGGCCCCCATTGTAAAATTTGTACTTCGTTTATCTAGTTGAATTAAGAACTGTAAATAAAGCGACGCCGACGTTTTATCTATGTTCAAGATAAGTTTGTGCTCTTCAAGACGACATTGACTCAAATACCTAGATCTACTTCTAAATTCTGAAATCCTTTGATGTGATAAATATAAATTTTGGAAAAAATTACAGGTAATAACAATTTAACAATTTGAGTTGTGTTTAATTTTTGGTTTCAGACGCAAAGCTTAGAAACTGCGTTAATAATTTTTTTCTCAGAAAAATTTAATAATCAGGCAGATTTGACTTCTCTGGACATAAACAAATTTCAGTTCAAAAAATAATACAGGAAAGAAAACAAAGGAAATAGTATAAGAAGGTAATAAAAAATTGATTGGGTAGTAAAAATTGTTCTATTATTTTTTGTAATTTCAGACAGTCCACAAGTTAGATGAATTTCGAATCATGATACGACTACATTGAAACGTAACTATTTTTTTTCTTTTTGTTACAATTTTGAGCTGATTGACCTAAAAAGAATAAATATGCATTGGTTTTTTACGCTTTTTCAGAATAAAATTGTTATTGGTCAGTTAAGAAAATTACTGAAAACGGTCAGTTAAGAAAATTAACTTTCTTATACAGTGTAGATGTAAAGAATTGAGTTTATGGGCAATCGTGAATACAAATTTTGTACTATGTAAATTTTTATATCAATGAAAATTAAGTTATAGGAAAAGTTAAAAGTGGGAGTTTTATTAATTGCAGGATTGCCAGGCTCATACCATTTGCATTCACAATGTATTTACGTAAAATGCTAATCAAAAACAAAAACAAAATTAAAGTTATTTATATGTACATGAGTAACTGAAAAAATATTTTAAAAATAATATGTAATTTTACAATATATCTAATACATAGAGGAAAAATATTCAACATTTTTATCTTAAAAAATTTGTTTGAATTTGATGTTCGCGTATATAAAATGATAATTCATGATTTTGTGTAGGAACTCTTTTTTAGCGAGTAGTTGCTGTAATTTTTGAGAAATTGAGCCAGTTGGGGACTAATTTGTCTATTTCTTCCATTTCCGCATATAATCTCAAATATGATTTCTGGGTGAAGCTGAAATTATATAATTGTTATAATAAGTCAAATTTGATATGGGATTTCCATGAAAAGTAATGGTTTTCAGTATTTTTAAATTTTTGAGTTTCAGCGTTTAAACTAGTGTCAATACTTTTCTTATCAAAAGACACAGTTTTAAAGTTCAATTAATTTTTGATAAATGTTGTTAAATTTTTGTAGATCAATGTTTGTACACTTTACATATTATTTTGTTTATGTTTTATCAGTTATACTTATCCATGTACATAATTATTATTACATATTTTGTTTTTTTTGTTTTTGTATGATTGATTTTACATTAATATTCAATATTTTGATTAAATTTAGGGTCATTTTATAAACCGACTCTTAAACTTTTTTATGTATTAATCTTTATCTTGTACCCTGCTGAAACTGAGAAGTTTTAAAATGCTGTAAACCACTAAGTACGTTCATGAGAATTTTCTTTCGAATTTTACTTATTCCAGAAATTATTTATAATTTCAGTTTGACCACAAAGTGATAATTGACATTTTATGCTGGGTTGGAAAAAATGAGAAATTGAGGCAAAACCGGTTGAATTTTTTCAAAGATATTAAAGCTATTAAACTCTTAAAAAAATCTTCATACACATAAACATAACTTGTCACTTAACTTTGGCGATATTTTCAAATTGAATGCAACTGGAATATTTAAAAGCTTCATGGTGGATTCTTTGATACTATTAGCAGTTTCATATGCTATAAGGATGATACCTAAACTTATTTGATGTTGTCAACTTATAAAATTCGACTATTTCGAAAATTTTTGAGCAATTTTTCAAGAACTAAACGTGTTCTCAGCTTTCACATGCTTAGACCGTTCAAATCTGACTGGTGTGTAATTGACGACGATTAATGGATCCTAGGAGGTGGGAATATAAATATATTTTTAAATATCAAAATCGCATTATGTGATTACGTTTAATTATGTAATATGTTTGTTTATTATGTGTCGGGGGATTTAAATCTCTTATTTTGAAAACGATGGGCTACTGCCGATAAAATTGTTTTATCGAATTTTGAGAAATTATCTTCGCTGAAGATAAATTTCTCTTATTCGAATATGAATTAGTGACTTACATAACCATATGTACATATTTATTCTTAAGGTTGGGTCTTGTAATAAAAAAAGTACAAAGCCTACTATTAAACTTGAAATCTTTGTGATTTTTTTAAATTGATTATTTGTATCTTGTTAAATAAATGTATTTTGGAAAGAAAGACGGATTTTATTTATAAATAAATGACATTATTTGATCAACTATTATGTTGTAACAAGTACAATATTATTATCAACGATATCCTTATTATACTTATTGTTAGTGATATTATAAGTGTTATAAGACCAAGAAGAAATAAATTTTTGGATGTGATTTTTTGGCAATGTGGTACACTTAACAACAAGAATAAAATGTGTTTGGAGATCCCGTAACTGATCATATTTCTATACACGTCTAGGTATCTACAAAATGTAATGGTCTATGTCTGCTTGTGACACCTCGTTCCAAACATCTTGAACCATATAGACTAATTGTGCCAGAGTTTGTGGAAGACGGTGAAAAGCGGACGTCTTCTCCCCATTGGATCCCACACATGCTCAATAGGATTTAAATTTGTCGAACGGGGTGGTCACGGCAGAACATCGACAACAGCGTCTTGGAAAAAGTCTATAGTGTGGACGTGCGGTGTCTTGCTGAAAAATCTAGATAAGGCAGTAAAGTGGTTCGTAAGACGTTACCAACATATGTCACAGCTGTCATATTGTCTCGAATAAACACAAAAGGTGTAAACCATTACTCCAACAATGCTGTGCACTTTACTCCTAACAGCCAATCCAATATCACGTTGCTGCAATATTAATGCGGCGATATAACGTTCTATACTAACATGTTGACCTTCTTTTCCAAACCATTGGTCACCGAGTTGTGGCGTAGTAGCCAAACGGTTTTGAAAAGTTGTCCAAACCGCCTGTCTTGACGTACCCTTCGATGGATCTGTTGGTTTGTTTCGTGTTTCTCTGCCTTCTTCTGTTCACACCGTCATTGCAGTAGAATTACTAGAATTAACATAGCGGGCAATTTCGCGATAGGACAAACCAACTTCTAGAAAAAGCCCATTCTGTTGCCAAAAAATCTATTTCAAAAAATTATTTCGAGTGACGCAATAATTTTTTTCGAACCTGAAGGTGTTTCTTACCATTTCTTGTGCACAGAAAAAAAACTGCTGTTACGTCTGTCTAAAAAATAGTTGTCGTTGAGCTCAGATTGGTAGATGATGTATTTCTTCTGTTTTCAACTTCCACTTACACAACTTTTAGTCGATTTTGATTCTTTAATGTACCATACAAATTGTTTTTGGCTCCTTGGTTTCATTACTCTCTCGTCGTCACGTCTTTGTCTAATAAAGGTTTATGCTTACAGAGGCCGACATTTATAGAAACGCAAAATATAAAAAAGCAAATGATATAAAGATTAAGAATCAAAATAGTAAACATAAACTATTGCGAAAACAGATTTTAAAGCTATTGTTAAAAAAGTCTTAATAATTACCGATTTATTTTAAAAAATTCAGGTTTGTATCGGCTCTTTTGAATTAATAATTATTGATGACAACATAAACGATAAATACAAAGATGCCTATAACACTGAACCGAAAAGAGAAGACGAAGACTCGGTTGAGAGCGTAAAAAATCGTAACTTTATTCCTTGATGTGAAAACGGTAGAAGGTCGGAGGAGAGTAAAAATGTGTTGCTACTATATAATAAAAAATAAATTAAATAAAAAAAAATAAAAAAAACTTGAAAAGAACGACTAAGAAAAAGAAAAACCAACAAATATCCTAGACAAAAGTTAGCAACTGCAAAAAAATTAAAAGATTTTAATAAAACGCATTACATTGTTAAAAAAAAGCAAAAGAAGTCAAGCAACATATTAATTATCAGTGCAGCTGTTTAAAAAAATGTGATAAAAAAATAACAGAAAAAAAATTGTAATTTAGCTTTGTATGATTTACAAACAAGTTACATTAAAGCAATAAAGAAAACGACCTTTAGAAGGACTTGAAAAATCATACAGAATGTAACATTGAAAACTTCTACCTCTAATAACCTTTAAACAGGTGAAGATAAAAAATAACGAAAAAACTGTTTCAACAGAATCAAGGGGAAAGTAGGATGAGTATGTTATTTGGTTTGTAAGTGTTAGCACCCTAACCCCAACCCCTACAAACTTTAATAGAACTGTACCATTTGTAATACATCGAATAAAAGGTAAAGACCGGTACAGTGTGGCATAAAAAACCGCATCAAAGTATCTTTATTATTATCTCCGATATGGAGAAAACAAGTGATAAACGGATATTTTTGGAGATAAATTTTTGTCTATAAAACGATAATTAACCCTCTAATAAGGAAAAGATACTTGGAGTTGCTAGATGATATCATAGATCTTCTCATCGTAGATGCAAGTACAACAGACCCCAGATTAAACTCCGATAACATATTCTTCCAGCAGGATAGCGCACCACCTCATTATTTTAGACCTATGAGGAAGTATTTAAACGATAGGTACCCACACAAATGGATAGGTCTAAAAGGTAGCATCAAATGGCCGGTTATATCGTCAGCTTTTGAACAGTTATTTGATGTTGATAAATATTACAGGAAATCATTCGTCTATCAATTATCTTACTTCGTACCCCTGTTATTAGTAAAAATAATTTGTTGAATTTTTTGTGTCGCATTTTTTCGGTTCTTACCTCTTATTTGATGTATCACAAATGGTATAGTGTTATTAAAGTTTGTAGGAATGGGAGTTGAGGTACTAATTTTTTAATACTTATAGACCAAATAACGTACCCATCCTACTTCCCCGCCTTAATACTGTCAAAACGATTTTTTTCTTATTTTTTTATTCTCACCTATTTAAAAGTTCTTAGAGGTCAAAGTTTTCAATGTTACACTCTGTATACTAGAATGTGTTCTTGATTCAAGAGATATAGGCCTTGCAAATTAATATGCTGATTTCAAGTTGAGATAATACCGGTAGTATCGCAAATTTTAATAATTTTCCATGACAACAGCAAATCACAGCCCCAAATTTGTTTATTTTTCCAAAAAAAAAAAATACTACCGGTATTATCTCAACTTGAAATCAGCCCATAAGTCGTAGAAGTAAAATAGTTGTAAAAACTATGTAAACAATCATTAAATTAAGTAGTTGTGGCCTTGATACAGTCGACCAGCTTTGCTTTCGATGTAACAAAGCGTAAAATAATTAATCATTGTCCAATTGGACAACTATGTCAATATTTTTTACTAATTGATTATAGAAGTGGAGCTGTGCCCTTGAACAAGAAGAAAGAAGTAATTGTTAAAAAAAAATATTGAGGTGCAACTTAAAAAATGAGTGGAAGAACTAATGAGGTCTGACAGCTGCGGTGGACAAAACTGCAATATAAAAATTGTATTAATGTTAAAAAAAGTTTAAACGCAGCACCTTACATTAAAAAAAATGTTTTATAGTATCTTGAGTGTAGACATAGTTTTTTGCCAAATGATACAGATTTCAAGAAAATATATAGAAAGAGCACTTAAAAAAGAGATTTAAATTTATACTTTGGAAGATTTTGTCTGCTATCTGATGGTACATTTTTTAAAACGTAATTTTTTTTACATTATAGTTGATTACTCAAATAGCCAATTTGGGGCTTGATTTTTTTTCATTTAGCATCATCCATGTTATAGTTGTACTCAAATTTCAAAATATGTATGTCCTAGCTGGATAAAAATTCAGAATAGTAAAAATAAGAAAATTTTTAAAAGAGAAACATGGCTTTTGAGAAAATTTTAAACAGTAAATCTGTTATTGATATATTTATTTTAATCAAAGACTTTCTTTTCTTTATTCAAATTTACTTTTTATTGCGACAATAAGACAGCTTTTTGTTTTATTATTAAATAAGTTTCGATGTTGTTTAAAATAAAACAAAACTTGTTTATGTTTAGTTAAACTAACATTTTTATTTTTAGATATTAAAAATATTAAATTTACTAGAAAATTGTAAAAAAAAAATCGAATTATATTCTATAAGTTCTAAACGTCATTTTGTCCCACGACGATTTTTGAGTAAGTAGCTATTAAATGCCTATGTTTTGTATCAATTGCATTAATATTTTTCTTTAGAAAAATATGTTTCGGGACACGAATAATTCCTTTTTAAAAACTTTTATTTATACAAATTACAAGAATACTACTAATTGACTACAAGAATTTTACTAACATACTAACTCTAACGGGATTATAACGCGTATATATAATTTTGTTCATGCACACTCAGCACAACATCTCATATCATCGCACGATACACTTGTCTGTTCTGAGCGGCGACGTAATTCCTCCCCCGGAAGATTCGACTACGCAGTGGGACGAGGAAGGCGAACGTTTGGAAGTTCCATGGTGGTTGGTTGGGTTTCCTTTCTTCTTTGATAGAATTTCAAAAATAACACATAGGTTATTACTATGACGATTCCTATGTATAAAATGATTGTCCAGGCACTTGGAATATATGGTGGTCGGTCGGTGGCAATTTGAGGTTCATTCTTCAAAATTTGATTTTTGATGCCCTGGAGTTCATCTAATTTTATGTCCTCAATTTGGATTGAAATTTCGGTGTTTACTTGATGATTTTCAGGGTGATTTAATTCGGGAAACAACATTGGTGGATTTTCGGTGATAATTTTGTTGTTATTGATTTGCCCAAAAGATGAAGTTATTTGACATCCGGTTGGAATTTCGAATAGGTACGACCCCATCAACCTTGTAGTTTCTTGTTGATTGCTACACTTCAGACTAACAATTTCATCAGTCGGAAAGGTCCCAATCCATCGACCCGAGTTGGCGATTTGTGTAAAAATAGGTTTCGTTATTTTCAATTCAGTAGGGTGGCAATTCGAAGTATCTTCTACATTTAAAATTTGGATTTCGCAAGGGTTTTCTTGAAGTTTCTCCCGGATAAAAGTATTTTCGCATAGATAGTTTTCGGGGATAATTTTAGTACAAATTTTGGTTTGAAAAGTGTAGAACATTTCATGATTTAGCAAAAATTTATGGGCCGAAATAATCGCCTTAAATTGGCTCTTATGAGGTATCGGAATAGGATATAATTGAAAATAATCGAAAACATAAGGGGTTACGATAGGTATTTGGAGTAAATATGTGACTTTATTATTAATAATGTAGCTTTCAATTTGGATTAATTTTTCAATTCTTAATGTGTTTTCAAATGTAATTTTTAGAGGTAAGCTATTTTTTTCCAAAGAATTTTCTATTCGTTTTAGTTGATGAAATAGGTCTGAAGTTTTAATTATACTAGGATGCATAATGTTTAGTTTTGAAAATGAAATCGAATTTTCAATGTCCTGTAAGATGGAATTGATTGATTCATACATACTCAAAATTTGGACAAAAAGATCTTGAACGAATATAACATCAACCCAAGTTTCCAGAGTTTTACCAATTTGCGAAATTTTTGCATCTAATAATAATTCGTTATGAGAAAGTTGCTGGACTGTAGTATTAAATTTTTCAATAATAATAATAATAATAATAATAATAATTTATTTACCATCAAAGTAGTTTACATGGTATGTCACAATATATGTATATATATATATATATATATATATATATATATATATAAATGTATATGATAATATAATGTAGTATAAACATTAATGTACAACAAACATAAAAAACTTATAAAAAAGGACAGTTTAAAAATTCCTCTACTGAATAGAAGGCCTCCTTCAGAAGAATTTCTTTAACTTTAATTTCAAATTTTGTTTTATTAAGTTGTTTTATCTTCTGTGGAACTTTTTGATAAAGTACGGCTCCCCAATATCCTATGTTTTGTTGAGTCTGTTTAAGTCTGTGTCGTGGTATTTTAGGTTCTTCTTTGTTTCTGGTGTTGTACTTGTGAAACTCATTGTTTTTCTTGAAAATACTTATATTAGAGTAGACATATTTGAGGCAGGCCATTATAAATACAGATGGTATAGTAAGTATTTTTTTCTCCTTAAACTTTTCTCTACATGTTTCATTGTATTTAAGGTCACACAAAATTCTCAAAGCTTTCTTCTGAAGGATAAAATTTTTTTGAATATTTGAGGAGCTACCCCATAATAATATGCCGTACGTTGCAATACTATGAAAATTTGCATAATATGTCGTCTTCGCACATTGAAACGTAGAAAGATTTTTTATTCTTCTTATTGCATATAAAGATGAAGATAGTTTTTTGCAAGTTTCTGCGACGTGTACTGACCAGTTCAAGTTATTATCAATGTGTATGCCCAAAAATTTAATTGATGATGGTTTTTTTGCTATACTTGAAATGGATAATATTTGAGTCTTTTCGGTGTTAATTTTCATTCTGTTGGTCTCAAACCAAGTGTGAGCTTCACGCATGGCAACATTCCTTTTTATTTGCATTTCTTCTATATCTTTTGCTTTAAGAACCAGAGTTGTATCATCCGCATACTGGCAACTACACAAAACTTTGTCTTTCAAATTATGAGAAAAGTCATTTACATATATGATAAATAAAATTGGACCTAAAATAGATCCCTGCGGTACGCCACTTTTAATTTCTCGTTTCTCGGATTTTTTAAAGTTCCATTCTACAAGTTGAAGTCGGTTGGTCAAGTAAGATTTGAATAATTTGTTTGCTTCGCCTCTTATACCATAAACGTGTAATTTGTGAGTTAAAATTTTATGTGGAATAGTGTCGAATGCTTTGCTCAAATCGCACATTACAATTTCAGTTATCTCTTTATTGTCTATTGCTTGGAAAACTTGCTCAAGTGCTCTTATGACTGTTGTGGTAGTTGAGTAACCTTTTCGATATCCGTGTTGACTATTGTCAAATATGCCATTTCTTTCAAAGAAAGATACGATTCTATTTTTAAGCAACGATTCAAAAATTTTTGATACTGCTGGAAGAATGGAGATTGGTCTGTAATTGCTGCAAGTGTTAATGTCATTTTTTTTATAGACTGGTATAACTTTAGCTATTTTTAGTTCATCCGGAAAGATTCCTTCTGCAATACATTTATTAAAAATAGTTGTGATCGGACTGCAAATTTCTTGAGCAATATGTTGAAGGAGATTGGTTGTATATCCATAGACGTCATTGGCTTTAGAAGATTTTAAAGATTTTATTATCTTCATGACTTCGATTGTGTTTGTCGGTTCAAGAAAAATTGAATCTTGATTGTTCTTGATGTGCTGTAGTAACTCTAAAGGATCTTTTGTTTGTTGTGTATTTTTATTGACTGTCTCTTCAATTTCTGAAAAAAATTTATTTAAATCTTCTGCAGTTAATATACATTCAGTGTCTGGAGTTTTTCTTGAACCCCCTTTTTCTTTGTTTATAATATTCCATATGGCACGTTGTTTGTTAGTTGCTCTGCTGATAGTTTGAATGTTTAGTTGTTGCTTTATTTCTGTGATTTTCTGTTGATACTTTTGCTTAAGTTCGTTGTATGCTTTTTTTATTCTTGGATTTTTTGTTACTAACCATATCGTGTGTAGAGCTTTTACTAAGTTTTCAATATTTTGAACTTCAGGTGTTGTTGTTATTATTCTTTTTTGAGATGTTGTTAAGTTTATGCGTTTCTCTGTTTCTGGAAAATGCTGATTGAAATGTTGCAGTAGCAGTTTGTGAAAACTACTATATGCTTCGGCGGCGGATTGATTGACTAAGAAGTCCCATGAATGATTTCTACAGAAATGGAATTTTGTTTTCGAATGTTTTGGGGTAAATTTTGTTGATTATTTTGTAATTGTTTTATTAGATATTCGTACCGTTCTCCATCTGAAGCATCTAAATTTCCTGTGATTGATTTGAATATTGATCCTAGCCCGTTGATTAAGCCTCGCTTTGTTCTTTTGGGTTGTGGAATTATTTCTCTTAATTTAGCTTCTATTCTTTCCTTTGACGATTCTAGTAGTTTTTTATAATTTTCACTTTCGTACGCATAAATACTTGATAAGTTACTTTTTGTTATTAAATTTATTGTCTGGGCATTTAATTTATTGATTTCCAAAATTAGAGGATTCAGGTCGTAGAAATGAATTAGAGTATGAGTATAATCTTGTACCTTTGCTGTTCCTAATTTTACTGGAATTAGTACGGGATTATTTTTAAGATTTTTCAATTGGATCCGGTTTTCGAGTGTTAGGGATATGGAAAGTCTGAAAAGGATACTTCAATTAAAATCATAGGTTTTCTTAAGAGGACGTTTTAAATTATCTATGCTAATTTTTGGTTGATTATCAGTTGCAACAGTTTTGAAATTTTGATCGGTTTCTTTTATGGTAGTGGGGTTACTAAATTTATTGCTTGTTTTACTTCTCGAATGCTTTTTGACATAAGTTTTAGTTTCCGGTTGGAAAATACCTGGATCGTCACGATTTTGATTTAATTTTGATATAACCTTGTCTTTGTTTTCACTTAAGTGTTCATTGATTTTTGAATACATTATTTTCGTTTTTTCGCGATGTTGATGAATGTAATCCGTTAATAAAATTTTCTCTAAGTCAATGTCAAAAGGGTTTTCATTTTCAAAATGTCCATTTACAATATCTATTGGTTTTAACTTAGTTGCCGAATGAACAGAATGATTGTAGGCCAAAATTGCGTATTTTATTTTTGATTCCATTGAACAATTTTGATATTCGGTATTATTAAGAATTCGCACATGTTCAATTAGTGTTGAATGTAGCCTTTCAACTGGGCCATTCGATTGAGGGTGTTCAGGGGATATAAAATGCACTTTTACTTTATGTAAACCTAATAAATCAGTAATAATTGTATTTTTAAATTCTGAACCATTATCCGAAATAATTTGTCTAGGTACTCCATGATGACTAAAGAAATTTATTAAGTGTTCAACGATTTGAATTGATTCTAAGGATTGTAAACTATAAGCTTGAGCATATTTAGAGAATACATCGGTAATAGTTAAAAATTTGTGTCTTTCTATAGTAAAAGTGTCCAGATGTACTATTTCAAAGGGTTTAGAATGGGTAGGAGTTATATTAAATTTTGTTTTCACAGGATTACGTTCATATTTACTTTTTTGACAAATCTCGCATTCATTGATAAAAGTTTGAACTGATTTCTTTAAATTTGGCCAATAATAAATATTTAGTTTTAATTCTTTTTTCTGTCTCATTTATTCCGCGATGATTTGTTTTACTTTCGTGATAGTTCCGAATAACTTCCTTTTGTTCTTCTTTATTGATTATATCAATTAATTTCATTTTGCAATATTTTAATTTGAGTGAAGGCCATTTGAAATTTTTATTAATGATGCTACAGAATTGTTCATAAAATTTGGATTCTTCAAAATGAATATAATATTGAACATTTGGTACTACAAAAGCTTTGATGAAATTTATTATGTCTCGTTCGAAATTGTTTTGAGATAGTTGTACAATAATTCGTTGTTTATTTTCGAATAATTTAATAACTTTTGGTGTTATGGGTGTATGAAATACAACACTAATAATTATTTGGTTGTCGCCGTGATTTACAGGAGATTCTGAAATTGGGATTTCAACTATTGGGTTTTGTTCGATATTTGTATGTACTGAAACATTATTCTCATCGTTTTCTTCATCGATATCCAATATTTCGGTATCAGGTTGAACTTGCATAGAAATATGATCAAGTGACTGGTTTGGTTGATTTGATTTTGACATTTGTTTATTAAATTCTTCCATGTAATCAAATATGTTGCCCGTTTCTTTTGTATGAATTTCTATTCGAGATAAAGCGTCAGCATTAGTGTTCATTTTACCTTTCTTGTAAATTATATTATAATCGTATTCTTCTAATTTAATTCTCCATCGCATTAATTTTGAACTAGGGTCTTTTAGTGACTTTAACCATTGAAGAGGCTTATGATCTGTTACTATATTAAATTTTCTACCGAATAAGTATGGCCTAAAATACTTTGTTGCCCAAACTATGGCTAAAAGTTTACGTTCAATGACTGAGTAATTTTGTTCAGATTCGTTTAGGGTGCGTGACGCATAAGCGATTGGTAGGTCTTGACCAATTGGGCCTTGGCTTAGTACTGCACCTAGGGCGATATTGCTTGCATCAGTGGTTAAATTGAATGGTTTCGAAAAGTCAGGATATTTGAGAATTGGTTCATTAATAAGTAAATTTTTGCAATATTCAAAGCAAGAGATAAATTCAGTGTTATGTTCAATTTTAGCTCCTTTTTTTAAACACAATGTTAGAGGTTTAGTAATTTTGGCAAAATTTTTAATAAATCTACGATAATATCCTAAAAGGCCTAAAAATCCTTTAATTTGTTTAGTTGTTTTAGGTAACGGAAAATTTTTAATTGCTTTTATCTTATCAGGATTGGGTTTCACACCTTCTGGAGTTACAATGTGACCGAGATAAGCAACCTCTTTTCTTAGAAATTCTGACTTATCAAGCTGGATTTGAAAATTTGCTTCTCTAAGTTTTTGAAACACATGTTTTAATCTGTCAAGATGTTCTTGTAATGATGTGGAAAATATTATTATATCATCGAGGTAAACTAGACATTCCTCGTTTTGAATTCCGCGAAGTATGTTATCCATAATTCTTTGAAATGTTGCAGGTGCATTTTTTAATCCGAAAGGCATCCGTAAAAATTCGTAATGACCGTTTTCGGTGGTAAAAGCGGATTTCTCAATATCTTTTTCATCTAATTCAATTTGGTGGTAACCGCTAGCGAGATCTAAGGTAGAAAAATATTGGCAACGACCTAATTTGTCTAATAAGTCTGTTATATTCGGTAATGGATATTTGTCGTCAATTGTTTTCGCGTTTAATTGCCTATAATCTACTACTACTCTCCATTTCGTTTTAGTGGAAGCGTCCATTTTCTTGGGAACCACCCAAATGGGGGATGACAAGGGCGAACTACTGGGCCGGATAATTTTAGAATCCAACATTTTTTTAATTTGATTTTGAACTTCCTCTCGATGAATAAATGGGTATCGATAATTTTTTGAATATACTGGTATTTTGTCGACAGTTTTAATTTGATGTTTAACGCGATTTGTGAATGTTAACGGTTGATAAAATATATCGGAATATTCTTTACAAAGTTTTAAAATTTGATTCCTTTCTTCATTATTTAAGTGATCAGTCCGAATTTTTGAAAGATTAATTTGTGGCTTATGAGTTGTATTAAAATTATTATAATTAATTTTTGGTAATCTTTGTTCTTCATATTTCTCGACAGTTATTGGTTCGGAAAAATTTAACGTAACCGGATCAGTTGTGCTATTTAGTATTGTTGTAAGGGCTTTGCCATTTTTCGCTATTGATAAACATTGAGGTATTTCACAATTATGTATTTTTTGATGGGGGATTAAAATTTCACCGTTTTGAATTGAAACATTAACGTTTATTACTTGTTGCGATCTAGGTGACACAGTAATTAAATTTAAATCATTTTTAGTTTTATGATATTTTAATTTAATAGTTGTATATGGAGTTCTTAGAATTCCATTTGCAAAATCTAAGTTAGCTTGGAGTAATTTTAAATTATCTAGACCAATCAATCCATCAAAGTTACCATGAAATTTGAATAAGTAAAATTTTAAAGTAGAAGGTTCCGGTAGGTTGAACAATTTTGGGGCTGGTATTTTAGCACTGTATTTATGTGACGATTTTTGGAATACATTTGTTACAATAAATGGTTCATTTTTTATACAATTCGGATACAACTTGAAGGTTAAATTTGGACTAAGAAATGATTTTGTTGAGCCGGTATCTATTAATATTTTAAGATTATGTTCTGGGAATATGATATATGGTAATTCACTTGAATTTCCGCCGTTGAAAGAGATAACTTGTGGAATTATGTTTGATTGTTTACTGAGGCTTCGTATTGAAAATTTTGATTATTGTTTATAGAATTTTCGTATTGAAAATTTTGATCGGTGTCATGGTTAAAATCTTGGGGTGAACTAGTAGTTTGATCTGTGAACGATTCTTCTTCGATAGTATTATTAATTTCAGTGTTATACAATTCTTCTGAAATCCAATTTTGTTGTGGTTGTTTGTATTGGTTGTAATTATTTTGTGGTCTAAATTGGTTTGACTGTCTAGTTGAAACGCTCATTGGAGTCGGTTTCGTAAAGGGTTTATTTTGATTTGGTTTAAAAACATTTTGGTTTTGACGTGGTTGCTTAAAGACTTCTGAATTTGTTGGAAATCTTTGTGGTGGTGGATTAGAGTTTCTCTGTAAATTAATTGGTTGAGAGGTGTGGTGGCGGGTGCTCATTCAATGATACACGACAGTTTACTTATTAATAAATTTAATGAAAACTAAATAAGGAGAATCTTTACAATGAACTGACCGCACCACACGGAGTACGTACGTTCACAGTCAGAATCGTACTGCCTGTCCGGGGTGGTGTCGCTACCTGACACTTTATAACTTGAGGGGGGAGGTCTGGTCTGTCGAGGACCGCGAAACCCAAACTTTCTAAATTTAGAGTAGCATGTAGTTGGACAAATACACTACAGCTCGTCCATCCTGACATTTCCAGCTTGCCCTCAAGCTTCAAATAATTACTAAACAAACTAATACATAAGAACAAATCTTAACATTTTGGAACAAATCCTAAAAGTAGCCAAACATAGACTTCTAGTTAAATCTAAGAACAAATTTCCAATAATCTGAGAACAAACCTCAAAATACAATAATTAATCACATGTGAGAACAAATCTCAAAATTTTAAACATGAAAACGAATCTTTAATTAAACCTGAAAACAAATTTCAAATAAACAACTTAATTTCGAGAACAAATCTCTATCACTCTGAGAATAAATTCCTACCAACGTGGAAACAAATCTCATCTAATCATAAACATGTGGGAACAAATCCCTTGCTCTATTTGTTAGACACTCATAACATCAATTTCCACCTAATATTGCAATAACATAAGGAAATAAATCCCATACATATTGACTAAATTAGAATTGACTTATCATTTTAAACATTCATACAAAATTTCATACCATACATTCTATTATCTAATTAACTTAAAATCTACTCTATTTAATTATAAGATCAATCAATAATCAGTCATTAATATTATTTGGGCGCCATAATTTCATGTTTGCTGGTGAAGCAACGCCTTCATATGGCAACTGCGTTAATTGAAAACCCTCGGGATCTTTCACGATATATCGGTCTCGATCTAAAACTTTAGAAATTACATAAGGGCCTCTAAATTTTGGTAGCAATTTTTTGTTTACTCCTGCCGTCGTATCTACATTTCTTAACATAATATAATCGCCTTCTTTATATTTACATGGTTCCTTATGTTTATTGTCATAATATTGTTGATTATACTTATTGGTCGCATTAATTCCTACCACCGCTTTTGTACGCACTTCTTCCAAATTTCGAACTTGTTCTTGACTGTCTTTTATTAGATCACGCAAATCGTCATCATTTCGTACTTGCTCGATACCAAACAATAATCTCGCAGGTGTTTCGCCGGTTACCCGATTTACTGAATTGTTTATAGCGTATTCGACATCAACTAATTTCTTGTCCCATGTAGACGTATGATTTGAGACAAATTTCGATAGAATCGAAGTTAATGGTCTATTAACCCGTTCAATTTGACCGTTTGCCTGCGGCGTTCTTGTTGCAGTTAAGATGTGCTGTATACCATTTTGTTGCATAAATTCGCGAAATTTATTTGACGTATACGCTGTGTCATTATCTGAAATGATTCGCTTAGGCTTACTGTAATAAGAAAAATAGCTTTTTAAATGTTTGATAACTTCATCGGTATTTGTTGTAACAGTCGCGTAAAATTTGACGAATTTGGTAAACCCATCTATGATCTCAAAAATGTATTTATGACGATTTCCCGATTTCTCTAGCGGCCCATAATGGTCAATGTGAAGTGTATAAAATGGTACGTTTCCTTTATCAATACAATGTAATTTACCTTCGACTCGATTTGCGACAGTGGAATATGTGATACATTTAAAACAGTTTAAGATGTGATTTTGAACTTTGTTTCTCATTTCCGGGAACCAATAAATACGCGTGATGTAATTAATTGTTTTGTTTATGCCCTGATGTCCAACTTTTTCGTGGCAGGTTCTAATTATATTTTCTTCCATTGATGACGGTACGTAAAATAAGATTTTTTCGCCTATTTTTCGATAAACTAAACCGTTATTCATTTCATACAATTTGCTTTGTTGTTTCTCTAAACCTTTCCTAACTTCCACGATTTTTGGGTCTAAATTTTGTAGTAACTCTAAATTGCGCTCGAATGTATTTTCCGTAATTAAACAAATACTAAATTCACGACTTAACGCGTCAGCATGTCTCATTTGATCAGAAGAACGGTGCTCAAGTGTATAATTATAATTACGCAATATCAATGACCATCGCAAAATTCTCGGATTCACTTCTTTTCGCTCTAATGTCTGCTTCAAACTGTTGCAATCGGTCACAATTTTAAATTTAATACCTTGTAGGTAAATCCGAAATCTTTCTAAAGAATAAATAATTGCTAAAGCTTCTAATTCAAAACTATGGTAAGACGCTTCCGTAGGTGTTGTTCTTTTGCTAAAAAAACAAACTGGATGAAATTTTCCATTTTTGTCGATATTATACCCAAGATATTTTATTTTACTCAATAAAAATTCGCATTTGTCAAATCTTAGCTCTAATTTATTTTTTACGAGTACCTTTAAAACCTCTTTTAAAATAGCAATATTTTCATCTATAGTTTTGGTGGCAATCAATATATCATCTAAATAAATTTGAATTTTCTGTTGGTTTAATAAGTCTCTGAACGCGGTATTTATAAAACGCATAAAAAATGAACTACCATTCGCTAGACCAAACGGCATTTTGATATACTCATACTGCCCCATGAAAGTAACAAATGACGTGTATTTAGTTGATTCCGGATCTAATTTGATATTATGGAACGCATCCTTTAAGTCCAAACGCGTAAAATATGCCTTATATTTTAAATTATCGATTTGCTCTTCTATGTGCGGAATAGGATAAATGTCTCGCGTTGTTAACTTATTTAATTCGCGGTAATCAACGGCCATACGATAATTTCCGTCTTTTTTTCGCACTAAAACAATAGGACTGCTATATTGTGACGTACTCGGTTTGATAACATTTTTAGATAGTAATTCGTTTGTAATTTGTTTCACCGCTTCTTTTTCCGCAAAAGATAATCGTCTGGCTTTCGAATAAAATGGCGCATGATTGGGCTTTAGATGTAACTTCAATTCTAATTGCGTATAAGGTTCATCGGGTCTGTCTGGTTGTACATAAAATTCATCTATGATATCTTTTACCTGCTGATGGACATCACAGCTCAATTGTTCGTTAATATTTAGATTTATTTCTGATTTATTGTTACAACCAATATCAATGTGCAATAATTCAAGAGATTCATCTTGAACTCTGATGTCCACCTCACTTTGTTTGTTTTTTACAGTTACAACTTTACCTAAACTTATAATTAATTTATCATTGGTTAAGAAATCTCGACCTAGTAAACAATCAAATTTCATAGTGTCGTCAGGTACTACTTTGAATTCAATTTCGGTCTCACAATCGTTAACTAAAACTTTTTCTTTAATTTGCCCTAATATATTCAATTTAGTACCGTTCAGGCCACAATATATTACATTTGAATTATCAGGTAAAATATTTACATTTGTTTTTAGCGAACGAGAAGTCAACAATGAAATTGGGCTGCCTGAATCAATTATTGCCGTTAACTCACCAATAAAATTGTTTGAACGCACCTCTACTATAAAAGCCGGTATAATTCGTTGTTCCACCAGGTGAATTGTCGCGTCCTTTTTAACTGGGCAATCCTTTTTTTGATGATTTTTAGATCCACAGCCAAAACATGAACCAACTTCTCTTTTCGGCTTGCTACACTTTGCTGAGATATGACCTTTGTCCCCACAATTGTAACACCTCACGATATTATTAGTGTTCACATTTGTCGCACTCTTTGATTTGTTTACCACATTAGCGTTTATCGCTGCACTTTTATTAATGCGTTGTTTGTCCATAGGCGATGAATACGGTCTACTCTTGATTTTCTCATAGGTTTCTAATTTTGTCTTCAGCTGCCTCAAGTTTGTTGCCTCATATAAAAATGTTTTATTAGACATTTCGTCTGGGATTCCGTCAACAATGTATTGAATTACGGCTTCTTCTTCAATTTGGCCTCTGGCTGCAATCTCTTTCATATTGAAATAATACTCTAACACTGACTCATTTCTTTGTTTTTTCCTTTCAGACAAAAGTCTATGAATATCTGCACTGTTTATTTTCTTGCCAAATTCATCTTGAAGTACTTCTTTTAGCTTGGACCAGTTATTCAGTCCTCGTTCACACTGAACACACTGTTTTGCCAATCCAATTAGGGACTTTTTTGCATACACCAATTTCTGCAATTCTGAAAATTGCATAATTTCTGCAATTTCTTCAAAGTCCTGTATCCAGTTTGCAACTTGGTATGATCCTTCCCCACTGAAAGGACGAATTGAGTCTTCGATATCTTTAAAGTTCATCACGAATCTTGGTGTTTGCTCTTGTCGTATTGCTAATCTTTCATTTTCTGATGATGGTGTGCTTCGAGATGTGCTTCCATTAGCTTCCTCTTCGTTATCTTCTTGTTCTTCTTCTTCTTCAGGATCTCCCATCGGTCTCAACGAGTTTAAATCTGTAAGTTTGGTGCATATGCGGTCCGCCACCTCTCTAGCTGACCCCTCGTAGTCGATATTCAAAATAGCACACACGGACGTCAAATCTCCCAACGTTAAATTTGTGGCTGCCCATTCTACCTTTTCATTTAACGCGTCGGCATCAGCAAATACAAAACCTGCAAAATCACGCACGTGTTGTCTATTCCGTCGGCCATTATCTACTCCATCGTACAGAAGTTTGTGAAAAGCACGAATTGCCGCAACGGACGATTTTTTAATATTTTCAGACAATCCGGGTACATCACTAAGCTTCTCCATTGTTTCCACTTTTCGCTAATTTACACAAAGTACACTTGTTCTTATCTCACTTCTGATATCTGTGGTGGCGGGTGCTCATTCAATGATACACGACAGTTTACTTATTAATAAATTTAATGAAAACTAAATAAGGAGAATCTTTACAATGAACTGACCGCACCACACGGAGTACGTACGTTCACAGTCAGAATCGTACTGCCTGTCCGGGGTGGTGTCGCTACCTGACACTTTATAACTTGAGGGGGGAGGTCTGGTCTGTCGAGGACCGCGAAACCCAAACTTTCTAAATTTAGAGTAGCATGTAGTTGGACAAATACACTACAGAGGGAAAATTATTTTGGTTTTGTGGTTGATAGAAATTATAATATTTTTGATACGGTTGATAATTAGGATTAAAATTTTGGGTCTGTTTAACATAATTTTGATTTCGATTTGTATTTTGTAAATTTGTAGGTTTAGGATTACTTTTTTGAGAAAAATTTTGAAAATACCGTATGTTTTCTTCTTCAATAATTAATTGTAATGCTTCATGTAACGTATTCGGACGCATGCATCTAATTGTTGTACCCAAAGGTTCTCGCAATTCAGATAAAAAGGTTTTCAAAGCTAACTTATTGTAAAGATCGCGTTTTAATATTCTTGCCGCGTTTGTGGCTTCATTTAAATCAACAAAAGAACAAAGGAGATTTAATATTTGTAAGCAACGGTCAAAAAATTGTTGAGGCTTTTCATTCGGATATTGTCTTAGCATAACTAGGTCTCTATTTAAACATGCTTCGTCTCGTCTATCTGCAAAATTTCTCTGTAAAGTTTGCTTCAATTCATTCCATGTATCGACATTTTGAATATTGACAATTATTTTTGCATTTCCCGACAACTTTCCAATAATAGAATTTATAATAAACAAATTTTGAAAATTATTTGGGTGATCGTTATCATAAAAATTGGTTATTATACTTTCGCAACTTGATATAAATCTGTTTAACTCATTTGGGTCTCCGTCAAAGTGCGGAATGCAATTTAAATATTCCGGTTTAAACGCCATTTCTACTACAGTATTATTTTTTATATTTATATGATTTGGGGATTGATTATTAGGAGTCGAGCCAACTGAAGACAACGACAAATTTGAAAATAAATTTTCTAGTTCTGAACTTAGATTAATATTTGAATTCATGAAATGTACTTACATTAAGCCGAAAAGGAATAGTCGTCTCATCCCGTTTAAGGTTCAATTCTTGTGGCGTTGAAGTCTCCTTGATGATTTTCGATAAACCACAACACTCCAACCCTCACAATTCACTATCCAGTTAATTCGTTGATACGAAAAGTTGCAAGTGCGATACTTCCAACCCTGGGATATCCTACTGACTGCGCCAAATATGTTTCGGGACACGAATAATTCCTTTTTAAAAACTTTTATTTATACAAATTACAAGAATACTACTAATTGACTACAAGAATTTTACTAACATACTAACTCTAACGGGATTATAACGCGTATATATAATTTTGTTCATGCACACTCAGCACAACATCTCATATCATCGCACGATACACTTGTCTGTTCTGAGCGGCGACGTAATTAGAGGGAAGACCTTTTGTGGTATAAAAAATTATTACACAATAATGGGGGAGAAACGAAGAACAGAATGAAACCCAAGAAGCTATGCGATAATCTGAACGAAGAGGCTGCAGTACATATTTAATTTTCTTGTTCTCTTTGCAAATACCAATTTAAATTTGTTTATTTCAAGAAAAATAAATAATTTTTTTGCTCAGTGTATGTCATTTGTGAGCAAAACTGGATATATCCAATAGTTTTTGACTAATAACGCCAAATTGTTTACTTTGAATACAAAAAAATATATGTTAATTACTTGCATAGCCCTATTAAATTTAAACTGTTCTTGCTAAATAACACTGTTTGATTAAACAAATTTGTAAGGTGTTTTTTTCATCTCCTGAAAAATTTGTAAAAGTGTATATATCTGGTTTTGCATGCAAGCTCCTCATTTTATTTTGTATCCGTAGGAAGCAATGGAGACGCCAGTGACTTCAATCATGTGCTTGCGCTGCTTCAGATTACTTTTTTTTAAATAGTTGCTTTACTTTTGTCCGATAGTCTATATTTAGGTTGTTTGATATTCTGTTATTTTAAAGCTTTTAGTGATTAGTCATAGAATAAGTATAAAAAATTTCATTTATTAACAATGCTTAAATTATCTCTAAACCTATAAGTAAAGTTATTTAAATTAAAAATTAAAATATTTTCTGTCGTCTTGAAGATCACAAACTTATCTTGAACATAGATAAAGCGTCGGCGTCGCTTTATTTACAGTTTTCAATTCAAGTAGATAAACAAAGTACAAATTTTACAATGGGGGCCAATGGGGGCCCATGGGGGCCAATGGGGGCCCTCACCTTGTAAAGCCTTCTTTGAGAAGCGTCATTGAAATTCGCTTAAAATAGGGCTCCACTTGCTATTAGGTTTACATAAACTTGCATCAGAGACTAATCTTCTACACATAGATGTATAAACATAAATTGTTTAGTTTGGAACTTTGGATGTATGAAGCTGTTTTCCATGTAGGTACTGTTTCCAATTCGATGTGCAGATTTCCCTTTGTCCCCTGGGTGTCTTTTAGGATTTGGAAGCAGATCTTGGAGTCACTGTTGTTTTGAAGAACACAAACGTATCTTGAACATCGTCATGGGCGCTCCAAAACGTTATATCTTCTTGCACTTTTCCAGGAGTAATATAAATTTAAGCTTTAAAATTATTTATAAAGACACTTTTTAATAAAATTATGGTATGTCATAAAATTTGTTGATGTGATTTATCAGAGTGAGCTATAATATGTAACCATGCTAAGCCATGGTTACATAAAAGCTTGTTTGTAAACAAAAAAAATTTAACATTTTTTTGGTGAAAATGCCAAACTCATGTATTTGCATACCACAATAAGTACAAAAGTGACTCCAAGATCTGCTTCCAAATCCTGAAAGACACCCAGGGGACAAAGAGAAATCTGTACATCGAATTGGAAACAGTACCTACATGGAAAACAGCTTCATACATCGAAAGTTCCATACTAAACAATTTATGTTTATACATCTATGTGTAGAAGATTGGTCTCCAGATGCAAGTTCATGTGAACCTAGTAGCAAGTGGAGCCCTATTTTAAGCGAATTTCAATGACGCTTCTCAAAGAAGGCTTTACAAGGTGAGGGCCCCCATTGGCCCCCATGGGCCCCCATGGGCCCCCATTGGCCCCCATTGTAAAATTTGTACTTCGTTTATCTAGTTGAATTAAGAACTGTAAATAAAGCGACGCCGACGTTTTATCTATGTTCAAGATAAGTTTGTGCTCTTCAAGACGACATTGACTCAAATACCTAGATCTACTTCTAAATTCTGAAATCCTTTGATGTGATAAATATAAATTTTGGAAAAAATTACAGGTAATAACAATTTAACAATTTGAGTTGTGTTTAATTTTTGGTTTCAGACGCAAAGCTTAGAAACTGCGTTAATAATTTTTTTCTCAGAAAAATTTAATAATCAGGCAGATTTGACTTCTCTGGACATAAACAAATTTCAGTTCAAAAAATAATACAGGAAAGAAAACAAAGGAAATAGTATAAGAAGGTAATAAAAAATTGATTGGGTAGTAAAAATTGTTCTATTATTTTTTGTAATTTCAGACAGTCCACAAGTTAGATGAATTTCGAATCATGATACGACTACATTGAAACGTAACTATTTTTTTTCTTTTTGTTACAATTTTGAGCTGATTGACCTAAAAAGAATAAATATGCATTGGTTTTTTACGCTTTTTCAGAATAAAATTGTTATTGGTCAGTTAAGAAAATTACTGAAAACGGTCAGTTAAGAAAATTAACTTTCTTATACAGTGTAGATGTAAAGAATTGAGTTTATGGGCAATCGTGAATACAAATTTTGTACTATGTAAATTTTTATATCAATGAAAATTAAGTTATAGGAAAAGTTAAAAGTGGGAGTTTTATTAATTGCAGGATTGCCAGGCTCATACCATTTGCATTCACAATGTATTTACGTAAAATGCTAATCAAAAACAAAAACAAAATTAAAGTTATTTATATGTACATGAGTAACTGAAAAAATATTTTAAAAATAATATGTAATTTTACAATATATCTAATACATAGAGGAAAAATATTCAACATTTTTATCTTAAAAAATTTGTTTGAATTTGATGTTCGCGTATATAAAATGATAATTCATGATTTTGTGTAGGAACTCTTTTTTAGCGAGTAGTTGCTGTAATTTTTGAGAAATTGAGCCAGTTGGGGACTAATTTGTCTATTTCTTCCATTTCCGCATATAATCTCAAATATGATTTCTGGGTGAAGCTGAAATTATATAATTGTTATAATAAGTCAAATTTGATATGGGATTTCCATGAAAAGTAATGGTTTTCAGTATTTTTAAATTTTTGAGTTTCAGCGTTTAAACTAGTGTCAATACTTTTCTTATCAAAAGACACAGTTTTAAAGTTCAATTAATTTTTGATAAATGTTGTTAAATTTTTGTAGATCAATGTTTGTACACTTTACATATTATTTTGTTTATGTTTTATCAGTTATACTTATCCATGTACATAATTATTATTACATATTTTGTTTTTTTTGTTTTTGTATGATTGATTTTACATTAATATTCAATATTTTGATTAAATTTAGGGTCATTTTATAAACCGACTCTTAAACTTTTTTATGTATTAATCTTTATCTTGTACCCTGCTGAAACTGAGAAGTTTTAAAATGCTGTAAACCACTAAGTACGTTCATGAGAATTTTCTTTCGAATTTTACTTATTCCAGAAATTATTTATAATTTCAGTTTGACCACAAAGTGATAATTGACATTTTATGCTGGGTTGGAAAAAATGAGAAATTGAGGCAAAACCGGTTGAATTTTTTCAAAGATATTAAAGCTATTAAACTCTTAAAAAAATCTTCATACACATAAACATAACTTGTCACTTAACTTTGGCGATATTTTCAAATTGAATGCAACTGGAATATTTAAAAGCTTCATGGTGGATTCTTTGATACTATTAGCAGTTTCATATGCTATAAGGATGATACCTAAACTTATTTGATGTTGTCAACTTATAAAATTCGACTATTTCGAAAATTTTTGAGCAATTTTTCAAGAACTAAACGTGTTCTCAGCTTTCACATGCTTAGACCGTTCAAATCTGACTGGTGTGTAATTGACGACGATTAATGGATCCTAGGAGGTGGGAATATAAATATATTTTTAAATATCAAAATCGCATTATGTGATTACGTTTAATTATGTAATATGTTTGTTTATTATGTGTCGGGGGATTTAAATCTCTTATTTTGAAAACGATGGGCTACTGCCGATAAAATTGTTTTATCGAATTTTGAGAAATTATCTTCGCTGAAGATAAATTTCTCTTATTCGAATATGAATTAGTGACTTACATAACCATATGTACATATTTATTCTTAAGGTTGGGTCTTGTAATAAAAAAAGTACAAAGCCTACTATTAAACTTGAAATCTTTGTGATTTTTTTAAATTGATTATTTGTATCTTGTTAAATAAATGTATTTTGGAAAGAAAGACGGATTTTATTTATAAATAAATGACATAATTTGATCAACTATTATGTTGTAACAAGTACAATATTATTATCAACGATATCCTTATTATACTTATTGTTAGTGATATTATAAGTGTTATAAGACCAATAAGAAATAAATTTTTGGATGTGATTTTTTGGCAATGTGGTACACTTAACAACAAGAATAAAATGTGTTTGGAGATCCCGTAACTGATCATATTTCTATACACGTCTAGGTATCTACAAAATGTAATGGTCTATGTCTGCTTGTGACACCTCGTTCCAAACATCTTGAACCATATAGACTAATTGTGCCAGAGTTTGTGGAAGACGGTGAAAAGCGGACGTCTTCTCCCCATTGGATCCCACACATGCTCAATAGGATTTAAATTTGTCGAACGGGGTGGTCACGGCAGAACATCGACAACAGCGTCTTGGAAAAAGTCTATAGTGTGGACGTGCGGTGTCTTGCTGAAAAATCTAGATAAGGCAGTAAAGTGGTTCGTAAGACGTTACCAACATATGTCACAGCTGTCATATTGTCTCGAATAAACACAAAAGGTGTAAACCATTACTCCAACAATGCTGTGCACTTTACTCCTAACAGCCAATCCAATATCACGTTGCTGCAATATTAATGCGGCGATATAACGTTCTATACTAACATGTTGACCTTCTTTTCCAAACCATTGGTCACCGAGTTGTGGCGTAGTAGCCAAACGGTTTTGAAAAGTTGTCTAAACCGCCTGTCTTGACGTACCCTTCGATGGATCTGTTGGTTTGTTTCGTGTTTCTCTGCCTTCTTCTGTTCACACCGTCATTGCAGTAGAATTACTAGAATTAACATAGCGGGCAATTTCGCGATAGGACAAACCAACTTCTAGAAAAAGCCCATTCTGTTGCCAAAAAATCTATTTCAAAAAATTATTTCGAGTGACGCAATAATTTTTTTCGAACCTGAAGGTGTTTCTTACCATTTCTTGTGCACAGAAAAAAAACTGCTGTTACGTCTGTCTAAAAAATAGTTGTCGTTGAGCTCAGATTGGTAGATGATGTATTTCTTCTGTTTTCAACTTCCACTTACACAACTTTTAGTCGATTTTGATTCTTTAATGTACCATACAAATTGTTTTTGGCTCCTTGGTTTCATTACTCTCTCGTCGTCACGTCTTTGTCTAATAAAGGTTTATGCTTACAGAGGCCGACATTTATAGAAACGCAAAATATAAAAAAGCAAATGATATAAAGATTAAGAATCAAAATAGTAAACATAAACTATTGCGAAAACAGATTTTAAAGCTATTGTTAAAAAAGTCTTAATAATTACCGATTTATTTTAAAAAATTCAGGTTTGTATCGGCTCTTTTGAATTAATAATTATTGATGACAACATAAACGATAAATACAAAGATGCCTATAACACTGAACCGAAAAGAGAAGACGAAGACTCGGTTGAGAGCGTAAAAAATCGTAACTTTATTCCTTGATGTGAAAACGGTAGAAGGTCGGAGGAGAGTAAAAATGTGTTGCTACTATATAATAAAAAATAAATTAAATAAAAAAAAATAAAAAAAACTTGAAAAGAACGACTAAGAAAAAGAAAAACCAACAAATATCCTAGACAAAAGTTAGCAACTGCAAAAAAATTAAAAGATTTTAATAAAACGCATTACATTGTTAAAAAAAAGCAAAAGAAGTCAAGCAACATATTAATTATCAGTGCAGCTGTTTAAAAAAATGTGATAAAAAAATAACAGAAAAAAAATTGTAATTTAGCTTTGTATGATTTACAAACAAGTTACATTAAAGCAATAAAGAAAACGACCTTTAGAAGGACTTGAAAAATCATACAGAATGTAACATTGAAAACTTCTACCTCTAATAACCTTTAAACAGGTGAAGATAAAAAATAACGAAAAAACTGTTTCAACAGAATCAAGGGGAAAGTAGGATGAGTATGTTATTTGGTTTGTAAGTGTTAGCACCCTAACCCCAACCCCTACAAACTTTAATAGAACTGTACCATTTGTAATACATCGAATAAAAGGTAAAGACCGGTACAGTGTGGCATAAAAAACCGCATCAAAGTATCTTTATTATTATCTCCGATATGGAGAAAACAAGTGATAAACGGATATTTTTGGAGATAAATTTTTGTCTATAAAACGATAATTAACCCTCTAATAAGGAAAAGATACTTGGAGTTGCTAGATGATATCATAGATCTTCTCATCGTAGATGCAAGTACAACAGACCCCAGATTAAACTCCGATAACATATTCTTCCAGCAGGATAGCGCACCACCTCATTATTTTAGACCTATGAGGAAGTATTTAAACGATAGGTACCCACACAAATGGATAGGTCTAAAAGGTAGCATCAAATGGCCGGTTATATCGTCAGCTTTTGAACAGTTATTTGATGTTGATAAATATTACAGGAAATCATTCGTCTATCAATTATCTTACTTCGTACCCCTGTTATTAGTAAAAATAATTTGTTGAATTTTTTGTGTCGCATTTTTTCGGTTCTTACCTCTTATTTGATGTATCACAAATGGTATAGTGTTATTAAAGTTTGTAGGAATGGGAGTTGAGGTACTAATTTTTTAATACTTATAGACCAAATAACGTACCCATCCTACTTCCCCGCCTTAATACTGTCAAAACGATTTTTTTCTTATTTTTTTATTCTCACCTATTTAAAAGTTCTTAGAGGTCAAAGTTTTCAATGTTACACTCTGTATACTAGAATGTGTTCTTGATTCAAGAGATATAGGCCTTGCAAATTAATATGCTGATTTCAAGTTGAGATAATACCGGTAGTATCGCAAATTTTAATAATTTTCCATGACAACAGCAAATCACAGCCCCAAATTTGTTTATTTTTCCAAAAAAAGAAAATACTACCGGTATTATCTCAACTTGAAATCAGCCCATAAGTCGTAGAAGTAAAATAGTTGTAAAAACTATGTAAACAATCATTAAATTAAGTAGTTGTGGCCTTGATACAGTCGACCAGCTTTGCTTTCGATGTAACAAAGCGTAAAATAATTAATCATTGTCCAATTGGACAACTATGTCAATATTTTTTACTAATTGATTATAGAAGTGGAGCTGTGCCCTTGAACAAGAAGAAAGAAGTAATTGTTAAAAAAAAATATTGAGGTGCAACTTAAAAAATGAGTGGAAGAACTAATGAGGTCTGACAGCTGCGGTGGACAAAACTGCAATATAAAAATTGTATTAATGTTAAAAAAAGTTTAAACGCAGCACCTTACATTAAAAAAAATGTTTTATAGTATCTTGAGTGTAGACATAGTTTTTTGCCAAATGATACAGATTTCAAGAAAATATATAGAAAGAGCACTTAAAAAAGAGATTTAAATTTATACTTTGGAAGATTTTGTCTGCTATCTGATGGTACATTTTTTAAAACGTAATTTTTTTTACATTATAGTTGATTACTCAAATAGCCAATTTGGGGCTTGATTTTTTTTCATTTAGCATCATCCATGTTATAGTTGTACTCAAATTTCAAAATATGTATGTCCTAGCTGGATAAAAATTCAGAATAGTAAAAATAAGAAAATTTTTAAAAGAGAAACATGGCTTTTGAGAAAATTTTAAACAGTAAATCTGTTATTGATATATTTATTTTAATCAAAGACTTTCTTTTCTTTATTCAAATTTACTTTTTATTGCGACAATAAGACAGCTTTTTGTTTTATTATTAAATAAGTTTCGATGTTGTTTAAAATAAAACAAAACTTGTTTATGTTTAGTTAAACTAACATTTTTATTTTTAGATATTAAAAATATTAAATTTACTAGAAAAAATTGTAAAAAAAAAATCGAATTATATTCTATAAGTTCTAAACGTCATTTTGTCCCACGACGATTTTTGAGTAAGTAGCTATTAAATGCCTATGTTTTGTATCAATTGCATTAATATTTTTCTTTAGAAAAATATGTTTCGGGACACGAATAATTCCTTTTTAAAAACTTTTATTTATACAAATTACAAGAATACTACTAATTGACTACAAGAATTTTACTAACATACTAACTCTAACGGGATTATAACGCGTATATATAATTTTGTTCATGCACACTCAGCACAACATCTCATATCATCGCACGATACACTTGTCTGTTCTGAGCGGCGACGTAATTCCTCCCCCGGAAGATTCGACTACGCAGTGGGACGAGGAAGGCGAACGTTTGGAAGTTCCATGGTGGTTGGTTGGGTTTCCTTTCTTCTTTGATAGAATTTCAAAAATAACACATAGGTTATTACTATGACGATTCCTATGTATAAAATGATTGTCCAGGCACTTGGAATATATGGTGGTCGGTCGGTGGCAATTTGAGGTTCATTCTTCAAAATTTGATTTTTGATGCCCTGGAGTTCATCTAATTTTATGTCCTCAATTTGGATTGAAATTTCGGTGTTTACTTGATGATTTTCAGGGTGATTTAATTCGGGAAACAACATTGGTGGATTTTCGGTGATAATTTTGTTGTTATTGATTTGCCCAAAAGATGAAGTTATTTGACATCCGGTTGGAATTTCGAATAGGTACGACCCCATCAACCTTGTAGTTTCTTGTTGATTGCTACACTTCAGACTAACAATTTCATCAGTCGGAAAGGTCCCAATCCATCGACCCGAGTTGGCGATTTGTGTAAAAATAGGTTTCGTTATTTTCAATTCAGTAGGGTGGCAATTCGAAGTATCTTCTACATTTAAAATTTGGATTTCGCAAGGGTTTTCTTGAAGTTTCTCCCGGATAAAAGTATTTTCGCATAGATAGTTTTCGGGGATAATTTTAGTACAAATTTTGGTTTGAAAAGTGTAGAACATTTCATGATTTAGCAAAAATTTATGGGCCGAAATAATCGCCTTAAATTGGCTCTTATGAGGTATCGGAATAGGATATAATTGAAAATAATCGAAAACATAAGGGGTTACGATAGGTATTTGGAGTAAATATGTGACTTTATTATTAATAATGTAGCTTTCAATTTGGATTAATTTTTCAATTCTTAATGTGTTTTCAAATGTAATTTTTAGAGGTAAGCTATTTTTTTCCAAAGAATTTTCTATTCGTTTTAGTTGATGAAATAGGTCTGAAGTTTTAATTATACTAGGATGCATAATGTTTAGTTTTGAAAATGAAATCGAATTTTCAATGTCCTGTAAGATGGAATTGATTGATTCATACATACTCAAAATTTGGACAAAAAGATCTTGAACGAATATAACATCAACCCAAGTTTCCAGAGTTTTACCAATTTGCGAAATTTTTGCATCTAATAATAATTCGTTATGAGAAAGTTGCTGGACTGTAGTATTAAATTTTTCAATAATAATAATAATAATAATAATAATAATAATAATAATAATAATTTATTTACCATCAAAGTAGTTTACATGGTATGTCACAATATATGTATATATATATATATATATATATATATATATATATATATATATATATATAATGTATATGATAATATAATGTAGTATAAACATTAATGTACAACAAACATAAAAAACTTATAAAAAAGGACAGTTTAAAAATTCCTCTACTGAATAGAAGGCCTCCTTCAGAAGAATTTCTTTAACTTTAATTTCAAATTTTGTTTTATTAAGTTGTTTTATCTTCTGTGGAACTTTTTGATAAAGTACGGCTCCCCAATATCCTATGTTTTGTTGAGTCTGTTTAAGTCTGTGTCGTGGTATTTTAGGTTCTTCTTTGTTTCTGGTGTTGTACTTGTGAAACTCATTGTTTTTCTTGAAAATACTTATATTAGAGTAGACATATTTGAGGCAGGCCATTATAAATACAGATGGTATAGTAAGTATTTTTTTCTCCTTAAACTTTTCTCTACATGTTTCATTGTATTTAAGGTCACACAAAATTCTCAAAGCTTTCTTCTGAAGGATAAAATTTTTTTGAATATTTGAGGAGCTACCCCATAATAATATGCCGTACGTTGCAATACTATGAAAATTTGCATAATATGTCGTCTTCGCACATTGAAACGTAGAAAGATTTTTTATTCTTCTTATTGCATATAAAGATGAAGATAGTTTTTTGCAAGTTTCTGCGACGTGTACTGACCAGTTCAAGTTATTATCAATGTGTATGCCCAAAAATTTAATTGATGATGGTTTTTTTGCTATACTTGAAATGGATAATATTTGAGTCTTTTCGGTGTTAATTTTCATTCTGTTGGTCTCAAACCAAGTGTGAGCTTCACGCATGGCAACATTCCTTTTTATTTGCATTTCTTCTATATCTTTTGCTTTAAGAACCAGAGTTGTATCATCCGCATACTGGCAACTACACAAAACTTTGTCTTTCAAATTATGAGAAAAGTCATTTACATATATGATAAATAAAATTGGACCTAAAATAGATCCCTGCGGTACGCCACTTTTAATTTCTCGTTTCTCGGATTTTTTAAAGTTCCATTCTACAAGTTGAAGTCGGTTGGTCAAGTAAGATTTGAATAATTTGTTTGCTTCGCCTCTTATACCATAAACGTGTAATTTGTGAGTTAAAATTTTATGTGGAATAGTGTCGAATGCTTTGCTCAAATCGCACATTACAATTTCAGTTATCTCTTTATTGTCTATTGCTTGGAAAACTTGCTCAAGTGCTCTTATGACTGTTGTGGTAGTTGAGTAACCTTTTCGATATCCGTGTTGACTATTGTCAAATATGCCATTTCTTTCAAAGAAAGATACAATTCTATTTTTAAGCAACGATTCAAAAATTTTTGATACTGCTGGAAGAATGGAGATTGGTCTGTAATTGCTGCAAGTGTTAATGTCATTTTTTTTATAGACTGGTATAACTTTAGCTATTTTTAGTTCATCCGGAAAGATTCCTTCTGCAATACATTTATTAAAAATAGTTGTGATCGGACTGCAAATTTCTTGAGCAATATGTTGAAGGAGATTGGTTGTATATCCATAGACGTCATTGGCTTTAGAAGATTTTAAAGATTTTATTATCTTCATGACTTCGATTGTGTTTGTCGGTTCAAGAAAAATTGAATCTTGATTGTTCTTGATGTGCTGTAGTAACTCTAAAGGATCTTTTGTTTGTTGTGTATTTTTATTGACTGTCTCTTCAATTTCTGAAAAAAATTTATTTAAATCTTCTGCAGTTAATATACATTCAGTGTCTGGAGTTTTTCTTGAACCCCCTTTTTCTTTGTTTATAATATTCCATATGGCACGTTGTTTGTTAGTTGCTCTGCTGATAGTTTGAATGTTTAGTTGTTGCTTTATTTCTGTGATTTTCTGTTGATACTTTTGCTTAAGTTCGTTGTATGCTTTTTTTATTCTTGGATTTTTTGTTACTAACCATATCGTGTGTAGAGCTTTTACTAAGTTTTCAATATTTTGAACTTCAGGTGTTGTTGTTATTATTCTTTTTTGAGATGTTGTTAAGTTTATGCGTTTCTCTGTTTCTGGAAAATGCTGATTGAAATGTTGCAGTAGCAGTTTGTGAAAACTACTATATGCTTCGGCGGCGGATTGATTGACTAAGAAGTCCCATGAATGATTTCTACAGAAATGGAATTTTGTTTTCGAATGTTTTGGGCTAAATTTTGTTGATTATTTTGTAATTGTTTTATTAGATATTCGTACCGTTCTCCATCTGAAGCATCTAAATTTCCTGTGATTGATTTGAATATTGATCCTAGCCCGTTGATTAAGCCTCGCTTTGTTCTTTTGGGTTGTGGAATTATTTCTCTTAATTTAGCTTCTATTCTTTCCTTTGACGATTCTAGTAGTTTTTTATAATTTTCACTTTCGTACGCATAAATACTTGATAAGTTACTTTTTGTTATTAAATTTATTGTCTGGGCATTTAATTTATTGATTTCCAAAATTAGAGGATTCAGGTCGTAGAAATGAATTAGAGTATGAGTAAAATCTTGTACCTTTGCTGTTCCTAATTTTACTGGAATTAGTACGGGATTATTTTTAAGATTTTTCAATTGGATCCGGTTTTCGAGTGTTAGGGATATGGAAAGTCTGAAAAGGATACTTCAATTAAAATCATAGGTTTTCTTAAGAGGACGTTTTAAATTATCTATGCTAATTTTTGGTTGATTATCAGTTGCAACAGTTTTGAAATTTTGATCGGTTTCTTTTATGGTAGTGGGGTTACTAAATTTATTGCTTGTTTTACTTCTCGAATGCTTTTTGACATAAGTTTTAGTTTCCGGTTGGAAAATACCTGGATCGTCACGATTTTGATTTAATTTTGATATAACCTTGTCTTTGTTTTCACTTAAGTGTTCATTGATTTTTGAATACATTATTTTCGTTTTTTCGCGATGTTGATGAATGTAATCCGTTAATAAAATTTTCTCTAAGTCAATGTCAAAAGGGTTTTCATTTTCAAAATGTCCATTTACAATATCTATTGGTTTTAACTTAGTTGCCGAATGAACAGAATGATTGTAGGCCAAAATTGCGTATTTTATTTTTGATTCCATTGAACAATTTTGATATTCGGTATTATTAAGAATTCGCACATGTTCAATTAGTGTTGAATGTAGCCTTTCAACTGGGCCATTCGATTGAGGGTGTTCAGGGGATATAAAATGCACTTTTACTTTATGTAAACCTAATAAATCAGTAATAATTGTATTTTTAAATTCTGAACCATTATCCGAAATAATTTGTCTAGGTACTCCATGATGACTAAAGAAATTTATTAAGTGTTCAACGATTTGAATTGATTCTAAGGATTGTAAACTATAAGCTTGAGCATATTTAGAGAATACATCGGTAATAGTTAAAAATTTGTGTCTTTCTATAGTAAAAGTGTCCAGATGTACTATTTCAAAGGGTTTAGAAGGGGTAGGAGTTATATTAAATTTTGTTTTCACAGGATTACGTTCATATTTACTTTTTTGACAAATCTCGCATTCATTGATAAAAGTTTGAACTGATTTCTTTAAATTTGGCCAATAATAAATATTTAGTTTTAATTCTTTTTTCTGTCTCATTTATTCCGCGATGATTTGTTTTACTTTCGTGATAGTTCCGAATAACTTCCTTTTGTTCTTCTTTATTGATTATATCAATTAATTTCATTTTGCAATATTTTAATTTGAGTGAAGGCCATTTGAAATTTTTATTAATGATGCTACAGAATTGTTCATAAAATTTGGATTCTTCAAAATGAATATAATATTGAACATTTGGTACTACAAAAGCTTTGATGAAATTTATTATGTCTCGTTCGAAATTGTTTTGAGATAGTTGTACAATAATTCGTTGTTTATTTTCGAATAATTTAATAACTTTTGGTGTTATGGGTGTATGAAATACAACACTAATAATTATTTGGTTGTCGCCGTGATTTACAGGAGATTCTGAAATTGGGATTTCAACTATTGGGTTTTGTTCGATATTTGTATGTACTGAAACATTATTCTCATCGTTTTCTTCATCGATATCCAATATTTCGGTATCAGGTTGAACTTGCATAGAAATATGATCAAGTGACTGGTTTGGTTGATTTGATTTTGACATTTGTTTATTAAATTCTTCCATGTAATCAAATATGTTGCCCGTTTCTTTTGTATGAATTTCTATTCGAGATAAAGCGTCAGCATTAGTGTTCATTTTACCTTTCTTGTAAATTATATTATAATCGTATTCTTCTAATTTAATTCTCCATCGCATTAATTTTGAACTAGGGTCTTTTAGTGACTTTAACCATTGAAGAGGCTTATGATCTGTTACTATATTAAATTTTCTACCGAATAAGTATGGCCTAAAATACTTTGTTGCCCAAACTATGGCTAAAAGTTTACGTTCAATGACTGAGTAATTTTGTTCAGATTCGTTTAGGGTGCGTGACGCATAAGCGATTGGTAGGTCTTGACCAATTGGGCCTTGGCTTAGTACTGCACCTAGGGCGATATTGCTTGCATCAGTGGTTAAATTGAATGGTTTCGAAAAGTCAGGATATTTGAGAATTGGTTCATTAATAAGTAAATTTTTGCAATATTCAAAGCAAGAGATAAATTCAGTGTTATGTTCAATTTTAGCTCCTTTTTTTAAACACAATGTTAGAGGTTTAGTAATTTTGGCAAAATTTTTAATAAATCTACGATAATATCCTAAAAGGCCTAAAAATCCTTTAATTTGTTTAGTTGTTTTAGGTAACGGAAAATTTTTAATTGCTTTTATCTTATCAGGATTGGGTTTCACACCTTCTGGAGTTACAATGTGACCGAGATAAGCAACCTCTTTTCTTAGAAATTCTGACTTATCAAGCTGGATTTGAAAATTTGCTTCTCTAAGTTTTTGAAACACATGTTTTAATCTGTCAAGATGTTCTTGTAATGATGTGGAAAATATTATTATATCATCGAGGTAAACTAGACATTCCTCGTTTTGAATTCCGCGAAGTATGTTATCCATAATTCTTTGAAATGTTGCAGGTGCATTTTTTAATCCGAAAGGCATCCGTAAAAATTCGTAATGACCGTTTTCGGTGGTAAAAGCGGATTTCTCAATATCTTTTTCATCTAATTCAATTTGGTGGTAACCGCTAGCGAGATCTAAGGTAGAAAAATATTGGCAACGACCTAATTTGTCTAATAAGTCTGTTATATTCGGTAATGGATATTTGTCGTCAATTGTTTTCGCGTTTAATTGCCTATAATCTACTACTACTCTCCATTTCGTTTTAGTGGAAGCGTCCATTTTCTTGGGAACCACCCAAATGGGGGATGACAAGGGCGAACTACTGGGCCGGATAATTTTAGAATCCAACATTTTTTTAATTTGATTTTGAACTTCCTCTCGATGAATAAATGGGTATCGATAATTTTTTGAATATACTGGTATTTTGTCGACAGTTTTAATTTGATGTTTAACGCGATTTGTGAATGTTAACGGTTGATAAAATATATCGGAATATTCTTTACAAAGTTTTAAAATTTGATTCCTTTCTTCATTATTTAAGTGATCAGTCCGAATTTTTGAAAGATTAATTTGTGGCTTATGAGTTGTATTAAAATTATTATAATTAATTTTTGGTAATCTTTGTTCTTCATATTTCTCGACAGTTATTGGTTCGGAAAAATTTAACGTAACCGGATCAGTTGTGCTATTTAGTATTGTTGTAAGGGCTTTGCCATTTTTCGCTATTGATAAACATTGAGGTATTTCACAATTATGTATTTTTTGATGGGGGATTAAAATTTCACCGTTTTGAATTGAAACATTAACGTTTATTACTTGTTGCGATCTAGGTGACACAGTAATTAAATTTAAATCATTTTTAGTTTTATGATATTTTAATTTAATAGTTGTATATGGAGTTCTTAGAATTCCATTTGCAAAATCTAAGTTAGCTTGGAGTAATTTTAAATTATCTAGACCAATCAATCCATCAAAGTTACCATGAAATTTGAATAAGTAAAATTTTAAAGTAGAAGGTTCCGGTAGGTTGAACAATTTTGGGGCTGGTATTTTAGCACTGTATTTATGTGACGATTTTTGGAATACATTTGTTACAATAAATGGTTCATTTTTTATACAATTCGGATACAACTTGAAGGTTAAATTTGGACTAAGAAATGATTTTGTTGAGCCGGTATCTATTAATATTTTAAGATTATGTTCTGGGAATATGATATATGGTAATTCACTTGAATTTCCGCCGTTGAAAGAGATAACTTGTGGAATTATGTTTGATTGTTTACTGAGGCTTCGTATTGAAAATTTTGATTATTGTTTATAGAATTTTCGTATTGAAAATTTTGATCGGTGTCATGGTTAAAATCTTGGGGTGAACTAGTAGTTTGATCTGTGAACGATTCTTCTTCGATAGTATTATTAATTTCAGTGTTATACAATTCTTCTGAAATCCAATTTTGTTGTGGTTGTTTGTATTGGTTGTAATTATTTTGTGGTCTAAATTGGTTTGACTGTCTAGTTGAAACGCTCATTGGAGTCGGTTTCGTAAAGGGTTTATTTTGATTTGGTTTAAAAACATTTTGGTTTTGACGTGGTTGCTTAAAGACTTCTGAATTTGTTGGAAATCTTTGTGGTGGTGGATTAGAGTTTCTCTGTAAATTAATTGGTTGAGAGGGAAAATTATTTTGGTTTTGTGGTTGATAGAAATTATAATATTTTTGATACGGTTGAAAATTAGGATTAAAATTTTGGGTCTGTTTAACATAATTTTGATTTCGATTTGTATTTTGTAAATTTGTAGGTTTAGGATTACTTTTTTGAGAAAAATTTTGAAAATACCGTATGTTTTCTTCTTCAATAATTAATTGTAATGCTTCATGTAACGTATTCGGACGCATGCATCTAATTGTTGTACCCAAAGGTTCTCGCAATTCAGATAAAAAGGTTTTCAAAGCTAACTTATTGTAAAGATCGCGATTTAATATTCTTGCCGCGTTTGTGGCTTCATTTAAATCAACAAAAGAACAAAGGAGATTTAATATTTGTAAGCAACGGTCAAAAAATTGTTGAGGCTTTTCATTCGGATATTGTCTTAGCATAACTAGGTCTCTATTTAAACATGCTTCGTCTCGTCTATCTGCAAAATTTCTCTGTAAAGTTTGCTTCAATTCATTCCATGTATCGACATTTTGAATATTGACAATTATTTTTGCATTTCCCGACAACTTTCCAATAATAGAATTTATAATAAACAAATTTTGAAAATTATTTGGGTGATCGTTATCATAAAAATTGGTTATTATACTTTCGCAACTTGATATAAATCTGTTTAACTCATTTGGGTCTTCGTCAAAGTGCGGAATGCAATTTAAATATTCCGGTTTAAACGCCATTTCTACTACAGTATTATTTTCTATATTTATATGATTTGGGGATTGATTATTAGGAGTCGAGCCAACTGAAGACAACGACAAATTTGAAAATAAATTTTCTAGTTCTGAACTTAGATTAATATTTGAATTCATGAAATGTACTTACATTAAGCCGAAAAGGAATAGTCGTCTCATCCCGTTTAAGGTTCAATTCTTGTGGCGTTGAAGTCTCCTTGATGATTTTCGATAAACCACAACACTCCAACCCTCACAATTCACTATCCAGTTAATTCGTTGATACGAAAAGTTGCAAGTGCGATACTTCCAACCCTGGGATATCCTACTGACTGCGCCAAATATGTTTCGGAACACGAATAATTCCTTTTTAAAAACTTTTATTTATACAAATTACAAGAATACTACTAATTGACTACAAGAATTTTACTAACATACTAACTCTAACGGGATTATAACGCGTATATATAATTTTGTTCATGCACACTCAGCACAACATCTCATATCATCGCACGATACACTTGTCTGTTCTGAGCGGCGAAGTAATTAGAGGGAAGACCTTTTGTGGTATAAAAAATTATTACACAATAATGGGGGAGGAACGAAGAACAGAATGAAACCCAAGAAGCTATGCGATAATCTGAACGAAGAGGCTGCAGTACATATTTAATTTTCTTGTTCTCTTTGCAAATACCAATTTAAATTTGTTTATTTCAAGAAAAATAAATAATTTTTTTGCTCAGTGTATGTCATTTGTGAGCAAAACTGGATATATCCAATAGTTTTTGACTAATAACGCCAAATTGTTTACTTTGAATACAAAAAAATATATGTTAATTACTTGCATAGCCCTATTAAATTTAAACTGTTCTTGCTAAATAACACTGTTTGATTAAACAAATTTGTAAGGTGTTTTTTTCATCTCCTGAAAAATTTGTAAAAGTGTATATATCTGGTTTTGCATGCAAGCTCCTCATTTTATTTTGTATCCGTAGGAAGCAATGGAGACGCCAGTGACTTCAATCATGTGCTTGCGCTGCTTCAGATTACTTTTTTTTAAATAGTTGCTTTACTTTTGTCCGATAGTCTATATTTAGGTTGTTTGATATTCTGTTATTTTAAAGCTTTTAGTGATTAGTCATAGAATAAGTATAAAAAATTTCATTTATTAACAATGCTTAAATTATCTCTAAACCTATAAGTAAAGTTATTTAAATTAAAAATTAAAATATTTTCTGTCGTCTTGAAGATCACAAACTTATCTTGAACATAGATAAAGCGTCGGCGTCGCTTTATTTACAGTTTTCAATTCAAGTAGATAAACAAAGTACAAATTTTACAATGGGGGCCAATGGGGGCCCATGGGGGCCAATGGGGGCCCTCACCTTGTAAAGCCTTCTTTGAGAAGCGTCATTGAAATTCGCTTAAAATAGGGCTCCACTTGCTATTAGGTTTACATAAACTTGCATCAGAGACTAATCTTCTACACATAGATGTATAAACATAAATTGTTTAGTTTGGAACTTTGGATGTATGAAGCTGTTTTCCATGTAGGTACTGTTTCCAATTCGATGTGCAGATTTCCCTTTGTCCCCTGGGTGTCTTTTAGGATTTGGAAGCAGATCTTGGAGTCACTGTTGTTTTGAAGAACACAAACGTATCTTGAACATCGTCATGGGCGCTCCAAAACGTTATATCTTCTTGCACTTTTCCAGGAGTAATATAAATTTAAGCTTTAAAATTATTTATAAAGACACTTTTTAATAAAATTATGGTATGTCATAAAATTTGTTGATGTGATTTATCAGAGTGAGCTATAATATGTAACCATGCTAAGCCATGGTTACATAAAAGCTTGTTTGTAAACAAAAAAAATTTAACATTTTTTTGGTGAAAATGCCAAACTCATGTATTTGCATACCACAATAAGTACAAAAGTGACTCCAAGATCTGCTTCCAAATCCTGAAAGACACCCAGGGGACAAAGAGAAATCTGTACATCGAATTGGAAACAGTACCTACATGGAAAACAGCTTCATACATCGAAAGTTCCATACTAAACAATTTATGTTTATACATCTATGTGTAGAAGATTGGTCTCCAGATGCAAGTTCATGTGAACCTAGTAGCAAGTGGAGCCCTATTTTAAGCGAATTTCAATGACGCTTCTCAAAGAAGGCTTTACAAGGTGAGGGCCCCCATTGGCCCCCATGGGCCCCCATGGGCCCCCATTGGCCCCCATTGTAAAATTTGTACTTCGTTTATCTAGTTGAATTAAGAACTGTAAATAAAGCGACGCCGACGTTTTATCTATGTTCAAGATAAGTTTGTGCTCTTCAAGACGACATTGACTCAAATACCTAGATCTACTTCTAAATTCTGAAATCCTTTGATGTGATAAATATAAATTTTGGAAAAAATTACAGGTAATAACAATTTAACAATTTGAGTTGTGTTTAATTTTTGGTTTCAGACGCAAAGCTTAGAAACTGCGTTAATAATTTTTTTCTCAGAAAAATTTAATAATCAGGCAGATTTGACTTCTCTGGACATAAACAAATTTCAGTTCAAAAAATAATACAGGAAAGAAAACAAAGGAAATAGTATAAGAAGGTAATAAAAAATTGATTGGGTAGTAAAAATTGTTCTATTATTTTTTGTAATTTCAGACAGTCCACAAGTTAGATGAATTTCGAATCATGATACGACTACATTGAAACGTAACTATTTTTTTTCTTTTTGTTACAATTTTGAGCTGATTGACCTAAAAAGAATAAATATGCATTGGTTTTTTACGCTTTTTCAGAATAAAATTGTTATTGGTCAGTTAAGAAAATTACTGAAAACGGTCAGTTAAGAAAATTAACTTTCTTATACAGTGTAGATGTAAAGAATTGAGTTTATGGGCAATCGTGAATACAAATTTTGTACTATGTAAATTTTTATATCAATGAAAATTAAGTTATAGGAAAAGTTAAAAGTGGGAGTTTTATTAATTGCAGGATTGCCAGGCTCATACCATTTGCATTCACAATGTATTTACGTAAAATGCTAATCAAAAACAAAAACAAAATTAAAGTTATTTATATGTACATGAGTAACTGAAAAAATATTTTAAAAATAATATGTAATTTTACAATATATCTAATACATAGAGGAAAAATATTCAACATTTTTATCTTAAAAAATTTGTTTGAATTTGATGTTCGCGTATATAAAATGATAATTCATGATTTTGTGTAGGAACTCTTTTTTAGCGAGTAGTTGCTGTAATTTTTGAGAAATTGAGCCAGTTGGGGACTAATTTGTCTATTTCTTCCATTTCCGCATATAATCTCAAATATGATTTCTGGGTGAAGCTGAAATTATATAATTGTTATAATAAGTCAAATTTGATATGGGATTTCCATGAAAAGTAATGGTTTTCAGTATTTTTAAATTTTTGAGTTTCAGCGTTTAAACTAGTGTCAATACTTTTCTTATCAAAAGACACAGTTTTAAAGTTCAATTAATTTTTGATAAATGTTGTTAAATTTTTGTAGATCAATGTTTGTACACTTTACATATTATTTTGTTTATGTTTTATCAGTTATACTTATCCATGTACATAATTATTATTACATATTTTGTTTTTTTTGTTTTTGTATGATTGATTTTACATTAATATTCAATATTTTGATTAAATTTAGGGTCATTTTATAAACCGACTCTTAAACTTTTTTATGTATTAATCTTTATCTTGTACCCTGCTGAAACTGAGAAGTTTTAAAATGCTGTAAACCACTAAGTACGTTCATGAGAATTTTCTTTCGAATTTTACTTATTCCAGAAATTATTTATAATTTCAGTTTGACCACAAAGTGATAATTGACATTTTATGCTGGGTTGGAAAAAATGAGAAATTGAGGCAAAACCGGTTGAATTTTTTCAAAGATATTAAAGCTATTAAACTCTTAAAAAAATCTTCATACACATAAACATAACTTGTCACTTAACTTTGGCGATATTTTCAAATTGAATGCAACTGGAATATTTAAAAGCTTCATGGTGGATTCTTTGATACTATTAGCAGTTTCATATGCTATAAGGATGATACCTAAACTTATTTGATGTTGTCAACTTATAAAATTCGACTATTTCGAAAATTTTTGAGCAATTTTTCAAGAACTAAACGTGTTCTCAGCTTTCACATGCTTAGACCGTTCAAATCTGACTGGTGTGTAATTGACGACGATTAATGGATCCTAGGAGGTGGGAATATAAATATATTTTTAAATATCAAAATCGCATTATGTGATTACGTTTAATTATGTAATATGTTTGTTTATTATGTGTCGGGGGATTTAAATCTCTTATTTTGAAAACGATGGGCTACTGCCGATAAAATTGTTTTATCGAATTTTGAGAAATTATCTTCGCTGAAGATAAATTTCTCTTATTCGAATATGAATTAGTGACTTACATAACCATATGTACATATTTATTCTTAAGGTTGGGTCTTGTAATAAAAAAAGTACAAAGCCTACTATTAAACTTGAAATCTTTGTGATTTTTTTAAATTGATTATTTGTATCTTGTTAAATAAATGTATTTTGGAAAGAAAGACGGATTTTATTTATAAATAAATGACATAATTTGATCAACTATTATGTTGTAACAAGTACAATATTATTATCAACGATATCCTTATTATACTTATTGTTAGTGATATTATAAGTGTTATAAGACCAATAAGAAATAAATTTTTGGATGTGATTTTTTGGCAATGTGGTACACTTAACAACAAGAATAAAATGTGTTTGGAGATCCCGTAACTGATCATATTTCTATACACGTCTAGGTATCTACAAAATGTAATGGTCTATGTCTGCTTGTGACACCTCGTTCCAAACATCTTGAACCATATAGACTAATTGTGCCAGAGTTTGTGGAAGACGGTGAAAAGCGGACGTCTTCTCCCCATTGGATCCCACACATGCTCAATAGGATTTAAATTTGTCGAACGGGGTGGTCACGGCAGAACATCGACAACAGCGTCTTGGAAAAAGTCTATAGTGTGGACGTGCGGTGTCTTGCTGAAAAATCTAGATAAGGCAGTAAAGTGGTTCGTAAGACGTTACCAACATATGTCACAGCTGTCATATTGTCTCGAATAAACACAAAAGGTGTAAACCATTACTCCAACAATGCTGTGCACTTTACTCCTAACAGCCAATCCAATATCACGTTGCTGCAATATTAATGCGGCGATATAACGTTCTATACTAACATGTTGACCTTCTTTTCCAAACCATTGGTCACCGAGTTGTGGCGTAGTAGCCAAACGGTTTTGAAAAGTTGTCTAAACCGCCTGTCTTGACGTACCCTTCGATGGATCTGTTGGTTTGTTTCGTGTTTCTCTGCCTTCTTCTGTTCACACCGTCATTGCAGTAGAATTACTAGAATTAACATAGCGGGCAATTTCGCGATAGGACAAACCAACTTCTAGAAAAAGCCCATTCTGTTGCCAAAAAATCTATTTCAAAAAATTATTTCGAGTGACGCAATAATTTTTTTCGAACCTGAAGGTGTTTCTTACCATTTCTTGTGCACAGAAAAAAAACTGCTGTTACGTCTGTCTAAAAAATAGTTGTCGTTGAGCTCAGATTGGTAGATGATGTATTTCTTCTGTTTTCAACTTCCACTTACACAACTTTTAGTCGATTTTGATTCTTTAATGTACCATACAAATTGTTTTTGGCTCCTTGGTTTCATTACTCTCTCGTCGTCACGTCTTTGTCTAATAAAGGTTTATGCTTACAGAGGCCGACATTTATAGAAACGCAAAATATAAAAAAGCAAATGATATAAAGATTAAGAATCAAAATAGTAAACATAAACTATTGCGAAAACAGATTTTAAAGCTATTGTTAAAAAAGTCTTAATAATTACCGATTTATTTTAAAAAATTCAGGTTTGTATCGGCTCTTTTGAATTAATAATTATTGATGACAACATAAACGATAAATACAAAGATGCCTATAACACTGAACCGAAAAGAGAAGACGAAGACTCGGTTGAGAGCGTAAAAAATCGTAACTTTATTCCTTGATGTGAAAACGGTAGAAGGTCGGAGGAGAGTAAAAATGTGTTGCTACTATATAATAAAAAATAAATTAAATAAAAAAAAATAAAAAAAACTTGAAAAGAACGACTAAGAAAAAGAAAAACCAACAAATATCCTAGACAAAAGTTAGCAACTGCAAAAAAATTAAAAGATTTTAATAAAACGCATTACATTGTTAAAAAAAAGCAAAAGAAGTCAAGCAACATATTAATTATCAGTGCAGCTGTTTAAAAAAATGTGATAAAAAAATAACAGAAAAAAAATTGTAATTTAGCTTTGTATGATTTACAAACAAGTTACATTAAAGCAATAAAGAAAACGACCTTTAGAAGGACTTGAAAAATCATACAGAATGTAACATTGAAAACTTCTACCTCTAATAACCTTTAAACAGGTGAAGATAAAAAATAACGAAAAAACTGTTTCAACAGAATCAAGGGGAAAGTAGGATGAGTATGTTATTTGGTTTGTAAGTGTTAGCACCCTAACCCCAACCCCTACAAACTTTAATAGAACTGTACCATTTGTAATACATCGAATAAAAGGTAAAGACCGGTACAGTGTGGCATAAAAAACCGCATCAAAGTATCTTTATTATTATCTCCGATATGGAGAAAACAAGTGATAAACGGATATTTTTGGAGATAAATTTTTGTCTATAAAACGATAATTAACCCTCTAATAAGGAAAAGATACTTGGAGTTGCTAGATGATATCATAGATCTTCTCATCGTAGATGCAAGTACAACAGACCCCAGATTAAACTCCGATAACATATTCTTCCAGCAGGATAGCGCACCACCTCATTATTTTAGACCTATGAGGAAGTATTTAAACGATAGGTACCCACACAAATGGATAGGTCTAAAAGGTAGCATCAAATGGCCGGTTATATCGTCAGCTTTTGAACAGTTATTTGATGTTGATAAATATTACAGGAAATCATTCGTCTATCAATTATCTTACTTCGTACCCCTGTTATTAGTAAAAATAATTTGTTGAATTTTTTGTGTCGCATTTTTTCGGTTCTTACCTCTTATTTGATGTATCACAAATGGTATAGTGTTATTAAAGTTTGTAGGAATGGGAGTTGAGGTACTAATTTTTTAATACTTATAGACCAAATAACGTACCCATCCTACTTCCCCGCCTTAATACTGTCAAAACGATTTTTTTCTTATTTTTTTATTCTCACCTATTTAAAAGTTCTTAGAGGTCAAAGTTTTCAATGTTACACTCTGTATACTAGAATGTGTTCTTGATTCAAGAGATATAGGCCTTGCAAATTAATATGCTGATTTCAAGTTGAGATAATACCGGTAGTATCGCAAATTTTAATAATTTTCCATGACAACAGCAAATCACAGCCCCAAATTTGTTTATTTTTCCAAAAAAAAAAAATACTACCGGTATTATCTCAACTTGAAATCAGCCCATAAGTCGTAGAAGTAAAATAGTTGTAAAAACTATGTAAACAATCATTAAATTAAGTAGTTGTGGCCTTGATACAGTCGACCAGCTTTGCTTTCGATGTAACAAAGCGTAAAATAATTAATCATTGTCCAATTGGACAACTATGTCAATATTTTTTACTAATTGATTATAGAAGTGGAGCTGTGCCCTTGAACAAGAAGAAAGAAGTAATTGTTAAAAAAAAATATTGAGGTGCAACTTAAAAAATGAGTGGAAGAACTAATGAGGTCTGACAGCTGCGGTGGACAAAACTGCAATATAAAAATTGTATTAATGTTAAAAAAAGTTTAAACGCAGCACCTTACATTAAAAAAAATGTTTTATAGTATCTTGAGTGTAGACATAGTTTTTTGCCAAATGATACAGATTTCAAGAAAATATATAGAAAGAGCACTTAAAAAAGAGATTTAAATTTATACTTTGGAAGATTTTGTCTGCTATCTGATGGTACATTTTTTAAAACGTAATTTTTTTTACATTATAGTTGATTACTCAAATAGCCAATTTGGGGCTTGATTTTTTTTCATTTAGCATCATCCATGTTATAGTTGTACTCAAATTTCAAAATATGTATGTCCTAGCTGGATAAAAATTCAGAATAGTAAAAATAAGAAAATTTTTAAAAGAGAAACATGGCTTTTGAGAAAATTTTAAACAGTAAATCTGTTATTGATATATTTATTTTAATCAAAGACTTTCTTTTCTTTATTCAAATTTACTTTTTATTGCGACAATAAGACAGCTTTTTGTTTTATTATTAAATAAGTTTCGATGTTGTTTAAAATAAAACAAAACTTGTTTATGTTTAGTTAAACTAACATTTTTATTTTTAGATATTAAAAATATTAAATTTACTAGAAAAAATTGTAAAAAAAAAATCGAATTATATTCTATAAGTTCTAAACGTCATTTTGTCCCACGACGATTTTTGAGTAAGTAGCTATTAAATGCCTATGTTTTGTATCAATTGCATTAATATTTTTCTTTAGAAAAATATGTTTCGGGACACGAATAATTCCTTTTTAAAAACTTTTATTTATACAAATTACAAGAATACTACTAATTGACTACAAGAATTTTACTAACATACTAACTCTAACGGGATTATAACGCGTATATATAATTTTGTTCATGCACACTCAGCACAACATCTCATATCATCGCACGATACACTTGTCTGTTCTGAGCGGCGACGTAATTCCTCCCCCGGAAGATTCGACTACGCAGTGGGACGAGGAAGGCGAACGTTTGGAAGTTCCATGGTGGTTGGTTGGGTTTCCTTTCTTCTTTGATAGAATTTCAAAAATAACACATAGGTTATTACTATGACGATTCCTATGTATAAAATGATTGTCCAGGCACTTGGAATATATGGTGGTCGGTCGGTGGCAATTTGAGGTTCATTCTTCAAAATTTGATTTTTGATGCCCTGGAGTTCATCTAATTTTATGTCCTCAATTTGGATTGAAATTTCGGTGTTTACTTGATGATTTTCAGGGTGATTTAATTCGGGAAACAACATTGGTGGATTTTCGGTGATAATTTTGTTGTTATTGATTTGCCCAAAAGATGAAGTTATTTGACATCCGGTTGGAATTTCGAATAGGTACGACCCCATCAACCTTGTAGTTTCTTGTTGATTGCTACACTTCAGACTAACAATTTCATCAGTCGGAAAGGTCCCAATCCATCGACCCGAGTTGGCGATTTGTGTAAAAATAGGTTTCGTTATTTTCAATTCAGTAGGGTGGCAATTCGAAGTATCTTCTACATTTAAAATTTGGATTTCGCAAGGGTTTTCTTGAAGTTTCTCCCGGATAAAAGTATTTTCGCATAGATAGTTTTCGGGGATAATTTTAGTACAAATTTTGGTTTGAAAAGTGTAGAACATTTCATGATTTAGCAAAAATTTATGGGCCGAAATAATCGCCTTAAATTGGCTCTTATGAGGTATCGGAATAGGATATAATTGAAAATAATCGAAAACATAAGGGGTTACGATAGGTATTTGGAGTAAATATGTGACTTTATTATTAATAATGTAGCTTTCAATTTGGATTAATTTTTCAATTCTTAATGTGTTTTCAAATGTAATTTTTAGAGGTAAGCTATTTTTTTCCAAAGAATTTTCTATTCGTTTTAGTTGATGAAATAGGTCTGAAGTTTTAATTATACTAGGATGCATAATGTTTAGTTTTGAAAATGAAATCGAATTTTCAATGTCCTGTAAGATGGAATTGATTGATTCATACATACTCAAAATTTGGACAAAAAGATCTTGAACGAATATAACATCAACCCAAGTTTCCAGAGTTTTACCAATTTGCGAAATTTTTGCATCTAATAATAATTCGTTATGAGAAAGTTGCTGGACTGTAGTATTAAATTTTTCAATAATAATAATAATAATAATAATAATAATAATAATTTATTTACCATCAAAGTAGTTTACATGGTATGTCACAATATATGTATATATATATATATATATATATATATATATATATATATATATATAATGTATATGATAATATAATGTAGTATAAACATTAATGTACAACAAACATAAAAAACTTATAAAAAAGGACAGTTTAAAAATTCCTCTACTGAATAGAAGGCCTCCTTCAGAAGAATTTCTTTAACTTTAATTTCAAATTTTGTTTTATTAAGTTGTTTTATCTTCTGTGGAACTTTTTGATAAAGTACGGCTCCCCAATATCCTATGTTTTGTTGAGTCTGTTTAAGTCTGTGTCGTGGTATTTTAGGTTCTTCTTTGTTTCTGGTGTTGTACTTGTGAAACTCATTGTTTTTCTTGAAAATACTTATATTAGAGTAGACATATTTGAGGCAGGCCATTATAAATACAGATGGTATAGTAAGTATTTTTTTCTCCTTAAACTTTTCTCTACATGTTTCATTGTATTTAAGGTCACACAAAATTCTCAAAGCTTTCTTCTGAAGGATAAAATTTTTTTGAATATTTGAGGAGCTACCCCATAATAATATGCCGTACGTTGCAATACTATGAAAATTTGCATAATATGTCGTCTTCGCACATTGAAACGTAGAAAGATTTTTTATTCTTCTTATTGCATATAAAGATGAAGATAGTTTTTTGCAAGTTTCTGCGACGTGTACTGACCAGTTCAAGTTATTATCAATGTGTATGCCCAAAAATTTAATTGATGATGGTTTTTTTGCTATACTTGAAATGGATAATATTTGAGTCTTTTCGGTGTTAATTTTCATTCTGTTGGTCTCAAACCAAGTGTGAGCTCACGCATGGCAACATTCCTTTTTATTTGCATTTCTTCTATATCTTTTGCTTTAAGAACCAGAGTTGTATCATCCGCATACTGGCAACTACACAAAACTTTGTCTTTCAAATTATGAGAAAAGTCATTTACATATATGATAAATAAAATTGGACCTAAAATAGATCCCTGCGGTACGCCACTTTTAATTTCTCGTTTCTCGGATTTTTTAAAGTTCCATTCTACAAGTTGAAGTCGGTTGGTCAAGTAAGATTTGAATAATTTGTTTGCTTCGCCTCTTATACCATAAACGTGTAATTTGTGAGTTAAAATTTTATGTGGAATAGTGTCGAATGCTTTGCTCAAATCGCACATTACAATTTCAGTTATCTCTTTATTGTCTATTGCTTGGAAAACTTGCTCAAGTGCTCTTATGACTGTTGTGGTAGTTGAGTAACCTTTTCGATATCCGTGTTGACTATTGTCAAATATGCCATTTCTTTCAAAGAAAGATACAATTCTATTTTTAAGCAACGATTCAAAAATTTTTGATACTGCTGGAAGAATGGAGATTGGTCTGTAATTGCTGCAAGTGTTAATGTCATTTTTTTTATAGACTGGTATAACTTTAGCTATTTTTAGTTCATCCGGAAAGATTCCTTCTGCAATACATTTATTAAAAATAGTTGTGATCGGACTGCAAATTTCTTGAGCAATATGTTGAAGGAGATTGGTTGTATATCCATAGACGTCATTGGCTTTAGAAGATTTTAAAGATTTTATTATCTTCATGACTTCGATTGTGTTTGTCGGTTCAAGAAAAATTGAATCTTGATTGTTCTTGATGTGCTGTAGTAACTCTAAAGGATCTTTTGTTTGTTGTGTATTTTTATTGACTGTCTCTTCAATTTCTGAAAAAAATTTATTTAAATCTTCTGCAGTTAATATACATTCAGTGTCTGGAGTTTTTCTTGAACCCCCTTTTTCTTTGTTTATAATATTCCATATGGCACGTTGTTTGTTAGTTGCTCTGCTGATAGTTTGAATGTTTAGTTGTTGCTTTATTTCTGTGATTTTCTGTTGATACTTTTGCTTAAGTTCGTTGTATGCTTTTTTTATTCTTGGATTTTTTGTTACTAACCATATCGTGTGTAGAGCTTTTACTAAGTTTTCAATATTTTGAACTTCAGGTGTTGTTGTTATTATTCTTTTTTGAGATGTTGTTAAGTTTATGCGTTTCTCTGTTTCTGGAAAATGCTGATTGAAATGTTGCAGTAGCAGTTTGTGAAAACTACTATATGCTTCGGCGGCGGATTGATTGACTAAGAAGTCCCATGAATGATTTCTACAGAAATGGAATTTTGTTTTCGAATGTTTTGGGCTAAATTTTGTTGATTATTTTGTAATTGTTTTATTAGATATTCGTACCGTTCTCCATCTGAAGCATCTAAATTTCCTGTGATTGATTTGAATATTGATCCTAGCCCGTTGATTAAGCCTCGCTTTGTTCTTTTGGGTTGTGGAATTATTTCTCTTAATTTAGCTTCTATTCTTTCCTTTGACGATTCTAGTAGTTTTTTATAATTTTCACTTTCGTACGCATAAATACTTGATAAGTTACTTTTTGTTATTAAATTTATTGTCTGGGCATTTAATTTATTGATTTCCAAAATTAGAGGATTCAGGTCGTAGAAATGAATTAGAGTATGAGTATAATCTTGTACCTTTGCTGTTCCTAATTTTACTGGAATTAGTACGGGATTATTTTTAAGATTTTTCAATTGGATCCGGTTTTCGAGTGTTAGGGATATGGAAAGTCTGAAAAGGATACTTCAATTAAAATCATAGGTTTTCTTAAGAGGACGTTTTAAATTATCTATGCTAATTTTTGGTTGATTATCAGTTGCAACAGTTTTGAAATTTTGATCGGTTTCTTTTATGGTAGTGGGGTTACTAAATTTATTGCTTGTTTTACTTCTCGAATGCTTTTTGACATAAGTTTTAGTTTCCGGTTGGAAAATACCTGGATCGTCACGATTTTGATTTAATTTTGATATAACCTTGTCTTTGTTTTCACTTAAGTGTTCATTGATTTTTGAATACATTATTTTCGTTTTTTCGCGATGTTGATGAATGTAATCCGTTAATAAAATTTTCTCTAAGTCAATGTCAAAAGGGTTTTCATTTTCAAAATGTCCATTTACAATATCTATTGGTTTTAACTTAGTTGCCGAATGAACAGAATGATTGTAGGCCAAAATTGCGTATTTTATTTTTGATTCCATTGAACAATTTTGATATTCGGTATTATTAAGAATTCGCACATGTTCAATTAGTGTTGAATGTAGCCTTTCAACTGGGCCATTCGATTGAGGGTGTTCAGGGGATATAAAATGCACTTTTACTTTATGTAAACCTAATAAATCAGTAATAATTGTATTTTTAAATTCTGAACCATTATCCGAAATAATTTGTCTAGGTACTCCATGATGACTAAAGAAATTTATTAAGTGTTCAACGATTTGAATTGATTCTAAGGATTGTAAACTATAAGCTTGAGCATATTTAGAGAATACATCGGTAATAGTTAAAAATTTGTGTCTTTCTATAGTAAAAGTGTCCAGATGTACTATTTCAAAGGGTTTAGAAGGGGTAGGAGTTATATTAAATTTTGTTTTCACAGGATTACGTTCATATTTACTTTTTTGACAAATCTCGCATTCATTGATAAAAGTTTGAACTGATTTCTTTAAATTTGGCCAATAATAAATATTTAGTTTTAATTCTTTTTTCTGTCTCATTTATTCCGCGATGATTTGTTTTACTTTCGTGATAGTTCCGAATAACTTCCTTTTGTTCTTCTTTATTGATTATATCAATTAATTTCATTTTGCAATATTTTAATTTGAGTGAAGGCCATTTGAAATTTTTATTAATGATGCTACAGAATTGTTCATAAAATTTGGATTCTTCAAAATGAATATAATATTGAACATTTGGTACTACAAAAGCTTTGATGAAATTTATTATGTCTCGTTCGAAATTGTTTTGAGATAGTTGTACAATAATTCGTTGTTTATTTTCGAATAATTTAATAACTTTTGGTGTTATGGGTGTATGAAATACAACACTAATAATTATTTGGTTGTCGCCGTGATTTACAGGAGATTCTGAAATTGGGATTTCAACTATTGGGTTTTGTTCGATATTTGTATGTACTGAAACATTATTCTCATCGTTTTCTTCATCGATATCCAATATTTCGGTATCAGGTTGAACTTGCATAGAAATATGATCAAGTGACTGGTTTGGTTGATTTGATTTTGACATTTGTTTATTAAATTCTTCCATGTAATCAAATATGTTGCCCGTTTCTTTTGTATGAATTTCTATTCGAGATAAAGCGTCAGCATTAGTGTTCATTTTACCTTTCTTGTAAATTATATTATAATCGTATTCTTCTAATTTAATTCTCCATCGCATTAATTTTGAACTAGGGTCTTTTAGTGACTTTAACCATTGAAGAGGCTTATGATCTGTTACTATATTAAATTTTCTACCGAATAAGTATGGCCTAAAATACTTTGTTGCCCAAACTATGGCTAAAAGTTTACGTTCAATGACTGAGTAATTTTGTTCAGATTCGTTTAGGGTGCGTGACGCATAAGCGATTGGTAGGTCTTGACCAATTGGGCCTTGGCTTAGTACTGCACCTAGGGCGATATTGCTTGCATCAGTGGTTAAATTGAATGGTTTCGAAAAGTCAGGATATTTGAGAATTGGTTCATTAATAAGTAAATTTTTGCAATATTCAAAGCAAGAGATAAATTCAGTGTTATGTTCAATTTTAGCTCCTTTTTTTAAACACAATGTTAGAGGTTTAGTAATTTTGGCAAAATTTTTAATAAATCTACGATAATATCCTAAAAGGCCTAAAAATCCTTTAATTTGTTTAGTTGTTTTAGGTAACGGAAAATTTTTAATTGCTTTTATCTTATCAGGATTGGGTTTCACACCTTCTGGAGTTACAATGTGACCGAGATAAGCAACCTCTTTTCTTAGAAATTCTGACTTATCAAGCTGGATTTGAAAATTTGCTTCTCTAAGTTTTTGAAACACATGTTTTAATCTGTCAAGATGTTCTTGTAATGATGTGGAAAATATTATTATATCATCGAGGTAAACTAGACATTCCTCGTTTTGAATTCCGCGAAGTATGTTATCCATAATTCTTTGAAATGTTGCAGGTGCATTTTTTAATCCGAAAGGCATCCGTAAAAATTCGTAATGACCGTTTTCGGTGGTAAAAGCGGATTTCTCAATATCTTTTTCATCTAATTCAATTTGGTGGTAACCGCTAGCGAGATCTAAGGTAGAAAAATATTGGCAACGACCTAATTTGTCTAATAAGTCTGTTATATTCGGTAATGGATATTTGTCGTCAATTGTTTTCGCGTTTAATTGCCTATAATCTACTACTACTCTCCATTTCGTTTTAGTGGAAGCGTCCATTTTCTTGGGAACCACCCAAATGGGGGATGACAAGGGCGAACTACTGGGCCGGATAATTTTAGAATCCAACATTTTTTTAATTTGATTTTGAACTTCCTCTCGATGAATAAATGGGTATCGATAATTTTTTGAATATACTGGTATTTTGTCGACAGTTTTAATTTGATGTTTAACGCGATTTGTGAATGTTAACGGTTGATAAAATATATCGGAATATTCTTTACAAAGTTTTAAAATTTGATTCCTTTCTTCATTATTTAAGTGATCAGTCCGAATTTTTGAAAGATTAATTTGTGGCTTATGAGTTGTATTAAAATTATTATAATTAATTTTTGGTAATCTTTGTTCTTCATATTTCTCGACAGTTATTGGTTCGGAAAAATTTAACGTAACCGGATCAGTTGTGCTATTTAGTATTGTTGTAAGGGCTTTGCCATTTTTCGCTATTGATAAACATTGAGGTATTTCACAATTATGTATTTTTTGATGGGGGATTAAAATTTCACCGTTTTGAATTGAAACATTAACGTTTATTACTTGTTGCGATCTAGGTGACACAGTAATTAAATTTAAATCATTTTTAGTTTTATGATATTTTAATTTAATAGTTGTATATGGAGTTCTTAGAATTCCATTTGCAAAATCTAAGTTAGCTTGGAGTAATTTTAAATTATCTAGACCAATCAATCCATCAAAGTTACCATGAAATTTGAATAAGTAAAATTTTAAAGTAGAAGGTTCCGGTAGGTTGAACAATTTTGGGGCTGGTATTTTAGCACTGTATTTATGTGACGATTTTTGGAATACATTTGTTACAATAAATGGTTCATTTTTTATACAATTCGGATACAACTTGAAGGTTAAATTTGGACTAAGAAATGATTTTGTTGAGCCGGTATCTATTAATATTTTAAGATTATGTTCTGGGAATATGATATATGGTAATTCACTTGAATTTCCGCCGTTGAAAGAGATAACTTGTGGAATTATGTTTGATTGTTTACTGAGGCTTCGTATTGAAAATTTTGATTATTGTTTATAGAATTTTCGTATTGAAAATTTTGATCGGTGTCATGGTTAAAATCTTGGGGTGAACTAGTAGTTTGATCTGTGAACGATTCTTCTTCGATAGTATTATTAATTTCAGTGTTATACAATTCTTCTGAAATCCAATTTTGTTGTGGTTGTTTGTATTGGTTGTAATTATTTTGTGGTCTAAATTGGTTTGACTGTCTAGTTGAAACGCTCATTGGAGTCGGTTTCGTAAAGGGTTTATTTTGATTTGGTTTAAAAACATTTTGGTTTTGACGTGGTTGCTTAAAGACTTCTGAATTTGTTGGAAATCTTTGTGGTGGTGGATTAGAGTTTCTCTGTAAATTAATTGGTTGAGAGGTGTGGTGGCGGGTGCTCATTCAATGATACACGACAGTTTACTTATTAATAAATTTAATGAAAACTAAATAAGGAGAATCTTTACAATGAACTGACCGCACCACACGGAGTACGTACGTTCACAGTCAGAATCGTACTGCCTGTCCGGGGTGGTGTCGCTACCTGACACTTTATAACTTGAGGGGGGAGGTCTGGTCTGTCGAGGACCGCGAAACCCAAACTTTCTAAATTTAGAGTAGCATGTAGTTGGACAAATACACTACAGCTCGTCCATCCTGACATTTCCAGCTTGCCCTCAAGCTTCAAATAATTACTAAACAAACTAATACATAAGAACAAATCTTAACATTTTGGAACAAATCCTAAAAGTAGCCAAACATAGACTTCTAGTTAAATCTAAGAACAAATTTCCAATAATCTGAGAACAAACCTCAAAATACAATAATTAATCTACATGTGAGAACAAATCTCAAAATTTTAAACATGAAAACGATCTTTAATTAAACCTGAAAACAAATTTCAAATAAACAACTTAATTTCGAGAACAAATCTCTATCACTCTGAGAATAAATTCCTACCAACGTGAAACAATCTGTCTCGCGGGGGTGCGAGAGCGGGGGGGGGGGGAGGGAGGGGGGGTGGGGGGACTCATAACATCAATTTCCACCTAATATTGCAATAACATAAGGAAATAAATCCCATACATATTGACTAAATTAGAATTGACTTATCATTTTAAACATTCATACAAAATTTCATACCATACATTCTATTATCTAATTAACTTAAAATCTACTCTATTTAATTATAAGATCAATCAATAATCAGTCATTAATATTATTTGGGCGCCATAATTTCATGTTTGCTGGTGAAGCAACGCCTTCATATGGCAACTGCGTTAATTGAAAACCCTCGGGATCTTTCACGATATATCGGTCTCGATCTAAAACTTTAGAAATTACATAAGGGCCTCTAAATTTTGGTAGCAATTTTTTGTTTACTCCTGCCGTCGTATCTACATTTCTTAACATAATATAATCGCCTTCTTTATATTTACATGGTTCCTTATGTTTATTGTCATAATATTGTTGATTATACTTATTGGTCGCATTAATTCCTACCACCGCTTTTGTACGCACTTCTTCCAAATTTCGAACTTGTTCTTGACTGTCTTTTATTAGATCACGCAAATCGTCATCATTTCGTACTTGCTCGATACCAAACAATAATCTCGCAGGTGTTTCGCCGGTTACCCGATTTACTGAATTGTTTATAGCGTATTCGACATCAACTAATTTCTTGTCCCATGTAGACGTATGATTTGAGACAAATTTCGATAGAATCGAAGTTAATGGTCTATTAACCCGTTCAATTTGACCGTTTGCCTGCGGCGTTCTTGTTGCAGTTAAGATGTGCTGTATACCATTTTGTTGCATAAATTCGCGAAATTTATTTGACGTATACGCTGTGTCATTATCTGAAATGATTCGCTTAGGCTTACTGTAATAAGAAAAATAGCTTTTTAAATGTTTGATAACTTCATCGGTATTTGTTGTAACAGTCGCGTAAAATTTGACGAATTTGGTAAACCCATCTATGATCTCAAAAATGTATTTATGACGATTTCCCGATTTCTCTAGCGGCCCATAATGGTCAATGTGAAGTGTATAAAATGGTACGTTTCCTTTATCAATACAATGTAATTTACCTTCGACTCGATTTGCGACAGTGGAATATGTGATACATTTAAAACAGTTTAAGATGTGATTTTGAACTTTGTTTCTCATTTCCGGGAACCAATAAATACGCGTGATGTAATTAATTGTTTTGTTTATGCCCTGATGTCCAACTTTTTCGTGGCAGGTTCTAATTATATTTTCTTCCATTGATGACGGTACGTAAAATAAGATTTTTTCGCCTATTTTTCGATAAACTAAACCGTTATTCATTTCATACAATTTGCTTTGTTGTTTCTCTAAACCTTTCCTAACTTCCACGATTTTTGGGTCTAAATTTTGTAGTAACTCTAAATTGCGCTCGAATGTATTTTCCGTAATTAAACAAATACTAAATTCACGACTTAACGCGTCAGCATGTCTCATTTGATCAGAAGAACGGTGCTCAAGTGTATAATTATAATTACGCAATATCAATGACCATCGCAAAATTCTCGGATTCACTTCTTTTCGCTCTAATGTCTGCTTCAAACTGTTGCAATCGGTCACAATTTTAAATTTAATACCTTGTAGGTAAATCCGAAATCTTTCTAAAGAATAAATAATTGCTAAAGCTTCTAATTCAAAACTATGGTAAGACGCTTCCGTAGGTGTTGTTCTTTTGCTAAAAAAACAAACTGGATGAAATTTTCCATTTTTGTCGATATTATACCCAAGATATTTTATTTTACTCAATAAAAATTCGCATTTGTCAAATCTTAGCTCTAATTTATTTTTTACGAGTACCTTTAAAACCTCTTTTAAAATAGCAATATTTTCATCTATAGTTTTGGTGGCAATCAATATATCATCTAAATAAATTTGAATTTTCTGTTGGTTTAATAAGTCTCTGAACGCGGTATTTATAAAACGCATAAAAAATGAACTACCATTCGCTAGACCAAACGGCATTTTGATATACTCATACTGCCCCATGAAAGTAACAAATGACGTGTATTTAGTTGATTCCGGATCTAATTTGATATTATGGAACGCATCCTTTAAGTCCAAACGCGTAAAATATGCCTTATATTTTAAATTATCGATTTGCTCTTCTATGTGCGGAATAGGATAAATGTCTCGCGTTGTTAACTTATTTAATTCGCGGTAATCAACGGCCATACGATAATTTCCGTCTTTTTTTCGCACTAAAACAATAGGACTGCTATATTGTGACGTACTCGGTTTGATAACATTTTTAGATAGTAATTCGTTTGTAATTTGTTTCACCGCTTCTTTTTCCGCAAAAGATAATCGTCTGGCTTTCGAATAAAATGGCGCATGATTGGGCTTTAGATGTAACTTCAATTCTAATTGCGTATAAGGTTCATCGGGTCTGTCTGGTTGTACATAAAATTCATCTATGATATCTTTTACCTGCTGATGGACATCACAGCTCAATTGTTCGTTAATATTTAGATTTATTTCTGATTTATTGTTACAACCAATATCAATGTGCAATAATTCAAGAGATTCATCTTGAACTCTGATGTCCACCTCACTTTGTTTGTTTTTTACAGTTACAACTTTACCTAAACTTATAATTAATTTATCATTGGTTAAGAAATCTCGACCTAGTAAACAATCAAATTTCATAGTGTCGTCAGGTACTACTTTGAATTCAATTTCGGTCTCACAATCGTTAACTAAAACTTTTTCTTTAATTTGCCCTAATATATTCAATTTAGTACCGTTCAGGCCACAATATATTACATTTGAATTATCAGGTAAAATATTTACATTTGTTTTTAGCGAACGAGAAGTCAACAATGAAATTGGGCTGCCTGAATCAATTATTGCCGTTAACTCACCAATAAAATTGTTTGAACGCACCTCTACTATAAAAGCCGGTATAATTCGTTGTTCCACCAGGTGAATTGTCGCGTCCTTTTTAACTGGGCAATCCTTTTTTTGATGATTTTTAGATCCACAGCCAAAACATGAACCAACTTCTCTTTTCGGCTTGCTACACTTTGCTGAGATATGACCTTTGTCCCCACAATTGTAACACCTCACGATATTATTAGTGTTCACATTTGTCGCACTCTTTGATTTGTTTACCACATTAGCGTTTATCGCTGCACTTTTATTAATGCGTTGTTTGTCCATAGGCGATGAATACGGTCTACTCTTGATTTTCTCATAGGTTTCTAATTTTGTCTTCAGCTGCCTCAAGTTTGTTGCCTCATATAAAAATGTTTTATTAGACATTTCGTCTGGGATTCCGTCAACAATGTATTGAATTACGGCTTCTTCTTCAATTTGGCCTCTGGCTGCAATCTCTTTCATATTGAAATAATACTCTAACACTGACTCATTTCTTTGTTTTTTCCTTTCAGACAAAAGTCTATGAATATCTGCACTGTTTATTTTCTTGCCAAATTCATCTTGAAGTACTTCTTTTAGCTTGGACCAGTTATTCAGTCCTCGTTCACACTGAACACACTGTTTTGCCAATCCAATTAGGGACTTTTTTGCATACACCAATTTCTGCAATTCTGAAAATTGCATAATTTCTGCAATTTCTTCAAAGTCCTGTATCCAGTTTGCAACTTGGTATGATCCTTCCCCACTGAAAGGACGAATTGAGTCTTCGATATCTTTAAAGTTCATCACGAATCTTGGTGTTTGCTCTTGTCGTATTGCTAATCTTTCATTTTCTGATGATGGTGTGCTTCGAGATGTGCTTCCATTAGCTTCCTCTTCGTTATCTTCTTGTTCTTCTTCTTCTTCAGGATCTCCCATCGGTCTCAACGAGTTTAAATCTGTAAGTTTGGTGCATATGCGGTCCGCCACCTCTCTAGCTGACCCCTCGTAGTCGATATTCAAAATAGCACACACGGACGTCAAATCTCCCAACGTTAAATTTGTGGCTGCCCATTCTACCTTTTCATTTAACGCGTCGGCATCAGCAAATACAAAACCTGCAAAATCACGCACGTGTTGTCTATTCCGTCGGCCATTATCTACTCCATCGTACAGAAGTTTGTGAAAAGCACGAATTGCCGCAACGGACGATTTTTTAATATTTTCAGACAATCCGGGTACATCACTAAGCTTCTCCATTGTTTCCACTTTTCGCTAATTTACACAAAGTACACTTGTTCTTATCTCACTTCTGATATCTGTGGTGGCGGGTGCTCATTCAATGATACACGACAGTTTACTTATTAATAAATTTAATGAAAACTAAATAAGGAGAATCTTTACAATGAACTGACCGCACCACACGGAGTACGTACGTTCACAGTCAGAATCGTACTGCCTGTCCGGGGTGGTGTCGCTCACAGAACACTTAACTTAAGAAGCGAAAAGTTCCTGTTATTTTACTAACAGCACAGGCCCCCTCGTGTTCAAGTGTGTTACTAATGTGAAAAGCGGGAGATTCAAAAGGATCTTAATTTTGGTTTTTACAATTATTTTTGCATATACAAGTTTTTTTGCAGATTTTGATTAAAATAGCACTATTATATAATAGTGATATTTTAATCAAAATCTGCAAAGAAACTTGTAAATGTTAGTAACTATTTTAAAAAAATAACATGTCTAATTTTTATTTTATAGCTATTTATTATGAAAACAAACAATATTTGCTGAAAGGAAAATTTATTATATCAAATTAATGAATAAAAATAACAATAAACTCCAAAATAACTAAAATAAAAAAACTTAACAAAAATATTTGGTTTGGTATGGTGATAATGCAACACACAAGTGCCAGAGTTTTCAAGTCAAACCTACAGCCTCTGGCATGACTTAACGACCATTGCTGGCCGGGACCGACGGCTTAACGTCTCCTCCGAAAGACACGATATATACATATATACAAATAAATATAAAATAATACATATCACATGCAGACGAAAATAAAAAAAATTCTCAACATAAAAATAATAAAAAAAAATATATAACATGAATAACAAGATTATATAATAACTGAACAACAAAATAAAATAATTCTAGATAAAAAAACAAAAATTTAATTCACTGCACTTTCAATAACTATCAGGTACACTTCACTTCACTTTCAGTCTTTTCATTTTCTGGACATGGCCGGGTGTTACGGATTTTGATTTCTGCTTATCTTTTACGTACTTTTGTATTAAAAAGGCTGTGCACCAATTTAATATTAAAAGGTCGCAATCGTGATTCATGCAATACCTTTGCCCAAAATCAAACTGGCTTTTATAAAGTTCCTTAAACCTGTCTTCCAACATTCCCTGGTAAGCACAGGTGTTAAGAAAACCATACAAACTTGTGTGAATGTTTTGGACAAGTTGCATTACATACTCACTAGCATACGTCAACCGTCGCTGGTCGTCGAATTCCTTGAATGTGACAAAGAGATGGTGTTCTGTGGGCTCCTCAGAAAATAACTTTTTCCGACAGGGTCCACACACTGGAATTTCGATTTTCTTCAGCACGTACCCTGCAACATAAGCTAAACCTTGACTATTTTCACAACAAAGTTCTTCTTCCTGCAATGTGCTGAAGTCCATCTCAGTAGGTGATACCAATTCCAGATCTCTCTCCTCACTCTCTGAAAACATCAACAAATTTCTCAAGTTTTCCAAAGGTGTGCACTCATCATCCTCACAGTTACCACCAGAGCCTTTTGGAGAGACCAAATTGTTGACCACAACTGTTTTCAAGGCAGCTGTAAACTGGTGACAAGTGGGATTGGAGTTGGAAACACCGTGCTGTCGAATGCTGCAAAATAGATTTTCCACCGGGTCTTGATTTAAACCACGTAAGTTTAAATAGTCAAATCCGTCAATGTTTTTGAGGTGGTCCCAAAGAAAAATAACAGATTTGATTGTCGTTTGCCAACCTTTGACAAATGAATACTGATTGGTGCAATCAGTACCATTGTTCAAATCTATTAATCTCCACTGGTCCATTTCTGTTAGCAATTTTGACCAAAATGCCAAATGGGGTGACTCATTCGTCAAAGCACAACGATACACTTTCGAATCGGGTGCAAAAAGACGCGAACTGTTCAAAGAGTCAAACAAATCATCAATTTTTTTGACGAATTCTGCCGTAAAAATTGAGTCAGCTGGCAACTTATCTGTAAAAACAGAAAAAGTTTCAATGGCACTTGCCACTGAGCTACTTAACTGAGCAGCAGCCACCTTGACTTTCATTTTTACATAGGAATCTTTAAAATTGAAATGCTCTTTTTTCAACTTAGGCAACGATTTGAATTGTTTTTGCTGGTCAAGATTAAAAACAGCCTCAATGTGCTCAAATTTGGCAAATTTATCAGAATCAAATTGGATCTTACAACGCAATAACGAGTTTCTGGTGTTTTTAAGTAAATGAGGGACATCAAAAATTGTGACAATGGGACGATCATTAATAAAAAAATAATAGGAACCTCGTCGGGGGTGTGGTTCAGCACAAAGCTGAGACACGGCTTTTTGATTTGTAGACCCTTGATCACAAACTGTGGCCACAACTTCAAGACCGATTCCCTGAAGTTGACCTATTATTTCTTTAATAATTAATCTTAGATTGTCAGCTGCAATCGTGTGACTTGTGAAATAATAAGCAACCACCTGCTTCCATTGCTTTCTGATACCTCGGACCATAAAAACAAGAGCATGGTTGGCTGCCTTGTTTGTCCGACCTAATGAACCCAAATCTTCAAAACCACTAATTAATTGCTGATGGGCCTCATAATGAAATCCATGAGATAAAGAAATTTCATCAAAAATCAAAGTACAGAATCGATCTGTCCTCTTCTTTTTCATGATTTCTCCCTTTAAATGATTCAAAATTGCATTATTAATTCCAGGTCCAAATGGAATTTTAGACAAAACAGCTTTCAAGGTTCGTGTAGAAGGCAACTGAAAATATGTTTGCAAATATTTATACAAGCGTGGACTCCGTTTGTACATAGACAAGGCAAACGCCTTATCTTCAGGAGTCCACCTCCGCGCTGTCGGATGTTTGTTAATGTTTCTCAACTGCGAATTGATGAAATCCTTCGTTACAGAATTCAGGTTTTCATCAATGAACTCGAATTTTCCGGACTTGTATAAATTTTGCAAAATATTCACTTTGTGCTTTTCTTGTTGCAACAATTTTTGCAACTTTGACAAACGTGATGTTACATTTCGATGAATTTTATACATCTGTTTCTCCCGTGAAGTTAAATCTGCCCTTGAAAGTTTCATTTTGTGTAACATGCCATTTTCAGAACTGTCTTTCAAAAACGCAAATTTGTTGCACCTCTCATTGATCGTATTATGATTACCCTGAACAGAGTAATTGTGATCTTGAAGGCTATTGTTGCTTATTATTTCATTATTTGAAATAAGAGGAGGATCAACAAGACATCTCTCATTAGATGTTGAAGGCAAAGAACAACTGTTGGATGAAAATTCTGTTGAATTTTCTACTAAACAATTTTCTGATAAAGAAATTGTTTTTTGTGAAACTTCAACAGATTTCTCCTGCAAAGGCGCATCATAAAACCTTGGGACTACATTTGGAATCAATTTATCCTTCCTTTCATTTACAAAATCGCGGACTTCAAAATGATCCTCACAAATTCGCCAAAATTTTGTACTCACAGAATCCTGCACATCGCAAACATTCCTCCATAAGTTGTGAAGCTTTGGGTCCTTAGGGAAAGTGAAGAAGTGTTTGTTAATTCCTTCAGAACGGTTCGGCACATAACCATTACTACACCCAGGGTATTTGCAGGAATATCTTCGGTAGCCAGCCATAATTTCAGTATGCGTAAGATGCAGAAATCAAAATCCGTTCAAACGTTAAAAGTTTAACGAATCTACAATAAAAAAATCGTAACTAACCTAACAAAATTTTCCACGTGCAACAAAATACTTATCTGTTTTACATTAAAACGAAAGCCCAGCCAGATCCAGAATAACTCGTATATTACTTAAAAAGCTAGAAAAAGTAAATTGTGAGTTTTTATTTATAATTTTTGAGCATTTTTACTTACAACAACGCGCGAAAACAAACACCACCTGTCACTCCATTTCACGCATGAAATGTTTTTCTGGGCAGTGGCGTACCCTCAAACCTAAACTTTATTTCACAAATTTAATCAATGAAAACATGAATTTATATTAATCGTGACATATACACTAGTATGATGTAAATAAATTTTAAAAGTTTTGTTGTATTACTATTAATTTACCATTATTGTAATTTAAGTTTATTCTTCCAGATCCCTCCAACTAGGTACGCCACTGTTTCTGGGGGATTCTGTTAGAAACCTAAATCACTAACCCAAATGCGCGTTATTTAAATTTCTGTAACCTGATTGGTTGTTTCCTTTTCCCTCCCTCGAAGTTAAAAACCTCACCTTAGATACCAACGAACTCCTATGCTCAGCAAAACGCGCGCATCTCGTTTCACCCCCGTGGTGTCGCTACCTGACACTTTATAACTTGAGGGGGGAGGTCTGGTCTGTCGAGGACCGCGAAACCCAAACTTTCTAAATTTAGAGTAGCATGTAGTTGGACAAATACACTACAGAGGGAAAATTATTTTGGTTTTGTGGTTGATAGAAATTATAATATTTTTGATACGGTTGATAATTAGGATTAAAATTTTGGGTCTGTTTAACATAATTTTGATTTCGATTTGTATTTTGTAAATTTGTAGGTTTAGGATTACTTTTTTGAGAAAAATTTTGAAAATACCGTATGTTTTCTTCTTCAATAATTAATTGTAATGCTTCATGTAACGTATTCGGACGCATGCATCTAATTGTTGTACCCAAAGGTTCTCGCAATTCAGATAAAAAGGTTTTCAAAGCTAACTTATTGTAAAGATCGCGTTTTAATATTCTTGCCGCGTTTGTGGCTTCATTTAAATCAACAAAAGAACAAAGGAGATTTAATATTTGTAAGCAACGGTCAAAAAATTGTTGAGGCTTTTCATTCGGATATTGTCTTAGCATAACTAGGTCTCTATTTAAACATGCTTCGTCTCGTCTATCTGCAAAATTTCTCTGTAAAGTTTGCTTCAATTCATTCCATGTATCGACATTTTGAATATTGACAATTATTTTTGCATTTCCCGACAACTTTCCAATAATAGAATTTATAATAAACAAATTTTGAAAATTATTTGGGTGATCGTTATCATAAAAATTGGTTATTATACTTTCGCAACTTGATATAAATCTGTTTAACTCATTTGGGTCTCCGTCAAAGTGCGGAATGCAATTTAAATATTCCGGTTTAAACGCCATTTCTACTACAGTATTATTTTTTATATTTATATGATTTGGGGATTGATTATTAGGAGTCGAGCCAACTGAAGACAACGACAAATTTGAAAATAAATTTTCTAGTTCTGAACTTAGATTAATATTTGAATTCATGAAATGTACTTACATTAAGCCGAAAAGGAATAGTCGTCTCATCCCGTTTAAGGTTCAATTCTTGTGGCGTTGAAGTCTCCTTGATGATTTTCGATAAACCACAACACTCCAACCCTCACAATTCACTATCCAGTTAATTCGTTGATACGAAAAGTTGCAAGTGCGATACTTCCAACCCTGGGATATCCTACTGACTGCGCCAAATATGTTTCGGGACACGAATAATTCCTTTTTAAAAACTTTTATTTATACAAATTACAAGAATACTACTAATTGACTACAAGAATTTTACTAACATACTAACTCTAACGGGATTATAACGCGTATATATAATTTTGTTCATGCACACTCAGCACAACATCTCATATCATCGCACGATACACTTGTCTGTTCTGAGCGGCGACGTAATTAGAGGGAAGACCTTTTGTGGTATAAAAAATTATTACACAATAATGGGGGAGAAACGAAGAACAGAATGAAACCCAAGAAGCTATGCGATAATCTGAACGAAGAGGCTGCAGTACATATTTAATTTTCTTGTTCTCTTTGCAAATACCAATTTAAATTTGTTTATTTCAAGAAAAATAAATAATTTTTTTGCTCAGTGTATGTCATTTGTGAGCAAAACTGGATATATCCAATAGTTTTTGACTAATAACGCCAAATTGTTTACTTTGAATACAAAAAAATATATGTTAATTACTTGCATAGCCCTATTAAATTTAAACTGTTCTTGCTAAATAACACTGTTTGATTAAACAAATTTGTAAGGTGTTTTTTTCATCTCCTGAAAAATTTGTAAAAGTGTATATATCTGGTTTTGCATGCAAGCTCCTCATTTTATTTTGTATCCGTAGGAAGCAATGGAGACGCCAGTGACTTCAATCATGTGCTTGCGCTGCTTCAGATTACTTTTTTTTAAATAGTTGCTTTACTTTTGTCCGATAGTCTATATTTAGGTTGTTTGATATTCTGTTATTTTAAAGCTTTTAGTGATTAGTCATAGAATAAGTATAAAAAATTTCATTTATTAACAATGCTTAAATTATCTCTAAACCTATAAGTAAAGTTATTTAAATTAAAAATTAAAATATTTTCTGTCGTCTTGAAGATCACAAACTTATCTTGAACATAGATAAAGCGTCGGCGTCGCTTTATTTACAGTTTTCAATTCAAGTAGATAAACAAAGTACAAATTTTACAATGGGGGCCAATGGGGGCCCATGGGGGCCAATGGGGGCCCTCACCTTGTAAAGCCTTCTTTGAGAAGCGTCATTGAAATTCGCTTAAAATAGGGCTCCACTTGCTATTAGGTTTACATAAACTTGCATCAGAGACTAATCTTCTACACATAGATGTATAAACATAAATTGTTTAGTTTGGAACTTTGGATGTATGAAGCTGTTTTCCATGTAGGTACTGTTTCCAATTCGATGTGCAGATTTCCCTTTGTCCCCTGGGTGTCTTTTAGGATTTGGAAGCAGATCTTGGAGTCACTGTTGTTTTGAAGAACACAAACGTATCTTGAACATCGTCATGGGCGCTCCAAAACGTTATATCTTCTTGCACTTTTCCAGGAGTAATATAAATTTAAGCTTTAAAATTATTTATAAAGACACTTTTTAATAAAATTATGGTATGTCATAAAATTTGTTGATGTGATTTATCAGAGTGAGCTATAATATGTAACCATGCTAAGCCATGGTTACATAAAAGCTTGTTTGTAAACAAAAAAAATTTAACATTTTTTTGGTGAAAATGCCAAACTCATGTATTTGCATACCACAATAAGTACAAAAGTGACTCCAAGATCTGCTTCCAAATCCTGAAAGACACCCAGGGGACAAAGAGAAATCTGTACATCGAATTGGAAACAGTACCTACATGGAAAACAGCTTCATACATCGAAAGTTCCATACTAAACAATTTATGTTTATACATCTATGTGTAGAAGATTGGTCTCCAGATGCAAGTTCATGTGAACCTAGTAGCAAGTGGAGCCCTATTTTAAGCGAATTTCAATGACGCTTCTCAAAGAAGGCTTTACAAGGTGAGGGCCCCCATTGGCCCCCATGGGCCCCCATGGGCCCCCATGGGCCCCCATTGGCCCCCATTGTAAAATTTGTACTTCGTTTATCTAGTTGAATTAAGAACTGTAAATAAAGCGACGCCGACGTTTTATCTATGTTCAAGATAAGTTTGTGCTCTTCAAGACGACATTGACTCAAATACCTAGATCTACTTCTAAATTCTGAAATCCTTTGATGTGATAAATATAAATTTTGGAAAAAATTACAGGTAATAACAATTTAACAATTTGAGTTGTGTTTAATTTTTGGTTTCAGACGCAAAGCTTAGAAACTGCGTTAATAATTTTTTTCTCAGAAAAATTTAATAATCAGGCAGATTTGACTTCTCTGGACATAAACAAATTTCAGTTCAAAAAATAATACAGGAAAGAAAACAAAGGAAATAGTATAAGAAGGTAATAAAAAATTGATTGGGTAGTAAAAATTGTTCTATTATTTTTTGTAATTTCAGACAGTCCACAAGTTAGATGAATTTCGAATCATGATACGACTACATTGAAACGTAACTATTTTTTTTCTTTTTGTTACAATTTTGAGCTGATTGACCTAAAAAGAATAAATATGCATTGGTTTTTTACGCTTTTTCAGAATAAAATTGTTATTGGTCAGTTAAGAAAATTACTGAAAACGGTCAGTTAAGAAAATTAACTTTCTTATACAGTGTAGATGTAAAGAATTGAGTTTATGGGCAATCGTGAATACAAATTTTGTACTATGTAAATTTTTATATCAATGAAAATTAAGTTATAGGAAAAGTTAAAAGTGGGAGTTTTATTAATTGCAGGATTGCCAGGCTCATACCATTTGCATTCACAATGTATTTACGTAAAATGCTAATCAAAAACAAAAACAAAATTAAAGTTATTTATATGTACATGAGTAACTGAAAAAATATTTTAAAAATAATATGTAATTTTACAATATATCTAATACATAGAGGAAAAATATTCAACATTTTTATCTTAAAAAATTTGTTTGAATTTGATGTTCGCGTATATAAAATGATAATTCATGATTTTGTGTAGGAACTCTTTTTTAGCGAGTAGTTGCTGTAATTTTTGAGAAATTGAGCCAGTTGGGGACTAATTTGTCTATTTCTTCCATTTCCGCATATAATCTCAAATATGATTTCTGGGTGAAGCTGAAATTATATAATTGTTATAATAAGTCAAATTTGATATGGGATTTCCATGAAAAGTAATGGTTTTCAGTATTTTTAAATTTTTGAGTTTCAGCGTTTAAACTAGTGTCAATACTTTTCTTATCAAAAGACACAGTTTTAAAGTTCAATTAATTTTTGATAAATGTTGTTAAATTTTTGTAGATCAATGTTTGTACACTTTACATATTATTTTGTTTATGTTTTATCAGTTATACTTATCCATGTACATAATTATTATTACATATTTTGTTTTTTTTGTTTTTGTATGATTGATTTTACATTAATATTCAATATTTTGATTAAATTTAGGGTCATTTTATAAACCGACTCTTAAACTTTTTTATGTATTAATCTTTATCTTGTACCCTGCTGAAACTGAGAAGTTTTAAAATGCTGTAAACCACTAAGTACGTTCATGAGAATTTTCTTTCGAATTTTACTTATTCCAGAAATTATTTATAATTTCAGTTTGACCACAAAGTGATAATTGACATTTTATGCTGGGTTGGAAAAAATGAGAAATTGAGGCAAAACCGGTTGAATTTTTTCAAAGATATTAAAGCTATTAAACTCTTAAAAAAATCTTCATACACATAAACATAACTTGTCACTTAACTTTGGCGATATTTTCAAATTGAATGCAACTGGAATATTTAAAAGCTTCATGGTGGATTCTTTGATACTATTAGCAGTTTCATATGCTATAAGGATGATACCTAAACTTATTTGATGTTGTCAACTTATAAAATTCGACTATTTCGAAAATTTTTGAGCAATTTTTCAAGAACTAAACGTGTTCTCAGCTTTCACATGCTTAGACCGTTCAAATCTGACTGGTGTGTAATTGACGACGATTAATGGATCCTAGGAGGTGGGAATATAAATATATTTTTAAATATCAAAATCGCATTATGTGATTACGTTTAATTATGTAATATGTTTGTTTATTATGTGTCGGGGGATTTAAATCTCTTATTTTGAAAACGATGGGCTACTGCCGATAAAATTGTTTTATCGAATTTTGAGAAATTATCTTCGCTGAAGATAAATTTCTCTTATTCGAATATGAATTAGTGACTTACATAACCATATGTACATATTTATTCTTAAGGTTGGGTCTTGTAATAAAAAAAGTACAAAGCCTACTATTAAACTTGAAATCTTTGTGATTTTTTTAAATTGATTATTTGTATCTTGTTAAATAAATGTATTTTGGAAAGAAAGACGGATTTTATTTATAAATAAATGACATAATTTGATCAACTATTATGTTGTAACAAGTACAATATTATTATCAACGATATCCTTATTATACTTATTGTTAGTGATATTATAAGTGTTATAAGACCAATAAGAAATAAATTTTTGGATGTGATTTTTTGGCAATGTGGTACACTTAACAACAAGAATAAAATGTGTTTGGAGATCCCGTAACTGATCATATTTCTATACACGTCTAGGTATCTACAAAATGTAATGGTCTATGTCTGCTTGTGACACCTCGTTCCAAACATCTTGAACCATATAGACTAATTGTGCCAGAGTTTGTGGAAGACGGTGAAAAGCGGACGTCTTCTCCCCATTGGATCCCACACATGCTCAATAGGATTTAAATTTGTCGAACGGGGTGGTCACGGCAGAACATCGACAACAGCGTCTTGGAAAAAGTCTATAGTGTGGACGTGCGGTGTCTTGCTGAAAAATCTAGATAAGGCAGTAAAGTGGTTCGTAAGACGTTACCAACATATGTCACAGCTGTCATATTGTCTCGAATAAACACAAAAGGTGTAAACCATTACTCCAACAATGCTGTGCACTTTACTCCTAACAGCCAATCCAATATCACGTTGCTGCAATATTAATGCGGCGATATAACGTTCTATACTAACATGTTGACCTTCTTTTCCAAACCATTGGTCACCGAGTTGTGGCGTAGTAGCCAAACGGTTTTGAAAAGTTGTCTAAACCGCCTGTCTTGACGTACCCTTCGATGGATCTGTTGGTTTGTTTCGTGTTTCTCTGCCTTCTTCTGTTCACACCGTCATTGCAGTAGAATTACTAGAATTAACATAGCGGGCAATTTCGCGATAGGACAAACCAACTTCTAGAAAAAGCCCATTCTGTTGCCAAAAAATCTATTTCAAAAAATTATTTCGAGTGACGCAATAATTTTTTTCGAACCTGAAGGTGTTTCTTACCATTTCTTGTGCACAGAAAAAAAACTGCTGTTACGTCTGTCTAAAAAATAGTTGTCGTTGAGCTCAGATTGGTAGATGATGTATTTCTTCTGTTTTCAACTTCCACTTACACAACTTTTAGTCGATTTTGATTCTTTAATGTACCATACAAATTGTTTTTGGCTCCTTGGTTTCATTACTCTCTCGTCGTCACGTCTTTGTCTAATAAAGGTTTATGCTTACAGAGGCCGACATTTATAGAAACGCAAAATATAAAAAAGCAAATGATATAAAGATTAAGAATCAAAATAGTAAACATAAACTATTGCGAAAACAGATTTTAAAGCTATTGTTAAAAAAGTCTTAATAATTACCGATTTATTTTAAAAAATTCAGGTTTGTATCGGCTCTTTTGAATTAATAATTATTGATGACAACATAAACGATAAATACAAAGATGCCTATAACACTGAACCGAAAAGAGAAGACGAAGACTCGGTTGAGAGCGTAAAAAATCGTAACTTTATTCCTTGATGTGAAAACGGTAGAAGGTCGGAGGAGAGTAAAAATGTGTTGCTACTATATAATAAAAAATAAATTAAATAAAAAAAAATAAAAAAAACTTGAAAAGAACGACTAAGAAAAAGAAAAACCAACAAATATCCTAGACAAAAGTTAGCAACTGCAAAAAAATTAAAAGATTTTAATAAAACGCATTACATTGTTAAAAAAAAGCAAAAGAAGTCAAGCAACATATTAATTATCAGTGCAGCTGTTTAAAAAAATGTGATAAAAAAATAACAGAAAAAAAATTGTAATTTAGCTTTGTATGATTTACAAACAAGTTACATTAAAGCAATAAAGAAAACGACCTTTAGAAGGACTTGAAAAATCATACAGAATGTAACATTGAAAACTTCTACCTCTAATAACCTTTAAACAGGTGAAGATAAAAAATAACGAAAAAACTGTTTCAACAGAATCAAGGGGAAAGTAGGATGAGTATGTTATTTGGTTTGTAAGTGTTAGCACCCTAACCCCAACCCCTACAAACTTTAATAGAACTGTACCATTTGTAATACATCGAATAAAAGGTAAAGACCGGTACAGTGTGGCATAAAAAACCGCATCAAAGTATCTTTATTATTATCTCCGATATGGAGAAAACAAGTGATAAACGGATATTTTTGGAGATAAATTTTTGTCTATAAAACGATAATTAACCCTCTAATAAGGAAAAGATACTTGGAGTTGCTAGATGATATCATAGATCTTCTCATCGTAGATGCAAGTACAACAGACCCCAGATTAAACTCCGATAACATATTCTTCCAGCAGGATAGCGCACCACCTCATTATTTTAGACCTATGAGGAAGTATTTAAACGATAGGTACCCACACAAATGGATAGGTCTAAAAGGTAGCATCAAATGGCCGGTTATATCGTCAGCTTTTGAACAGTTATTTGATGTTGATAAATATTACAGGAAATCATTCGTCTATCAATTATCTTACTTCGTACCCCTGTTATTAGTAAAAATAATTTGTTGAATTTTTTGTGTCGCATTTTTTCGGTTCTTACCTCTTATTTGATGTATCACAAATGGTATAGTGTTATTAAAGTTTGTAGGAATGGGAGTTGAGGTACTAATTTTTTAATACTTATAGACCAAATAACGTACCCATCCTACTTCCCCGCCTTAATACTGTCAAAACGATTTTTTTCTTATTTTTTTATTCTCACCTATTTAAAAGTTCTTAGAGGTCAAAGTTTTCAATGTTACACTCTGTATACTAGAATGTGTTCTTGATTCAAGAGATATAGGCCTTGCAAATTAATATGCTGATTTCAAGTTGAGATAATACCGGTAGTATCGCAAATTTTAATAATTTTCCATGACAACAGCAAATCACAGCCCCAAATTTGTTTATTTTTCCAAAAAAAAAAAATACTACCGGTATTATCTCAACTTGAAATCAGCCCATAAGTCGTAGAAGTAAAATAGTTGTAAAAACTATGTAAACAATCATTAAATTAAGTAGTTGTGGCCTTGATACAGTCGACCAGCTTTGCTTTCGATGTAACAAAGCGTAAAATAATTAATCATTGTCCAATTGGACAACTATGTCAATATTTTTTACTAATTGATTATAGAAGTGGAGCTGTGCCCTTGAACAAGAAGAAAGAAGTAATTGTTAAAAAAAAATATTGAGGTGCAACTTAAAAAATGAGTGGAAGAACTAATGAGGTCTGACAGCTGCGGTGGACAAAACTGCAATATAAAAATTGTATTAATGTTAAAAAAAGTTTAAACGCAGCACCTTACATTAAAAAAAATGTTTTATAGTATCTTGAGTGTAGACATAGTTTTTTGCCAAATGATACAGATTTCAAGAAAATATATAGAAAGAGCACTTAAAAAAGAGATTTAAATTTATACTTTGGAAGATTTTGTCTGCTATCTGATGGTACATTTTTTAAAACGTAATTTTTTTTACATTATAGTTGATTACTCAAATAGCCAATTTGGGGCTTGATTTTTTTTCATTTAGCATCATCCATGTTATAGTTGTACTCAAATTTCAAAATATGTATGTCCTAGCTGGATAAAAATTCAGAATAGTAAAAATAAGAAAATTTTTAAAAGAGAAACATGGCTTTTGAGAAAATTTTAAACAGTAAATCTGTTATTGATATATTTATTTTAATCAAAGACTTTCTTTTCTTTATTCAAATTTACTTTTTATTGCGACAATAAGACAGCTTTTTGTTTTATTATTAAATAAGTTTCGATGTTGTTTAAAATAAAACAAAACTTGTTTATGTTTAGTTAAACTAACATTTTTATTTTTAGATATTAAAAATATTAAATTTACTAGAAAAAATTGTAAAAAAAAAATCGAATTATATTCTATAAGTTCTAAACGTCATTTTGTCCCACGACGATTTTTGAGTAAGTAGCTATTAAATGCCTATGTTTTGTATCAATTGCATTAATATTTTTCTTTAGAAAAATATGTTTCGGGACACGAATAATTCCTTTTTAAAAACTTTTATTTATACAAATTACAAGAATACTACTAATTGACTACAAGAATTTTACTAACATACTAACTCTAACGGGATTATAACGCGTATATATAATTTTGTTCATGCACACTCAGCACAACATCTCATATCATCGCACGATACACTTGTCTGTTCTGAGCGGCGACGTAATTCCTCCCCCGGAAGATTCGACTACGCAGTGGGACGAGGAAGGCGAACGTTTGGAAGTTCCATGGTGGTTGGTTGGGTTTCCTTTCTTCTTTGATAGAATTTCAAAAATAACACATAGGTTATTACTATGACGATTCCTATGTATAAAATGATTGTCCAGGCACTTGGAATATATGGTGGTCGGTCGGTGGCAATTTGAGGTTCATTCTTCAAAATTTGATTTTTGATGCCCTGGAGTTCATCTAATTTTATGTCCTCAATTTGGATTGAAATTTCGGTGTTTACTTGATGATTTTCAGGGTGATTTAATTCGGGAAACAACATTGGTGGATTTTCGGTGATAATTTTGTTGTTATTGATTTGCCCAAAAGATGAAGTTATTTGACATCCGGTTGGAATTTCGAATAGGTACGACCCCATCAACCTTGTAGTTTCTTGTTGATTGCTACACTTCAGACTAACAATTTCATCAGTCGGAAAGGTCCCAATCCATCGACCCGAGTTGGCGATTTGTGTAAAAATAGGTTTCGTTATTTTCAATTCAGTAGGGTGGCAATTCGAAGTATCTTCTACATTTAAAATTTGGATTTCGCAAGGGTTTTCTTGAAGTTTCTCCCGGATAAAAGTATTTTCGCATAGATAGTTTTCGGGGATAATTTTAGTACAAATTTTGGTTTGAAAAGTGTAGAACATTTCATGATTTAGCAAAAATTTATGGGCCGAAATAATCGCCTTAAATTGGCTCTTATGAGGTATCGGAATAGGATATAATTGAAAATAATCGAAAACATAAGGGGTTACGATAGGTATTTGGAGTAAATATGTGACTTTATTATTAATAATGTAGCTTTCAATTTGGATTAATTTTTCAATTCTTAATGTGTTTTCAAATGTAATTTTTAGAGGTAAGCTATTTTTTTCCAAAGAATTTTCTATTCGTTTTAGTTGATGAAATAGGTCTGAAGTTTTAATTATACTAGGATGCATAATGTTTAGTTTTGAAAATGAAATCGAATTTTCAATGTCCTGTAAGATGGAATTGATTGATTCATACATACTCAAAATTTGGACAAAAAGATCTTGAACGAATATAACATCAACCCAAGTTTCCAGAGTTTTACCAATTTGCGAAATTTTTGCATCTAATAATAATTCGTTATGAGAAAGTTGCTGGACTGTAGTATTAAATTTTTCAATAATAATAATAATAATAATAATAATAATAATAATAATTTATTTACCATCAAAGTAGTTTACATGGTATGTCACAATATATGTATATATATATATATATATATATATATATATATATATATATATATGTATATGATAATATAATGTAGTATAAACATTAATGTACAACAAACATAAAAAACTTATAAAAAAGGACAGTTTAAAAATTCCTCTACTGAATAGAAGGCCTCCTTCAGAAGAATTTCTTTAACTTTAATTTCAAATTTTGTTTTATTAAGTTGTTTTATCTTCTGTGGAACTTTTTGATAAAGTACGGCTCCCCAATATCCTATGTTTTGTTGAGTCTGTTTAAGTCTGTGTCGTGGTATTTTAGGTTCTTCTTTGTTTCTGGTGTTGTACTTGTGAAACTCATTGTTTTTCTTGAAAATACTTATATTAGAGTAGACATATTTGAGGCAGGCCATTATAAATACAGATGGTATAGTAAGTATTTTTTTCTCCTTAAACTTTTCTCTACATGTTTCATTGTATTTAAGGTCACACAAAATTCTCAAAGCTTTCTTCTGAAGGATAAAATTTTTTTGAATATTTGAGGAGCTACCCCATAATAATATGCCGTACGTTGCAATACTATGAAAATTTGCATAATATGTCGTCTTCGCACATTGAAACGTAGAAAGATTTTTTATTCTTCTTATTGCATATAAAGATGAAGATAGTTTTTTGCAAGTTTCTGCGACGTGTACTGACCAGTTCAAGTTATTATCAATGTGTATGCCCAAAAATTTAATTGATGATGGTTTTTTTGCTATACTTGAAATGGATAATATTTGAGTCTTTTCGGTGTTAATTTTCATTCTGTTGGTCTCAAACCAAGTGTGAGCTTCACGCATGGCAACATTCCTTTTTATTTGCATTTCTTCTATATCTTTTGCTTTAAGAACCAGAGTTGTATCATCCGCATACTGGCAACTACACAAAACTTTGTCTTTCAAATTATGAGAAAAGTCATTTACATATATGATAAATAAAATTGGACCTAAAATAGATCCCTGCGGTACGCCACTTTTAATTTCTCGTTTCTCGGATTTTTTAAAGTTCCATTCTACAAGTTGAAGTCGGTTGGTCAAGTAAGATTTGAATAATTTGTTTGCTTCGCCTCTTATACCATAAACGTGTAATTTGTGAGTTAAAATTTTATGTGGAATAGTGTCGAATGCTTTGCTCAAATCGCACATTACAATTTCAGTTATCTCTTTATTGTCTATTGCTTGGAAAACTTGCTCAAGTGCTCTTATGACTGTTGTGGTAGTTGAGTAACCTTTTCGATATCCGTGTTGACTATTGTCAAATATGCCATTTCTTTCAAAGAAAGATACAATTCTATTTTTAAGCAACGATTCAAAAATTTTTGATACTGCTGGAAGAATGGAGATTGGTCTGTAATTGCTGCAAGTGTTAATGTCATTTTTTTTATAGACTGGTATAACTTTAGCTATTTTTAGTTCATCCGGAAAGATTCCTTCTGCAATACATTTATTAAAAATAGTTGTGATCGGACTGCAAATTTCTTGAGCAATATGTTGAAGGAGATTGGTTGTATATCCATAGACGTCATTGGCTTTAGAAGATTTTAAAGATTTTATTATCTTCATGACTTCGATTGTGTTTGTCGGTTCAAGAAAAATTGAATCTTGATTGTTCTTGATGTGCTGTAGTAACTCTAAAGGATCTTTTGTTTGTTGTGTATTTTTATTGACTGTCTCTTCAATTTCTGAAAAAAATTTATTTAAATCTTCTGCAGTTAATATACATTCAGTGTCTGGAGTTTTTCTTGAACCCCCTTTTTCTTTGTTTATAATATTCCATATGGCACGTTGTTTGTTAGTTGCTCTGCTGATAGTTTGAATGTTTAGTTGTTGCTTTATTTCTGTGATTTTCTGTTGATACTTTTGCTTAAGTTCGTTGTATGCTTTTTTTATTCTTGGATTTTTTGTTACTAACCATATCGTGTGTAGAGCTTTTACTAAGTTTTCAATATTTTGAACTTCAGGTGTTGTTGTTATTATTCTTTTTTGAGATGTTGTTAAGTTTATGCGTTTCTCTGTTTCTGGAAAATGCTGATTGAAATGTTGCAGTAGCAGTTTGTGAAAACTACTATATGCTTCGGCGGCGGATTGATTGACTAAGAAGTCCCATGAATGATTTCTACAGAAATGGAATTTTGTTTTCGAATGTTTTGGGCTAAATTTTGTTGATTATTTTGTAATTGTTTTATTAGATATTCGTACCGTTCTCCATCTGAAGCATCTAAATTTCCTGTGATTGATTTGAATATTGATCCTAGCCCGTTGATTAAGCCTCGCTTTGTTCTTTTGGGTTGTGGAATTATTTCTCTTAATTTAGCTTCTATTCTTTCCTTTGACGATTCTAGTAGTTTTTTATAATTTTCACTTTCGTACGCATAAATACTTGATAAGTTACTTTTTGTTATTAAATTTATTGTCTGGGCATTTAATTTATTGATTTCCAAAATTAGAGGATTCAGGTCGTAGAAATGAATTAGAGTATGAGTATAATCTTGTACCTTTGCTGTTCCTAATTTTACTGGAATTAGTACGGGATTATTTTTAAGATTTTTCAATTGGATCCGGTTTTCGAGTGTTAGGGATATGGAAAGTCTGAAAAGGATACTTCAATTAAAATCATAGGTTTTCTTAAGAGGACGTTTTAAATTATCTATGCTAATTTTTGGTTGATTATCAGTTGCAACAGTTTTGAAATTTTGATCGGTTTCTTTTATGGTAGTGGGGTTACTAAATTTATTGCTTGTTTTACTTCTCGAATGCTTTTTGACATAAGTTTTAGTTTCCGGTTGGAAAATACCTGGATCGTCACGATTTTGATTTAATTTTGATATAACCTTGTCTTTGTTTTCACTTAAGTGTTCATTGATTTTTGAATACATTATTTTCGTTTTTTCGCGATGTTGATGAATGTAATCCGTTAATAAAATTTTCTCTAAGTCAATGTCAAAAGGGTTTTCATTTTCAAAATGTCCATTTACAATATCTATTGGTTTTAACTTAGTTGCCGAATGAACAGAATGATTGTAGGCCAAAATTGCGTATTTTATTTTTGATTCCATTGAACAATTTTGATATTCGGTATTATTAAGAATTCGCACATGTTCAATTAGTGTTGAATGTAGCCTTTCAACTGGGCCATTCGATTGAGGGTGTTCAGGGGATATAAAATGCACTTTTACTTTATGTAAACCTAATAAATCAGTAATAATTGTATTTTTAAATTCTGAACCATTATCCGAAATAATTTGTCTAGGTACTCCATGATGACTAAAGAAATTTATTAAGTGTTCAACGATTTGAATTGATTCTAAGGATTGTAAACTATAAGCTTGAGCATATTTAGAGAATACATCGGTAATAGTTAAAAATTTGTGTCTTTCTATAGTAAAAGTGTCCAGATGTACTATTTCAAAGGGTTTAGAAGGGGTAGGAGTTATATTAAATTTTGTTTTCACAGGATTACGTTCATATTTACTTTTTTGACAAATCTCGCATTCATTGATAAAAGTTTGAACTGATTTCTTTAAATTTGGCCAATAATAAATATTTAGTTTTAATTCTTTTTTCTGTCTCATTTATTCCGCGATGATTTGTTTTACTTTCGTGATAGTTCCGAATAACTTCCTTTTGTTCTTCTTTATTGATTATATCAATTAATTTCATTTTGCAATATTTTAATTTGAGTGAAGGCCATTTGAAATTTTTATTAATGATGCTACAGAATTGTTCATAAAATTTGGATTCTTCAAAATGAATATAATATTGAACATTTGGTACTACAAAAGCTTTGATGAAATTTATTATGTCTCGTTCGAAATTGTTTTGAGATAGTTGTACAATAATTCGTTGTTTATTTTCGAATAATTTAATAACTTTTGGTGTTATGGGTGTATGAAATACAACACTAATAATTATTTGGTTGTCGCCGTGATTTACAGGAGATTCTGAAATTGGGATTTCAACTATTGGGTTTTGTTCGATATTTGTATGTACTGAAACATTATTCTCATCGTTTTCTTCATCGATATCCAATATTTCGGTATCAGGTTGAACTTGCATAGAAATATGATCAAGTGACTGGTTTGGTTGATTTGATTTTGACATTTGTTTATTAAATTCTTCCATGTAATCAAATATGTTGCCCGTTTCTTTTGTATGAATTTCTATTCGAGATAAAGCGTCAGCATTAGTGTTCATTTTACCTTTCTTGTAAATTATATTATAATCGTATTCTTCTAATTTAATTCTCCATCGCATTAATTTTGAACTAGGGTCTTTTAGTGACTTTAACCATTGAAGAGGCTTATGATCTGTTACTATATTAAATTTTCTACCGAATAAGTATGGCCTAAAATACTTTGTTGCCCAAACTATGGCTAAAAGTTTACGTTCAATGACTGAGTAATTTTGTTCAGATTCGTTTAGGGTGCGTGACGCATAAGCGATTGGTAGGTCTTGACCAATTGGGCCTTGGCTTAGTACTGCACCTAGGGCGATATTGCTTGCATCAGTGGTTAAATTGAATGGTTTCGAAAAGTCAGGATATTTGAGAATTGGTTCATTAATAAGTAAATTTTTGCAATATTCAAAGCAAGAGATAAATTCAGTGTTATGTTCAATTTTAGCTCCTTTTTTTAAACACAATGTTAGAGGTTTAGTAATTTTGGCAAAATTTTTAATAAATCTACGATAATATCCTAAAAGGCCTAAAAATCCTTTAATTTGTTTAGTTGTTTTAGGTAACGGAAAATTTTTAATTGCTTTTATCTTATCAGGATTGGGTTTCACACCTTCTGGAGTTACAATGTGACCGAGATAAGCAACCTCTTTTCTTAGAAATTCTGACTTATCAAGCTGGATTTGAAAATTTGCTTCTCTAAGTTTTTGAAACACATGTTTTAATCTGTCAAGATGTTCTTGTAATGATGTGGAAAATATTATTATATCATCGAGGTAAACTAGACATTCCTCGTTTTGAATTCCGCGAAGTATGTTATCCATAATTCTTTGAAATGTTGCAGGTGCATTTTTTAATCCGAAAGGCATCCGTAAAAATTCGTAATGACCGTTTTCGGTGGTAAAAGCGGATTTCTCAATATCTTTTTCATCTAATTCAATTTGGTGGTAACCGCTAGCGAGATCTAAGGTAGAAAAATATTGGCAACGACCTAATTTGTCTAATAAGTCTGTTATATTCGGTAATGGATATTTGTCGTCAATTGTTTTCGCGTTTAATTGCCTATAATCTACTACTACTCTCCATTTCGTTTTAGTGGAAGCGTCCATTTTCTTGGGAACCACCCAAATGGGGGATGACAAGGGCGAACTACTGGGCCGGATAATTTTAGAATCCAACATTTTTTTAATTTGATTTTGAACTTCCTCTCGATGAATAAATGGGTATCGATAATTTTTTGAATATACTGGTATTTTGTCGACAGTTTTAATTTGATGTTTAACGCGATTTGTGAATGTTAACGGTTGATAAAATATATCGGAATATTCTTTACAAAGTTTTAAAATTTGATTCCTTTCTTCATTATTTAAGTGATCAGTCCGAATTTTTGAAAGATTAATTTGTGGCTTATGAGTTGTATTAAAATTATTATAATTAATTTTTGGTAATCTTTGTTCTTCATATTTCTCGACAGTTATTGGTTCGGAAAAATTTAACGTAACCGGATCAGTTGTGCTATTTAGTATTGTTGTAAGGGCTTTGCCATTTTTCGCTATTGATAAACATTGAGGTATTTCACAATTATGTATTTTTTGATGGGGGATTAAAATTTCACCGTTTTGAATTGAAACATTAACGTTTATTACTTGTTGCGATCTAGGTGACACAGTAATTAAATTTAAATCATTTTTAGTTTTATGATATTTTAATTTAATAGTTGTATATGGAGTTCTTAGAATTCCATTTGCAAAATCTAAGTTAGCTTGGAGTAATTTTAAATTATCTAGACCAATCAATCCATCAAAGTTACCATGAAATTTGAATAAGTAAAATTTTAAAGTAGAAGGTTCCGGTAGGTTGAACAATTTTGGGGCTGGTATTTTAGCACTGTATTTATGTGACGATTTTTGGAATACATTTGTTACAATAAATGGTTCATTTTTTATACAATTCGGATACAACTTGAAGGTTAAATTTGGACTAAGAAATGATTTTGTTGAGCCGGTATCTATTAATATTTTAAGATTATGTTCTGGGAATATGATATATGGTAATTCACTTGAATTTCCGCCGTTGAAAGAGATAACTTGTGGAATTATGTTTGATTGTTTACTGAGGCTTCGTATTGAAAATTTTGATTATTGTTTATAGAATTTTCGTATTGAAAATTTTGATCGGTGTCATGGTTAAAATCTTGGGGTGAACTAGTAGTTTGATCTGTGAACGATTCTTCTTCGATAGTATTATTAATTTCAGTGTTATACAATTCTTCTGAAATCCAATTTTGTTGTGGTTGTTTGTATTGGTTGTAATTATTTTGTGGTCTAAATTGGTTTGACTGTCTAGTTGAAACGCTCATTGGAGTCGGTTTCGTAAAGGGTTTATTTTGATTTGGTTTAAAAACATTTTGGTTTTGACGTGGTTGCTTAAAGACTTCTGAATTTGTTGGAAATCTTTGTGGTGGTGGATTAGAGTTTCTCTGTAAATTAATTGGTTGAGAGGGAAAATTATTTTGGTTTTGTGGTTGATAGAAATTATAATATTTTTGATACGGTTGAAAATTAGGATTAAAATTTTGGGTCTGTTTAACATAATTTTGATTTCGATTTGTATTTTGTAAATTTGTAGGTTTAGGATTACTTTTTTGAGAAAAATTTTGAAAATACCGTATGTTTTCTTCTTCAATAATTAATTGTAATGCTTCATGTAACGTATTCGGACGCATGCATCTAATTGTTGTACCCAAAGGTTCTCGCAATTCAGATAAAAAGGTTTTCAAAGCTAACTTATTGTAAAGATCGCGATTTAATATTCTTGCCGCGTTTGTGGCTTCATTTAAATCAACAAAAGAACAAAGGAGATTTAATATTTGTAAGCAACGGTCAAAAAATTGTTGAGGCTTTTCATTCGGATACTGTCTTAGCATAACTAGGTCTCTATTTAAACATGCTTCGTCTCGTCTATCTGCAAAATTTCTCTGTAAAGTTTGCTTCAATTCATTCCATGTATCGACATTTTGAATATTGACAATTATTTTTGCATTTCCCGACAACTTTCCAATAATAGAATTTATAATAAACAAATTTTGAAAATTATTTGGGTGATCGTTATCATAAAAATTGGTTATTATACTTTCGCAACTTGATATAAATCTGTTTAACTCATTTGGGTCTTCGTCAAAGTGCGGAATGCAATTTAAATATTCCGGTTTAAACGCCATTTCTACTACAGTATTATTTTCTATATTTATATGATTTGGGGATTGATTATTAGGAGTCGAGCCAACTGAAGACAACGACAAATTTGAAAATAAATTTTCTAGTTCTGAACTTAGATTAATATTTGAATTCATGAAATGTACTTACATTAAGCCGAAAAGGAATAGTCGTCTCATCCCGTTTAAGGTTCAATTCTTGTGGCGTTGAAGTCTCCTTGATGATTTTCGATAAACCACAACACTCCAACCCTCACAATTCACTATCCAGTTAATTCGTTGATACGAAAAGTTGCAAGTGCGATACTTCCAACCCTGGGATATCCTACTGACTGCGCCAAATATGTTTCGGAACACGAATAATTCCTTTTTAAAAACTTTTATTTATACAAATTACAAGAATACTACTAATTGACTACAAGAATTTTACTAACATACTAACTCTAACGGGATTATAACGCGTATATATAATTTTGTTCATGCACACTCAGCACAACATCTCATATCATCGCACGATACACTTGTCTGTTCTGAGCGGCGACGTAATTAGAGGGAAGACCTTTTGTGGTATAAAAAATTATTACACAATAATGGGGGAGGAACGAAGAACAGAATGAAACCCAAGAAGCTATGCGATAATCTGAACGAAGAGGCTGCAGTACATATTTAATTTTCTTGTTCTCTTTGCAAATACCAATTTAAATTTGTTTATTTCAAGAAAAATAAATAATTTTTTTGCTCAGTGTATGTCATTTGTGAGCAAAACTGGATATATCCAATAGTTTTTGACTAATAACGCCAAATTGTTTACTTTGAATACAAAAAAATATATGTTAATTACTTGCATAGCCCTATTAAATTTAAACTGTTCTTGCTAAATAACACTGTTTGATTAAACAAATTTGTAAGGTGTTTTTTTCATCTCCTGAAAAATTTGTAAAAGTGTATATATCTGGTTTTGCATGCAAGCTCCTCATTTTATTTTGTATCCGTAGGAAGCAATGGAGACGCCAGTGACTTCAATCATGTGCTTGCGCTGCTTCAGATTACTTTTTTTTAAATAGTTGCTTTACTTTTGTCCGATAGTCTATATTTAGGTTGTTTGATATTCTGTTATTTTAAAGCTTTTAGTGATTAGTCATAGAATAAGTATAAAAAATTTCATTTATTAACAATGCTTAAATTATCTCTAAACCTATAAGTAAAGTTATTTAAATTAAAAATTAAAATATTTTCTGTCGTCTTGAAGATCACAAACTTATCTTGAACATAGATAAAGCGTCGGCGTCGCTTTATTTACAGTTTTCAATTCAAGTAGATAAACAAAGTACAAATTTTACAATGGGGGCCAATGGGGGCCCATGGGGGCCAATGGGGGCCCTCACCTTGTAAAGCCTTCTTTGAGAAGCGTCATTGAAATTCGCTTAAAATAGGGCTCCACTTGCTATTAGGTTTACATAAACTTGCATCAGAGACTAATCTTCTACACATAGATGTATAAACATAAATTGTTTAGTTTGGAACTTTGGATGTATGAAGCTGTTTTCCATGTAGGTACTGTTTCCAATTCGATGTGCAGATTTCCCTTTGTCCCCTGGGTGTCTTTTAGGATTTGGAAGCAGATCTTGGAGTCACTGTTGTTTTGAAGAACACAAACGTATCTTGAACATCGTCATGGGCGCTCCAAAACGTTATATCTTCTTGCACTTTTCCAGGAGTAATATAAATTTAAGCTTTAAAATTATTTATAAAGACACTTTTTAATAAAATTATGGTATGTCATAAAATTTGTTGATGTGATTTATCAGAGTGAGCTATAATATGTAACCATGCTAAGCCATGGTTACATAAAAGCTTGTTTGTAAACAAAAAAAATTTAACATTTTTTTGGTGAAAATGCCAAACTCATGTATTTGCATACCACAATAAGTACAAAAGTGACTCCAAGATCTGCTTCCAAATCCTGAAAGACACCCAGGGGACAAAGAGAAATCTGTACATCGAATTGGAAACAGTACCTACATGGAAAACAGCTTCATACATCGAAAGTTCCATACTAAACAATTTATGTTTATACATCTATGTGTAGAAGATTGGTCTCCAGATGCAAGTTCATGTGAACCTAGTAGCAAGTGGAGCCCTATTTTAAGCGAATTTCAATGACGCTTCTCAAAGAAGGCTTTACAAGGTGAGGGCCCCCATTGGCCCCCATGGGCCCCCATGGGCCCCCATTGGCCCCCATTGTAAAATTTGTACTTCGTTTATCTAGTTGAATTAAGAACTGTAAATAAAGCGACGCCGACGTTTTATCTATGTTCAAGATAAGTTTGTGCTCTTCAAGACGACATTGACTCAAATACCTAGATCTACTTCTAAATTCTGAAATCCTTTGATGTGATAAATATAAATTTTGGAAAAAATTACAGGTAATAACAATTTAACAATTTGAGTTGTGTTTAATTTTTGGTTTCAGACGCAAAGCTTAGAAACTGCGTTAATAATTTTTTTCTCAGAAAAATTTAATAATCAGGCAGATTTGACTTCTCTGGACATAAACAAATTTCAGTTCAAAAAATAATACAGGAAAGAAAACAAAGGAAATAGTATAAGAAGGTAATAAAAAATTGATTGGGTAGTAAAAATTGTTCTATTATTTTTTGTAATTTCAGACAGTCCACAAGTTAGATGAATTTCGAATCATGATACGACTACATTGAAACGTAACTATTTTTTTTCTTTTTGTTACAATTTTGAGCTGATTGACCTAAAAAGAATAAATATGCATTGGTTTTTTACGCTTTTTCAGAATAAAATTGTTATTGGTCAGTTAAGAAAATTACTGAAAACGGTCAGTTAAGAAAATTAACTTTCTTATACAGTGTAGATGTAAAGAATTGAGTTTATGGGCAATCGTGAATACAAATTTTGTACTATGTAAATTTTTATATCAATGAAAATTAAGTTATAGGAAAAGTTAAAAGTGGGAGTTTTATTAATTGCAGGATTGCCAGGCTCATACCATTTGCATTCACAATGTATTTACGTAAAATGCTAATCAAAAACAAAAACAAAATTAAAGTTATTTATATGTACATGAGTAACTGAAAAAATATTTTAAAAATAATATGTAATTTTACAATATATCTAATACATAGAGGAAAAATATTCAACATTTTTATCTTAAAAAATTTGTTTGAATTTGATGTTCGCGTATATAAAATGATAATTCATGATTTTGTGTAGGAACTCTTTTTTAGCGAGTAGTTGCTGTAATTTTTGAGAAATTGAGCCAGTTGGGGACTAATTTGTCTATTTCTTCCATTTCCGCATATAATCTCAAATATGATTTCTGGGTGAAGCTGAAATTATATAATTGTTATAATAAGTCAAATTTGATATGGGATTTCCATGAAAAGTAATGGTTTTCAGTATTTTTAAATTTTTGAGTTTCAGCGTTTAAACTAGTGTCAATACTTTTCTTATCAAAAGACACAGTTTTAAAGTTCAATTAATTTTTGATAAATGTTGTTAAATTTTTGTAGATCAATGTTTGTACACTTTACATATTATTTTGTTTATGTTTTATCAGTTATACTTATCCATGTACATAATTATTATTACATATTTTGTTTTTTTTGTTTTTGTATGATTGATTTTACATTAATATTCAATATTTTGATTAAATTTAGGGTCATTTTATAAACCGACTCTTAAACTTTTTTATGTATTAATCTTTATCTTGTACCCTGCTGAAACTGAGAAGTTTTAAAATGCTGTAAACCACTAAGTACGTTCATGAGAATTTTCTTTCGAATTTTACTTATTCCAGAAATTATTTATAATTTCAGTTTGACCACAAAGTGATAATTGACATTTTATGCTGGGTTGGAAAAAATGAGAAATTGAGGCAAAACCGGTTGAATTTTTTCAAAGATATTAAAGCTATTAAACTCTTAAAAAAATCTTCATACACATAAACATAACTTGTCACTTAACTTTGGCGATATTTTCAAATTGAATGCAACTGGAATATTTAAAAGCTTCATGGTGGATTCTTTGATACTATTAGCAGTTTCATATGCTATAAGGATGATACCTAAACTTATTTGATGTTGTCAACTTATAAAATTCGACTATTTCGAAAATTTTTGAGCAATTTTTCAAGAACTAAACGTGTTCTCAGCTTTCACATGCTTAGACCGTTCAAATCTGACTGGTGTGTAATTGACGACGATTAATGGATCCTAGGAGGTGGGAATATAAATATATTTTTAAATATCAAAATCGCATTATGTGATTACGTTTAATTATGTAATATGTTTGTTTATTATGTGTCGGGGGATTTAAATCTCTTATTTTGAAAACGATGGGCTACTGCCGATAAAATTGTTTTATCGAATTTTGAGAAATTATCTTCGCTGAAGATAAATTTCTCTTATTCGAATATGAATTAGTGACTTACATAACCATATGTACATATTTATTCTTAAGGTTGGGTCTTGTAATAAAAAAAGTACAAAGCCTACTATTAAACTTGAAATCTTTGTGATTTTTTTAAATTGATTATTTGTATCTTGTTAAATAAATGTATTTTGGAAAGAAAGACGGATTTTATTTATAAATAAATGACATAATTTGATCAACTATTATGTTGTAACAAGTACAATATTATTATCAACGATATCCTTATTATACTTATTGTTAGTGATATTATAAGTGTTATAAGACCAATAAGAAATAAATTTTTGGATGTGATTTTTTGGCAATGTGGTACACTTAACAACAAGAATAAAATGTGTTTGGAGATCCCGTAACTGATCATATTTCTATACACGTCTAGGTATCTACAAAATGTAATGGTCTATGTCTGCTTGTGACACCTCGTTCCAAACATCTTGAACCATATAGACTAATTGTGCCAGAGTTTGTGGAAGACGGTGAAAAGCGGACGTCTTCTCCCCATTGGATCCCACACATGCTCAATAGGATTTAAATTTGTCGAACGGGGTGGTCACGGCAGAACATCGACAACAGCGTCTTGGAAAAAGTCTATAGTGTGGACGTGCGGTGTCTTGCTGAAAAATCTAGATAAGGCAGTAAAGTGGTTCGTAAGACGTTACCAACATATGTCACAGCTGTCATATTGTCTCGAATAAACACAAAAGGTGTAAACCATTACTCCAACAATGCTGTGCACTTTACTCCTAACAGCCAATCCAATATCACGTTGCTGCAATATTAATGCGGCGATATAACGTTCTATACTAACATGTTGACCTTCTTTTCCAAACCATTGGTCACCGAGTTGTGGCGTAGTAGCCAAACGGTTTTGAAAAGTTGTCTAAACCGCCTGTCTTGACGTACCCTTCGATGGATCTGTTGGTTTGTTTCGTGTTTCTCTGCCTTCTTCTGTTCACACCGTCATTGCAGTAGAATTACTAGAATTAACATAGCGGGCAATTTCGCGATAGGACAAACCAACTTCTAGAAAAAGCCCATTCTGTTGCCAAAAAATCTATTTCAAAAAATTATTTCGAGTGACGCAATAATTTTTTTCGAACCTGAAGGTGTTTCTTACCATTTCTTGTGCACAGAAAAAAAACTGCTGTTACGTCTGTCTAAAAAATAGTTGTCGTTGAGCTCAGATTGGTAGATGATGTATTTCTTCTGTTTTCAACTTCCACTTACACAACTTTTAGTCGATTTTGATTCTTTAATGTACCATACAAATTGTTTTTGGCTCCTTGGTTTCATTACTCTCTCGTCGTCACGTCTTTGTCTAATAAAGGTTTATGCTTACAGAGGCCGACATTTATAGAAACGCAAAATATAAAAAAGCAAATGATATAAAGATTAAGAATCAAAATAGTAAACATAAACTATTGCGAAAACAGATTTTAAAGCTATTGTTAAAAAAGTCTTAATAATTACCGATTTATTTTAAAAAATTCAGGTTTGTATCGGCTCTTTTGAATTAATAATTATTGATGACAACATAAACGATAAATACAAAGATGCCTATAACACTGAACCGAAAAGAGAAGACGAAGACTCGGTTGAGAGCGTAAAAAATCGTAACTTTATTCCTTGATGTGAAAACGGTAGAAGGTCGGAGGAGAGTAAAAATGTGTTGCTACTATATAATAAAAAATAAATTAAATAAAAAAAAATAAAAAAAACTTGAAAAGAACGACTAAGAAAAAGAAAAACCAACAAATATCCTAGACAAAAGTTAGCAACTGCAAAAAAATTAAAAGATTTTAATAAAACGCATTACATTGTTAAAAAAAAGCAAAAGAAGTCAAGCAACATATTAATTATCAGTGCAGCTGTTTAAAAAAATGTGATAAAAAAATAACAGAAAAAAAATTGTAATTTAGCTTTGTATGATTTACAAACAAGTTACATTAAAGCAATAAAGAAAACGACCTTTAGAAGGACTTGAAAAATCATACAGAATGTAACATTGAAAACTTCTACCTCTAATAACCTTTAAACAGGTGAAGATAAAAAATAACGAAAAAACTGTTTCAACAGAATCAAGGGGAAAGTAGGATGAGTATGTTATTTGGTTTGTAAGTGTTAGCACCCTAACCCCAACCCCTACAAACTTTAATAGAACTGTACCATTTGTAATACATCGAATAAAAGGTAAAGACCGGTACAGTGTGGCATAAAAAACCGCATCAAAGTATCTTTATTATTATCTCCGATATGGAGAAAACAAGTGATAAACGGATATTTTTGGAGATAAATTTTTGTCTATAAAACGATAATTAACCCTCTAATAAGGAAAAGATACTTGGAGTTGCTAGATGATATCATAGATCTTCTCATCGTAGATGCAAGTACAACAGACCCCAGATTAAACTCCGATAACATATTCTTCCAGCAGGATAGCGCACCACCTCATTATTTTAGACCTATGAGGAAGTATTTAAACGATAGGTACCCACACAAATGGATAGGTCTAAAAGGTAGCATCAAATGGCCGGTTATATCGTCAGCTTTTGAACAGTTATTTGATGTTGATAAATATTACAGGAAATCATTCGTCTATCAATTATCTTACTTCGTACCCCTGTTATTAGTAAAAATAATTTGTTGAATTTTTTGTGTCGCATTTTTTCGGTTCTTACCTCTTATTTGATGTATCACAAATGGTATAGTGTTATTAAAGTTTGTAGGAATGGGAGTTGAGGTACTAATTTTTTAATACTTATAGACCAAATAACGTACCCATCCTACTTCCCCGCCTTAATACTGTCAAAACGATTTTTTTCTTATTTTTTTATTCTCACCTATTTAAAAGTTCTTAGAGGTCAAAGTTTTCAATGTTACACTCTGTATACTAGAATGTGTTCTTGATTCAAGAGATATAGGCCTTGCAAATTAATATGCTGATTTCAAGTTGAGATAATACCGGTAGTATCGCAAATTTTAATAATTTTCCATGACAACAGCAAATCACAGCCCCAAATTTGTTTATTTTTCCAAAAAAAAAAAATACTACCGGTATTATCTCAACTTGAAATCAGCCCATAAGTCGTAGAAGTAAAATAGTTGTAAAAACTATGTAAACAATCATTAAATTAAGTAGTTGTGGCCTTGATACAGTCGACCAGCTTTGCTTTCGATGTAACAAAGCGTAAAATAATTAATCATTGTCCAATTGGACAACTATGTCAATATTTTTTACTAATTGATTATAGAAGTGGAGCTGTGCCCTTGAACAAGAAGAAAGAAGTAATTGTTAAAAAAAAATATTGAGGTGCAACTTAAAAAATGAGTGGAAGAACTAATGAGATCTGACAGCTGCGGTGGACAAAACTGCAATATAAAAATTGTATTAATGTTAAAAAAAGTTTAAACGCAGCACCTTACATTAAAAAAAATGTTTTATAGTATCTTGAGTGTAGACATAGTTTTTTGCCAAATGATACAGATTTCAAGAAAATATATAGAAAGAGCACTTAAAAAAGAGATTTAAATTTATACTTTGGAAGATTTTGTCTGCTATCTGATGGTACATTTTTTAAAACGTAATTTTTTTTACATTATAGTTGATTACTCAAATAGCCAATTTGGGGCTTGATTTTTTTTCATTTAGCATCATCCATGTTATAGTTGTACTCAAATTTCAAAATATGTATGTCCTAGCTGGATAAAAATTCAGAATAGTAAAAATAAGAAAATTTTTAAAAGAGAAACATGGCTTTTGAGAAAATTTTAAACAGTAAATCTGTTATTGATATATTTATTTTAATCAAAGACTTTCTTTTCTTTATTCAAATTTACTTTTTATTGCGACAATAAGACAGCTTTTTGTTTTATTATTAAATAAGTTTCGATGTTGTTTAAAATAAAACAAAACTTGTTTATGTTTAGTTAAACTAACATTTTTATTTTTAGATATTAAAAATATTAAATTTACTAGAAAATTGTAAAAAAAAAATCGAATTATATTCTATAAGTTCTAAACGTCATTTTGTCCCACGACGATTTTTGAGTAAGTAGCTATTAAATGCCTATGTTTTGTATCAATTGCATTAATATTTTTCTTTAGAAAAATATGTTTCGGGACACGAATAATTCCTTTTTAAAAACTTTTATTTATACAAATTACAAGAATACTACTAATTGACTACAAGAATTTTACTAACATACTAACTCTAACGGGATTATAACGCGTATATATAATTTTGTTCATGCACACTCAGCACAACATCTCATATCATCGCACGATACACTTGTCTGTTCTGAGCGGCGACGTAATTCCTCCCCCGGAAGATTCGACTACGCAGTGGGACGAGGAAGGCGAACGTTTGGAAGTTCCATGGTGGTTGGTTGGGTTTCCTTTCTTCTTTGATAGAATTTCAAAAATAACACATAGGTTATTACTATGACGATTCCTATGTATAAAATGATTGTCCAGGCACTTGGAATATATGGTGGTCGGTCGGTGGCAATTTGAGGTTCATTCTTCAAAATTTGATTTTTGATGCCCTGGAGTTCATCTAATTTTATGTCCTCAATTTGGATTGAAATTTCGGTGTTTACTTGATGATTTTCAGGGTGATTTAATTCGGGAAACAACATTGGTGGATTTTCGGTGATAATTTTGTTGTTATTGATTTGCCCAAAAGATGAAGTTATTTGACATCCGGTTGGAATTTCGAATAGGTACGACCCCATCAACCTTGTAGTTTCTTGTTGATTGCTACACTTCAGACTAACAATTTCATCAGTCGGAAAGGTCCCAATCCATCGACCCGAGTTGGCGATTTGTGTAAAAATAGGTTTCGTTATTTTCAATTCAGTAGGGTGGCAATTCGAAGTATCTTCTACATTTAAAATTTGGATTTCGCAAGGGTTTTCTTGAAGTTTCTCCCGGATAAAAGTATTTTCGCATAGATAGTTTTCGGGGATAATTTTAGTACAAATTTTGGTTTGAAAAGTGTAGAACATTTCATGATTTAGCAAAAATTTATGGGCCGAAATAATCGCCTTAAATTGGCTCTTATGAGGTATCGGAATAGGATATAATTGAAAATAATCGAAAACATAAGGGGTTACGATAGGTATTTGGAGTAAATATGTGACTTTATTATTAATAATGTAGCTTTCAATTTGGATTAATTTTTCAATTCTTAATGTGTTTTCAAATGTAATTTTTAGAGGTAAGCTATTTTTTTCCAAAGAATTTTCTATTCGTTTTAGTTGATGAAATAGGTCTGAAGTTTTAATTATACTAGGATGCATAATGTTTAGTTTTGAAAATGAAATCGAATTTTCAATGTCCTGTAAGATGGAATTGATTGATTCATACATACTCAAAATTTGGACAAAAAGATCTTGAACGAATATAACATCAACCCAAGTTTCCAGAGTTTTACCAATTTGCGAAATTTTTGCATCTAATAATAATTCGTTATGAGAAAGTTGCTGGACTGTAGTATTAAATTTTTCAATAATAATAATAATAATAATAATAATTTATTTACCATCAAAGTAGTTTACATGGTATGTCACAATATATGTATATATATATATATATATATATATATATATATATATATTTATCCTTAGCATGTTACTGCGTCCGTACATTGCAAAATTACATACAATGCTGCGTCCACGACCTTACTGCGTCCGTATACGGACGCAGTAAATCTTTTCCACACTAATCGATTCTAAATAAAGAGAAAAAGATAAAACCAAAGTTTCAGAGGGACGCCATAAGGTGCATATGATGAAAAAGAACTGAATAATTTAGTTCTCTCAATTTAACCTAGATGGCGCTGCGAATTTTTTAAATATACACCAGATGAATATATTTCTTTCATTATTCAGATGATGCTGCGTCTGTTCTGTATATTTGTTTTCACCATATGCACCTTACCGCGTCCTGTTCACGTGGCAACACTGTTCGTGTGCAGTGCGCGTGTGCACTAAAGATTCGCAAAAAGAATTGACTGACTGGTTTATCTTTCGGAGTTAGAAATATTTATGGAATTATGAGATCAAAGAATTGACTTTTATTGACTGAAGCATTAATTGGAATATTTTTTAAAAGTGATAAGAGTGTTAAAGATATATAACATAATTAAATTTTTTTGGTTATAATTATAATGATTGTAATTTTCTGCTTATAATTATAATAATTATAATTTTCTGCAAATTTGCAAAAAAAAGATTTTTTTAGAAGTTAGAATTTTGAAGGCACTGTAATTAAGATATTAATTAAAATTTATCAGAGTTTTGTTACAAAAGTTAGTGTATTAAATAAAAGACAAAAAACAGTACTTTTTATGTGCACTATTCTTTGAAACATAAGATCGACAGTATCATTTAGATGACAACAAACGTCTTTTAAATTAAAAACTAGTTTAGATAAGAAAGTTATTGGAGTGATTAAAAGCAAAATTTATAATAATTTGTAACAACAGCACTTATTGGTGATTTTATAATTATAGAAATTCTTAATGCTTGTATTGTAACCCAGGTATGGTCAGTTTCGCTGTTTTCTAACAAAAAGATCGCGTTTGATAAAAAAATTTTTAGTACAAGTTTTCTAAATTACATTTAATCAATAAATCAACAAATTAAAAAATAGAAAACAAATTAATATAATTAATTATGTCTGGATATGTTTATTTTCATGTAAACCAATTTCCTTAATAGCACAATTAAGTCGTCGAAAATTGTTGTACTTATGCAAAATAAATGAAGTTAAACCTAATTTTAATCACTGAAGAAGAGGCAAAGCCTGAAAACAGACAAGACCAAAATTAAAACACTTTTAGATCATGGCGTACAAATTTTTTTGTAGTGTACTTTAGGAAAAATTATATCTTTGAGCAGGTTAACATTTTAACTATGGTCAGTTTTTGACCGCATCTAAATTTAATTTTTGTAAAGACCAACTAAAAATGTTTATCAAAAATAAAATTTGACTAAACTACTGTTTTTCTTTAAAAAAATATTACAATAGGCTTGTTTCAACAACACTTTAGTTAAAAACAAAACGGGGCAATGCTACTGTTCATGCGTAATATAATAATTCTGAACTGTTCTAAATTATTGCTGTTAGAATCATCTTATTACTTAAAAAATCAAAAAAAATTTCCTCAAAGCAGTCGAATATTGTGTTTATGTGTATCTCTCCAAAAACTGTTAAATTTGTTTTGCTTAAAAGTAGAGTTAAGTCTAAAGATGTACAAATAAGTAGTTACACGAATTATTTAATATTGAAATTATTTCTACTAAAAATATTTAAAAAACGAAATAATTAAATTATTATACAATATTTAAGTTGACAGTTTAAGTTTAATTCAAAGTTATAAACTACACAGTTGTAAATTGTAATATGTCGCTTTTTAAAGATAAAAGGCAAACTGATGAAAATTAGAATCATTTTATATACTATTAAAAACAAAATGCATGGTACTCTCAAAAATTGATACAGATCGCAGGCAACTTGAAAGGATCTAATTTCTTAAAAAGCAATGCATAATTTAAGATTTGTAAGTTGTAATTTTATTTTAAATGCGGTTAAAAAAATAGAAGACTTCATGTTTAATTTTTCTTTTTTTTTGTAATTTGCGTGAAGATAAAGCAGTATCTTCACTTAAATAAATTTTCTTAAATAAGCTATTAACTGATTATATGAGAGATGTTAACAGATGTTATAAAATTTTTGATAAAAGAAAATTTAGAGAAAAATGGATATTAGTACTAGATACACTGTAACTATACTATAGATAATATTACAAAAAAATAAATCATTTTATTTTTTTTGAGTGTGTGTTTACAAGATTTTGAGTCATTTTCATTGCAAATAATTTTTTTGTTGTACGTAGTTTTCAGTTTCATTTTGTTCCGTGCTTTTCGTGTTCAGTTTTTCTTTGTTCGTTACATATTATAACAATTATAACATTTCTGACAACCAGCACTATCATAAATAACTAGCATTATTGAAAGACAAGTTTTCTGAATGCTTTTTAGGCATCAAGAAACACGATAGTCGTATTATTCAGTTTTAATTGAACATCACAATGAACAAAATATATCTTAGAAATTTGAAGAAAAAAGTAATAACTCAAAATTATTACGTGCATTTTTGGTTGTTCCATATTCCAAAAACGTAATATTTTAGACATTTGTATAGTATACGATCCAAAGTTACTACAAAATTGACTTTAGTTGTAATAATAATTTTAGAAATTTTAGCCATTTTGCACAAAGCGCAATAATTATTATTGACTTGATTGCTACATAAAAAAAGTAGTTTCTATAAAAACAAATTGCCGAGTTCTGTTTACATCGAGAAAATTTTTATTAAAAATATTTTAACAATTTTTTTAATTAATTTGATGCTTTAGAAAGCTCTTGCTAAAAATAGTCCGACTATACATATACCGGGTGACTCAAGTTTTAACCGCACCTCAAAAACAGATATTTCTAATTAAGCAAAAATTCTCAAAATAATTGTAGTTAATATTTTCTAATATGTAGAAGAAGATTTTCCTCAAGTTTCAAATTGTTTACTTGTACGGTTTTTTTTTTAATTTTGCTTATTTGATTATAAATTAACGTTAACGATTTTTCAGACGGTTTTATTTTTCGTTTTTCTCATTATATAAGTTTACGTTAACGGTTTTTGTGTACATGTGTATTTTTTTGATGTAATGCACCAAGTGGTTAATTGAATTTTTGTGTCGCTTGTTTTTAATTAATATTTTAATACTGAAGCATTAACTTTCTCATAATTTATAAAAATGTCGCAAATTTTATTAAAAAAAGACTCCATCAAGAAAAGGTGTTTCTTAAAACTTATGGCATTCGTCATCAAAATGAAACACGTCTATTGTGAAAATTGAAAAGCTAAGTTAGCTGGTAACTAATTGTCAGATCATAAATCTATTTCAATTCTTAGGATGTTCCTATTGGATATATTACTACTCCAACTTATCAAGTCATAAATTAGACTAAAATATTTGATACATAATATAAAAATGGGTTTAAATCAAAATCTAACATTTTCTTCAATAATAAATTTTGCAGATTGATTTTGTTAGATATTTTTGATCAATTAATGTAAAAAACAGTACAGAAGATTTTTGCCCGAAATTATTTTCCTTCAGTTTTATAGATCAAATAAATTGCTAGAACAATCAACAAATAAGTATACAATTACGTGCGATTTTTAGAATATCATTAATTTTCTAATTTTAACTTAAAAATATGATTAGCATCTTCTAAAACTTTGTAATACTTATTTTGAAACAATTACGTCATATATTTTTTGATATTTTAATTTTAGAAATAAATACTTATATGGTAATTTTATTAATAACAAATTGCACAAAAATATAGCAGTCGGATATTTTATGTTACTTTTAACCACTAGAACTTATGGAATGTTAAAATGCTTTAAGTAAATCGGTCTAAGTCGGAAAAAGTTTTAAGATAAACGCAAAATTGACTCAACTAACAAAAATGCATTTGTATTTTTAGTTTTCATTATTGTGACAACTATAAAAATTACTGGAAATATGGCAACGTTGCGGACGCAACATGTGTTATAAAATGAAAGTAAATATACACGAGGACGCAGTATAGTGCCCACTATGAAAGTCTATATACACGGACGCAATGTCATGCTGATGATGAAAGGACGCAGTATTATACCAATAATGAAAACTTCTGATCTATAAGGTCTATTTTAAAACGGAACCGATATCTGAGATCGCAATTAAAATATTCACCAGGATCTATTTTTAAACTGCGATATATATGGCTCCTTCTGGTGGACGCAGTAACGTGTGTTTCATGAAAGGACGCAGCATTGTGCGAGGGATGTAAATATATATATATATATATATAAATGTATATGATAATATAATGTAGTATAAACATTAATGTACAACAAACATAAAAAACTTATAAAAAAGGACAGTTTAAAAATTCCTCTACTGAATAGAAGGCCTCCTTCAGAAGAATTTCTTTAACTTTAATTTCACATTTTGTTTTATTAAGTTGTTTTATCTTCTGTGGAACTTTTTGATAAAGTACGGCTCCCCAATATCCTATGTTTTGTTGAGTCTGTTTAAGTCTGTGTCGTGGTATTTTAGGTTCTTCTTTGTTTCTGGTGTTGTACTTGTGAAACTCATTGTTTTTCTTGAAAATACTTATATTAGAGTAGACATATTTGAGGCAGGCCATTATAAATACAGATGGTATAGTAAGTATTTTTTTCTCCTTAAACTTTTCTCTACATGTTTCATTGTATTTAAGGTCACACAAAATTCTCAAAGCTTTCTTCTGAAGGATAAAAATTTTTTGAATATTTGAGGAGCTACCCCATAATAATATGCCGTACGTTGCAATACTATGAAAATTTGCATAATATGTCGTCTTCGCACATTGAAACGTAGAAAGATTTTTTATTCTTCTTATTGCATATAAAGATGAAGATAGTTTTTTGCAAGTTTCTGCGACGTGTACTGACCAGTTCAAGTTATTATCAATGTGTATGCCCAAAAATTTAATTGATGATGGTTTTTTTGCTATACTTGAAATGGATAATATTTGAGTCTTTTCGGTGTTAATTTTCATTCTGTTGGTCTCAAACCAAGTGTGAGCTTCACGCATGGCAACATTCCTTTTTATTTGCATTTCTTCTATATCTTTTGCTTTAAGAACCAGAGTTGTATCATCCGCATACTGGCAACTACACAAAACTTTGTCTTTCAAATTATGAGAAAAGTCATTTACATATATGATAAATAAAATTGGACCTAAAATAGATCCCTGCGGTACGCCACTTTTAATTTCTCGTTTCTCGGATTTTTTAAAGTTCCATTCTACAAGTTGAAGTCGGTTGGTCAAGTAAGATTTGAATAATTTGTTTGCTTCGCCTCTTATACCATAAACGTGTAATTTGTGAGTTAAAATTTTATGTGGAATAGTGTCGAATGCTTTGCTCAAATCGCACATTACAATTTCAGTTATCTCTTTATTGTCTATTGCTTGGAAAACTTGCTCAAGTGCTCTTATGACTGTTGTGGTAGTTGAGTAACCTTTTCGATATCCGTGTTGACTATTGTCAAATATGCCATTTCTTTCAAAGAAAGATACGATTCTATTTTTAAGCAACGATTCAAAAAATTTTGATACTGCTGGAAGAATGGAGATTGGTCTGTAATTGCTGCAAGTGTTAATGTCATTTTTTTTATAGACTGGTATAACTTTAGCTATTTTTAGTTCATCCGGAAAGATTCCTTCTGCAATACATTTATTAAAAATAGTTGTGATCGGACTGCAAATTTCTTGAGCAATATGTTGAAGGAGATTGGTTGTATATCCATAGACGTCATTGGCTTTAGAAGATTTTAAAGATTTTATTATCTTCATGACTTCGATTGTGTTTGTCGGTTCAAGAAAAATTGAATCTTGATTGTTCTTGATGTGCTGTAGTAACTCTAAAGGATCTTTTGTTTGTTGTGTATTTTTATTGACTGTCTCTTCAATTTCTGAAAAAAATTTATTTAAATCTTCTGCAGTTAATATACATTCAGTGTCTGGAGTTTTTCTTGAACCCCCTTTTTCTTTGTTTATAATATTCCATATGGCACGTTGTTTGTTAGTTGCTCTGCTGATAGTTTGAATGTTTAGTTGTTGCTTTATTTCTGTGATTTTCTGTTGATACTTTTGCTTAAGTTCGTTGTATGCTTTTTTTATTCTTGGATTTTTTGTTACTAACCATATCGTGTGTAGAGCTTTTACTAAGTTTTCAATATTTTGAACTTCAGGTGTTGTTGTTATTATTCTTTTTTGAGATGTTGTTAAGTTTATGCGTTTCTCTGTTTCTGGAAAATGCTGATTGAAATGTTGCAGTAGCAGTTTGTGAAAACTACTATATGCTTCGGCGGCGGATTGATTGACTAAGAAGTCCCATGAATGATTTCTACAGAAATGGAATTTTGTTTTCGAATGTTTTGGGGTAAATTTTGTTGATTATTTTGTAATTGTTTTATTAGATATTCGTACCGTTCTCCATCTGAAGCATCTAAATTTCCTGTGATTGATTTGAATATTGATCCTAGCCCGTTGATTAAGCCTCGCTTTGTTCTTTTGGGTTGTGGAATTATTTCTCTTAATTTAGCTTCTATTCTTTCCTTTGACGATTCTAGTAGTTTTTTATAATTTTCACTTTCGTACGCATAAATACTTGATAAGTTACTTTTTGTTATTAAATTTATTGTCTGGGCATTTAATTTATTGATTTCCAAAATTAGAGGATTCAGGTCGTAGAAATGAATTAGAGTATGAGTATAATCTTGTACCTTTGCTGTTCCTAATTTTACTGGAATTAGTACGGGATTATTTTTAAGATTTTTCAATTGGATCCGGTTTTCGAGTGTTAGGGATATGGAAAGTCTGAAAAGGATACTTCAATTAAAATCATAGGTTTTCTTAAGAGGACGTTTTAAATTATCTATGCTAATTTTTGGTTGATTATCAGTTGCAACAGTTTTGAAATTTTGATCGGTTTCTTTTATGGTAGTGGGGTTACTAAATTTATTGCTTGTTTTACTTCTCGAATGCTTTTTGACATAAGTTTTAGTTTCCGGTTGGAAAATACCTGGATCGTCACGATTTTGATTTAATTTTGATATAACCTTGTCTTTGTTTTCACTTAAGTGTTCATTGATTTTTGAATACATTATTTTCGTTTTTTCGCGATGTTGATGAATGTAATCCGTTAATAAAATTTTCTCTAAGTCAATGTCAAAAGGGTTTTCATTTTCAAAATGTCCATTTACAATATCTATTGGTTTTAACTTAGTTGCCGAATGAACAGAATGATTGTAGGCCAAAATTGCGTATTTTATTTTTGATTCCATTGAACAATTTTGATATTCGGTATTATTAAGAATTCGCACATGTTCAATTAGTGTTGAATGTAGCCTTTCAACTGGGCCATTCGATTGAGGGTGTTCAGGGGATATAAAATGCACTTTTACTTTATGTAAACCTAATAAATCAGTAATAATTGTATTTTTAAATTCTGAACCATTATCCGAAATAATTTGTCTAGGTACTCCATGATGACTAAAGAAATTTATTAAGTGTTCAACGATTTGAATTGATTCTAAGGATTGTAAACTATAAGCTTGAGCATATTTAGAGAATACATCGGTAATAGTTAAAAATTTGTGTCTTTCTATAGTAAAAGTGTCCAGATGTACTATTTCAAAGGGTTTAGAAGGGGTAGGAGTTATATTAAATTTTGTTTTCACAGGATTACGTTCATATTTACTTTTTTGACAAATCTCGCATTCATTGATAAAAGTTTGAACTGATTTCTTTAAATTTGGCCAATAATATTTAGTTTTAATTCTTTTTTCTGTCTCATTTATTCCGCGATGATTTGTTTTACTTTCGTGATAGTTCCGAATAACTTCCTTTTGTTCTTCTTTATTGATTATATCAATTAATTTCATTTTGCAATATTTTAATTTGAGTGAAGGCCATTTGAAATTTTTATTAATGATGCTACAGAATTGTTCATAAAATTTGGATTCTTCAAAATGAATATAATATTGAACATTTGGTACTACAAAAGCTTTGATGAAATTTATTATGTCTCGTTCGAAATTGTTTTGAGATAGTTGTACAATAATTCGTTGTTTATTTTCGAATAATTTAATAACTTTTGGTGTTATGGGTGTATGAAATACAACACTAATAATTATTTGGTTGTCGCCGTGATTTACAGGAGATTCTGAAATTGGGATTTCAACTATTGGGTTTTGTTCGATATTTGTATGTACTGAAACATTATTCTCATCGTTTTCTTCATCGATATCCAATATTTCGGTATCAGGTTGAACTTGCATAGAAATATGATCAAGTGACTGGTTTGGTTGATTTGATTTTGACATTTGTTTATTAAATTCTTCCATGTAATCAAATATGTTGCCCGTTTCTTTTGTATGAATTTCTATTTCTATTTCTATGAATTTCTATTCGAGATAAAGCGTCAGCATTAGTGTTCATTTTACCTTTCTTGTAAATTATATTATAATCGTATTCTTCTAATTTAATTCTCCATCGCATTAATTTTGAACTAGGGTCTTTTAGTGACTTTAACCATTGAAGAGGCTTATGATCTGTTACTATATTAAATTTTCTACCGAATAAGTATGGCCTAAAATACTTTGTTGCCCAAACTATGGCTAAAAGTTCACGTTCAATGACTGAGTAATTTTGTTCAGATTCGTTTAGGGTGCGTGACGCATAAGCGATTGGTAGGTCTTGACCAATTGGGCCTTGGCTTAGTACTGCACCTAGGGCGATATTGCTTGCATCAGTGGTTAAATTGAATGGTTTCGAAAAGTCAGGATATTTGAGAATTGGTTCATTAATAAGTAAATTTTTGCAATATTCAAAGCAAGAGATAAATTCAGTGTTATGTTCAATTTTAGCTCCTTTTTTTAAACACAATGTTAGAGGTTTAGTAATTTTGGCAAAATTTTTAATAAATCTACGATACTATCCTAAAAGGCCTAAAAATCCTTTAATTTGTTTAGTTGTTTTAGGTAACGGAAAATTTTTAATTGCTTTTATCTTATCAGGATTGGGTTTCACACCTTCTGGAGTTACAATGTGACCGAGATAAGCAACCTCTTTTCTTAGAAATTCTGACTTATCAAGCTGGATTTGAAAATTTGCTTCTCTAAGTTTTTGAAACACATGTTTTAATCTGTCAAGATGTTCTTGTAATGATGTGGAAGATATTATTATATCATCGAGGTAAACTAGACATTCCACGTTTTGAATTCCGCGAAGTATGTTATCCATAATTCTTTGAAATGTTGCAGGTGCATTTTTTAATCCGAAAGGCATCCGTAAAAATTCGTAATGACCGTTTTCGGTGGTAAAAGCGGATTTCTCAATATCTTTTTCATCTAATTCAATTTGGTGGTAACCGCTAGCGAGATCTAAGGTAGAAAAATATTGGCAACGACCTAATTTGTCTAATAAGTCTGTTATATTCGGTAATGGATATTTGTCGTCAATTGTTTTCGCGTTTAATTGCCTATAATCTACTACTACTCTCCATTTCGTTTTAGTGGAAGCGTCCATTTTCTTGGGAACCACCCAAATGGGGGATGACAAGGGCGAACTACTGGGCCGGATAATTTTAAAATCCAACATTTTTTTAATTTGATTTTGAACTTCCTCTCGATGAATAAATGGGTATCGATAATTTTTTGAATATACTGGTATTTTGTCGACAGTTTTAATTTGATGTTTAACGCGATTTGTGAATGTTAACGGTTGATAAAATATATCGGAATATTCTTTACAAAGTTTTAAAATTTGATTCCTTTCTTCATTATTTAAGTGATCAGTCCGAATTTTTGAAAGATTAATTTGTGGCTTATGAGTTGTATTAAAATTATTATAATTAATTTTTGGTAATCTTTGTTCTTCATATTTCTCGACAGTTATTGGTTCGGAAAAATTTAACGTAACCGGATCAGTTGTGCTATTTAGTATTGTTGTAAGGGCTTTGCCATTTTTCGCTATTGATAAACATTGAGGTATTTCACAATTATGTATTTTTTAATGGGGGATTAAAATTTCACCGTTTTGAATTGAAACATTAACGTTTATTACTTGTTGCGATCTAGGTGACACAGTAATTAAATTTAAATCATATTTAGTTTTATGATATTTTAATTTAATAGTTGTATATGGAGTTCTTAGAATTCCATTTGCAAAATCTAAGTTAGCTTGGAGTAATTTTAAATTATCTAGACCAATCAATCCATCAAAGTTACCATGAAATTTGAATAAGTAAAATTTTAAAGTAGAAGTTTCCGGTAGGTTGAACAATTTTGGGGCTGGTATTTTAGCACTGTATTTATGTGACGATTTTTGGAATACATTTGTTACAATAAATGGTTCATTTTTTATACAATTCGGATACAACTTGAAGGTTAAATTTGGACTAAGAAATGATTTTGTTGAGCCGGTATCTATTAATATTTTAAGATTATGTTCTGGGAATATGATATATGGTAATTCACTTGAATTTCCGCCGTTGAAAGAGATAACTTGTGGAATTATGTTTGATTGTTTACTGAGGCTTCGTATTGAAAATTTTGATCATTGTTTATAGAATTTTCGTATTGAAAATTTTGATCGGTGTCATGGTTAAAATCTTGGGGTGAACTAGTAGTTTGATCTGTGAACGATTCTTCTTCGATAGTATTATTAATTTCAGTGTTATACAATTCTTCTGAAATCCAATTTTGTTGTGGTTGTTTGTATTGGTTGTAATTATTTTGTGGTCTAAATTGGTTTGACTGTCTAGTTGAAACGCTCATTGGAGTCGGTTTCGTAAAGGGTTTATTTTGATTTGGTTTAAAAACATTTTGGTTTTGACGTGGTTGCTTAAAGACTTCTGAATTTGTTGGAAATCTTTGTGGTGGTGGATTAGAGTTTCTCTGTAAATTAATTGGTTGAGAGGGAAAATTATTTTGGTTTTGTGGTTGATAGAAATTATAATATTTTTGATACGGTTGAAAATTAGGATTAAAATTTTGGGTCTGTTTAACATAATTTTGATTTCGATTTGTATTTTGTAAATTTGTAGGTTTAGGATTACTTTTTTGAGAAAAATTTTGAAAATACCGTATGTTTTCTTCTTCAATAATTAATTGTAATGCTTCATGTAACGTATTCGGACGCATGCATCTAATTGTTGTACCCAAAGGTTCTCGCAATTCAGATAAAAAGGTTTTCAAAGCTAACTTATTGTAAAGATCGCGATTTAATATTCTTGCCGCGTTTGTGGCTTCATTTAAATCAACAAAAGAACAAAGGAGATTTAATATTTGTAAGCAACGGTCAAAAAATTGTTGAGGCTTTTCATTCGGATATTGTCTTAGCATAACTAGGTCTCTATTTAAACATGCTTCGTCTCGTCTATCTGCAAAATTTCTCTGTAAAGTTTGCTTCAATTCATTCCATGTATCGACATTTTGAATATTGACAATTATTTTTGCATTTCCCGACAACTTTCCAATAATAGAATTTATAATAAACAAATTTTGAAAATTATTTGGGTGATCGTTATCATAAAAATTGGTTATTATACTTTCGCAACTTGATATAAATCTGTTTAACTCATTTGGGTCTTCGTCAAAGTGCGGAATGCAATTTAAATATTCCGGTTTAAACGCCATTTCTACTACAGTATTATTTTCTATATTTATATGATTTGGGGATTGATTATTAGGAGTCGAGCCAACTGAAGACAACGACAAATTTGAAAATAAATTTTCTAGTTCTGAACTTAGATTAATATTTGAATTCATGAAATGTACTTACATTAAGCCGAAAAGGAATAGTCGTCTCATCCCGTTTAAGGTTCAATTCTTGTGGCGTTGAAGTCTCCTTGATGATTTTCGATAAACCACAACACTCCAACCCTCACAATTCACTATCCAGTTAATTCGTTGATACGAAAAGTTGCAAGTGCGATACTTCCAACCCTGGGATATCCTACTGACTGCGCCAAATATGTTTCGGAACACGAATAATTCCTTTTTAAAAACTTTTATTTATACAAATTACAAGAATACTACTAATTGACTACAAGAATTTTACTAACATACTAACTCTAACGGGATTATAACGCGTATATATAATTTTGTTCATGCACACTCAGCACAACATCTCATATCATCGCACGATACACTTGTCTGTTCTGAGCGGCGACGTAATTAGAGGGAAGACCTTTTGTGGTATAAAAAATTATTACACAATAATGGGGGAGAAACGAAGAACAGAATGAAACCCAAGAAGCTATGCGATAATCTGAACGAAGAGGCTGCAGTACATATTTAATTTTCTTGTTCTCTTTGCAAATACCAATTTAAATTTGTTTATTTCAAGAAAAATAAATAATTTTTTTGCTCAGTGTATGTCATTTGTGAGCAAAACTGGATATATCCAATAGTTTTTGACTAATAACGCCAAATTGTTTACTTTGAATACAAAAAAATATATGTTAATTACTTGCATAGCCCTATTAAATTTAAACTGTTCTTGCTAAATAACACTGTTTGATTAAACAAATTTGTAAGGTGTTTTTTTCATCTCCTGGAAAATTTGTAAAAGTGTATATATCTGGTTTTGCATGCAAGCTCCTTATTTTATTTTGTATCCGTAGGAAGCAATGGAGACGCCAGTGACTTCAATCATGTGCTTGCGCTGCTTCAGATTACTTTTTTTTAAATAGTTGCTTTACTTTTGTCCGATAGTCTATATTTAGGTTGTTTGATATTCTGTTATTTTAAAGCTTTTAGTGATTAGTCATAGAATAAGTATAAAAAATTTCATTTATTAACAATGCTTAAATTATCTCTAAACCTATAAGTAAAGTTATTTAAATTAAAAATTAAAATATTTTCTGTCGTCTTGAAGATCACAAACTTATCTTGAACATAGATAAAGCGTCGGCGTCGCTTTATTTACAGTTTTCAATTCAAGTAGATAAACAAAGTACAAATTTTACAATGGGGGCCAATGGGGGCCCATGGGGGCCAATGGGGGCCCTCACCTTGTAAAGCCTTCTTTGAGAAGCGTCATTGAAATTCGCTTAAAATAGGGCTCCACTTGCTATTAGGTTTACATAAACTTGCATCAGAGACTAATCTTCTACACATAGATGTATAAACATAAATTGTTTAGTTTGGAACTTTGGATGTATGAAGCTGTTTTCCATGTAGGTACTGTTTCCAATTCGATGTGCAGATTTCCCTTTGTCCCCTGGGTGTCTTTTAGGATTTGGAAGCAGATCTTGGAGTCACTGTTGTTTTGAAGAACACAAACGTATCTTGAACATCGTCATGGGCGCTCCAAAACGTTATATCTTCTTGCACTTTTCCAGGAGTAATATAAATTTAAGCTTTAAAATTATTTATAAAGACACTTTTTAATAAAATTATGGTATGTCATAAAATTTGTTGATGTGATTTATCAGAGTGAGCTATAATATGTAACCATGCTAAGCCATGGTTACATAAAAGCATGTTTGTAAACAAAAAAAATTTAACATTTTTTTGGTGAAAATGCCAAACTCATGTATTTGCATACCACAATAAGTACAAAAGTGACTCCAAGATCTGCTTCCAAATCCTGAAAGACACCCAGGGGACAAAGAGAAATCTGTACATCGAATTGGAAACAGTACCTACATGGAAAACAGCTTCATACATCGAAAGTTCCATACTAAACAATTTATGTTTATACATCTATGTGTAGAAGATTGGTCTCCAGATGCAAGTTCATGTGAACCTAGTAGCAAGTGGAGCCCTATTTTAAGCGAATTTCAATGACGCTTCTCAAAGAAGGCTTTACAAGGTGAGGGCCCCCATTGGCCCCCATGGGCCCCCATGGGCCCCCATTGGCCCCCATTGTAAAATTTGTACTTTGTTTATCTAGTTGAATTAAGAACTGTAAATAAAGCGACGCCGACGTTTTATCTATGTTCAAGATAAGTTTGTGCTCTTCAAGACGACATTGACTCAAATACCTAGATCTACTTCTAAATTCTGAAATCCTTTGATGTGATAAATATAAATTTTGGAAAAAATTACAGGTAATAACAATTTAACAATTTGAGTTGTGTTTAATTTTTGGTTTCAGACGCAAAGCTTAGAAACTGCGTTAATAATTTTTTTCTCAGAAAAATTTAATAATCAGGCAGATTTGACTTCTCTGGACATAAACAAATTTCAGTTCAAAAAATAATACAGGAAAGAAAACAAAGGAAATAGTATAAGAAGGTAATAAAAAATTGATTTGGTAGTAAAAATTGTTCTATTATTTTTTGTAATTTCAGACAGTCCACAAGTTAGATGAAATTCGAATCATGATACGACTACATTGAAACGTAACTATTTTTTTTCTTTTTGTTGCAATTTTGAGCTGATTGACCTAAAAAGAATAAATATGCATTGGTTTTTTACGCTTTTTCAGAATAAATTATATAAATTAGTTATTGGTCAGTTAAGAAAATTACTGAAAACGGTCAGTTAAGAAAATTAACTTTCTTATACAGTGTAGATGTAAAGAATTGAGTTTATGGGCAATCGTGAATACAAATTTTGTACTATGTAAATTTTTATATCAATGAAAATTAAGTTATAGGAAAAGTTAAAAGTGGGAGTTTTATTAATTGCAGGATTGCCAGGCTCATACCATTTGCATTCACAATGTATTTACGTAAAATGCTAATCAAAAACAAAAACAAAATTAAAGTTATTTATATGTACATGAGTAACTGAAAAAATATTTTAAAAATAATATGTAATTTTACAATATATCTAATACATAGAGGAAAAATATTCAACATTTTTATCTTAAAAAATTTGTTTGAATTTGATGTTCGCGTATATAAAATGATAATTCATGATTTTGTGTAGGAACTCTTTTTTAGCGAGTAGTTGCTGTAATTTTTGAGAAATTGAGCCAGTTGGGGACTAATTTGTCTATTTCTTCCATTTCCGCATATAATCTCAAAGATGATTTCTGGGTGAAGCTGAAATTATATAATTGTTATAATAAGTCAAATTTGATATGGGGTTTCCATGAAAAGTAATGGTTTTCAGTATTTTTAAATTTTTGAGTTTCAGCGTTTAAACTACTAGTGTCAATACTTTTCTTATCAAAAGACACAGTTTTAAAGTTCAATTAATTTTTGATAAATGTTGTTAAATTTTTGTAGATCAATGTTTGTACACTTTACATATTATTTTGTTTATGTTTTATCAGTTATACTTATCCATGTACATAATTATTATTACATATTTTGTTTTTTTTGTTTTTGTATGATTGATTTTACATTAATATTCAATATTTTGATTAAATTTAGGGTCATTTTATAAACCGACTCTTAAACTTTTTTATGTATTAATTTTTATCTTGTACCCTGCTGAAACTGAGAAGTTTTAAAATGCTGTAAACCACTAAGTACGTTCATTGGAATTTTCTTTCGAATTTTACTTATTCCAGAAATTATTTATAATTTCAGTTTGACCACAAAGTGATAATTGACATTTTATGCTGGGTTGGAAAAAATGAGAAATTGAGGCAAAACCGGTTGAATTTTTTCAAAGATATTAAAGCTATTAAACTCTTAAAAAAACCTTCATACACATAAACATAATTTGTCTCTTAACTTTGGCGATGTTTTCAAATTGAAAGCAACTGGAATATTTAAAAGCTTCTTGGTGGATTCTTTGATACTATTAGCAGTTTCATATGCTATAAGGATGATACCTAAACTTTGATGTTGTCAACTTATAAAATTCGACTATTTCGAAAATTTTTGAGCAATTTTTCAAGAACTAAACGTGTTCTCAGCTTTCACATGCTTAGACCGTTCAAATCTGACTGGTGTGTAATTGACGACGATTAATGGATCCTAGGAGGTGGGAATATAAATATATTTTTAAATATCAAAATCGCATTATGTGATTACGTTTAATTATGTAATATGTTTGTTTATTATGTGTCGGGGGATTTAAATCTCTTATTTTGAAAACGATGGGCTACTGCCGATAAAATTGTTTTATCGAATTTTGAGAAATTATCTTCGCTGAAGATAAAAATTTCTCTTATTCGAATATGAATTAGTGACTTACATAACCATATGTACATATTTATTCTTAAGGTTGGGTCTTGTAATAAAAAAAGTACAAAGCCTACTATTAAACTTGAAATCTTTGTGATTTTTTTAAATTGATTATTTGTATCTTGTTAAATAAATGTATTTTGGAAAGAAAGACGGATTTTATTTATAAATAAATGACATAATTTGATCAACTATTATGTTGTAACAAGTACAATATTATTATCAACGATATCCTTATTATACTTATTGTTAGTGATATTATAAGTGTTATAAGACCAAGAAGAAATAAATTTTTGGATGTGATTTTTTGGCAATGTGGTACACTTAACAACAAGAATAAAATGTGTTTGGAGATCCCGTAACTGATCATATTTCTATACATGTCTAGGTATCTACAAAATGTAATGGTCTATGTCTGCTTGTGACACCTCGTTCCAAACATCTTGAACCATATAGACTAATTGTGCCAGAGTTTGTGGAAGACGGTGAAATGGTGAAAAGCGGACGTCTTCTCCCCATTGGATCCCACACATGCTCAATAGGATTTAAATTTGTTGAACGGGGTGGTCACGGCAGAACATCGACAAGAGTCTTGGAAAAAGTCTATAGTGTGGACGTGCGGTGTCTTGCTGAAAAAAAACATGTTGATGGTCATCTAAATAAGGCAGTAAAGTGGTTCGTAAGACGTTACCAACATATGCCACAGCTGTCATATTGTCTCGAATAAACACAAAAGGTAATCGGCTTAAATTGCTCAAACCATTACTCCAACAATGCTGTGCACTTTACTCCTAACAGCCAATCCAATATCACGTTGCTGCAATATTAATGCGGCGATATAACGTGCTATACTAACATGTTGACCTTCTTTTCCAAACCATTGGTCACCGAGTTGTGGCGTAGTAGCCAAACGGTTTCGAAAAGTTGTCTAAAGCGCCTGTCTTGACGTTTTGTGGTACCCTTCGGTGGATCTGTTGATTTGTTTCGTGTTTCTCTGCTTTCTTCTGTTCACACCGTCATTGCAGTAGAATTAACATGGCAGGCAATTTCGCGATAGGACAAACCAACTTCTAGAAAAGCCACAATTCTACCTCTGTCGAAATCCCTAAGATGGTAATATCATTACAGCTTTTGGATTGAAGACATTTTAGTACTTTTAAAACAAGTAGGAGAAGACATAACAACTACAAAAACTTCTACTTATCAGCTCCGAGAAGCCGTTTTCTTAACAAAAACTAAGAGGATAAACTTTTTTGTAAGAAACGTCGAAGATAAACCGTTGCAATGGTCACTATAATCACAGTATACAAACGAATCAGTATGAATAGCTGGTAAAAACTGAAAAGATGTCAAAAAGCTAGAATTTCTTTAAGTTTAATGTGTAAGATGGAGCCACTAATTTTTGTATTTACATAAGCAACTAATATTATTTGTTGTACACTGAAATGTTTTCTACTTCTTAATAAACTTTTACGTTGTATTTCTAGGATAATTTTAATTATTGTCTGGCCTTTGTCTTTCAATTTTTTATCATAGTATTTACAGTTATAAACTATTAGATTTAAATTGTGCAATACTAATTGCCTATAGTAAATCTAAAAATTGGCGGCTCCATCTTACACATTTAATTTGAAGGCATGCTAGTTTTTTGACAAAATTTTGGTTTTTTATTAGCTATCCATACTGATTTATTTCTATACTGCGCAACTAGCTAGGTAACTAGCCTTAAATTTACCCATGCTGTTGCCAAAAAATCTATTTCAAAAAATTATTTTGAGTGACGCAATAATTTTTTTCGAACCTGAAGGTGTTTCTTACCATTTCTTGTGCACAGAAAAAAAACTGCTGTTACGTCTGTCTAAAAAATAGTTGTCGTTGAGCTCAGATTGGTAGATGATGTATTTCTTCTGTTTTCAACTTCCACTTACACAACTTTTAGTCGATTTTGATTCTTTAATGTACCATACAAATTGTTTTTGGCTCCTTGGTTTCATTACTCTCTCGTCGTCACGTCTTTGTCTAATAAAGGTTTATGCTTACAGAGGCCGACATTTATAGAAACGCAAAATATAAAAAAGCAAATGATATAAAGATTAAGAATCAAAATAGTAAACATAAACTATTGCGAAAACAGATTTTAAAGCTATTGTTAAAAAAGTCTTAATAATTACCGATTTATTTTAAAAAATTCAGGTTTGTATCGGCTCTTTTGAATTAATAATTATTGATGACAACATAAACGATAAATACAAAGATGCCTATAACACTGAACCGAAAAGAGAAGACGAAGACTCGGTTGAGAGCGTAAAAAATCGTAACTTTATTCCTTGATGTGAAAACGGTAGAAGGTCGGAGGAGAGTAAAAATGTGTTGCTACTATATAATAAAAAATAAATTAAATAAAAAAAAATAAAAAAAACTTGAAAAGAACGACTAAGAAAAAGAAAAACCAACAAATATCCTAGACAAAAGTTAGCAACTGCAAAAAAATTAAAAGATTTTAATAAAACGCATTACATTGTTAAAAAAAAGCAAAAGAAGTCAAGCAACATATTAATTATCAGTGCAGCTGTTTAAAAAAATGTGATAAAAAAATAACAGAAAAAAAATTGTAATTTAGCTTTGTATGATTTACAAACAAGTTACATTAAAGCAATAAAGAAAACGACCTTTAGAAGGACTTGAAAAATCATACAGAATGTAACATTGAAAACTTCTACCTCTAATAACCTTTAAACAGGTGAAGATAAAAAATAACGAAAAAACTGTTTCAACAGAATCAAGGGGAAAGTAGGATGAGTATGTTATTTGGTTTGTAAGTGTTAGCACCCTAACCCCAACCCCTACAAACTTTAATAGAACTGTACCATTTGTAATACATCGAATAAAAGGTAAAGACCGGTACAGTGTGGCATAAAAAACCGCATCAAAGTATCTTTATTATTATCTCCGATATGGAGAAAACAAGTGATAAACGGATATTTTTGGAGATAAATTTTTGTCTATAAAACGATAATTAACCCTCTAATAAGGAAAAGATACTTGGAGTTGCTAGATGATATCATGGATCTTCTCATCGTAGATGCAAGTACAACAGACCCCAGATTAAACTCCGATAACATATTCTTCCAGCAGGATAGCGCACCACCTCATTATTTTAGACCTGTGAGGAAGTATTTAAACGATAGGTACCCACACAAATAAATAGGTCTAAAAGGTAGCATCAAATGGCCGGCTATATCGTCAGCTTTTGAACAGTTATTTGATGTTGATAAATATTACAGGACATCATTCGTCTATCAATTATCTTACTTCGTACCCCTGTTATTAGTAAAAATATTTTGTTGAATTTTTTGTGCCGCATTTTTTCGGTTCTTACCTCTTATTTGATGTATCACAAATGGTATAGTGTTATTAAAGTTTGTAGGAATGGGAGTTGAGGTACTAATTTTTTAATACTTATAGACCAAATAACGTACCCATCCTACTTCCCCGCCTTAATACTGTCAAAACGATTTTTTTCTTATTTTTTTTTTCTCACCTATTTAAAAGTTATTAGAGGTCAAAGTTTTCAATGTTACACTCTGTATACTAGAATGTGTTCTTGATTCAAGAGATATAGGCCTTGCAAATTAATATGCTGATTTCAAGTTGAGATAATACTGGTAGTATCGCAAATTTTAATAATTTTCCATGACAACAGCAAATCACAGCCCCAAATTTGTTTATTTTTCCAAAAAACAAAAATACTACCGGTATTATCTCAACTTGAAATCAGCCCATAAGTCGTAGAAGTAAAATAGTTGTAAAAACTATGTAAACAATCATAAAATTAAGTAGTCGTGGCCTTGATACAGTCGACCAGCTTTGCTTTCGATGTAACAAAGCGTAAAATAATTAATCATTGTCCAATTGGACAACTATGTCAATATTTTTTACTAATTGATTATAGAAGTGGAGCTGTGCCCTTGAACAAGAAGTAAGAAGTAATTGTTAAAAAAAAATATTGAGGTGCAACTTAAAAAATGAGTGGAAGAACTAATGAGGTCTGACAGCTGCGGTGGACAAAACTGCAATATAAAAATTGTATTAATGTTAAAAAAAGTTTAAACGCAGCACCTTACATTAAAAAAAATGTTTTATAGTATCTTGAGTGTAGACATAGTTTTTTGCCAAATGATACAGATTTCAAGAAAATATATAGAAAGAGCACTTAAAAAACAGATTTAAATATATACTTTGGAAGATTTTGTCTGCTATCTGATGGTACATTTTTTAAAACGTAATTTTTTTTACATTATAGTTGATTACTCAAATAGCCAATTTGGGGCTTGATTTTTTTTCATTTAGCATCATCCATGTTATAGTTGTACTCAAATTTCAAAATATGTATGTCCTAGCTGGATAAAAATTCAGAATAGTAAAAATAAGAAAATTTTTAAAAGAGAAACATGGCTTCTGAGAAAATTTTAAACAGTAAATCTGTTATTGATATATTTATTTTAATCAAAGACTTTCTTTACTTTATTCAAATTTACTTTTTATTGCGACAATAAGACAGCTTTTTGTTTTATTATTAAATAAGTTTCGATGTTGTTTAAAATATAACAAAACTTGTTTATGTTTAGTTAAACTAACATTTTTATTTTTAAATATTAAAAATATTAAATTTACTAGAAAAAAATTGTAAAAAAAAAATCGAATTATATTCTATAAGTTCTAAACATCATTTTGTCTCACGACGATTTTTGAGTAAGTAGCTATTAAATGCCTATGTTTTGTATCAATTGCATTAATATTTTTCTTTAGAAACAAGTTTTTTAAAAAAGAATTTTTATAACTTGTAAAAAAAAATTAAAAACCGAAAAAATTCAAGGTCCTAAACGTTATTTTGTGCTGCGGCGATTTTTGAGTATGTTAATTAGCTGCTATGTACCTATGCTAATTATAAATTTCATTAATATTTCAGTACGGCTTTATTAAAAAAAAAACTATTTTTTATTTAATAATGTATGGGTGAAAAATAACAATTATTAGCAGTGTTATTTATTAATTGTAGGTAATTGCAAATTATTATCAATAGTAAATTTGCTGTTTAAAATTTACTGAAAATGTTTGTTTCTCCTTATTATTGTTTATTATTTATTAATTTTAATTTATAACCGAAAGAAATTGTAATATGCGCATGCACAGCATTGTTTTCACTGCAACTAGCTGGGCCGCTGTACTTTTGAGGTGGCCCGGAGAAGCAGAAAATATTTCTATTGCTATCATAACCGTTGTAACATCAAGGACGAGGGCGCTGCTACTGTAACCTGTTCTGTGATTTTTCAAATAAGTCAGTTTTTGAGTTGGAAATAGAGGTAAATTCTCTAATTGCTTGTTCTGGTGCTCTAGTTGTATTATTACAGATGTCTGAAGACACCAAGAAGAAGATAAAAAAAGTTCATGAAGTGAAAGAGACTTTCCAAGCACTTCTGGAATTATCACATCTTTTAAATACTGGTTTGGATTCAGAGAGTTTGGCCATTTGTGTAAGGCTTTGTCAAGCTGGCATTAATCCGGATGTGCTTGCCATGATTGTACGAGACTTGCAAAAAGAAGTTGAACTTGATGCAAGAACTAAACATGAACAAGCTGAACAAGCACAAACTAAACATGAAAATGCTACGACTAATTCTGAACATGCAAGAACCGAAAATGAAATAACCTTGGAAAAGACTAGAGATGAAAATGCAAAAAATAAATAATAACAAGAACGTCATATTTCCACATCTTTATTTACAAAAAAATGTAACAAAAATATATTAATAATGTTGTTTTACGTTATAATTCTTCTTTTCTATTTGAGAATTCCCCTTGATACACTTTGCCTTCAATTGAGACACTTTCACACTTTTCTTGCTTTACAAGATAGTCTTTTGCAGTCCAAGCTTGAGAGCCGTCTTTAAACAAGAAGATTGCCCTATTATCGTCCACAAGATACCTAAAGTATCCAACTTTAGTCATACATTGCAAAAAAAAAAATTATTCAAACCTCTCTGCTTGAATGTGATTATTCCAAAGACTAGTTTGCCACAATTTCGTTACTTCCTCTGTTTCTTCCTTTGTGGGATTCCCAGAAACACTAACGAAAGTCATTAAAGTCCTTCCTTTTTTCGTAGCTTCAAGTAATCCTTGAGGATCATTTGGATCTAATTTGGTCATGTCTATTTTTGGCATTGGACGTAAATGCTCAGGTAATTCATCTTCTTCCAAGGGCTCATCATCCTCCTAAGCGACAAAAAAACAATTTCCATTTACAAAAATCAAAAATTTCACTTACTTCCCACTGTTCTAGTAAACGTTCCATATCCGCGTCTGAAAAGTCCCGAATATCTTTTTTCGCCCATTCTGGCTTCTCATTTTCTTTAAATTTTTTCGTTAGTGCAACATTTACCAAACATAGAAAAAACAAAATTAAAATTTTCATTTTTGTACAAAACATAACCTATAATAATGGATCAATCCCACGCTCACGCATGCACAAACGCCAAAGTACAATTTGTCTAGAAATAATGAATTTTATGGTTCAAGCACACAAACTAGTTTATTAACATTAAGGATATCTAGTAAAAAATTTCAACAAAGCGATCAGCAGGATATTAACAACTTTAGAAAAACGGCAGTCTCTTGATCTCCAAAGTCCCAAAAAAAATAATAATAGTACCATTAGATTGAAGCATTTATAGACAAGCTACATCTTGAATATGCAACCAGTAATTCATAATTCAAATTATACAGCTGATTTACAGTCACTAAAATAACACTAGTCTACAAAATTAAACTTTATTTTTTTATCAAATAAAATGCATTTTTTGCATAAGCTACTAAGGGTAGTGTGACACTTCTAAGGCCTGGCCAGTTCAAAAAATGAGATTTTTGAATGATCGTCTAGTATGTTTGTTATTAGGACTCTACGTTGTGTTTTGTATTTATTTGTTCGTTGTTTAAGCACTGTGTATCAAGGAAGAGTAAAACAGCTGAAATTGAATAAGGACATTTATTCAAAAATTATTACAAGTGTGTATTTGGTTAGCCTAAGATTAGGCAACCCGTTATACAATTTAAACCTTATTCGTAGTTATACAACCCAGAATACGTTGCATCCCTTGAAGGGTTACAACACCTATTCCGGTGTCAAAACCACTGCAGGCCAGAAAAGGGTTAAACCCTGAGTTAATTGCAAAGCTGATTAAACACCTCTGACTCAGAAAATTAATAGATAAGAGTGCGTAGAAGCCTCCCCAAAGAACCAACTACCGCGTACTCTCTTTCCCTAATATGTCCCATTTTCGGGAGTCTTTTTTGTTTGTTAATAATTAGCTAGGCAGTCTTTTTATCGCCATGTTTTAAGTGTGCCATAGTACTACACCCGGGCTGGCTTGGTCTTTTCCCGTGGTGGGGTAGTGGTCCCCGGCTTGGCCAGGAGAATAGTAAAGAGTTTGCAATTAAAGTGCTATGTAATGAGTCAGATGAGCGTAATCAACTATTGGTTAATTACTAATTACAGCAAAAAAGGCCGTTAGTAGTTAGACACGTACAAGTCATACGCGGAGCTAACTTAATATAAAAATAAATAAATGAGTGAACGAATTAACAATTGGCAGATTTGATTATAATTTCCAGCGACTCCCCTGTGACTATAAGTCGTTGGACACAGCTATAAAGTGATAAAATTTAGCTTTTTACCCCTTTGATACCGACCTGTGAAATTGTGGTCAATCTCGGGACTGAGTGGCCGATCGCCGCCCACGAGGGGCTGTTCTGCGGTTTCTTTTGGCATCGTGGTCCGCTAATTAATAAAGAGAAATTATTAGTATACGAGTTTATAACCTGGGAAAGGTTTAACCCGTTTAAACCGATTTCTCGTCGAAATAACGAAAATAATTGGCCAAGAGATTTATCCGCGGCAGGCTCAACTCGTCACAGACAGAGAAGCTCTACTTTGGACAACCGACGACCAATTTCTCGTCAAAATAACGAAAATAATCGGCAAGAGAGTTCAAAGAGTTATCTGCGGCGGGCTCAAACTCGTCACAGACAGAGAAGCTCCACTTTCGATAACTGGTTACCGATTTCTCGTCGAAACAACGAAAATAATTGGTCAAGAGAGTTATCTGCGGCGGGCTCAAACTCGTCACAGACAGAGAAGCTCCACTTTCGATAACTGGTTACCGATTTCTCGTCGAAACAACGAAAATAATTGGTCAAGAGAGTTCGCAGCGGGCTCAAACTCGTCACGGACAAAGAAGCTCCACTTTGGACAACTACTGACCAATTTCTCGTTGAAAATAACGAAAATAATCGATTACAATAAACAGTCTTTTCCACTAAAGGAAAAAAATAAATTTATTAAAAATCGTTAATAAGGCTCAGACTCGTCACGGACAGAGAAGCTCTCATCAACATGGAGAATGGTAAAACATTCTCTGACGATGGCTTTTCTGGGGGTTCCTTTTATATCCAAATTTTTAGTGACGTCAAGGGTGGCTACGTGACTTTTCTCAGGGGGTTGCTTGTGTGTTCCCTCAGTCTGGGAATTTTAATTAATTTGTGGTGATAAGATTATGTTCTTTTGGCCTTTTTCTCGTTATGAATTTGGTGATTTTCGACCCAAAAGCGTTTGTTTGGCGCTGTTACCGGTCTGTCATCACTCCCTTGATAAGAGAATTTCAGGCGCCAGCTTGGTCGAACCGCGACTCGTTTTCCCATCTAAAATCTTCGATTTTTTGATTAATTTAGCTAAAACATAATCGATTAACCGGCCACTGGAACAATTAAACAAATAATTATGTTAAACATCATGTTCCCATGATGTTGATCTTGATAAATAACTGACTCCGGGGTTGATTCGCTAAAAGAGAAACTGTAAAATCAAAAACAACAAATTACAATACTCGGGCCCGAGATAAATAAACAATTTGCAATTGTAAATATGTAGCCAGTCTTGCTGGACATCATCTCCTTCATGACCACCTGTTAAACCGACAATTAATAGTATTATTGTCTCTAAGAATGCTGAAAAATTACTAGGCTTATCAGATAACAGTTATACACATTACATTTGCATAAAAACAATTACCAAATACAAAGTACAAGAAATGTAGCACAACCCTAACTCATTTGTGTATACCATTACCAACCCTTTCCTGTAATAAACATTAAAAATAATGTCGCTGTATTGTTAGTTGCATATATTAAAAAGCCAGCCAGACCTGGATGGTCTCAGTAGTTAAGACACAATTTTTTGATTTCTGCTAACACGTCACAATTCTTAGAAAAAACGTTTTTTTTTTCACTTTTTTAAATAAGATGTCATTATTTGACTGACGATGACAACTATACTACTAGACCAATTTTAAGTGTAAGATTCAGTTAGTCGCAGAATTACATGGTCTTTAAATTGCTGTAAAAGTTTTTGGTCTAAGAAACGCTGTTTAAAAGTTATAGCCAGAAAAATATGTTAACTTTCAACCTGTTGTTCGCAAAATGTTAATTTTTCTGGAATATACTCTTTCTAGAATTATTTAAAAAAAGTTATTCATTTAATGAGTGGCGTTACCATTTTTTCATACTTTTTTTTTCGGAAAACCTTGGAAGTACGAGTGACAAACATGGCAAGCGATTTCATCAAGATCTGAAAGCATTTGCAATACATATCAAGGTTCTTGGGATCAGAACATACTAGGCGATTATTGATGGTCTGCTGTAAGAGACACAGATGCAAGTAGTTATAAAAAATTAGCTTAAACTCTACATTCTTAATTTTTTATTCATTGTTTCTGTTGTAATATTTTTCTTATTAAATATCTTAAAAGTTTGACGTGCTGTTTTTTTTTTAACATTTTTTCTAAGTTGAGGGAGCCTTATATAGCAAAAATATATAGATCTCATTTAAAAAAAATGTAGACTAATGTAATTACTAATTACTAAAATTTCGTGACTGTAGGTAATTATCGTTAGACGTGCTCTCTCTTGGTACCATCGCGCATCGCGTCTAGATCTCTGTAATGTAGTGTAGGTCTATGTATTATTACAATTGCTATGGTAATGAATAAACAATTTTTTTAAAAAGAAAAATTTTTCGTGAATTCAAGCACAATTTCTTGGCTGTTGAATATATGCGTTTAAATCATTCAGTACTTGAACATTCTTTACCATCAACATGTAAGTCAACTTCTAAAACCTTTCTTCTTAAAAGTAGTGCAAGAAGCGCTAACAATTTTCTTTTTAAGTTCAACTTAAATCTGTGAGGGAGGCCAAACTAAACTAAAATCAGAAAACAGGAGTTAAAAAGAATATCACTAATCAGACTCATCATCTCTATCAACTATACTCAGAATATACGCGTTTAGAACATCCAGTACTTGAAAATCTTTTACCACCAACATGTAAGTCAACTTCTAGAAAACTTTCTTCTTAAAAGTAGTGCAAGTAACGTTGACAATTTTCTTTTTAAGTTCAACTCAAATCTATGAAGCGGAGGCCAAACTGAACTAAACGCAGACTCATCCATCGAGAAACCAAATAGGTACAGGTGTTCAGAAGAAGTTTAGTAATCAGAAGAAATTCAAGAAGAAACGCTCAATTCAAACCTGTGAGGCGAGGCCAAAACAAATTATACTCAGACTCATCCATCGAGAAGCCAGACTCATATCCATCGAGAAGCCAGAAAACAGGAGTTAAGAAAGACATCAGCAATCAGAAGAAATTCAGGAAGAAACACTAAACTCAAATTTGTGAAGAGAAACCCAACTAAATTATACTCAGACTTCTCTATCGAGAAATCAGAAAACAGGAGTTCAGAAGAATATCAAGAATCAGAAGAATATCAGGAATCAGAAGAAATTTACGAAGAAACTATCTTTGGAAAAATTAAACTCCAAATTATATCTAGCACCTTTGGATTACACCAAAAACGATGACGCTCTAATGTATTCTGAAAAATAGCGCTGGCTGGAGTAACTCCCAAAGGCAACCGGTTAACCTATATATCCCTTTCTGTGTACTCTAAGTTGTCTTACAGTGTTTTCATCCAACACAAATGGGTTGTATGCATCACCAAGGTCAATTTTCCTCCGTTTAGTTGTTTGCCTCTCACCAAATTCCGATGTCTTGTACTTTGGTAAACTGTTTTCATAGCACTAGTTATTCCACACTAGGTTTTTAAGATTAACATTAATATCAACAAGTTGCAGAGGGTCGTATTTCTAAATTTTACATAATTCAAAATTTTCAATTTTACATTATTTTTTTTAGTTTTCCCAGTCTTATTTCATCTATCGTATTTCTTCCATAAAAATTTTCAGTTTGCGATTGATTTTAGCACAGTTCGAGCTTAGGAAATTAGTCATCTTCGCAAACTTATACTAGCCAATTTCGAAAACTGACTAGAAAGATCCGAAAGAAATTTGGGATACGTGGGAACATTAATTCCTCGAGTTCATTGATATTTTTTTGTTTAGCTTGAATATAGAGTTGGAATGCAGTTACTCTATTAAATACTTTGATATTATACATAAGCGCCCAACGCTGGTCATTTAGTTCATTCATTGTTAAAACGTCGAGCTGGCAGAAACATATCTGTTATATTTAATCATGTCAGTTTTCTGTAAGACTAGATTAACGCAAACAAAAAAATTTTCGAAATTCTGATTGTTTTGTTTAACTGTTAAAAATTTCAGAATAACTTTGAAGAACAATAAGATGGCAATTTATCTTCCTTTTTAGTACGTATCTCCAAATCCAGATATTTCTTTCTTTTGTTTCATTTACGCCTTTTAAAGTAAAGATTTTCGTTTTATGCCATAGCAGATTTTTTCTACATTCCCAAAGCCAACCTGTTTACCTTGTATAGACCCTTCTGCGTATTCTAAATTAGTAGTCTTGCAGTGGTTTCATGTTATATTTTGTCCAAAACTGTATTAACACTTTTATCACATAAAAATTGTATATATATTTTCCAAACAAATTTTTCAAAAAAATTGTTAATTTTTTTAATGACATTCAAAATGGTGTACACGGAAATTTTTTGAAGTCACTTCTAACCTTTAGACCTTATAAAATCTTTTATAAATAAATGCCACGAGCATTTAATGATAGCTATGTATCAAGACACGAGCATGAAAATTATTAAATGAATATAGGTATTTTTTGAACATTGTTTTTTATTTATTCACCTTAAATATGACCACCATCTTTAGTTAAATCGTCCTAACTATGAAATTGGTAAAACTATTTTTTTTATTTCATTTCAATGTAATTATTTGGTATAAAATAATTGAATATATTTAATCAAAATCAAAGCTTCTTTAAAATAGGAAAAAAATGTAGGGAGGACTATTAGTTAGGTCGTCAGATTACTTCAACCACTTTTAAGCCATATTAATTAAGTACAAATTAAAGCCTAAAAAAAGTCTTTTGGAAAAAATTTGAATTTGCAGACCAAAATACTTGAACAAATCTTTAGTTAAATATGTTGATACGTAAATAATCTATTGTCAAGTGCATTGGTTTTTAAATTTCCTGCCCAAATTTTGATCCAATATGGCGATCAGTACTGTATAAGTAAAATTTAGTGATTTTAATAAGTTGATGACTACTGCAGCGCTAAAATTTTTGAATTTATGTCTAAAGTTAATTTTTTTTGAGTTTTAATTCCTACCTGAAGATGACAACTTTGTTGTCGAAACGTGCGTCGTATCAAGAAAGGAGTTTGGTGTTAGTGGGTGTTTTACTTTCCATTTTTCATTTAAACACACCAAGAAGATCCAACAACAACAAGATTTATTTATGACTGTAACGAAGACCAGAGTAGCTGAATTTCCCTCTTTTGTCTATCTCGGTCTAACTTTCACGTTGATCCCTCTAACCTTTTCTATCGTTGAAAAAATTTTAGTTAGTCTTCAAACAGATTTCTATCACCAACTGGGCTACCAGTCTTATCTTGTGAAGCACATTCGGCCAAAGCCAATTTAATTAAGTAAAAAGCATAGGAAAATAAAAACTTTATTAAAAATGTAAAAAAATATTAACAACAAACAAAATTATGGTGTTTTTCTCATCAGAAAAGCCATTCCATGAACCCTGAAATGGTTGCTAAGCTCCAACGTATCCTCAAACTTTTTTAAGCAAATCCTGCACTGATTTTCCTCCACTGGTCCTTGATGTTCTCCTAGTCCCAATTTCAATTTATTTTGGAGCTCCTCAATCGCATGCTTATCGTAACATTCATTTTCTGCGAAATACTGATTAGGGTCTGTGATTTTATGAAAGTGAGTTAAATGTTTGATCAAAGAAGGCTTAACAACGAAACACTCTCCACATTCCATACATTGATATGAAGTTGAGATGTCTCGATGTCCCATTATATGCTGATGAAACTCAGGTCTCTCTGTATTTCTGTAATCACATAACCTGCAATAGTAGGTACCGTCAAAAGCAATCGGTTTATCAGCTTGAAGATCTGTTTCTTCAACTTTCTTGTTTTTTAGAGCATAACCCGCACTTCTTTTACGTTTTCGAATTTTAAGATATTGGGGAGTTTTTGCAGAATCATTACCCGAACTGCAGCTTGCTTTATTTTCAGTATCACTTGATTTCTCATTTGAATTTGTCTCATCTGACTCTTTTGACTCATTACATGCATTGATTGCCACAATAGGATTATTGTACTTGCATAATTTCATATGGGCATTTTTATTTTCAAGATTTACTTCTTCTGTACACAACAAGCACGTTACTTTTTTCTCATCAGCACCAGGAGTTACGCGAAGGTGATTTATTTGTTTACAGTTATTACAAGCTTTAAAGGTATCTTTCTCTTTAAATTGCATCTTGTAGCTACAAAAATGGCAACTTCCTGTTATCAGATTCGATGTTTTATCTTTCTGACACTTCTGCTTATGTACAGCATACGTGTTAGTCGACCGGAAGTAACTCCGACACGACCTACACATAAAAATATATACCATTCTTTCTCTATCCTCCAAATGCCATCTGATATGTTCGCCAGCTTCTTCCGTTTCTAAAGTCGGTGAATTTTTACAAACCAAGCAATTAAAAGATTTCACTGCCGTACAACACTCGTGAGTTTTTGCATGTTCAGCAAAATCCGACTCGTTCAAAAAATTCGAACTACATTCGCTACATCTGAATATAGCATAAAAATGATTAGAAAAATGAGCAGAATAGGTATTAGGCAAAACAAACAATTTGCCACATTTATACGCCGGACATCTGTATCTCACTTGTTTGCATAAATGAAAACAAACATTATCCATATGTTTGTCTAAAGTTTCGCAAGATTCAAAATTTTTGCCACACTCAGGGCATACAAAAGGAAAACCGTTTTCGTGGGTCCTCAAATGTGCCGCTTGGGAGCATTTCGTAGGTGCCACGTACTTGCAAATGTAACAATACAACGACTGATCTAACGGCTTGTTACGGCCTTGAAAATGCTCCAAAAGACTGCCTTCAATAATCGCTTTACACTCAGTACAATGCAGCTTTTCATAACTTAAGGACTCTATTTTCGAAATAATAGGAAGTGTAAATTCATCTTGAACTTCCTGTTTTATCTCAGGCTCAGGCTCAAGCTCAGGCTCAGGCTCAGGATCGCCGTTTGTTACTGGCACCTCAGCGTCTTGGGTTGGTTCCTCGTACTCTTCATGCACGAATTCACACAAAGGAAAATTCAGCGAAATTTGCTTCAATACTAAAGGGACCTCATTCGGGTTTTCAGGAGATCGAAATGACAGATTATAGGGGTGCATTGTTATTATCTCTTTTCCAGCATCATTAGCATCCGGTGTATAAAACTGATTGTTGATGTAGGTGTCACCATCAACAAATTCTTCCTCTTCGTCGTATAAAAAAGGAAAACTTTCGTGTCTATCAAATCCAGCCAAGTCTAATGGCAGTGACCGAATATCAACATTTGACAAATTGATGTAACCTTCATTTAAACTAAAATGTTTTCTTACATGCAGCAGAAATGAACAGCGATTGTAGAAAGTAAACGTGTTTGTACAATCCGTACATTTGTACTTAATGATGATCACCCGTCGGTTTATATGATCTTGAAACGTCAATTTAGAAGATAACCTAAAAAAATATGTAAAATACTGCCAGGGAAAAATTGGAGGATTTACAAAGTGTTGCAGGCGTAGCAAGAGTACACTCTAAGCCCTAAGTGAGGCCTAAAACCAATCCATGTCAGCGAATTGTCAAATAAAGTGTTCCATTTTGATAGCGGAGTGTGATTATTAGTCTAAAACAAGAAAATGTATGAGCTAGCAGCTAAACAGAAGAGATATTATCGAGAAAGCATTCAATTCAACAATTTTTTATTCGTAGGTAATTAAGGATGTCAGAATTAAACCAATTATAGAAAAGTTTTTCGTCACAAAAATAGTAGGTACCAAGAAACCAACTTTGCAATTACATTATTAACCCGATCAGATCATTGGTAGCGGAGACAATACAGAAAACTTGAAAAATTGAGCGTTTTGTCAAAAATCCATAACTCCGCCATTTTTATTTTGTAGGGCTGGTTCTTTGCAAATTTAACAATTTATGTGTTCTTTACCATTAGTTTTGACAAAATTGCAATTTGAATTTTTGAAGGCAGTGTCTAAAAGCCCAATTTTAACAAAATAACTCCAATAACTAACAAGAAATTAAACTAAACTGCAAATCCAAAATTTAAGTTCAAAGTTTTAAAATGTAAAAACTTGTAATTTCTTAGACTACAGTTGATATACACGTATAGAAAAATTATGAATAAATAGAGTCCAAATTAAGTTCTCTTTCAATGGTAAGATTTCCATTTTCTTCAGATATGTAAAAAAAATGTCTAACAATATGACACTATTCACTTATGTGGTAGAAAGAAGACAGTCTTTCTTCCACCACACAAGTAAGACAGTTTTCCTTTCCATTTCTTCAAATTTAAAAAAAAAATGTCTAACAATATAACACTATTCACTTGTGTGGTGGAAAGAACACTGTTAAAACCAAACTAAGTTCTGTTTAATAACGTTTCAATGGCAAGATTTCTATTATCTTCAGATTTAAAAAAAAATGTCTAACAATATGCCATTATTCACTTATGTGGTAGAAAGAAGACAGTCTTTCTTCCACCACCCAAGTAAGACAGTCTTCCTTTCCATTTCTTCAGATTTGAAATAAAATGTCTAACCATATGACACTATTCGAAAAAAGACTGTCTTACTTGTGTGGTAGAAGGAACACTGTTAAAAGCAAATTAATGACGTTTCAATGGTAAGATTTATATTTTCTTCAAATTAAAAAAAAATGTCTAACAATATGACACTATTCACTTATGGGTAGAAAGTAGAGAGTGTTTCTTCCACCACACAAGGCTTTCCATTTCTTCAGGTTTAAAAAAAAATTTCTAACAATATGACACTATTCACTTGTGTGGTGGAAGGAAGGTTGTCTTACTTGTGTGATGGAAGAAGGACTCTCATAGTTGTGTGGTGGAAGGAAGACTGTCTTACTTGTGTGATGGAAGAAGGACTGTCTTACTTGTGTGGTGGAAGGAAGACTTTCTTACTTGTGTAGTGGAAGGAAGACTGTTAAAACCAAATTAAATTTTCTTTAATAACGTTTCAATAGTAAGATTTCTATTTTCGTTAGATATAAAAAAATGTCTAACAATATTCACTTATGTGGTAGAAGAAAGACAGTCTTCCTTCCACCACACAAATAAGAAAATCTTCCTTTCTTCAGATTTGGAAAAAAATGTCTAATAATATGACACTATTCACTTATGTGGTAGAAAGAAGAGTCTTTCTTCCACCACAAAGTAAGACAGTCTTCCTTTCCATTACTTTAGATTTGAAAAAAAAATGTCTAACAATATGACACTATTCACTTGTATGGTGGAAGGAAGATTGTAAAACCAAAATAAGTTCTCTTTAATGACCTTTTAATAGTAAGATTTCTATTTTATTCAGAATTGGAAAAAATGTCTAACAATATGACACTATTCACTAGAAAGACTGTCTTCTTTCTACCACAAAAGTTAATAGTGTCATATTGTTAGACTTTTTTTTCAAATCTAAAGAAAATGGACGTCTTACCATTGAAACGTCATTTAAGAAAACTTATTTTAAACTCTATATCTTCATAAACTTTTCATATAAATTTTAAAAGATCGCTTAAACCCGAGATACCCAAAATGAGACTGAGTAATGGTATGACGGTTCACGAGCCGACTCTGTTAGACATGGCTTCCTCCTGCAATAGAATGAACTTGTCCGTCGTGTATACACGTCAATGTCCTTTTCTCATTTCATTTTCACTATACCAAGTTAGTAAATTCAAAATTGCCAAACCAAAACACCCAATGATGCCCCAATATACTGTCACAATAACCCCTAGTATGTCAATATTGAAAAGGACTTTAGCGGAATATAATTCAAACTATGTTTAAAGTAATCACATAGTAGGTTTCCTGCTACTATTTTTGCCCCAGAATCACCCATTTTATGTTCTATTGCAATCAATAGTACACAAAATGAGTGTTAGTAATTAGGCCAACGCCTAAATGAAAAGTGGGTGAAATCCATTTGTCACAAAATTGTTTTTAAATAATTTTCCATTCTATACAACCTAAACTCATCTTTAGGTATGAAAATTAGACTTGTCCTATGTGTAGTTTTACTACAGATGGCATACTTAAGTAACTATCTAATAATATTAGCTGGTTAATATTCGATTTTACAGCTTTTCTACAAAATCTGGATGTTGATTTTTACCGACTTTTCATTCTTAGATCCTCAATTTTTTGCTTATAAATAAAAAAATTCCGGTAAATGATACTACTTTTATTCGTTTCCTGATATAGTAAGTTGAGTCCATCAAGTGACCTACACCTTTGACGTGCAAATTATGTCATATTAAATTTTAACAAATTTATAATTATTAGGCATTTAACAACCTCTTTCTGTTATTTTCTCATCGTAAAAACATTTCCTACTCTGATATTGGTCTTAATACTAATAGTAATAGTTCAGTTTTCACTTACCCAGGAAACACTGCTGCTGGCAGATAGCATGGTCGACGTTCGCAAATTACACCTAAAATTTATAACTGAAATGAATTATAAGTATAAATAGTATCAATTTGTTACCAAAACACCAAATTCAGTCCTAAAAAAGGCTTTTTTCTGTCTGGAATTCGACAACTTCAATTGCTGGCGATGACAGTCGCCGGTTTGTTTACCTCACTACTGCACTCACTGCCTACTAGATCAGCATAACACCTGTTGGGTTGATGTAGTATAGCATAGATGGCGCCACTATCACTGTAGGAAAGTCACACAACTTTAGGTTCTTACAATGTAAAAATTTTTATTAAAAATAAATATTTGTATAAAGGCAATTTTAAATATATAACAATAAATGCAAAAAAATGTCTAACAATATGACACTATTCACTTGTGTGGTGGAAAAAAGACTGTCTTACTTGTGTGGTGGAAGGAAGACTTTCTTACTTGTGTGGTGGAAGGAAGACTTTCTTACTTGTGTGGTGGAAGGAAAACTGTCTTACTTGTGTGATGGAAGAAGGACTATCTTACTTGTGTGGTGGAAGAAAAACTTTCTTACTTGTGTAGTGGAAGGGAGACTGTTAAAACCAAAATAAATTTTCTTCAATGACGTTTCAATTGTAAGATTTCTATTTTCTTCAGATTTGAAAAAAAATGTCTAACAATAATATGACTTTATTCACTTATGTGGTAGAAAAAAAGTCTTTCTTCCACCACAAAGTAAGACAGTCCTCCTTTCCATTACTTCAGATTTGAAAAAAAAAATGTCTAACAATATGACACTATTCACTTGTGTGGTGGAAGAAAGACTGTCTTACTTGTGTGGTGGAAGGAAGACTGTTAAAACCAAACTAAGTTCTCCTTAATGACGTTTCAATGGCAAAATTTTTATTTTCTTCAGATTTAAAAAAAATGTCTAACAATATGCCATTATTCACTTATGTGGTAGAAAGAAGACAGGGTGGTTGGAACAAACCTTATATCTTCATAAACTTTTCATATAAATTTTAAAAGATCGCTTAAACCCGAGATACCCAAAATGAGACTGAGTAATGGTATGACGGTTCACGAGCCGACTCTGTTAGACATGGCTTCCTCCTGTAATAGAATGAACTTGTCCGTCGTGTATACACGTCAATGTCCTTTTCTCATTTCATTTTCACTATACCAAGTTAGTAAATTCAAAATTGCCAAACCAAAACACCCAATGATGCCCCAACATACTGTCACAATAACCCCTCGCATGTCAATATTGAAAAAGACTTTAGCAGAATATAATTCAAACTACGTTTAAAGTAATGGCACAGAAGGTTTCCTGCTACTATTTTTCCCCCAGTATCACTCATTTTATATTCTATTGCGATCAATAGTACACAAAATGAGTGTTAGTAATTAGGCCACAAAATTGTTTTTTTTTTTAAATAATTTTTTATTCTATACATCCTAAACTCATCTTTAGGTATGAAATTAGACTTGTCCTATGTGTAGTTTTACTACAGATGGCATACTTAAAAAACTATCTAATGATATTAGCTGGTTAATATTCGATTTTACAGCTTTTTTACAAAATCTGGATGTTGATTTTTACCGACTTTTTATTCTTAGATCCTCAGTTGCCTGTTTTTGCTTAAAAATGAAAAAAAATTCCGGAAAATAATACTACTTTCATTCGTTTCCTGATGTAGTAAGTTGAGTCAATCAAGTGACCTACACCTTTGACGTGCAAATTATGTCATATTAAATTTTAACAAATTTATAATTATTAGGCATTTAACAACCTCTTTCTGTTATTTTCTCATCGTAAAAACATTTCCTACTCTGATATTGGTCTTAATACTAATAGTAATAGTTCAGTTTTCACCTACCCAGGAGACACTGCTGTTGGCAGATAATATGGTCGACGTTCGCAAATTACACCTAAAATTTATATTTGAAATGAATTATAAGTATAAATAGTATCAATTTGTTACCAAAACACCAAATTCAGTCCTGAAAAAGGCTTTTTTCTGTCTGGAATTCGACAACTTCAATTGCTGGCGATGACGGTCGCCGGTTTGTTTACTTCACTACTGCACTCACTGCCTACTAGATCAGTATAACACCTGTTGGGTTGATGTAGTATAGCATAGATGGCGCAACTATCACTGTAGGAAAGTCACACAACTTTAGGTTCTTACAATGTGAAAATTTTTATTAAAAATATACATATATTTGTATAAAGGCAATCTTAAATATATAACAATAAATGCAAAAAAATGTCTAACAATATGACACTATTCACTTGTGTGGTGGGAGGAAGACTGTCAAAACCAAATTAAGTTCTCTTTAATGACGTTTTAATGGAAGATTTCTACTTTCCTTAGATATAAAAAAATGTCTAACAATATTCACTTATGTGGTAAAAACAAGAGTCTTTCTTCCACCACCCAAGTAAGACAGTCTTCCTTTCCATTTCTTCAGATTTAAAAAAAAATGTCTAACAATATGACACTATTCACTTGTGTGGTGGAAGGAAGACTGTCTTCTTTTCACCACATAAGTGAATAGTGTCATATTGTTAGACTTTTTTTTCAAATTTGAAGAAAATGGAAGTCTTACTAATGAAACGTCATTTAAGAAAACTTATTTTAAACTCTATATCTTCATAAACTTTTCATATAAATTTTAAAAGATCGCTTAAACCAGAGATACCCAAAAGGAGACTGAGTAATGGTATGACGGTTCACGAGCCGACTCTGTTAGACATGGCTTCCCCTTGTAATAGAATGGACTCGTCCGTCGTGTATACACGTCAATGTCTTTTTCTCATTTCATTTTCACTATACCAAGTTAATAAATTCAAAATTGCCAAACCAAAACACCCAATGATGTCCCAACATACTGTCACAATAACCCCTCGTATGTCAATATTGAAAAAGACTATCAGAATATAATTCAAACTATATTTAAAGTAATCACTAGGGCTCGGTGGGAATATGGGTACAAAAACGCTATGCAGTCGTCTAGCTAACTACTCGCATCCGCCACGCCATAAAACATTGATACTTGAATTGGTCGATAGCGGTATTAGTTCGATACTACTAACGACCAATTCAAGTATCAATGTTTTACCGCGTGGCGGATGCGAGTAGTTAGCTAGACGACTGCATAGCGTTTTTGTTCCCATATTTCCACCGAGCTCTAGCAATCACACAGTAGGTTTCCTGCTACTATTTTTGCCCCAGAATCACCCATTTTATGTTCTATTGCAATCAATAGTACACAAAATGAGTGTTAGTAATTAGGCCAACGCCTAATTGAAAAGTGGGTGAAAACCATTTGTCACAAAATAGTTTTTTTAAATAATTTTCCAATCTATACAACCTAAACTCATCTTTAGGTATGAAAATTAGACTTGTCATATGTGTAGTACAGATGGTATACTTAAATAACTATCTAATGATATTAGCTGGTTAATATTCGATTTTACAGCTTTTTTACAAAATCTGGATGTTGATTTTTACCGACTTTTTATTCTTAGATCCTCAGTTGTCTGTTTTTGCTTAAAAATGAAAAAAAATTCCGGTAAATGATACTACTTTCATTCGTTTCCTGATATAGTAAGTTGAGTCAATCAAGTGACCTACACCTTTGACGTGCAAATTATGTCATATTAAATTTTAACAAATTTATAATTATTAGGTATTTAAAAGCCTCTTTCTGTTAATTTCTCATCGTAAAAACATTTCCTACTCTGATATTGGTCTTAGTACTAAGAGTAATAGTTCAGTTTTCACCTACCCAGGAGACACTGCTGTTGGCAGATAGTATGATCGACGTTCGCAAATTACACCTAAAATTTATAATTGAAATGAATTATAAGTATAAATAGTATCAATTTGTTACCAAAACACCAAATTCAGTCCTAAATGAGTCTTTTTTCTGTCTGAAATTCGACAACTTCAATTGCTGGCGATGACAGTCGCCGGTTTGTTCACCTCACTACTGCACTCACTGCCTACTAGATCAGTATAACACCTGTTGGGTTGATGTAGTATAGCATAAATGGCGCCACTATCACTGTAGGAAAGTCACACAACTTTAGGTTCGTACAATGTGAAAATTTTTATTAAAAATAAATATTTGTATAAAGGCAATTTTAAATATATAACAATAAATGCAAAAAAATGTCTAACAATATGACACTATTCACTTGTGTGGTGGGAGGAAGACAGTTAAAACCAAATTAAGTTCTCTTTAATGACGTTTCAATGATAAGATTTCTATTTTCTTTAGATATAAAAAAATGTCTAACAATATTCACTTATGTGGTAGAAAGAAGACAGTCTTTCTTCCACCACACAAGTAAGACAGTCTTCCTTTCCATTTCTTCAGATTTTAATAAAAATGTCTAACAATATGATTCCACTATTCACTTGTGTGGTGGAAGAAAGGCTGTCTTACTTGTGTGGTAGAAGAAAGACTGTTAAAACCAAATTAAGTTCTCTTTAATAACATTTCAAAAGTAAGATTTCCATTTTCTGGTGGTTTAAAAAAAATGTCTAACAGTAATACACGATTCACTTATGTAGTAGAAGGAAGACAATCTTTCTTTCTCCACACAAGTAAGACAGTCTTCCTTTCCATTTCTACAGATTTGAAAAAAAAAAATGTCTAACAATCGTAGCTTTCCTTTTGCAAACGCTTCTGAGCTGAGATCAGCTGAACTGATATGATCAGCTCACCTTAAATCATCTCAGTACAGTGGTTAAAAGGAACTCACATCTGAGTTTCTCGTCTCAGTTAACCTCAATCTAACGATTTAACTGTTAGTCAAGTGTTTAGCCATCTTTTATTTCTTAACTAATAATAATAATTTATTGTGTTAGAATTTACAAAATAAATTTACACTCGTCTAAAACAATTTGATACAGATTCAATATATTTTAAAAACTGTAGAAGGCTTCATTAACTAGGAACTTCTTAATAGTTTTTTTTGAACACTTTGAAATTATGTTTTTTTATCCATATAGGCAGTGTAATGTAAAATTTGGTGCAGAAGTATGAAAGGCTATATCGTGATCTATTTAACCTAAAATCTAATTTTATAAAAGATTTGTGTCTAGTAGAGTACCTATACATAAAATGACTGATACTGGGATCACTATTCCCCTAAATGAACGTTTTTTATTTATTTTGCTTAAATTACCAGTCAATTCCTTAAATTAAAAAAAAAAATACGCACCTAATTCTCTTTTGCCTATTGAATTATACGTGAATCTTACTGGATTATGCGATTATGGTGTAGTTTTCAAGCGCCGTTATAAAACACACAAAAAATTTTAAATGCAACATCTATTTGTTTGATAGACAAACTTAAAATGGACTAAATGTTTTTCATGTGAAATACGGTGCATCCAAAAGGGTTTCATTAATATTTCGAAATTTATTACAAAATTATAACTATAAACTAAAATTGTAGAATTTTTGAACGTCTTTATTGCGATTATTTTTACCCCCACTACCCAAGTGAGACAATCTCACTAAACTGCATCACCGCTGATGGTGATGCTTCGGCAGTAACGGAAGAAGCGAGAACCTCAGATAAATTCATCTGAGTAAAGACAAATGGAACGAACAAATAAGTGAGCTGTACGAACTGAGCTGAGAATATCTGAGATAAGGTGCAAAAGGAAAACAGCTATTAAATGACACTATTCACTTGTGTGGTGAAATAAAGACTGTCTTACTTGTGTGGTGGAAGAAAGACTGTTAAAACCAAATTAAGTTCTCTTTAATGACGTTTCAATAGCAAGATTTCTATTTTCTTCAGACTTAATTTTTTTTTAACAATATGCCATTATTCACTTATGTGGTGGAAAGAAGAGTCTTTCTTCCATCACCCAAGTAAGACAGTTTTCCTTTCCATTACTTCAGATTTGGAAAAAAATGTCTAACAATATGACACTATTCACTAGTGTGGTGGAAGGAAGACTCTCTTCTTTCTACCACATAAGTGAATAGTGTCATATTGTTGGAATTTTTTTTTCAAATCTGAAGAAAATGGAAATTTTACCATTGAAACGTCATTAAAGAAAACTTATTTTAAACTCTATATCTTCATAAACTTTTTATATAAATTTTAAAAGATCGCTTAAACCCGAGATACCCAAAATGAGACTGAGTAATGGTATGACGGTTCACGAGCCGACTCTGTTAAACATGGCTTCCCCTTGTAATAGAATGAACTTGTCCGTCGTGTATACACGTCAATGTCCTTTTCTCATTTCATTTTCACTATACCAAGTTAGTAAATTCAAAATTGCCAAACCAAAACACTCAATGATGCCCCAACATACTGTCACAATGACCCCTCGTATGTCAATATTAAAAAAAACTTTAGCAGAATATAATTCAAACTATGTTTAAAGTAATGGCACAGAAGGTTTCCTGCTACTATTTTTCCTCTAGAATCACTCATTTTATGTTCGATTGCGATCAATTGTAGACAAAATGAGTGTTAGTAATTAGGCCAATGCCTAAATGAAAAGTGGGTAAAAACCATTTGTCACAAAATTGTTTTTTTAAATAATTTTCCATTCTATACAACCTAAACTCAACTTTAGGTATGAAAAGTAGACTTGTCCTATGTGTAGTTGTACTACAGATGGCATACTGAAATAAATAGCTAATGATATTAGCTGGTTAATATTCGATTTTACAGCTTTTCTACAAAAACTGGATGTTGATTTTTACCGACTTTTCATTCTTAGATCCTCAATTGTCTGTTTTTGCTTAAAAATGAAAAAAAATTCCGGTAAATTCATTCGTTTCCTGATATAGTAAGTTGAGTCAATCAAGTGACCTACACCTTTGACGTGCAAATTATGTCATATAAAATTTTAACAAATTTATAATTATTAGGTATTTAACAACCTCTTTCTGTTAATTTCTCATCGTAAAAACCTTTCCTACTCTGATATTGGTCTTAATACTAATAGTAATAGTTCAGTTTTCACCTACCCAGGAGACACTGCTGTTGGCAGTTAGTATGGTCGACGTTCGCAAATTACACCTAAAATTTATAACTGAAATGAATTATAAGTATAAATAGTATCAATTTGTTACCAAAACACCAAATTCAGTATAAAAAAGTCTTTTTTCTGTCTGGAATTCGACAACTTCAATTGCTGGCGATGCGATGACAGTCGCCGGTTTGTTTACCTCACTACTGTACTCACTACCTACTAGATCAGCATAACACCTGTTAGTATGATGTAGTATAGCATAGATGGCGCAACTATCACTGTAGGAAAGTCACACAACTTTAGGTTCTTACAATGTGGAAATTTTTATTAAAAATAAATATTTGTATAAAGACAATCTTAAATATATAACAATAAATGCAATAAATGAAAAAAAATGTCCAACAATATAACACTATTCACTTGTATGGTAGAAGAAAGACTGTTAAAACCAAATTAAGTTCTCTTTAATGATGTTTCAAAAGTAAGATTTCCATTTTGTGGTGATTTGAAAAAAAATGTCTAACAGTTATACACTATTCACTTATGTGGTAGAAAGAAAACAGTCTTTCTTTCACCACCCAGGTAGGTCAGCCTTCCTTTCCATTTCTTTAGATTAAAAAAAAAATGTCTAACAATAATATTCTATCCACTTATGTAGTAGAAGAAAGACAGTCTTTCTTTCTCCACACAAGTAAGACAGTCTTCCTTTCCACTTCTTCAGATTTGTAAAAAAAATGTCTAACAATATGACACTATTCACTGGTAAAAGGAAGACAGTCTTCCTTTCACCACACAAATAAGAAAATCTTCCTTTCCATTTCTTCAGATTCAGAAAAAAATGTCTAATAATATGACACTATTCACTTATGTGGTAGAAAAAAGACAGTCTTTCTTCTACCACACAAGTAAGACAGTCTTCCTTTCCATTTCTTCAGATTTTAATAAAAATGTCTAACAATATGATTCCACTATTCACTTGTGTGGTGGAAGAAAGGCTGTCTTACTTGTGTGGTAGAAGAAAGACTGTTAAAACCAAATTAAGTTCTCTTTAATGACGTTTCAAAAGTAAGATTTCCATTTTCTGGTGATTTAAAAAAAAATGTCTAACAGTAATACACTATTCACTTATGTAGTAGAAGGAAGACAATCTTTCTTTCTCCACACAAGTAAGATAGTCTTCCTATCCATTTCTTCAGAATTGAAAAAAAAAAATGTCTAACAATATAACACTATTCACTTGTGTGGTGGAAGAAAGACTGTCTTACTTGTATGGTAGAAGGAAGACTGTCTTACTTGTGTAGTAGAAGGAAGACTGTTAAAACCAAATTAAATTTTCTTTAATGACATTTCAATGGTAAGATTTCTATTTCCTTCAGATTTGAAAATAAATGTCTAACAATATGACACTATTTACTTGTGTGGTGGAAGAAAGGCTGTCTTACTTGTGTGGTAGAAGATAGACTGTCAAAACCAAATTAAGTTCTCTGTAATGACGTTTTAATGGTAAGATTTCTATTTTCTTTAGATATAAAAAAAATGTCTAACAATATTCACTTATGTAGTAGAAAGAAGAGTCTTTCTTCCACCACAAAGTAAGACAGTCTTCCTTTCCATTACTTCAGATTTAGAAAAAAAATGTCTAACAATATGACACTATTCACTAGTGTGGTGGAAGGAATTCACTAGTGTGGTAGTCTTCTTTCTACCACATAAGTTAATAGTGTCATATTGTTAGACTTTTTTTTCAAATTTGAAGAAAATGGAAATCTTACCATTAAAACGTCATTAAAGAAAACTTATTTTAAACTCTACGAGTATATCTTCATAAACTTTTCATATAAATTTTAAAAGATCGCTTAAACACAAGATACCCAAAATGAGACTGAGTAATGGTATGACGGTTCACGAGCCGACTCTGTTAGACATGGCTTCCCCTTGTAATAGAATGAACTTGTCCGTCGTATATACACGTCAATGTCCTTTTCTCATTTCATTTTCACTATACCAAGTTAGTAAATTCAAAATTGCCAAACCAAAACACCCAATGATGCCCCAACATACTGTCACAATAACCCCTCGCATGTCAATATTGAAAAAGACTTTAGCAGAATATAATTCAAACTACGTTTAAAGTAATGACACAGAAGGTTTCCTGCTACTATTTTTCCCCCAGAATCACTCATTTTATGTTCGATTGCGATCAATTGTAGACAAAATGAGTGTTAGTAATTAGGCCAATGCCTAAATGAAAAGTGGGTGAAAACCATTTGTCACAAAATTGTTTTTTTAAATAATTTTCCATTCTATACAACCTAAACTCAACTTTAGGTGTGAAAAGTAGACTTGTCCTATGTGTAGCTTTACTACAGATGGCATACTTAATGATATTAGCTGGTTAATATTCGATTTTACAGCTTTTCTACAAAATCTAGATGTTGATTTTTACCGACTTTTCATTCTTAGATCCTCAATTGTCTGTTTTTGCTTATAAATAAAAAAAAAATCGGTAAATGATACTACTTTCATTCGTTTCCTGATATAGTAAGTTGAGTCAATCAAGTGACCTACACCTTTGACGTGCAAATTATGTCATATTAAATTTTAACAAATTTATAATTATTAGGTATTTAACAACCTCTTTCTGTTAATTTCTCATCGTAAAAACATTTCCTACTCTGATATTGGTCTTAATACTAATAGTAATAGTTCAGTTTTCACCTACCCAGGAGACACTGCTGTTGGCAGATAATATGGTCGACGTTCGCAAATTACACCTAAAATTTATATTTGAAATGAATTATAAGTATAAATAGTATCAATTTGTTACCAAAACACCAAATTCAGTCTTAAAAAAGTCTTTTTTCTGTCTGGAATTCGACAACTTCAATTGCTGGCGATGACATTCGCCGGTTTGTTTACCTCACTGCCTACTAGATCAGCATAACACCTGTTGGGTTGATGTAGTATAGCATAGATGGCGCCACCATCACTGTAGGAAGGTCACACAACTTTAGGTTCTTACAATGTGAAAATTTTTATTAAAAATAAATGTTTGTATAAAGGCAATCTTAAATATATAACAATAAATGCTTGGTATAAGTACACAGGTTACAGGAAACGTATAAAAGCCTCAGTTTTAGGATTTTGGTGTAAACATTTTACATTAGATGCGTTAAATGTCTACAGCAAGTTATCACAGGTCGTACAAGACTCCAAATAACAGCAAAAGAAGCAAATGTTAAACCTAACAGAAATGTTATAATGTTGCTGTTGGAATGTCTTTCAAACCATTTCGTATAAACACTTAAAATAAGTGCAATTCCTCCACAACTGAGGGTGATAATTCCGCTTAAAATGTGTACAAACTTAGTAATTTTAGGTGGAATAAGCTGTCTCAAACTAGCAAAATATAAAGCAGCAATGCCATTTAGACAAGTGGGAATAGTACATACAATTCCAATAAAACCTAAAAGGCCATGCCAAGTCTTAAAATGTTCCTTATTAAGATAATCCTTATTAATAAAAACTATAATAAATCCTATTATTATTAAACTACAAGCTATAACTTGAAAGACCCAATGCAGTCGTACTCTATCAACTTTATGTAAAGTTCCTGTAAAAAGATTGTCTTTGGATAGCGATAACACAGCTTCAGTCATTAAAAACATCCACTAAAAAAAAAACAAATGAACATCAAAGCAAATCTAGGTTATGCGTTATGTGGTTATGTCACTTACTCCAAACGATAAAAGTAGAGGATGCCACGTAAAAAACTGAAAATCGGAAAAACAGAAGTAGATTATCAAAATCACAAATAGGAGAATGCAAGCGTGGGCTGTTGTTGTCATATGTTGGAAGAATGTAGTAAATGCGGTTGGCTCATAGTTTCTATGTCTTGGAGTTTTGCGACTGTCCATTGTTTTGGTAGATGGAGTAACTTCAGGTGGTGGAGGTGGAGGTTGCAAAAATATTGTCGTCTCATCGTTTTCGAGTGTTTGATTAGAGATTTGATTTGCCATTAATCAGTTTTACAGTTAGAAACTAGACTGCAGTGCGTAGAACCGGTGTATTTACATCGTCGGCTGATATAACAACAAAGAAGAGATAAACAAAGTAGAGGTCAAAAGTGTTGGGTTTAAATGGAAATGACGGGCAAAAATCGCTGTTTTAGGCCTGGCTTAGATTTTTTACGGGTATAAATTGGCATTTTTGGGGGCGTAAATGGGGCATTCTATGCCAAATTGACCTAAAAATACCTTGACATCTGAAATATTTTTGAAATTTTCTATTCTCTTAGTCCCCATTGAAAAAAGCTTTTATGCAAATTTTCAAGACTTAACCTCAAACCATTTATTAAATATGAATTTTTTAATAAAATGGCATCTTTTTTTATTTAAATGCTTGTAACTTCGCAAAAAATTGAACTATCTTAATATTTTTTTAAAAGAATTGTATGTTTTTGAATGTACTATATATGAAAAAAAAAAAAAAATGTAAATAAAGATTTTTTAATTTTTTTAATTAAAATTTCACTTTTGAAACTGTGTCATATAGTTTGGTTTTTTTTTCGATAAAAACTACTTTTCTACGATTTTTAAGATTAAACTCATTCTAGGTAGGTAATTGATTTGTTCTATTAATTTTAATTTTTGAAGTAGAATTAATATGTCTTTTTTTTCTTCGAATGTTTGTATGTTATTATAACTTCGGCAAAATGCAAATATTTTCTTTTTTTACAAAATCTTTGTTATTAACTATATTTAAAAAAAACAGTATGGATAATGAATAGAAGCGTTAATAATACATATTTTTTAATTTTAAGTTATATAATAAAATCCCATTTTTGAAACTGAGTGTATTGACGCTATTTTTTTTCATATTTTTCTGACAAGAACGATCATTTATTATAGTACAGTGAAACCTGGTTAAGGGGGACCTGGATAAGTGAGAAACCTCAATTATTGAGAGTTGCAATGAGGTCCCGGTCTTTTTTTATTGAATTACCTCTGTTAATGGGACTTTTCCAACCTGGTTAAATGAGATTTGAATTCTAAGACTTTTTCGATGTTTACCAATATAATTGAGACTCTGTAGCTCAATTCCCTCTATAAGTGAGACAAATTAAACAGATTGGGACAGGTTGTGACACGTTTTGACACGTTTGTTTACAAACATTTGAATGTCTTTTGCACATGCTTTGTTTGTCAGTACTATCTCAGGTTTTGACCTAAAAACAAGGAAATAAAAGTGTAAAAAATGTCCAAATGTAAATATAAATACGCATTTTTATTAAAACATTTCCACCTCTAAAAATGGAATAACGGCATATTTCGACCTCTGTAAGCGGGGGCCTCTGTAAATGAGAACTGTAATTTTAAACCTGCTTAATTGGAAAACTGGATTAATGGAAACCCTGAATAATTGGTCTTATAAGATCTCAATTAAGCAGGTTTCACTGTGTTTGTATAGTAATATAGTACAGTAGAACTCCGATTACTTGAACGCCGATTAAACGAACCGCCAATTATCCGAATCGGTCCTTAGCGTAATATAAAAAATTAAAATCAAGTAATTCTTGTTTTGTTTTGTTATAACAAGTTGGAACTTGCTGGAGTCCAGATATATTTCAACTGTTATGGTTGAAAGCTAGAGGCAAGTTACTCTGATCGAGATATTCAAGTGAGCGTTATTCTAGAACTGTGTTTGTTAAACTTAATAAAGTTTATTCTATGTGTGACACTTTGTTTTTCTTTATTACCAGTCTATGTCTGATTATCCGAATTTTTGATTATCCGAATCGACCCCGGTCCCAATTAATTCGGATAATCGGCGTTCTACTGTATACAGGGTGATTTTTTATTTTCCGCCTGAAACTCCAAAAATAGGCAACACATTATACTTTGAAAATTTAATTTTCAAAATTAAGGCATAAAGAGTTGTAAATTAATGTCAACATTGTTGACGATATCTTTGACATTGCTTCCAGAGTCAGTTCATTTGAATCATTTGTAGCCACATTAATTAATAAATTAAATTGTTTATCGTTTGTATAACGTGTTGCCTATTTTTAAGATTTCGGGCGGAAATAAATATAAAAATCACCTTGTATACATATAGTAATTGACTTGTTTTATCTTATAAGAATTTTGGAAACTAAAAAAAAATAAAATTGTAAATTTTTGAGCAGTTCAAAATGATATGTTTATCCAGGGTGATTTTTGAAAATATTTTACCTCGATTTTTGCGGTAACGATTTCGATTTAAAAAAACCGTGGCATTTTCACTAATTTTGTAAAAAACTATCTCACAGCAAATGCATTTTATAGTTTTAATGAGTTTTTGAGTAATGCTTGCGCTGCTGTAGGTTGGTCCTAGGACTCCTAGGTATAGATTAGTTGTAAGTTAATTTTTGTATAATTTAAATTTTGTTAAGTGCTTTATTTTCTCATTTTCTTTGACGTATGTAAATACATACTTCTGAACTTCTGTATGTTGGCATCAATAAAGATTATTATTATTATCCTGGGGTAAATTGGTTGGTGCATGGCGAGGGTAAAAAAATAAATGATTTGTTTTAGGTATGTAATACACAGCTTTTAAAAAGAATTGAAGGATATAAATAAATAATAAGTTCCAAAAGCGATATACATTTTTTCAAGAGATTTTAACGTTTAAATTTGGTACCTATGTATGTACTGTTATAGAAAAGGATATATTGTATTTATGTTTTAATTTTTTCTTTATTGAACCTTTTAGTCTAAGATCAGTATGCTATCTTATTTCACCTAATTATTTTCTTCAATACAAGAATCTGTTTCTTTTTGTAATTTCTACTTCTCACTTTGTTAATCTAAATGGAATATTACAAATTTTAATGACCACTAAGCAGTCGTGTCGATGCCTTCACTACCGCCAGAGGCGTACCCAGGGAGAGGGATATAAAGGCGGCCTCTCCGAACTTAACTATTTTTGTTATTTTTTATTTGATTTTAGACCAAAATTAAAACAAAAACTTTTACATCGTGTATCTCCAAATCTATATACTCAAAAACAGTGTTGCCTATGTATCGTGTATTTTAAAAATATGTAATGTATTTTGAAAAAAAAATACCAAAAAAAAAATCTCAAAAACTATAAACATTTGTATAAAACAAATTTGGTTTTTTAGCATTTTTTTAACGAGAGCTGTCACCTGTTAAAATTTCTAACATCACTTCAAAAACACACCTTATAAACAGGGTGAGTCATCGTATATAGTCACCTCCCTTTTTTAATCTTAATAATTAAAGAGATTTTATGAAATTTATACATAACAAAGATATGGTACTAGACTATCTTCTAGGACTATTAGATTTTATATTAAATCGTTATTTATCCGTTCGATTTAAATATTTTGTAAAATGTTTAAAAAATTGTTTTAAAGAGCTAGTACACTCTGTAAATAAGCTATAAATCTTATTTCGTTGTTCTGAAATCTACGTCAACCCAAACATAACACATAAATTATCGAAAATTTCAATGTTTTTGCTGTTTCTAATGTTGAAGTTAAATTCCTTGAATTTTTTGCTTTATACCAGTACAGAAACCTACAAATTTGATTTTGTATATTTTCTGTTTTATAAAATTGTTTTTATTCTTTAACGACCACAATTAAAGCAATGTCAAACATCTAATAGCCCCTAGCCCCAAAAAATGGTCTAGTACCATATCTTTGTTAAGTGTAAATTTTATAAAATTTCTTTAATTATTAATGTTAAGAAAGGAGAGTGACCATATACGATGAGTCAGCCTGTATATAATAACAATAACAAAATAATAAATCAGCAGTAATAAGAAAAGTATCAAAAGTACCAGAATATGTATAAAAATAACCACAATAACGAAAGACTAGCACGTCTTTTTAAATCAAAAAAGAAAATGTCTTCTTACTACCTACCTATTCGCTACTTAAAAAAGTAAGAAGAATTTACATTAAACGCGAATTACTTGAAATTAAAGAATTGCAAGATGAGGATGGCCAAACTTCTGAGAATGGAGAAGGAGAAAGTCGAAATTCGTTGAACTACCTTCCAAACAGATGAAAATATCAATTTAAGCCTGCATCAATTTCACTACATATCGTAGAAATATTTTCTTTAATAATCTCTTTTCTAATGACTACAAAAGTTATTTTGTTTGTAGAACTCGAAATTGGAGTTCAGGAATATATGTGAATTCAAAAAAATAATAAACTTCTCCCAATTGCTATATTGTAGTTTATTAACAGGGACCGGTTTCGGCCTTTTCTGTCATCTTCAGCCTCTGACGTCAATTTTTACATACATATAAACAATATAAACGGTTAAAAAGTTAAGTATACTAAAAGTTTGGACAGTTATTGGCAAAATAGAAAAATGTAATTACTTATAATAAACAACGAAATGAAAAGCTATCTTTTCTATTGTGACTATTTTTTATATATCATGAATTTATGAGTGTATGGAATGTATAAATAAAATTTACCATACAGGGTTTAACATTGAAACTTCTACCTCTAATAACTTTTAAACAGGTGAAGATAAATAAATAAGGAAAAAAACCGTTTTGATAATATCAAGGGGGAAGTAGGATGGGTATGTGATTTGGTCTGTAAGTATTAAAGTATTACCAGTCCAATCCCAACCCTTAAAAACTTAAATAGGATTATACCATTTGTGATACACCAAATGAAAGGAAAGGACTGAGAGAATGCGACACAAAAAATTCAACAAAATATTTTTATTATCAACAAAGGTACAAAGTAAAATAATTGATAAACGGATGTTTTGCTGTAATATTTATTGACTTAAATTAACTGTAAAATATGGCTATCTGGCCAGCCATTTGATGTTACTTTTCCGACCTATCTATTTGTTTTAGTAACTGTTGTTTAAATACTCTCTCAAGGGTCTAAAATAATGAGGTGGTGCGCCATCCTGCTGAATGAATACTTAATCGGGGATTAACGTAGGTTTTGTTTTACTTGCATCTACGATAAGAGAATTTATGATAACATCTAGCAACTCCAAGTACCTTTTCCTCGTTAAGGGTTTAATTATTGTGCGGAAATAAATTCCGGCCATCACTTGTTTTGTTTATATCGGGGTTAATAATAAAAATATTATGACACGTTTTTTTTTGTCACACTTTACTTGTCTACTTACCTTTCAGTTGATGTATCACAAAAAGTATAGTCTATTTTTGGACATTTTGAGATAAATATACAAAAGTATTCAATAAAATCTTTTCATTTTAATACAATAACTGGTTATCAAATATATTGTTTTGTTTTAAAGTTATTAAACAATTTTTCTGTAGCACCGAAAATTTATGTATGTACATACTTTTATTCAGTACAATAAAGAGATAAGTTCACCGTAACTTTTTTATGTAGAACTGAGTATTATAACTTATTATTATTAAGTTTACAAATTAACATTAGTACAAAGTAATATTATTTAAACAATTTATAATTATAATTTTATAATTTACATAAATGTTTATTGTTTTAATATTTATATAATCGATTCGTAGCAAACAAAAATTGTTTTTTTAAAATGTGTTTTTGAAGAATTTGCTGTTAAAACTTATATCACCGTATAGTGAATTAAAATACTTTTCAAATAAGAGGTTACTTGACCAGCCTTTCTATAGTTTCTAGTTTAAAATTCGTTAAATGAACTTATTTTGTTATAGTACTGAGCACCCCATATAACTAACTGTGCGCTGCGCACTCTTTACGCTCTATCTCAAAAGCGGTTAATCGTATGAAAAAACAGTTGAAACAAAAGTTCTAAAGAATTTTATACTTACAACTTTTATAATAGGTGCAAATCTCATTTAAGGTATAGGAAGCGAGATATTAGCAAAAAACCGATTTTTGCAACTTTTGACTTTATGACTTTGAATATCTTAAGACGCGGACACGATATTATATGAGACTTTTGATACAACATATAGAACGCTAAAACAAATGTTTATACCAATTTACAGCTTATTATCTTTCATTCCGAGGTAAAACCCTAATATGACTGAGCTAATGAGACATTCTGATTTATGATGGTTTCTTGCAACATCTGTGATGAGATTACTTTACTTAAATCAAAATGCTCTATCACTGTGTATTCCTTACCATTAGATTTAACAGTTTATTCTTTGCTTTATTGCGAGCTTAAAAAATCAGTGGCCAAATATTTCTGTGTCCACAATGAAAATTAGGAATTCAATTAAATTGTGTTTTTTTATTTTATGAGATTGAATGTGTCGTTTTACATTTCCTATGAGATAAAATGTCATCATTGGTTTCTTATGTTTAGTAGTATCTTATAATACAAGCTTATAAGTAAAATTTTAAGAGTCCTCTACAGCCGAATTTTCGAATTGGTGCCGGTAAGCCATAAAACTTTATTGCTCGGCTAAGGACCGAGCGGTTGAAGTGACAGGTTTAGGCATAGTTCAGCGCTTCTCAAACAGTTCTCTAATAGTAGCGCAACAAAAATTGATAAAGTATAATAATAGCTAAAAATCATTTTATTTAAAAAGCAGAACATTTTTATTGTTTCCACAGCCTCCTACGACGCTACAACCATTTATAAAGACCTTGTATTTATTTGTAACCATTTGCCATCAATCAACTACATTTTTGGGTACTCTGGAAAAATAAATGCGCTTTCACTATGCAAATATTTTTCTTAACAGCCACTGTTTGTATCTTTGTTCAACACACTTGTTGGACGTAAACATCTTGCTTTGTGGTCATAAAACTCATCTACCTATCCTGAAATATCCCAACAAAAGACACCTTCTTTAGCTTCCAAATAGTGTGGTTTGGTGTCAATTATCCGTCTTTGTTAAGAAAAATTTATGACTTAAACGATTTACAACTTACCGGCACCATTTCGAAAATTCGGCTGTAAACAGTCTAAACGACGCTGTGATTCTAACTCGTCCTCTTTATTTTTTAATAAGCGTCAACCTAAGGTACAAGAATACTATTTTACAATAATATTATTAAAAGCTACTGTCTTAACAACGCTGTCTCAAAAAATCGTCTCTTTCATTCTCAATGTAAGCTACTTTGTTAGGTCTCTACAAACTAGCCGCTGCGACGTATGTCTTGTTAAGTTCGTACAGTGATAAAGCGCCACCCGTGGCAAATGCTAGGATCCAGATAGAAGATTTTCGGTTTGTGGAATAATTAAAATAATTACAATACATTGTTAATTTTTAATTTGTTTAAAGTATCTAGTTAATAGACACATTGTAAGCCAGTTTTACTTTTTTAAGCCTGTACTTTTACCCTCACACAACTATACTTTTAAAGTATTTTTTTTATTTAACTGTTTATCATTACTCTTGAAATAACAAACGTAGAATTTTTTTTATATGCAAGTTGTTTAATCACAAAAAATATACAAAATTTGTGGTAGAATTCACATTTGTGTAATTTCCATTAACAGCTCTATCATTATTATCCGCCTTAATCCTGAAATGTTTTTAATTTAATAATTATTCTAAAATAAGTTTGCTGCTTTTAGATATCTTTTTTTACTTACTTCTGTTTAAAAAACATCAGTAATTTAAAAAATAATTGTAATTAACTTACGATTATGAAAGTATTTATGAAAATAATTCCATGCAGAATCCATGATAAGGTCACTAATGAGTCTCTCCAGGTGATAAAAATTGATATTTCAGATGCATTCTCTTCCCTGATAATTTCTCGCTACAATGCAGTTGTAAATTCACTTGAAATGTTTTTTTTTCTAAACTACATACAAGTCCAGTTAGTAGAACTTTTAACAAAAGCAGCATTAAAACTGTAAGTATTAGACCATAACTAAAGTTTATGTGTGAAGAGTCCAGACAATGACAGTAACACCATAATAAAACCAGCACGACTACAGATAGTAAAAGTGTTTTAAGCAATTCACCCCATTTATTTCTACAATAAATGCAGAAGAAGACACAATAAATAATATTGAGGAAAATTGCCAACGAATTTGCTGTGAGCATTACATTATCTTGTAGTATTAATGCGTATTTAAATAATGCTAGACCTCTGAAATTTTTAATTAAAACATTTTTTTTACAGCAATAAAACCACTTACGTTATAAAATTTCTAACAAATGGATATGGATCAATTCCTTCTGTGTGGCCTTTTTTGTAGATGTCTAAACCTCTAAACATATAGATACTCCGGTAAGAAATTGTTGTAGTGTGAAATACATAACCATTGTTCGGACAACATCTTCGTAGGGCCTCAATATGTCTGGAAGAAGTTTCATTTTTCGGAAATTGTAATGAACAAATTAAGCTAAAATGAGTATAAAATATTAGATTAAAGTAGGTAATTAAGTTTTTATACGCAACTAAATTGACAAAAAGTGCAAATGAAAAATTTTGCTGGAAATAAAAAAAAATGTGACACTAACAAACACATAATAAGGCGACATGATTCTTGTTGTTTCAAATAAAGTTATAGGTTATTTTTCTATTTACAAACCGTTGTCTGTCTCTTTTCAACTCATAATTTATATTACATGGCAGCATATACAACAATATGTTGAAAAGAAACAGACAACGGTATGTAAATAAAAAAATTACAACTACTTTCACACTATCCGTAGAGTTGGAAGTTGGAGTTAAGTTGGAAACCAAAAATCCCCCATGTAGTAATTTTTAAAAACAAGGTTGGTCATATGCCAAATCATTTATAATTTACTTTAAATAAATTGATTTTGCATCAAAAAAGATTCTTGCGTTTTGTTGAAAAATGGAAAAAAAAGCAGAGAAAAACAAGAGTTCCTTTTTCTGCTTAAATGAAGGCAGCATTAACAAATTTTTTGAAAAGTTATCAAAAAATCATCTTTGATGGTCAAAGCGAAAAATTTCACAAGAAGAGGCAGAGATATTTTCCGTAAGTAAATAGTATTAAAACCTGCAGTTTATTAAAGCCAAAACACATTATACTTCATTATTTATTTAGATCAACTGTTGCTATGAAATTTGGCTTGACAAATTTCATTGTCTTTGATAGTATCAACGCTTTATTTGATTGAACTTTCAAACCCATCAAACATAAAATATTCGTTATTGAATCGTATTTTTGAAATGAGATTAAAATTGAGGGAGAATGGAGCTTTAACACTAGTTTGCTAGTTTGGAAAAATTTTGTCAAAAAATTTCCTAATCTCACTTTTGTAAACATACTTTTAAAATTTTATAGCAAGAGTTAATTACGAGTTGATGTATTACGAGCTGCGTACTCATAATTTGGTAAATGTGCGGTAATTTTGAACAAGTTATGGCTGACTGTCGTAGTTAAAGTTGTAAGAGTCGTTTTTTTAATCCTAAACTCTCTGTAAAAACTGTCTATGTTTTACTTTTAAGGTGAGATCAAAATGTAACTGAATCAGAGCAGGCTGTGCCAGCTTAACTGTAATGATGTGTCTAATGTTAATACCTACTTCCATGGATTGCTCTGATTCAGTTACATTTCGATCTCAGGTTATGATATATCAGATCTCCAGCAATCTTCTAACAATTTCCTATTTCTAAAAATCAGTAAATTCCTATCTAACATGACATTATTTCTTCCTTTCCATCCAGGTATACCCTATGACCACATACAACATCCATAAATCCTACCTAAGAGGATTAAGACTCAGACATTTAAGGGGATTCTTACACAGCCATCAACTAATGGGAATTTGTGAGATTTTCGTCAAAAAACTGTGACTTACCTATTCGATATTTTTCTACGAAAAAAATATATATAACACAACTCATTATGACTTAGATGTCTTGAACCAAAACACCATTGAAAAATTATTAGATTTCTTTTAAAAAAAATTGAGAAATTCAGAAAAATGAAATGTCTTCTTTGTAACGATATTTTGCATAGATAATCATTTATTTTCCCAAAAAAAATATTCAAGGCAATAAATTCAAGATGTTTTCTATATACTATTAAAATTTGAGGTTCGTCAGTTAATTAGCGGCTCTGTACTTTTTTGAGGAAATTTTCCCGTAAAATGGATAAGAATTAAAATCATCGAACTCTCTATCCTCTCTCGTCGTCTCTCTTCACATTCACAGCTAGGTATCGGCACGCTCCCTTTGTAGTTCCTGTAAGTACTTATGGTTTCCAAGAAATGTTAATATAAAGAAATTGGCTAATTCGTCTACTCAACGTTTAGTTGTATTTTGTACTTTTCATGACAAAATGAGTGAAAAAAGAAAATTGCGACTGTCCGACGTCCGTAAAAGCAAAAAACTATTAGCTAAAAATTTTGGTTGTCAATACCAATTTGTGGTATGATCAAAAATGTCATGTAATTAGGGCATAATTGTTATAATAAAGGTGCTATATAATGGTAATGTGTACTTAGTGATACCATAAATTTTTAGAAAACCAGATAAATTTTTTCATGGCATTGACGACTTTAAATAGAACCGTAGTATAAAGGATGTAAACAAAATTAGACTTATTCATTTTTTAATAATATTTTTGCTAAATAGTAACGCACTGGTTTTACTGGAAATGACTATAGCTTTTGATTCTTAAATAAAACACTATATATATATTTTAAATTACCTAATTGTTACATTACACAAAATGTTTTAATTTTATAAACAAAAACCTTTGGAGAAAAACAATTTTTTGACTTTAAATGTTAATAAAAGTATTTTTTTAATTACATACATGTTTCTTCTTTACCTAAAATATTTTCTTTTCGATATTTTTAATTACTGATTATTAGTGTTATTGTCCATTATTTTGTATTACGTATTCGATGATTATCGGGTGTTTTGGACGTGCAAAAAAATAAAAAACCTTTAATTTCTTGGTTACGTTTCGTGGCCTTTATTATCACTCCTTCAGACTTTGGATTATAATTTTAATTTTAGATGTTTATTTGAATATGATTTCATGTTTGGCCGGAAAGTATTAAGTGGTTCTCCATTTTGTTTTGAATTTCAACAAAATGGGGGACTACTTAATACTTTCCGGCCCAAAATGAAATTATATTCAAATAAACATCTAAAATTAAAATTATAATCCAATGTCTGAAGAAGTGGTAATAAAGGCCACGAAACGTAACCAAGAGATTAAAAGTTTTTTATTTTTTTGCACGTCCAAAACACCCGATAATCATCGTAATTTCTAATTACGATGTGTCAGTTTTATTTTAATACTGGGTGATAAAAATGATAATCAAAAATGTAATTAGTAGTACATCTCGTCAAAAAAACATCATTTTTCTTTATAACATTTTTGCGACAAATGCTAAAGATTTTGAATTTTGTCCTTCCCATAAAATCACGATAGGCTTATTTATAATCACTTCTCAAATAGGTTAGGTCTGCCTAGTTACCATTATAATACCACATAGACTAATTGCGTGTATGGTATTTTGTACTAAGTTTTTAAATAATTTCATCTTAATAACGGTTGAGATTCCGAAAAAATGGAACCTAGAAAAAAATATTCTTTAAGATTTTTACCATCACTGAGAGACCTATCACTGGCTAAATTTTTGACCATCATTTGTGATACACCTGTATAATTTTAATATTGTTCAAAAATTTTGTTTACTGTTGTAGGTCTGATTATTTTTTTTTTTTAAAGATAATCTATTTTTCTTAAATATTTGTATTACTATGTATATATGTATAGGATTATGTACTACTTCTCAATATCTTGCGAAAGAACTCCTTTTACACAAGCAGTTTCTTCAGTTTTTGTATATGTACTTTTTTAAATATTTGAAAGAGTTTATAATTTTTATCAGTACTTAAATGCATCAAATAAAAATATGCATAGTCGGCATCAGCTCTATCAATTTCTATATTGCGTTTTCATCACTGTAAATTCATCAAAATTATCCTCATCGTATCATTTTTCGGTTATAAACGATCACCACATATTTTGAAAAGTTATGTATAGTCTACAGTGCGTAAAGAATGCCACCTCTCTCAATTAACAAATCATTTATGATAAAAATGTAAAAGTCCCAATAGGTACATAAAAGTAAAAATTTTTGAGAAAATGTTTATTGATATTTATAAGCCAAAATAATTCTTGTTTGCGGCTTCAGCAGTCTTTTATGATCCGAAGTGGACTTTACGCACCTGACTGTAGGTACATACATGTTTAGGTTGTGTATCTAACTTTTTTTATGAAAATAATAATAATAAAATCATTGCTTACTATGCAGACTGTAATGTAAGGTACATACCTAAAAGGCTAATAAAATTTTGCTATTATTAATTTGTCGGTTTTTTATTTTGTTTATAAAAGTCTATGTAATATTGTACATAACAGTAATTAGGAGCATGTGATAATTTAGTTTCCCACATTTGTTCCTTGGCTTTAAAAATATGTAATTATTGCAAATAGAACGATTTTGATAAATGTGCTTTATTTCTTGTTTATTTATTTTTTACCCGAATTCAGTCATAAATTTATTGCCTAGCAGCGCAAGAGACCACTATAAATTGTGAACAACTGTAGCCGTGATTATTGTACGTTACTTGAGAGGTCCGCTAGCAACCCTATTTCGCATAAAAGCTTGCTCACATAGTAAACATGCAGAGCAATTAAATAGAATAGAGAGAAATTCTGACTTCGCCCAAAATGTAAGAATCCTCTTAAGAACAGGATGAAAATCTACTTCGTCAATTTTTACGAATTACTTTTTCTGTGAAGAACATTCAAGAAAAATTTACCAATTTTATAAAAATAAGTAATTATTTACTATCAATGATTTATTTACACTGTGCACAAAAAGTTAGAGATATTAAGAAAATTTGTATTAAATTAGAAAAAAATTAATAAATAACACAACAAAATATTTTATTTACTAATTTTAAAACATAATTTGATGGTTTTATAAAAATAAATTAAAAATTAAGTCCATAAATAAAAAAATAATAAAAAATAAATTTTTGGTGCCTTACTTTCGCTAATCTCCATACTCAAATACGTCTACTATCACTTCTGAGGCCAAATCTTGATTTGTCAGTAAACAAAACCGAGTTTTATCCAGATCTCAATTTTGATATTAGGTGTCCCATCTCACACGTGCTGCATGGTCTTGGTGTGATAATCGAAGACTTCGATGTGGTTGATGACTTCTTAACCCGAACTGCCAAAATCGATTTTAAATGGTTTGGACGCTTAACCTTGGTCCATGCGCAGTATGAAAAGCATTTCTTGCTGTCGATGCATAAGTTTTCTTATCACAAAACGGTTTTGATTTTGGGTTATAGACCGAAGTCTTTTTCTTCTGGGTCTTTTTCGAACTGTCTTCAGGTATAGATTCCATAATAGACTTACAACACTTTGACTCGCCCCAAGTATATTTTTGTGGAAAACACAGAACTACAAATTTAAACGACTAATGACAGTAAAGTCATATACTCGTTATAGTTGTAATAACCCAAACTGGACCATACTTACCGTCAACAACTTAAAATTGCGCTTTAAACCCAAATTCAAATAAAGATGGCTCAAGGTCGTGATCATCGTCTAGTGGAAAGAATCCCTACGTTGTGTTTAACAAAATAGCGGCAAAGCTCTTTGAGATGTGACTGCATGAGTGTAGAATTAGGAGAGTGCAATAAAACTACAATGTGGAAGGAAACATTTATTTGTTTCCTGTATTAAATCATGTAAGAAATGTAAAATAAAGAAAATAAATCAGTGGTCAATAACAACAACAAAATAAAATGCACATTATAAAAAACAACAAATAAACAATACATAAAATAAAATGAGAATAGAATGCATTTCAAGACAAAAGTAGGAACCAACTCTGACATTTGGTGCTTGTGCTTTTGATTTCACAGATAATATGACATTACTCGATATAAATTTTATACAGGGTGTTTTTAAAATTATGTAAAGGATTTTAGCAGGTGATAGCTTTTGTTGAAAGAATGCTAAAAAACCAAAATTGTTTTTTTTTGAACGGGATAAAATATATTATAGCAATTTTTGATATAAAGTGGGATTGCAATATATGCAACATTTTTTTCTGGTGATAGTTCTAGTTTTAATGTTAAATTGGATATACAGAATATTTTTGAATTTTTTTTACAAATTTTACCAGGTGATAGCCCTTGTTGAAAAGATGCTAAAAATCGGCAATATTAGCGGTATATTAAAATCCATTAATTTAAGTAACAAATTAATTAATAATAACCCTTGCAGCAGCAATATTTCTGTTGATAAATCGGCAATCATCAAGAAACTTTTAATTTCAATAATTCATCTAATAGTACAGAGATTTACGTGTCACTGCACATCCATTACCCAGTTAACTGTCCTTCTAAAGTTTTTTTTTCCATTAAACGTTTTATCGTAACTCTTGAAATAACGAATGAAGAAATTTTGTTGTATGCAAGTCGATTAATCACGAAAAATATACAAAATAGGTATATGGTATAATTTACATCTGTCTAATTTGTTTCAACAGCTTCATCGGTATCATCAGCTCTAATCTAGAATGTAATTTGATTTAATAATTATTCTAAAATAAATTGGCTGCTCTTAGATATCTTTTTTTACTTACTTGTGCTTCAGAATAAATATAAATTAAAAGCAATTGTACAAGGTACAATAAAAAGTAGATTCCATTTGGTATCTAAAAAAGCATTAGTTTTTAATTTAAAGCATTAATTTAGAGAAAAATTTTAATTAACTCACAATTATAAAAATGTTTTTTAAAATAAGTCCATACAAAATCCATAATAAAGTCACTAGTGAACTCATCAAGGTGAAAAATAATGGAAGTTCAGAAGCGTCCTTTTCCCTAATAATCTCTGGCTACAACGCAGTTATTAATTTTCTTGAAATTCTTTTTCTATACTACATACAATTCTAGCTAGTGGTTTTTTTAACAAGAGTAACAATAAAACTGTGAGTATTAGGCCATAGTTGAATTCAAGGTGTGATGGATCCTGAAAATGACAATAACACCACAAAAAAAACATCAGGGCCACAGATCTGAAAAGTGGTTTTAGCAATTCATCCCATTTATTTCTACAATAAATGTAGAAGAAGATGCAATAAATAATATTAAGGTGAATTGTTAACGAATATGCTGTTAGCATTACATTATCTTGTAGTATTAATCCGTATTTAAAAAATGCGAGACCTCTAAAATCTTTAATTAAAACAATTTTTTGTAGAAATGCAACAGCTTACGTCATGATATGACCAATAAATGGATATGAATCAATTTCTTCTGTATGGCCGTTAGTGTATATGTCGGAGCATATAGAGGCGCCGGAAAGAAATTGCGCAAGAGTGAGATATATAATTATTGTTCCCACAACGTCTTCGTAAGGTGTCAGTTTCTCTGAAAGAAATTCCATTATTTCCATTATTTCCATTATTTCCATTATTCCGAAATGCTGATGAACTGATTGAGCTAAAATGAGTATAAAAGATTAGATTGAAATGACTGAGTTTATACACAACTGAATTGGAGAGAAGAGCGAATATAAAAATGCAAATCGAAATAAATGTAAAAAGATATGACACTGACAAAAGCATAAGTCGACATGATTTTTGTTGTTTTAAATAAAATAAAAATTAAAAATAAAGAATTGTTCTGGAAATACAAGAAACAGTTCTGAAAATACAATTTTTTTTTAAAGTTAAAAACAACATTTAGAAGAAAAAAATCAGAAATAACAATTAGTAAAAAAAAAACTAAAAATTTTTTTAAAAAAAAGTTGAAAGACGACGGCTAGAAGGAAGGAAAGTACAAAAAGAAATTTTATAAAAGCAAAATAAGAATCTAAAAGATAAAATGTTTTTAAAACAATAAAAAGAAGAGTTAAAAAAGACTGAAAAAACAAAAAATTTTTGAAAGTGCTTGAAAACAACGATTGAAAGAGAAGAAATGATTGAAAGACATTCCAGAAAAACAAAAGTTAATTTTAAGAGAGCTTGAAATGCAACGATTAGAAAGGAAAGAAGATTAAAAGATGTAGCTGAAAGGAAAAAAAAAATTAAAGAAAAGAAAAAAAATAAAAAGAAGACTACGACTGGAAATGATAAATAAGCTAAATAAACTTTTAGAAAGATTTAGGAACCACCACAAAAAAACAGAAGAATATTTTCTAAAAATTTGACATTTTGCAAAATGCTTTTTGGAGAAACGTTCTAGAAGAGAAAAAGAAATTTGAGCAGATTTTAAAAGTTTAAGAAAATGTAGAGAAAAGCTTAATAAAATATAAACAAAAATTAAAAAATTAGAGAAAAGACAAACTACGGAAATAGCATGTGCTTCACGGCGAGGAAAATTTCCAACTTTTGATAGTTAATTGTTTTGGCCAATGTATGGAAAGCAGTTTAAAGTAGCAGCGGAAATGAACGCCAGTCAGCTCTCTAGCGGTTGCAGAGTATATCGGAAAAGGATAAAAAAATACTACGCTGTGATCGATGTATTGAGACGAAAATATGAAGACGATCACCATATGGAGGTGGTATATACGATGCTGTTCAATAGGAGAGTCTAAAAAAACGAGAGCTTGCAAGAGTATGGAGCAGAAATAGAGAAACTACTTAATATGGCCAACATGCCTATACCAGTACAAGTTTTTAACCAATTAGGAACGGGGGCTTTTATTAACGGGATGCAAGATAAAAAGTTACAATGCTTTCTAAAACTAAAAAATCGGGGCTTCCTTTAGCGTAGATCTAAACTCGAGCAAACTTTTCCAGCAAATGAAGCTACAACTGAGAATGTTGAGCTGTTGAAAAAGCTTAAAACTATGTTGATGGATTTTCGACACATACCAACTTACACTGAAGAAAAGTCTAAGTTTTAACTGTAGTAGAAAAAGACCTCTAAAAAGAAATTGTCGTCAACTAAAAATGGCTTCAGAAACTCGAAAAAATGCGTTATCCAGTAGCTCGTGGTGAACCAAAAAAACACTAGAAGTCATTGCAAAAACAATGAGGACTAAGGTTGATTGTTCCTGTTCGGAACCATCAATCTTTTAGAGGGAGGCAATGTTACGAACTATTCTAGAAGAACCCGATTACTCATTGAGTTACAGAAACATAATGTCGCGCATGTTACTAGGAAACATTAGCCACGGTCATTGATAAATTTAAATTATTATAAAAGAAAGAAATTATTAAAATTGGCTAAACTGTATACATATAAGCAAAAAGAAAGCAATAGACAGTCAGTCTAAACAAAATAGTAAATAAAAAACGGAGCGAATGGACGATATCAAATCATAATCGTGGGCGTTTCACTGTGTAATTAAGTTATTTATATATCTAATTATTGTCGTATTGTTTGTGTATATAGTAGACAAAAATAAATTAATTGGTTCAGCAGCTAGGAAAGATGACTTAAGACCGCAACCTTTGAAAGATTTAATTGACAAATCTGTAGGAAGAACAAGACAAAAATTATTGTTTCAGATTACCAGTTTTTGTAACCTTATAATGCCTGGTAATGTAAATTGAAAAATTACTTTTTTTGTATTAATCTTCTTTATGTGTCTTATTCAAAAAAGATGGTGGCTTTCGTTCAATAGCTGTTAGTTTTACCTTTTGTCATTTGATTTTGAAACTTGGTTGTCGTTGGACTTCAGAGAAGCTTGCTGATTGCAGATGTTTGTCAAACTGTGATGCAACTAGAGACAAGACTAAAAGCAGGCAAGTGTAAAAAATTATTAGTAACAGAATCGAAATATTGTATGTGTAAAATTTTTTTTTGAAATAAAATATTTAAGTAATTAATTTAGAGAATAAATTGGCAAAATAAACGTGTAATTTTCTTCTTTTTTTAAAGTTTTTAAAAATTGTTGAGTTTGTGCGAATCGGCATAAACTGACTTAAATCCGCATGAATCAGCGCGGATTGAAAACAGTTTACCAATTTGGCAACTCTGTCATTTATGCTTTTGCATAAATATGAACATGCAAGAAGAAGAAAATGCTATAGTCTCAAAAATAATAACGACAGTGACTCCAATTACGTGAATCTGCTCCTAAACCTTGAAAGACACACATGAGGCAAAGAGAAATCTGCACATCGAATTGGAGGTTTCAAGAAGATTGGCCACACAAATAAATCTGTTTGCAAGAAAGGAGTTCTCAAAGTAGACTCTGCTAGAGACTCCACTTCTGGAAGAAGAAGAACATGCAATAATCCCAGATATAATAACGACAGTGACTCCAAATGCGTAAATCTGCTCCTGAATCTTAAAGACACCCAGGGGGCAAAGGAAAATCTGCACACCAAATTAGAGACTTTTAAGTCAATTGGCCACACAAATAAATCTGTCGGCAAAAAAAGAGTCTTCAAAGTAGACTCTGCTAGATACTCCACTTCTGGAAGAAGAAGAACATGCAATAGTCTTAGATATAATAACGACAGTGACCTCAAATACGTAAATCTGCTCCTAAATCTTGAAAAACGCCCAGAAGGAAAGAAAAATCTGTACACCGAATGGGAGGCTTTTAAGACAATTGGGCACACAAATAAATCTGTCTGCAAGAAGGGAGTCTTTAAAGTAGACTCTGCTAGAGACTCCACTTCTGGAAGAAAAAGAACATGCAATAGTCTTAGATATAACAACGACAGTAATTCCAAATACGAAGATCTGCTCCTAAATCCTGAAAGACACCCAAAGAGCAAAGGAAAATCTGCACACCGTATTGGAGGCTTTTAAGACGATTGGCCACACAAATAAATGTGTGTGCAAGAAGGAAGTTTTTTAAGTAGACTCTGCCAGAGACTCCATTTCTGAAAGAAGAAGAACATACAATAGTCTCAGATATAATAACGACAGTGACTCTAAATACGAAGATTTGTTCCTAAATCTTGAAAGACACCCAGAGGGCAAAAGTAAATTTGCACACTAAATTGGAGGCTTTCAAGACCAAGGCTACACAAATAAATCTTTTTGCAAAAAGTTACTTTCTAAAGTAGACTCCGCCAGAGGATGCATTCCTGAAAAAAAATGCTATAATTTCAGAAATAATATCGACAGTGACTCCAAATACGTACGTTTGCTCTTAAATTTTGGAAGACACCCAGGGGGTATATAGAAATCTGCACACCGATATGGAGACTTTCAAGACCAACGCCACACAAATAAATCTCTTTGCAAGAAGGGACACTCTAAAGTAGACTCCGCCAGAAAGTCCACTCTTGGAGGAAAAAAAAAATTGCTATACTCTTATGAGAAATAACAACGACAGTGTCTCCAAATACGTAGATTTGCTTTTAAATCCTGAAAGACACACAAAGGGCAAAGGAAAATCTACACACCGAATTGTAGTTTTTTAAGACCAAGACCACGCAAATAAATCAGTCTGCAAAAAAAAGAGTCTTTTAAGTAGACTCTGCTAGTGACTCCACTTCTGGAAAAAGAAGAACAATAGTCTCAGATATAATAACGACAGTGACTCTAAATACGTAGGTCTTCTCCTAAATACTAAAAGACACCTAGGGGCAAAGGAAGATTTGCACACCAAATTGGTTTCTTTTAAGAAGATTGGCCACACAAATAAATTTGTCTGCAAAAAGAGAGTTTCTTAAGTAGACTCTGCCAGAGACTCCACTCCTGGAGGAAAAAAAAAATACAATAGTCTCAGTTATAATAACGACAGTGACTCCAAATACGTAGATCTGCTTCTAAATCTTGAAAAACACTCATGAGGCAAAAAAATATCTGCACTTCGAATTGGAGGCTTTCGAGACCAAGGCCACACAAAAAAATCTCTTTGCAAGATGAGACACAAATAGACTCCGTCAGAAAGCCTACTCCAGAAAAAATAAATGCTATGGTCTCAGAAATAATAACAACAGTGACTCCAAATACTTAGATCTGCTACTAAATTTTAAAAACACCCAGGGGACAAAGAAAACTTTGCACACCGAATAGGAGGCTTTTAAGACGATTGTCCACACAAATGAACCTGTCTGCAAGAAGGGAGTTTCCAAAGTAGACTCTGCTAAAGACTCCACTTCTGGAAGAAGAAGAACATGCAATAATCTCAGATATATTAACGACAGTGACTTTAAATACGTAGATCTGCTAAATCTTGAAAGAAATCTAGAGGACAAAGAAAAATCTGCACATTGGAGGCTTTTAAGACCAAAGCTACACAAATAAATCTTTTTGCAAGAAGAGATTTTCTGAAGTAGACTCCGCCAGAAATTCCACTCCTGGAAAAAAAAAAGAAAATGCTATAGTCTCAGAAATAATAACGACAGTGAATCCAAATACGTAGATTTGCTCCTAACACCTGAAAAACACCCAGAAGGCAAAGAAAAATTTGCACACCGAATTGGAGGCTTTTAAGACAATTGGCCACACAAATAAATCTGTCTGCAAGAAAAGAGTCTCTTAAGTAGACTCTGCTAGTGACTCTACTTCTTGAAGAAGAAGAACATACAATAGTCTTAGATATAATAACGACAGTAACTCCAAATACGTAAATCTGCTTCTATATCTTGAAAAGCACCCATGAAGCAAAGGAAAATTTGCACACCGAATTAGAGGCTTTCATGACCAAGGCCACACAAATAAATCTCTTTGCAAGAAAAGACTTTCTAAAGTAGGCTCCGCCAAAGAGTCCACTCCTGGAAAAAAAAAGAAAATGCAATAATCTCAAAAATAATAACGACAGTGACTCCAAATACGTAGATCTGCTCCTAAATATTGAAAGACACCCAGGAGGCAAAGAAAATTTTGCACACAAAATTGGAGGATTTTAAGACCAGGGCCACACAAATAAATCTCTTTGCAAGAAGGTACTCTCTAAAGTAGGCTCCGCCAGAGAGTCCACTCCTGGAGGTAAAAGAAAATGCTATAGTTTCAAAAATAATAACGACAGTGACTCCAAGTACTTAGATCTGCTCCTAAATCTTGAAAGACACCCAAAGAGCAAAAGGTAATCTGCACACCGAAATGGAAAATTTTGAGACGATTGGCCACACAAATAAATCTGTCTGCAAGAAGGGAGTTTACTAAGTAGACTCTGCCAAAAACTCCACTTCTAGAAAAAGAAAAAGAACATGCAATAGTCTCAGATATAATAACGGCAGTGACTCTAAATACGTAGATCTGCTCCTAAATCTTGAAAGACACCCAGAAGGCAAAAGAAAATCTGCACACTGAATTGGAGGCTTTTAAGACGATTGGCCACACAAATAAATGTGTGTGCAAGAAAGAAGTCTCCAAAGTAGACTCTGCTAGAAAATCCATTTCTGGAACAAGAAGAATATACATAAGTCTCAGATATAATAACGCCAGTGACTCCAAATACGTAGATCTGCTTCTAAACCCTAAAAGACACCCAAAGAGAAAAAGAAATTTGCCGAATTGAAGGCTTTTAAGACCAATGTCACACAAACAAATCTTATTACAAGAAAAGACTCTCTAAAGTAGACACCGCCAGAGAGTCCACTTCTGGAAAAAAAATGCTATAGTCTTAGATATAATAACGACAGTGACTCCAAATACGTAGATTTGCTCTTAAATCCTGAAATGCACCTAAGGGACCAAGGAAAATCTGCACACCGAGTTGGAGGCTTTTAAAGAGATTGGCTACACAAATAAATCTGTCTGCAAAAAAGTGTTTTCTAAGTAGACCCTGCTAGAGACTCCACTTCTAAAAGAGAAAGAACATGCAATGGCCTCAGATATAAACGACAGTGACTCCAAATACGTAGATTTGCTCTTAAATACTGAAAGACATCCAAGAGGCAAAGAAAAATTTGCGCACCGAATTTAAGACTTTCATGACCAAGGCTACACAAATAAATCTCTTTGCAAGAATAGACTTTCTAAAGTAAACTCCGCTAGAAATTCCACTCTTGGAAGAAGAAAACAATGCTATAGTTTTAGATATAATAACGACAGTGACTCCAAATATGTAGATCTGCTCCTAAATGCTGAAAAACACATAGGGGACAAAGAGATCTGCACAAAAATTGGTAGCTTTTAAGAAGATTCGCCACACAAATAAATCTGTCAGCAAGACAAAAGTCTCCAAAGTAAACTCCGCCAGAGAGTTTACTCCTGGAGAAAGAAGAAAATGCAATACTCTCAGAAAAAATAACGACAGTGATTCTAAATATGTAGATCTGCTCCTAAGTCTTAAAAGACACCCAAAAGGCAAATGAAAATCTTCACATTGAATTGGAGGATTTTAAGATTAAGGTTACACAAATAAATCTTTTCACAAGAAGGGACTCTATAAAGTAGTCTCCGCCAGAAAGTTCTCTCCTGCAGGAAGAAAAAAATGCTATAGTCTCAGAAATAATAACGATAGTGACACCAAATACGTAGATCTGCCCCTAAATCTTAAAAGACACCCAAGGGACAAAGAAAAATTTGCACACCAAATTGGAGACTTTTAAAACGATTGGCCACACACGTAAATCTGTCTGCAGGAAGGGAGTTTCTAAAGTAGACTCTGCTAGAGACTTTACTTCTGGAAGAAGAAGAGCATGCAATAGTCTCAGATATAATAACGACAGTGACTCTAAATACGAAGATCTGCTAAATCTTGAAAGGTACCCAAGGGAAAAAAAGAAATTTGCACACCAAATTAGAGGCTTTTAAAACGATTGACACCTAAGAGGCAAAGGGAAATCTGCACACCGAGTTAGAGGCTTTTATGACCAAAGCCATACAAATAAATCTCTTTGCAAGAATGGACTCTTTAAAATAGACTCCGCCAGAGATTCCACTCCTGGAGGAAAAAGAAAATGCTATAGTCTCAGATATAATAACGACCGTGGCTCCAAATACGTAAATCTGCTCCTAAATATTAAAAGACACCCAGGGGGCTATAAAAAACTTCCACCTTGCAAACGCTGGTATTTGATGCTAGTTGAGACAACAAGTGAAAATTAGAATTCTGTGCTGAGACTTTTAATTTTCAGAAGCAACGACTTTATTTCGTCCTTGAATTATTGTCATTTGGTGAACTGTTTTTTAAAAAATTCTAATTTTTACTGTCATTTTGACAATTTCTGTAAAAAAAACAAGTTTTAAGTTTCTATAAAAAACACAATATTGCGTGTCAGATTTGAGTGTAAAAAATTAGTTTTTGTAAATTTAGGTAGCCAACATAACTGGATTATTTTCTCAAAAAAATTGTTATCTAAGGTACCAATTTTTTTACACCATCATTTAAGTAGTTGGACCGCCTACAAAAAAAAACAAAAAAAATGGGAATGTCATTTAAAAAAAAACTAATGATGACGTCATTGCGCAATAATACATGACGTCATAAGTCAAATTTTTATGTCATCACGTGGCAAATTAAAAAATAAAAATGACCTGTCCGAGTGTTTTGCTCAAAAACATTCAATAAGAGAATTATGAATTTTGTTCCATACTTTATCATCACACTGTATACATTCAAACAAATTTGTTTCGCCTGTTCATTGAGATAAATTTGCTTTTTTTTTACAGATGTAAAACAGTCTTTATCGGGTTTTTATTAGCAAAGTAGCGAGTTTTTATAAAGAATGAGTGCCACAATGACTTGAGAAACGAGTTCTTTATGCTATCTTATCTACTTTGCGCGTTTTACCTAATTTTTAAGTAAAAAAATTAATTATTTCTTTTTTAGGAACTTTTGCGTAAATACGAGATAGTTGGTAATAAATGTCATAAAAGTGTCAAGTGTTTTTTGAAGTGTTTTCAAATTTGTCCAAAATTCTGTGTAAGTAACTTACAAATAGTTCTTTTTTACCGACTGTATCGGTTATTGATTGAATACTCCAATTGGCATAAAAACAGTAAAGAAAATCTCCAAAAACAATGTAAGATTATTCTTAAATTATTTTGGTGTTTTACGTCCATTATTCTTCCGGCGACCATTGACAGAGACAAGTTGGTACCGTGCCCAACGAATTTTGACATTACTTATAAGCCTTGATAAAGAATCCAATAAAGATTCGAAATGTCGGCTTTATAAAATAGTTTATCTGCCTTGTCCACTTCCCTGTAATAATAATTTTTAATTATTCTTAAATTACCAAATTAATTGCAATTCTCAGCGATTTCTTTTATCGTTATTTTAGGCCAAGCAGTGCTATATACTCATCTAACAAATAACTTGTAAATTATCAAACGCTATGAAGGTTGTAAATCATCAAAATAGTAGCTAAAAGATGTTTTATTTTAAAGCTGTTCTAACCTCATTGTAACCGCCGCTTGTCCACCCCATTTTCGAATGTTTTGTAAGTTAATTGCGACACATAGACAAAAACACCTTGGTGAGGAATACTTGTCATCAAGTGCAACAAAATTTATACGAATAAAATTATAATCTCAACGCTGACATAAACGCTGAAACGTCACAAATGACGTTTTGCGAAAGTGTGTTACCAACCCAAAAAAGTAAATTGCACTAGTACTTTACGCACGCAGTTTGGGTGCTGAATTGGCTAATACCATACCCAGATCCGTGTCTGTTACAGACACAACGTAGAAAAACAATGTTAAGCACTTTTTTGTTTTAGTTTATTTTTTTGTTTTTTAGTACATTTTGAAAACTGAGACATTACTACATATGTGTGCTTGCTGTTTATAGTTTTAATGAATGTAGACCTGACCTGTAAAAATGTAATTTTAGTTGCATTAATAATTTGGACAGGTTCTTTGTTTCTCGTAAATCACTCTGTATAATTATTATCTGTTTATAACTGATGCAATATAGATTGTATTTTTACCAAACGTAAGTAATTTATGGTCGTTAGATGTTAGATGCTTCGATACCATCTGAGAAATCCGCCCGAAGCAGATGAAATGCAGGTCAGGTAAAAGTGGTGACAAATCTGCATGCCCCGGACAGTTTTCTCAGGTGACATTAAAGGGTCTAACAACTATGAATTATTTGCGTTTGGTTCACAATGCAATCTTTAATGCACTAGCACTAGTAATAAACAGATGACTTGTCTTTAAAGTCAAGTATGCCAATATTGATTTGAAACAGTATATATATCACAATTTTTTTTAGTGTATGAAGGTTACTAGCACACTATCTCAAAGAACTTTAAATTTTCCGAGAGCCATTAGTGACAATTATGCGTATAGTATTTTCTATTGTTTAAATCAAAAGAAGATGCATATTCCGGTCAATTTAACAATAACTATGACGTCTTCCGAAATATAAACTGTTGATATATAGATGAAGATTACGCCCTGATTTGGAGGCGTATAAACAAGATTCTACTTCCCAGATAAAATAAAAACACTTCTCTCAAAACTTTTTATTATTTTCACTAGATTTTACACAGTGACAAAATAAAATAATCAATAAATATACAATATTATAAAATTTGTTTTCAAATATAAATAAACGTTATCGAACTAAAAAACCTCGTAATTAAGGTCATTACAAACCATTTAAACTAAATGTAAATGTTTGAGTGAATACACCCTGTATCTTCCTCCTCGGGATGTAAAAAATCACAAGTTTGCTTAAATAGTCAATTTAAATACCTAAACCTATCCTATCTACATGGTGTGCAAATAAAAAAAAATAGTATAGGAACTTAGGTAAGTCTAATTATTCTGATAACACAGTCATTTTGCGAGATTTTTACCACAGAAATTTTAAAGTGACTATTCTATAACTTGGGCCCAGGGGTGTTCAATATGTCCATACTGTATCGCAAATAGTTGTTCACGAAGTCGTTTGTAGAGAGGATTTTCGTGTTCGGTTGTTGGAATATTTATAAGTTCACCCATATATTCAATTGACCCAATAGGACTCACAATGCAGGCAGTACCAGAACCAAACATTTCCAACAACTATAAATAGTCATCATAAAAATACTTTTCGCTCACCCTAAAAAATTATTTTCTTACCCTATCGCTACGTAGCAACGTTATCAACTCGTCCATAGTAAGTATCTTTTCTTCAATTTCAAACTCCTTCCATTCTTTAACTATTTGTAAAATCGAGTGTCTTGTAACTCCTGGAAGAATTAATCCGTTCAATGGTGGTGTTGCCAAGACTTTCTGTCCGTTGTTGTTTATGTAAAAAATAAAAATGTTCATGGTACCAACTTCCGTGATTTGATGTTCGGGCCCATACAACCATAAAACTTGCTGCCGGCCTCTACTATTAGCGGTACTTTGAACCCGAATCGTTGGGCCATAATTTGAGCCCATTTTCCGATCACCAACACCACCTGGCCAAGCTCTAGTATATTGTGGGTCAGCCAAAAGGGATACAGATTCAGACTGACTGGAAAAGTAGTTGCCCACTGGGCACAAAATCGTGAAGAGGAGGGCTGACTCGGATTGGGCTACACCCAAAGTACCCTAAAAATTATATAACACGTGATACCAGTCTTTTATTGCAGTGACGTTATTTGGGGTTTTGTTAAATATTGTGCAATTGTTTTACAGGTCAGTGAAGGATCATCAAGTTAATTTAAAATTTAAAATAGTTAATAAAAATGTATGGAACCGTTTTCGAGTTTTTGCAATTTTTTAGCATACAATAAATCTAATAGTAGAGTAAAATCAGTATGAAATTATAAGTTTGAGTGACACAAAAGTATAACTAAATGAAACCTAAACTATCTTATAGAGAACATCTAGAGGTATAATATAAAAAATGGCAACTTTTTGAGTAGTCAAACATTTTTTAAATTGGTCTTAAGTATTTTGTAGCTACAATTTAAAGATAGCAAATTTTTTACTAGTTAAAAAAGTAACTTTTTTTCAGGGAGTATAAATGAGCAAGTGCAGCAAGTAGATCTATTTTACCCTAACATAGAAAATTCACTTTTCTTAACGTGTTAAACACACATTTTTTTGTGTATTGTACGAAAGAAAAACTTGATAATTTCGAAATTTGCTACAGTTTTGACTAAATTTAAAATTAGATTGTAGATTTTTGAAGCTAAAGTTTGTAAGAGCAATTTGCATTCTTATGTTTAATATACAGGGTGAAACATTGAAAACTTCTACCTGTAATAACTTTTGAACAAGTGAAGATAAAAAATAAGAAAAAAATCGTTTTGACAATATGAAGGGGGAAGTAAGATTGGTATGTTATTTGGTTTGTAAATGTTAAAGTATTATCACTCCAATCCCAACCCTTAAAAACTTAAATGGGACTATACTATCAAATGGAAGGTAAGAACCAGTAAAATGTGACAAAAAAACCGCATCAAAATATCTTTATTATTAACCCCGATATAAAGAAAACAAGTGATAGCCGGAATTTTTTTTTCTCACAATAATTAACCCTCTAACGAAGAAAAAATACTTGGAGTTGTTAGATGTTATCATAAATCCTCTCATTGTAGATGCAAGTGAAACAAAACCCACGTTAAACTCCGATGAAGTATTTATTCAGCAGGATGGCGCACCACCCCATTATTTTAGACCCTTGAGAGAATATTTAAACAACAGGTATTCAAACAAATAGAAAGGTTGGAAAAGTAGCATCAAATGGCTAGTCAGATAACCAGATTTTACAGTTAATTTAAGTCAATAAATATTATAGCAAAACATCCGTTTATCAATTATTTTACTTCGTACCTCTGTTAATAATGAAAATATTTTGTCGATTTTTTTGTGTCGGATTCTTTGGGTCCTTACCTTTCATTTGATGTATCACAAATGGTATAGTCCTATTTAAGTTTTTAGAGGTTGGGGTTGAGGTGCTAATACTTTAATACTTACAGACCAAATAACATACCCATCCTACTTCCCCCTTGATACTGTCGAAACAGTTTTTTTCTTATTTGTTTATCTTCACCTGTTAAAAAGTTATTAGAGGTAGAAGTTTTCAATGTTACACCCTGTATATTTAACCCCAAGTCTTCCTTCTCTACAACAAAAGATTTTAGAAGAAGAAAACAAGATTCTAAACGAAAAGAGAAAGATTATAAAAGAGCTTAAAAAAAAATAATCTTGGATACAAATCTGGAAATCCCAAACTTACTAGAAGTCAGTTTTGATGAATAAATATTGAAACAAAGAAGTGTTAGAGTGGAGTAGTTTAATTTAGGAAACAAATTTCTGGCAATTAATCAAAGCGTTAAAAATGTGTTATTAAGTTGTTTCATTTGAGAGTTATTTGTATAATTAATTTGTTTTGAAATAAAATTCAATTCGTTAAGTCGTAAGAAACCTGAAGTGAGTCATCAGTCAGCATCACCATACACTGGTGTTAGACAAAAAAAATGGAAAAACAGTCTAAGAAGCTCGAATAAAAAGACGAAAAACGTGGGCTAAAAGAACAACTTAAAAACAAAATCAAGTTAAAAAACAAGAAAAAAATTTAAACGAAAAGAATAGATTCTAAAAAAGCTTAAAAAACGTGTTTCAAAGACAAAGAAAAATTGTTAAAGTTGAGAGATGTCGGCTGAAAAGAACAAAACAACAAAAACAATGTATACAAAAATTTTAAAAATGAGGATAGAAAAATAGAACAACAAAACTACATCTAAATAAAGAAAATCTGCAAATAAATTTTTAAGAACACCGAAATCTTCTAAAAAGAAATTACCATAATGAGTATAAATAGAAGAGCAAAAAAGAGTGGTTAAAGTTAAAAAATCTTAACAAAAAAAAGCCACAACAAAAAAATTTATAAAATTAAAAAACCACATGTATATAATAATTTTAAAAGAACTTGGAAAAACAAGAAAAATTTCGAAAAAATACAAAAATATTCTAAGATATAGTAAAAAATTACGATGATTAGTAAAGATAAAAGAACAATATTTTTTGTAGGAATTAATAGGTGTTAGCTGGGAGAAAAAAACAGCAAAGAAAGATTTTAGAAAAACAAAAAAAGCTTTTATAAAAATTTAAGAAACGATAATTTGTGGAAAAGAGTCAACAAAAAATTCTAGAAAAACAAAAAACAATTCAAAAAGAGCTAGAAACAAAATAATAAAAAAATATAGATACATTAAGAAAAAAAAGAATAAAAAATATTATAATTTAAAATAAGTTTGCAGAAGCTGAATTAAATATTTAATTAAAAATAGCTTATAATTTGTAATTCTAAAAAACGTTAAAAAGTAAAAGATGTTATAAATAAATTTAAAATTCTATTTTAGATGTCGATTTAATGTTTTGTTAGGGCGTTATAATACCCTTATATGTAATTATACAGTGTGTAAAAGCCAAATGGAATAAATTTATTATTTCGGTTACTGTACATATTTATGAAAAATCTTATAACACGTCAAATTTGAATTATAAAGTGACATTCTTCAACGTAAAAATGCAATCCCTATCTTCAACCCCCTTCGAATGACAGGTATAACCCCAAATGTTTTAAATAGGAAGTATAGGCTTGTAATATATCGTGTGAAAGGTCTCTTCATTCTCTACTAAAAAATATTATCCTTTTTAAAGTTCATCTTAAGAATGAATTAAATTTCGCTATAATATACTCAAAATGTAAAATGTAATAGAAAATGTAATAAAATGTAAAACACTAAAAAGAACTGTAAATTTTAATAAAGTAAATGTTCAAAATGTTCACCGCGAACGTCTTGGCAACATTTTCTACTACATTTTACATTTTGAGTATATTATATCGAAATTTAATTCTATCTTCATTCTTGCGATAAACTTTAAAACAATAACATTTTTGAGTAGAGAATGAAGAGACCTTTCAAACGATATATCACAAGTCTATTCTTCCCATTTAAAAAAAAGGGGGTTGTACATGCTTTATAATTTAGGTTTTTTAAAACGATTTTTCAAAACTTTTTGTAATTATTATCGTATTTCATTTAATTAAATATTAATGGTTAAAAAAAAGCATAATATTTCAAGAATTTATTAGATTTATTCAGATGAATCTTGTGTATCTGAATCTCTTCAACGTCTTCTAGATTACAAAAATAATTTTTTTTTTAATACTAATTGCAATAAGATCAAAAAAATTAGACTTTTTACAGACAATAAACACTTAAAGGCACATGAGCACAGTCTGTGGGACAGAGAGTAAATAAAGCAGGTAGTAAAACACGGAATAATTAATACATATACAAACGCACTGTATAACTTTTTTGATCTTGCACAAATAACTGTGCTAAAAATAAAAATTTAAACTTGCTTTTTTAGGAACATAATTAAAATACATTGGTCAAAGAATACTTTACACCTCAAATTCAGAAAATTAGAAGTTTTGAAAATATTTTCAAGAAAAATGAAGCATGTATCTGTGAGATACATGCGCCACTAACGGAGGGTTAAAATCAAGAGTACCCAACCTCCTGATTAATTAATTAGTTACATTCAAGATGGGTGAAAACCACTATTTATATTATTTTTATTAAATAAAGATGATGAAAAAAATTACTAAAAGCAAGGAATATTAACTTCCCCTCTCCATCCACATAAGAATATCCAGGGAAGAGACAGCATTAGCTGTTTAAATTTGCAATGCGCGTTAAATTAAAAATTGCATAACCAATTACACAAAAAATACTGTTATATACAAAGTTAAATTCTTAACATTTGAATTAAAAAATATTAAAAAGTTATCAAAATCAATGAAATGAAGGGAAAGCAAATCTAATAGTAAATTTTGACTTAAGTTGTAAATCTAAGAACATTGCCTTCTAAGACAGAAGTGGATTGCACTGCAGTAAAATATTTAAACTATTTATGCTAAATTGTGTCTTTATCTTGACGTGCTCTATACCATTTGTCTTTGGCACTTTGAACATCTGCTTCCTGTGCCAAACAAACCAAACAGTAACGAATAAAAAAACTGGTTTTCTATGCCAAAAAATTAAACTAAAAGTATTTCTATTACTGTTAATCACTGTGTACATTTTATAGTCTAATATGTTATAATAATTTATTTTTTAAATAAAGTTATGTAATAAAAACTTTAAGAAATATTTTCACTCTTTAAAGTTTAATTTTTTTAATTTAACAACTTTTTTAAAATTCTGAAAACACTATTGGAAGCGCTCGCTTTTTCGGAATAAATGTAGAAAATTTAAGTTCTAATTTTTAAGACTGATTTAATGCTACAATAAATTTTATTAAAAACTGTTTCTTTAGATTCTAACCAAAAGACAATTAAAGCCCATTTCAAATGTTCTGATCTACTTAAAAAAATTGATTTTTTTATTCTTTTGCTCCTTGATATTCTCTCACAAGATGGTATAGATTTTATCCGTTATCTGGTTATATCACTTCTCACCCAACTCAAGAAAACAGCGATCTAACTCCACTAAAATCTAACAATCAGCTTACATCAATTCCGATGAGTGTTGGTCGGATGTAAAGACTGGCACCTTCTGCGTGTGGTGCCCACTCTTGGTCGACCTGAATCAACCTATTCATACATTTGATCATTTCATTTCCATCAAAGGTGGGTAATCCGGACCTCTGTGCCGACAAATTCATCCTTCTCATGTTTAAATCCGGTCGGAAAATTCGAATTTTCCCATCTATACCTCTGTAAGCTTTCAAACCTTCAAAAAGCTGTGAGTAATACAAGAAATCAGTTTTTAAATTCAAGATATTTTTAGAAAATTATACCTCGACGGCATAATGAAGAACTTTGGCAGCTGGATGTAGCGTAATATTTTCAAAAGGTATAATCACTGGTTTTTGCCATCCACCTAATTGCTTGTGGTAGAAAATTTTAAGCATATGATCAGTGAAAATTTGGCCAAATTTTAAATCGGAAACATCAGGTTTTGCCCGGAGTTGGTCCGGTTCGGCCAATTTGGTTGTTAAATCTGTATACTAAAAAAAGCGATTAGATAAACCAAGTTGGTAACTAGTATATCTGAGCTGATTACATGCATTAAATCAAAAAGGTCAAGTTCAGTGTAAAGGTTCAATATTTTCCGTGATTCCAAACCGATAATTTATTTAATTAATTTGGGTGAAAAAGTTTTGCGTATTGTTTACTTTTTAGCCTAAAACATCTAATCAAAGTAATTATTGCAGTTAGATTTTTTGTGAGTTATTTAAAGAATTTGGAAGCAGGCGTTAATAGCGTCGTAATTGTCTCTTAATTATTGTTAATCTGTTTTAAATGGCGCCCCAAAAACTAATTAGCTTAATTAACAAATCAAAAAATTTCGCAATTGATTGGGCAATTTACTTACCCGGAAAGTATATTCGGAATCATTATACTGTTCATAAGTTTTAAGTTCGTCAAGTCCTAAAACTTCTTTAACTTTAAGACTACAAGCTCTTGCCGCTTGTTTCAGTTTATGTTGATGTTGAAGGACCCATTTGCAGGCGCACTGAAATTCCGAAAAAAATCATTATGAATTGAGTGCAACGAATCCAATAACAATTAAAATGATTTTTTTTCCATTCATGGCCGATGCTTGTTTCTATTCGATTAAAAATTGCAATTTTAACCTTGCTTAAACCAAAATTAAATATTTATGATTTTAGAAACAAAGTAGTTTACTTCAAATCTCTCCTTATTTCTATTGTGATTTTTATGCAATTGGAGGTGTGAATTTGACTTGGTTTCCTGTCAATAAACTTATTGTTTTCCTCAATTTACTAATCGAAATTCATATCTTTTCTATTTAGTGTTTCTGTTTACATAAATTTGAAACACATGTGACCACTTTTATTTATATTTTCAAAAACACAGATATAGAGGTACACGTGTTTCAAATTTTGGTTAAGTCGTAGCAATTTGTAATTTTTTTGAACAATTTATCGATGCATACACAGCTATAAACAAGATAACCTTTTCTACATTATTTAAACTTTACAATAACAAGATGTTTTTGTCTTATATTGTACTTTCTGCATCAATAACTTCTAAATCATCTAATTGCGTCATTTTTTTTTCAAAAATTTTAAAAATTTCCAAAAATTCGAAAACCAAAAATTGGCTCGAAAAATTTTTTCTAGAAGTAATTATGTTGAAACGAAAAAATTGCAACACTGTTGTTTGGCAAATTTAGAGTTGAAAGTTTATCATTCAAAACTGGCTCTTTCCAGTTTCACACTTTAAGAAATATCGATAAGAAGAAAAATGAATATTAAGATGAACGATTGTTACATTTAATTTTCTTATCAACATTCTATTTAAACAATAGAAAATAGTTCGTAATAATTGTAAATATTTTTTTGAAATACCTGTTTGCTTGTAATAACAGACATCTTCTTGATTGGAACACAAAAATTAAGTCACTAATAAATGAGACACCCACTTTTGGATATTTGAAATAATACGTTGAGAATACTGCTCGCCGTAACTTAAATTTAAATATTGTTAGTTTGAAGTTTGTCGTTCAACTGGTGTATTGTAAGCTTGAACGCATGAATATTAAATACATAAATTAAAACTTATCGCCGGCTATTTTATAAACCGAGTATATTTAGGAGAAAAGAATTAACGTCTTATCTTTCGCAATATAATAATAGACGAGTTACAGATGACGCAAGAAGAATCTCGAACAAGAACTGGTAAAAATAAAAACATTGAAGAACCATTGAAGTCATTATTGTCGTGTCGAAATATGATAATCAAAGATCATGACCTTAACAAAACTTTTATGTTATCGACTGTTATTATTAGGCATTCTTTCCTTTAGTAGTTTCAGCCTCATGCGACTTTATACGAAATTTAAATTAGATTTACATCACTCAATACTTGCTATTTTCTAATTTTTATCATTATACTCATAAAGTATAAAAAATTATTGTCATGTTTTTCACTTTCCTTTTTAGATACAAGAAAAAAAGAGCATTTTTAAACGTCCTACATAATGTAGTTTCAGATTACATTTTCGACATTATAAAAAAATAAGCGGTTATCTTACGGCACTACTAAGTTTAATTAAGTTATGAGGATATAGTTAAAAGTTGGATCATTCAAGAAAAAAAAATCCAAAATTTTTTGACCTAGATTTTCGAATTAACCACAGATTTAAGCTAACACCAACGACAAAACAAATTTAACCATAACTTGTAAAGTATCCAATTTTATATATATATATATTAAAATAGTTTACTCTTATAGTATATTAAGTATGGAGAACGGTAAGGAATGCTTACCGTTCGAAGACAATTGTTTGGAGGAGGAGCGAAGCGACGACTCCAATTATTATCTGAGAACGGTAATCCTTAACGTTCGACATGCTTATAACGTTTTTTGCGCGGTTGGAGTTTTTAGAATAATAATAATAATAATAATTTATATCAATACATTTGTGATAATCGGGAAGATTGAAACTGAAAACTTTGGCTGGCTGTTCCATGGTTGCTATGGTTTTGTTCCAAACAAGTAAAATTGTCTTTTTGATACAATCATTCCTACATAGTTCTGTTTTGTGGTTCGTTTTCGAAGCAAATATGAGCGATAGTCCGATAGTGATGATCTACCAGATGACTTAGAAGACGCTTGGCAAGAAGGATGTTCGGCAATATATCCAGAAAAATCTAAAGCCCGATATGAACAGACATACAAGTTGTCTAAGGAATGGCGTGAAGCAAAGAAGATTTCTGTAAATGAAAAGAGCTTGTTAGCGTATTTTATGGTGAGAAGTGGGCACTTGAAGGCCGCAGGCAGTTTATGGGCGGAGTATTCTATGCTGAAGAGTACAATTTTTCTCCATGATGCTATCGATATTTCTAAGTTTGCTACATTAATTGCTTATCTTAAGAGAAAAAATATTGGATATCGGCCTAAGAAGGCTAAAATTTTTACCAAAGAAGACATGGAAAAATTCTTGAATGAAGCACCAGACGAACAATTTTTAATTCAAAAGGTATGTTGTAGATGATGAGGTGGTACATCTGAGTTCTAAGGAAACAATATATTTGCAGGTAGCAATGATATTGGGAGTATCGGGCGCTTGTAGACGAGAGGAATTGTACAATATTAAAATGAGTGACATAGAAGAACGTGAAGAAATGTTTATAGTAAATATTCGAAATACAAAAACGAATATTCAGCAAACGTTCACAGATATTGATAAAGAAAATAAAGCAGTTTATTATTTGGAAATACTTCGAAAATACATAAGAATTCGACCAAGCAACCCAACGTCAGATCATTTATTTCTGAACTATCGAAATGGCAAATGCACTAGGCAAGTCACAGGAAAAGGCACAATTGGAGGCTGGCCGTCAAAAATTGCAAAGTATTTAAAGTTGCAAGCCCCTGAAGGTTTTACTGGACACTCGTTTCGATGCACATCGGCTACACTTTTGGCGAATAACGGAGTTGATGTGTTGGGACTAAAAAGACATGATGGGTGGCGTTCATCAACGGTGGCCGAAAGTTACGTGGAAGATTCCCTCCAAAACAAAAACAAAACAAAACAAAATTGAATTTGCTTATAAAATTTTATACAGCGATGTTGGTGGACTATTACAACAACCTGGGACTTCTACGTCGGAAAGTTTGTCTATTACCACTAGATACTTAAATGCGAGTGGTATTACTACTATTAATTATAATAATTGTACATTTAATTTTAATAAATAAATCGCAAAATTGTTTTTTTTTAGATTTAATTGCTTACCGTTCACTGAACGGTAAGTGAATTACTTACCGTTTTGTTACACGTAGCAACCAGTAACAGCAACCTACCGTCGCGACACGTCGTGGAAACAGGCACAGTAAACTGATAAAAACAACCGATCGCGCAAAAAAAAGTAACGCTTTTGTTGTTTCAGATGCACATTATAAAAAATTTTGATTTTCGATTTTTTATAAAAATTCAAATTTCGCGCCAACGTTACGTCAACTGACAAATGACATAACCGGTGAACCGGGGGTGATTTTTTGAATATTATTGTGTGGGTATAAATTATATAAGAGTATTATTTAATTTTCAGTTAATTGTAATTAAATTATTAGTGTTTCAGTTATGAGTTCCTTGAGATTCATCAGCAGTTATGTTTTGGTGAGTATTTTTAGGCTAAGTGAACATAACCCCAAATTAATTTTTCAGAGACCCACTTACAGATGTTGGGGCCTTACACAACAAAATGCATATTCAACAGTAATTGACCCTCCTGATAACCCCGATATTACAATTCCTTCACCTAAGGCACGTGACAATGAACCCTTGGAACAAAGAAGGGCTAGGTAGGTACTATTTTTTTCTCTCATAATTTTTTTCTTCTATTACAAATTTTAGGCTTCTATATCAGTCACGTAAACGAGGAATGCTTGAAAATGATCTCCTGTTAAGTACTTTTGTAGCAAAACACTTAAAAAGTTTTACTGAAAAGCAGTTGGATCAATATGACAAGTAAGATTCAGAAATTTTGAAAAATGAGCAAAATTTTTATTCTGTAGGCTTATAAATGGGCCAACAAACGATTGGGATATTTATTATTGGGCGACTGAAATTAAAGAAACGCCAAAAGAGTATGAACATGATGTTATGAGATTGTTGAAAGAACATTGCAAGAATTTGAATAAAGAGTCGAGGATCAGGCAGCCTGACCTGTAATTTATTTATTTTTAATTGTTTAATTAATAAATGTAATTTGATTAATAAAAAGATATTGTTACATTACTTTAACTTCAATGTAAATGGCTTTGAACATATTATGTATTGCTGGTTGCATATAACAGGGTCCATAAATAAAGGTTCTTTAAACTTCACTGTAATTCTAAGTGTGCCCCTTTCTTTTTTAAAAAGCGGCAACTTAAAGTACAAGAATACTACACTCACCGGCACAAAGTTCGATCCTTTATACCGGGTGTCTTAAGTTTTACTTCCATCCCCATTTTTAGCCTTAATTCTTATCATAAAAAATGCATTTTACAGAGTATATTAAAAGAGGGGATTACTTCAATCGTACCTAATTACTTTTTTGATATCATTTTATTTATGGCGTAAAATTAAAAAAACCGTTTTGCAAAATTTTCAAACGTTTTATTTTTACAATAATCAATCAGAAATTTATTTTCAAACTAATATGTATTTTTATTTATGGAAAAAAATTGTTAAATTTTGAATAAAACCAAATTTTAGATTACGGACTTAGTATTTTGGTCGATTTATAACATGTCTTCTTAACTTTGCCATAAATTTTACTCACAAAGCTAGGTAGCTAGACCGGATTTATAATCTGACCCGAACTTACCAGGACAGTACTAAGCAAAAGCTGAAAATTATTTTTATTGAAATTAACCGTTATTTTAAAAAAATGATTTTTATTTAATTTACTTAACAAATAAAGGTATTTTTACAAAATGTGCTAAAAATGGTGACCTTGATCTCGACAGCCCCGAATTCTTCTTTTGAAATTGTTTTGAATTATCTTGCCGTATTTTCTGTTAATTATTTTGAGAAAGGCATTTTGTATTCGTTGCCTCATGTCCTCCCTTGTGGTTGGCTCTTCTCGAAATAAACTACTCAACAATTGAAGTGATCCACTCTATAATAACTGATGTTTTCATTTTCATACAACATATTTCTTTAAAAAAACGTTATTAAAATACAAGCCGAGTAAAAAAGAAAGGTACACATGCATCGCAACATCCTAAATCAGTATATTTGGTTATTTATTCAACTTTTTACAAAACAGTAAATACCCCCATTTTGTAAACACATTTCGTATTTACATATTTATTTATTAAACATATTGTATAAATTAATATCTAGTAACACCACCTCTAGCCCTATAGACAGCCATACAGTGTGAACCATTTGTATGGAATAACTTCGATATAAATTCAGGAATTTGTTTTTTAGGAAAACGCTTAAATATGTATCCTGTTATTTTTTAACGCGCATTTTTTGACAAAAAAAATAGATATACAGGGTGTTCCAAAATTGAGATACGACTCTCAACTTTGAAATTTCAAATAGAAACCTCATTTTTTTAAGCACATCTGAATTCTACGTATAATTTTGCGTATTTTTATGTAGCGCACACTATGTCGATTTTTAGTTGTTTTTGAAAAAAAGGCGTAAACCATTGAAATGAATAAATTCGATAAAAATTTAGGGATCTGTTTTTCAGGAAAACGCTTAAAATCATATCCTGTTATTTTTTAACGCACATTTTTTAACAAAAAAAAATCGATATACAGGGTGTTCCAAAATCAAGATACGACCCTCAACTTTAAAATTTTAATTGTAAACCCCAATTTTTTTAGCATATCACGGCACGGCTTTTTTTTCAAAAACAACTGAAAATCGACATAATGTGTGCAACATAAAAAATACGCAAAATTATACGTAGAATTCAGATATTTAAAAAAAATTATGTTTTGATTAGAAATTTTAAAGTTGAGGGTCGTATCTCAATTTTAAGACACTCTATATATACATTTTTTTTGTCAAGAAATGCGCGTTGAAAAATAATAAAATTCGACTTCAAGCGTTTTCCTCAAAAACAAAGTCTTGAATTTTTATCGAATTTATTTATTTCAAATAGATCACGCCTTTTTTCCAAAAACAACTAAAAATCAACCTAGTGTTGCTACATAGAAAATACGCAAAATTATACGTAGAATTCAGATATGCTAAAAAACTTGGGGTTTTTATTTAAAATTTCCAAGTAGAGGATTGTATCTCGATGTTGAGACACCCTGTATATTCTATTTTTTTGTCAAAAAAATGCGCATTAAAAAATAACAAAACACGTGTTTAAGCGTTTTCCTGAAAAACAAATCCTTGAATTTTTATCGAAATTATTCCATACAAATGGTTCTCACTGTATATCTCCTAGGCATACTTTCTATTAAATTATTGATGACTTCTTGAGGTACTGCTTCCCATTCCTGTTCCAACATGTTTCGAAGCTTTTCAAAAGTTTTTGGTTGGACATCTTATTCCGATAACCTGTGTTCTATGTACGACCATAGATGTTCGATGGCGTTGCAATCAGGGGAGCGTGCCGGCCACACCATTCGTTCAATACCATGTGCATTAAGAACATTGTTTACAATCCGAGCACGGTGCGGTCGTGCATTATCGTCCACAAACACAAACTCATTTCCAAAATTATTGGCAAAAGGGACTACAATCGGTAGAATACACATATCCCTATAACGTTGTGCATTTATGCATAACCCCCGTAGTCCGTAGTGCCACAATCTCTGTGCGGCCGTTAAAAATAATGCTTCCTCAAAGAGTAACACCACCTTCTCCGAAAGGTACCTTGTGCTCTCGCATTTCTTCACGGTACGTCTTGTTCGGGCGTCGCCACACTCTAATACGCCCATCCAAACGATCAAGGGTAAATCGAGACTCATCTGCAAACATACAACGGGACCATTTGTCCTGGCTCCAGTTCAAATGAGCTTCACCCTAAAGTTGCCGTTGTACTCGATGTTGCCGGGTTAACAGTGGACATGGCACACGTCTTCTAGCCCTTAAACCATATTCGTGTAGTCTTCGTCGAACTGTTTGAGTAGAAATAACTACTCCTGTAACTCGTCGTAGCGCGTTATTTAACTGAGTAGCGTTGTAGGTAGGGTTTCGACGAACAGTAATTTGAAAAAACGGGTTTGTCTTGGAGTTAGACTGCGTGCACAACTTTCACTATATCTGAAACGAGGAGTTCCACATTCTTGAAAGCGATTAATGGCTTTATTGATCACCCCATGTACCACATTAAAAATTCGCGCCATTTCACGATGAGATAATCCTTCCTGCACCATGTGAACTACATACTGCAATTCTCGATCAGATAAACGCTGTTGATGCATTAGAAATTAAGGATAAGTCACCCTCAATGATACTTTTGACGTGTCAGTTTTAATATTACTGAAAAAGACACACAGTTAATTTCTGATTTTGCTTGTTTTGTCAGATAAAACTGCAAAAAAGCCCGTTTTTAAGATCAACACCTAAAAACTACCACTAGATAGACCATAAAATACTTCAGACATGCAAAAGAGTACAAAAAAACATCAAGAAACAAGAATAAATCTTTCTAATTAACAATTTTTTTGATGGATCACTTCAATTGTTGATCAATTTACTATTTCTTTAACTGTGCCCCACAAATAAAAATCCGGAGGCGTAAGATTGAAAAAACGACCAGGCCAGGAAATTAAAACCACTAACAAACACTAGAATAGTAAATTAACAGGTAAACTGATAGGTAATTACCAAATTAAAATAAAAAAAATACTAAAAAATATGCTAAAATTAACTAGCTAGGTAATGATAAATTTGGCAAAATCACCCTTCGAAATTGTATTCGCAACTGAAATGGTTTTTTTTTTAAGTTTAATAACTTACCTGAAATAGAAATTTTTTTCAAATTTCACCCCTAAAAGTGAAATTAATTTAATTCTTTTATGAACAAAAACAAGTTTTAATTTTTCAGAATTCAAGTGTTTCGAATAATAAAGTGCATAATCGTTTCCTGGAATTTCTTCACCACAATTTCAAACATCTGGGAATAACCATAGACATGCGCCAATTTTACAACTGGTACCTACCATAAATATCAGAATCCACAATCTAATAAGCTTTCTTTTGTGCACTAATTTCACAACTTCATCATAAATTCGTCAAAATAAAGAGCTCTAATATCAAAATGAGAATTATTAAAACTACAATCCTTTTAAAAAATGTAAGAGCATGACGAGATGTGGGACAACACATATGGGCAAAACATGATCTAAATTCATTAATAAACTTCTTAGTAAAATGCAAAAAACTAGCGATTTAATTAAATGACTTGAAATTTGGACAGAATGTAGTCCTATAAGAGATAATCACATATGAATTTTTTCTAAATTTTTGTTCAAATAGAAAGGCCCATTTTGGGGGTGGAGGTAAAACTTGGGACACACGGTATTTAATTTTTCTTAAGTAACTGTTGTTCTATCCGGCCACAATTCTTTGCTTACTTTAAATTACACTATTTCAAGTAAGTATAAACAAAAACCAGCATAAATTAAACATCAGTTTTTTTTCCAATAACAAAAATAGTGCTGAATTTTACAAAAAAAATTGAAGCCTAACTTAAAACCTGACAAAGTGGTAAACCTACACTTAAGATTAAACTCGAGTTTAATATGTGTATTGCTTTCTCTTGCTTGAATTACAGCTGCCATTCTCCTTGGTATTCCCTCAATAAGGTGTGCAATCGCTCTTTTGCCGATTTATTCTCAAATTTGGGTTACTGCCACATTTAGGTCTCTTGATCAGAGGTAGTGGAGCAGGAACTCTGCTTCGAATCTTCTTCCCATTATGTCCCAAAGGTGTTCAATCGGATTTAGGTCTGTACTGCGCGGTGGCCATATCGTACGCTGAATACCAGCCTCATCTAGATACGTGTACTGTGAGCACGTGCATTGTCGTGCATGAAAATGAAATTTTGACCAATAGTTGGTGCATAAAGCACAACATGAGATTCCAGAATGTTTCTAATGTCCCTGTTAACATTTATTGTTCCTCTCTCTACAATGACTATTTCGGTGCGGGCTTCCAAACTAATGCCACCCCACATCATGATAGAACATCCTTCAAAATTCAGTTTTGGGTCAAATTAGACTGGACAAAACTTTCCCCAAGCGTTGCCAGATTCTTTATCGCCCATCTGGGGAATGAAGACAAAATCTCGACTCATCAGAGAAGAGAACTCGTCTCCAATCACCAACACCCTAATTTTCAAGTTCACCAGCAATACGTAGTTGCTCTACTTGATTCTCTCTAGTTAACTTGGGGCCATTTGCTGGTCTTTTTGGAAGTAATCCTTCTTCGTTTAGTCTCTTCCTTACTGTTCTTTTGTTAATAGCTACACCTCTTACTCCTTCTAAAGAATTACGAGTAGCAACACCTGTCGTGACTTTATTTCTCAACATTTGCAGTGTGAGAAAATGACCATCTCAAGCAGTACATCGCCTTCTTCCGAGCCCAACTCTCCTAGTGTAGCCCCCAGTTTTCCGAAACCGTTTTACAGCTTTTTGCACACTGCATCTTGAAACTCCAAGAACTCGAGCTACGTAGTATTGTGATCGACCATCTAATTAAACTAAAGCAATTGCTCTAGCTGCGTCCGTTGGATTTAGAACCACATTTACTCTTATAAGATTAGATTAAGATGCCAAAAATAGTGGCAGCTATTACAATAATGACAATTATCTACAGGTATTATAATAAAAGACGATAAAAAAAGTTAAAAAAAACTTAAAAATTCTATCAGTGCTTATTTTTTTTTTGTTTTTTTTATCAACTTAAAAGTTCTCTGACTGAAAAAAAAAGATAACAAATTCATTTTTGAGAAAATCATGTATGGATTGAATTTTGTGCCGGTGAGTATATTTCACAAGGATTTTACCACATTTTATATGATAGTATTAAGACGAACTGTCTTAGAATAACGCTGTCTCAAAAAAACCGCTTTTCTCACAATTAGGTGCCTACAAATAAGCCACCGCGTCATGCCACCTCGCTTCTCAGTTTTTGAAAATCTATTCAAGCTTTCCAAGAACTTATTTAAGGTTTTGATTTATTATTTATTTTGACTCTTCACTTTGATGTAATGAAGATACCTTCAAGAGTTCAAAAAAAAAACAATAAGAAAAGGACATACATAATGCATTATAATTAATCAATATGGTATTATTTACAAATATGTTTTATGCTACTACCATAAATTGTGCTTTTGGTGTTTTTATTGTTTTTTGAGCAAAAAGTTTTACATCGTATATCTCCAAATCTATATGCTCAAAACGAGTGTGGTCAGACATTGGGTGATATGAATATAGAGTAGCAAAAGCTTTTACTAGTTAGTTATCTCCTTTCAGCAAATGCTAAGTGCATAGGTTTGTCCTATTTTAATCAAGTAAAAGCATTTGCTAAATTTTTATGCATTTTACCCATTGTATCTCGTTCAAAAAAAATTTTTATCTACAGCGTATATATCAAAAACTATAAACATTTGTATAAGACAAATTCGGTTTTTTAGCTTCCTTTCAACGAGAACTATCACCTGTTAAATCTTGAACAATACTTCAAAAACACCCTGTTTAACTCCAGTAATGAGGTAAAAATCGGCAATATTATAGAAACATTAGATTCTATTAACTTAAGTAGGACATTCATTAATAATAATTCTTGCAACAGCAATATTTCTGTTGATAAAACGGCAATCTTCAAAAAAATTTAATATTTTATATTTTTGTCTATGTGTAAGTTGTGTTTTATTACAACTTATAACATCGCCAAAAAATTCAAAGATCAAATCGCATCAAATCGAAGAGTCGCTATGAGCGAAGCGTTTCTATGTACTTTTATCATATTGACACAAATGTCAAATTGATCAAAAATTTTTCAATTAAGTCATATCTTGAGTTGGAAATCAAAGTAAATCGTTTAATTGCTTTTTTTGGTGCTTTAATTGTATTATTTTAGATGTCTAAAAACAGCAAGAAAAACTCATCGAAAATTAAGGAAGTGAAAGAGACTTTTCATGCAGTTCTGGAATTATCAAATCTGTTACATACTGGTTTGGATGCTAAGAGTTTATCGATATGTATCAGACTTTGTGAAGCTGGAGTAAATCCAGATGTGCTTGCAAAGTTAGTACGAATGCTACAACAAGAAACCCATCTTCAGAATGCAAAAAGTGAACATGAAGATCATGTTAAAACTAAACCTGAACGTACCGTAACTAATGAAGAAGATTATGCAATTAAACGTAAAGACGCACAAACCAACATTCGAGTACAAAAAATGAGCATGCCACACCAGAAAAAGAAAAACCTTGAAAAAGACTGAAAATGAAAAAGCAAAAACCAAAAAATAACAAAAACACCATATTACCACTATTACCGTTAGAAGCTCCTAGGTTTTTTCTTCTTTGTTGTTTTGTATAACTGATTTAATATCACAATAAATGTCATGGAAAACATAATGTCTTAATTTGTCGCTTTTAGGTCTATTATGGTTATTTATGTATTAAGGGCGTAGTCAAAAGCATTATGGCACGAGGGAATGTTTTAATTTCCCGAGGGTCATTAGTGACGATTACGCTTGTGGTACATACAAGGTTTTATTTTATTTTGGATCGTTTTAATTTTTCAAATCAAAAGAATATTTACAATTTTGGTATTTTTTTTAAACTGTGAAGAAACTCCAGATTAACTAGTTGACTATTTTGTCGTTGCCAGGATACGGTATGTCGTTATTTTTTGTTTTGCGATTTTTCAAAATAGAAACTGATGAAAACGTGTGTGAAAACGTGTATTCTAGAGAAATGTTACAACAGGTAAGAGCCTAAAATTCAAGAAAAAGTTTTGTCACGTTCCGTGCGTTTGTAGTGTTTAACAGTTTTTGAAATAAATAATGATTTTTTATAACAAATTCTTATTTAATGTAAAATGTGACAAAATTAAAGACGTTTATTTGACAGTTAGACGAATGTGCAGATAATTATTTGTTATTGTTGCGTAGGTAGCAACTTTAAAAAAATTAGTGCTATAAACATAAAGATAATGCCCTGATTTACGGGCGTATAAAGTAGATTATAGTTTCAAAATAAAATAAAGTTTTTTTCAAAATTTTAATTTGCGTTATTAGGTTTTTCTTGTAACGCATAAAAAACAAAACTTATATTTTGTAAGACTGATTTAATATGACAATAATAATAGGCTGATTTCAAGTTGACATAATACCGGTAGTATCGCAAATTTTAATACTTTTCTATGACAACAGCGAATCACACCCTCAAACTTGTTTATTTTTCTATGGAAACGAAGGTACTACCGGTATTATGTTAACTTGAAATCAGCCCATAAATGTCATAAAAAAACATAAGTTTTTAATTTGTCGCGTTTAGGTTTATTCAGTCTTCTTTCAAATATCTAATTGCATCATTAGAAGGACCTAAGTTTTCTCTTCTACCGCACAATAAATCAAGTCTATGTTTTGTTGTAAAAGATTTTAACAGGTGATAGTTCTCGTTTAAAGGATGGTAAAAAACCAAAATTGTCTTACAAATGTTTATAGATTTTGAGACATATGCTGTAGACAATTTCTTTCAAAAAACATTGTTTTTGAGATACATGATGTACAACAATCCTGTTTTTTAAGCAAAAAGTATTACATCGTATATCTCCAAACCTATATGCTTAAAAACAGTGATCTCATACATCGTATCTCGTTCAAAAAATTTTGTTTTAATCTACAGCGTATATATTAAAAATTATAGACTATATATTAGACAAATTCGGTTTTTTAGCATCTCTTTAACGAGAGCAAAAACACCATCTTTAACAGCTAACGTAAGCAGAAAATTTCTATAAAAAATTGTTGTACATAATTAAAAATTTTAGATGTATCGCATTATTCAAATACGGATTAATGCTACAAAATAATGTAATGCTTACAGCATATTCGTTAGCAGTTACTCTCAATTTTATTTATTGGGTCTTTTTCTGCATTTATTGTAGAAATAAATGGGTTGAACTGGTAAAACCACTTTTCAGATCTGTGGTGTTGGTGGTTTTCCTATGGTGTTTCTGTCATTGCCTAGACCCTACCCATATAAAATTCAATTATAGCTTGATACTCACAGTTTTACTGCTACTCTTGTTTAAAGAACCACTAGTTGGAGTTGTATGTAGTTTAGAAAAAGAATTTCAAGAGAATTAATAACTGCATTGTAGCTAGAGGTTATTAGAGACAAAGACTCTTCTGAACTTCCATTCTTTTTTACCTTTATGGGGTCACTATAGTGACTTTATTATGGATTTTGTATGGACTTATTTTGAAAAAAATATTTATAATTGTATGTTAATTTAAATTCTTCTTTAATTTACTGATGCTTTATTAGATACCAAACATTGCCTACTTTTTATTGTACTTTGTACAATTGCTTTTAATTTATATTTATTCTAAAGCACAAGTAAGTAAATAAGATATTTAATAGGCTAATTTCAAGTTGTGATACTACCGGTAGTATCGCAAATTTCAATACTTTTCCATGGTAATAACCAATTGCAGCCTCAAATACTTTTAATTTTCCATGGAAACGAAGATACTACCGGTATTATCTCCACTTGACATTAGCCCATAAGAGCAGCAAATTTATTTTGGAAAAATTATTAAATTAAATTACATTCTAGGATTAGGGCGTATGATACTGATGGAGCTGTTAAAGCATATTAGACAGATTTTAATTATACAACATGTGTTGTATATTTTTCATTATTAAACGACTTGCTTATAACAAAATTTTTTTCCTCGTTATTTCAGACGATACGATAAAATTTTTAATTAAAAAAAACTTTACAGGTACAGTTAATTGGGTGATGGATGTGCAGTAACACGAAAATCGCTGTATTATTGAATTATTGAAATCAAAGCTTCTTTGAAAATCGCCGTCTTATCAACAGAAATATTGCTGCTGCAAGGATTATTATTAATTAATGTGTTATTTAAGTTAATAGAATCTAATGTTCGCTAATATTGCTGATTTTTACCTCATTAGGTGCTAGAGCTAAACAGAGTGTTTTTGAAGTAATGTGAAAGATTTTAACAGGTGATAGCTCTCGTTAAACGGATGCTAAAAACCAAATTTGTCTAATACAAATGTTTATAATTTTTAAGATATGCGCTGTAGATTAAAAAAAATGTTTTTGATCGAGATACAATGTATAAGAACACTGTTTTTAAACATATAGATTTGGAGATATACGATGTAAAACTTTTTGCTCAAAAAACAGAATTGTTATACATCATGTATCTCAAAACAATGTTTTTTGAAATAAATTGTATACAGCGTATGTCTCAAAAACTATAAACATTTTAAGACAATTTTGGTTTTTTAGCATCCTTTTAACGAAAGCTATCATCTCTTAAAATCTTTTACAGCAAAACATAAATTTGAATTTTTGTACGTTAGAAGAAAAAACCTAGGTTATTCTAATGATGCAATTGTATATTTGAAAAAAGACTGAATAAATTTAAAAACGGCAAATTAAAAAATCATGTTTTCCATAACATTTATTGTCATCTTAAATCAGTCTTACAAAACATAAATTTGATTTATTGTGCGTTAGAAGAGAAAACTTAGGTTCTTTTAATGATGCAATTAGATATTTGAAAGAAAACTGAATAAACCTAAAAACGACAAATTTAAAACTTATGTTTTTTTTATGACATTTATTGTCATATTAAATCAGTCTTATAAAATATAAATTTTGTTTTTTGTGCGTTATAAGAAAAACCTAATAGCGCAAATTAAAATTTTGAAAAAAAAACTTTATTTTATTTTCAACGCCCGCAAATCAGGGCGTTATCTTAATCTTTATAGCATTAAATTTTTTAAAGTGGGTACCCAACAATAACAAATAAATATCTGTACAAATGTCTAGCTGTCAAATAAACGTCTTCAATTATGTAAACGTCACTTTTTACATTAAATAACAATTACCATAAAAAATCATTATTTATTTCAAAAACTGTTAAACACTACAACCGCACGGAGCGTGACAAAACTTTTTCTTGAATTTTAGGCTCTTACCTGTTGTAACATTTCTCTAGAATACACGTTTTCACACACGTTTTCATCAGTTTCTATTTTGAAAAATCGCAAAACAAAAATTAACGACATACCGTATCCTGGCAACGACAAAATAGTTAACTAGTTAATCTGGATTTTCTTCACAGTTAAAAAAAATACCAAAATTGTAAATATTCTTTTGATTTGAAAAATTAAAACGATCCAGAATAAAATAAAACCTTGTATGTACCACAAGCGTAATCGTCACTAATGACCCTCGGGAAATTAAAACATTCCCTCGTGCCATAATGCTTTTGACTACGCCCTTAATACATAAATAACCATAATAGACCTAAAAGCGACAAATTAAGACATTATGTTTTCCATGACATTTATTGTGATATTAAATCAGTTATACAAAACAACAAAGAAGAAAAAACCTAGGGGCTTCTAACGGTAATAGTGGTAATATGGTGTTTTTGTTATTTTTTGGTTTTTGCTTTTTCATTTTCAGTCTTTTTCAAGGTTTTTCTTTTTCTGGTGTGGCATGCTCATTTTTTGTACTCGAATGTTGGTTTGTGCGTCTTTACGTTTAATTGCATAATCTTCTTCATTAGTTACGGTACGTTCAGGTTTAGTTTTAACATGATCTTCATGTTCACTTTTTGCATCCTGAAGATGGGTTTCTTGTTGTAGCATTCGTACTAACTTTGCAAGGACATCTGGATTTACTCCAGCTTCACAAAGTCTGATACATATCGATAAACTCTTAGCATCCAAACCAGTATGTAACAGATTTGATAATTCCAGAACTGCATGAAAAGTCTCTTTCACTTCCCTAATTTTCGATGAGTTTTTCTTGCTGTTTTTAGACATCTAAAATAATACAATTAAAGCACCAAAAAAGCAAGTAGACGATTTACTTTGATTTCCAACTCAAGATATGACTTAATTGAAAAATTTTTGATCAATTTGACATTTGTGTCAATATGATAAAAGTACATAGAAACGCTTCGCTCATAGCTACTCTTCGATTTAATGCGATTTGATCTTTGAATTTTTTGGCGATGTTATAAGTTGTAATAAAACACATCTAACACATAGACAAAAATAAAAAAATCATTTCAATCAGCCTATTGAACATAATAGTAACTTTTATTATGTATTTAAGAAAATATCTTGTGTTGAAGTCAGGGACAAAATACAAAATTTTAAAAATTATATGAAGCAAAGAGATCTAGGGTTTTAGTACTAAAATCATTCAACTGGTTCAAGATAAATTAGTTGGGAAGTCGAGCCCATCCGAGTTGGGATGAGTAATTATCATAATCCCTGACCATCATGTTCCTGATCCAGTCGGTCTTTCCAATTAAAGTTTTTGGTTTATTTATAATATCTCGAAAAACGCTTTGAGTTACGTGCCAACACCGACTACATTGTTTTTTTTTGCTAGTTTACTCAAAAACTACACATTCTACATTGCGTTCTACAAAAAAATTGCAAGAAGAAAAAAAGTTTTTAAATTGAATAGGTAGGTTTTAAACTATGATAACAACATTAAAAATTAAATAAAAAAATTGTGCCTAAGTGTTTGTTTAATAAAGGATAGCAAATGGTTAAAATTTAGACTCACAATGTTAAAATGTTTTTATAGAAATAGAATTTTTTCAAAAAAATTTAATAGAAATTTAGGTAGTTTAAACTTTTTTTAACATTTTTGCTTAAACTGATAAGCAACGATCTAAATATGCAAAAGAATATATATTTTAAAATCAGTTAAGATTTTTAAAAATGTGATAGCTAACTAGGACTTTTATTTAAAAAAAAATGTCTTTGGCTCAAATTAATATCATTAATAATAATCAACAAATATTTTTTTAGTTTTCATCAAAATGTCAACTTTTGCCTATATCTTTGAAACATAAAACGGTAGCAAGATCTTGTTTATACCATAACGATTTTCTCAAAAAAGGAGCTGAGAATGTGCAAACCGTTCTTTTATAAATCTTACAGTTTTGAAGTTAACCTACATGGACATCCAATTTGCACCACTCTGTACAAGTCCCTTTATAAAGTAACTTGCTGATGAAATGACTTATTTATATATAGTAAGTGTTCTAAAAAAGACGTGCCAAATTGTTGATACGCTGTCAAATAGGTCCCGAGAAGCCCGAACAATATGTTTAAAGAAATTTATCTCTGTTTTGACAGTTACAATAATGAGAACATTTGAAATAATAGAAAACTTATTTAAAATCAGTGAAATTGTACAGTTTAAAAAGTTATGTTGTCAGATTATTAATTGTGTATTAATTAACAAAAATGCAAAAACATTTAACCCAAAATCTACGTCAAATGTCAAAGTAATAAGTTTTAGGTATTATATCTTGGAAAACTAACAGAAATAAAAACATAATTCTTTTTCATTCTTCTCAGAGCTCAAAATGTATTTAAAATATTAAAAAAAAAAATAATCAAAAAGTTGTGTTTTCATCGTATTTTTTTTTAATTATTGGTGCCCATTCAAAATGTTCTTCTAATATGTCTAACTTTGAAATTTTTTTGTAATTGATTACTTTGTATTACACAAAGCTAAATATTATCTAGCAAATTGGTATTTTGATTAACCTAACACTAACTTCAATTTTTGTAACAGAAGTAAAAGTTAGTGTAAACTGTTTATGCAGCTGATCAAATAGGGTAGTTATTAGGGTAGTACAGTGTGGGTTTTTTCTTAATTTTGACTCTAACATTTGGAAGTTTTGGTATAAATAATATCTTTTATGTTAAAAGAAATAGATTTTTTAAATATTTTTTTTGTGTTTTGTAAACAATGAACAATGTTTCAACAATCTGGTAAGACTATTTTAAGACAGGCTACATAGTTATGTGGAGTTACTGTAATTGAACAATTCCAGGCGAATACAGTACTTAAACTTGTTATTAGGATAAGTTAATTAAAAACTATAAAAACAATTATACCTGTTTTTATTAAGCTTTAGCTATTACAGCTGATCTATAACTACAGCTGCGCTGTAGATTAGCATAAAAGCAGAAAGCTTTTTTCTCAAAATTTACGTAGCAGAATATACCTAAGAGTGTGAGGATCAGTGCACGGATGACGTGTCACGCTTTGTAGGCGTTATTGGTGACTCATCATTTCTGAGAACAGTTTGGAGTAACATTGTAGTAAACATTGAAGTATGTTTGGGAAATTTAACCTGTCTTTGTCTCTTGGGCAACAAGAAAACAAGAACAACTCCATATCATCCACAATCTGATGAAATGGTAGAATGCTTTAACAGGACAATAAATGAGCACCTTCCAAAGCGAGCATCAGAAAGAGTGGGATCGACACATAGTTAAAATAATATTTTTAAAAATTCTGATTCAACCCGTAGGTTTTAGAATTTTAGAGGGCAAAAAAGACCAATTTTAGTTTTTTTTTCAAATTCAAATATTTTGAAAGCTATCAGTTTTTTATTATCCCAAAAATTACAGTTTGTAAAATTGTACATAAAAGGTGTTTTCAAGCTTTGTTTTGCAGAATCAATCGTTTCAAATATTGTTTGAAAATTTTATTGAGAATGTTGAGACATTACCATTTTCTGAAACAGATGCAATAGACGACAAGAGATTAACACATTTTTATGTAATGCTTTAGACTTTTAATGAAAAAATTAAGCAGCTTAAGTTTTTCTTAATTAATCTTTTAAAGATTTTTTGTATCTAATATTTTAGGCGATTCTGTGTAGCAGCATGTCGTGCAGAAAAATTTATAAATATGTGACTTGTATTAGAATAAATTATTTTAAACAATGTTTTACTTGTTTAATCGTATGATTTTGGTCTTAAAAAATTGATTTTGTCAATGCGAGGAGTAAATAATTTACATACTACTTCCCAAAAGTAGTAAGTACAGGTGGTGCAAATTGAATGTCCTTATAGGGTATCTCCGAATGAAACTATTAAGTTTAGTAAAAAATTGCACAATTTCGTTTATTGAGAAAATAATTTTGGTACAAACCGCATCCAGCTACCGTTTTTTGATTTAAATATATTGTCACGCTCTGCGTGATAAAGAAAAGTTGATATTTTACTAAAAAATAGAATAAATTATATCTTATGAAGATATCTAAGTTATGTAAAATTGACATTTTTCATTTGTTCTGTCTTTACTTAAAAGGTTGAATTCTATTTATAGATCCACTACTAGTTGTCTCTTGTCTTACGGTGATGACCATTTGAGGTATCTGGAGAACTAAAAAAGTATGACACTAATCTTTGACTAAGAAACATTTGTGTTTTAAAACACTCTGTATATTTACAAAAAATCGAGAAATAATGGAACTGTTTTAAAATCTAAAAAGTGAGTCTATATTTAATAAATACTTTATCCAGTGCCGAAACTAGGTATTAATTTACTATAGACAAGTTTCAGTTTGGCGCCCTTAAATAGAATTTTTTTAATGCTATGTTACAATTTCTGATAGATATTTTAAAATCAGAAAATTATGAACTATGAAAACCTGTAAAAAAATGGCCAAAACATCAGAATAAAAAAATTTGTAGGTACTATTTAAATTACATTTAAAAAATACACATTTGTTATTTACTTTGACAATTAATTTACGTGAATAACTAAATCTAAAAGGAAAAAAAAAACATAGAAAAAATAAAAGTACAAACAATTAAAATAAAATTGTACGAACATGTTAAAATTAAAACAAATTTTGAAATTTATAAAGAAATCTTTTTTGCTTTCACACTGGCAAATTCATTTATTATTTCGTCATAATTTAATAATTTCAAACTCAAACTCAACATAATTTAAAATGACCGAGTGCGATCGTAACTTAAAAGACCAAAAAATACTTATAATGCTTAAGCCTGATAGACGCTCTTGTGCCATTGTCGATCTTAGGTAATTTTTAATCAGTTTTAATTTCGAAAAAGATCTTTTGCAAGATGCACTTGTTATTGGTAAAGTAAGAAAAATTTTTAAAGCTGTTGCTGTATTTGAAAACACGGATTCTAAAGAATATTTGTAAATGTTTTCTAATACTGCCATCTGATTCAAGTTTTTTAAATTATTTATAAGAGAAATAGCTTGAAATTTAAAACTTTCAATTTCTTGTGAAAACTGAATTGCATTTAAGTCTTTGTGATATTTACTGGCTAAATCAGCTGTCTGTTTTTGCAATTCTGTTACCGACATTGTTGCTAATGAACGTTCACTTAAAAAACCAAAATCGTTGTTAACAATTTGCAGACTACTGTATCTATCATTTATTTCTTGCAGCAATGTATCTACTATTTCCTAAAAAATTACTCTATAATTGTCACGGGTTTCTAAAGTAACATTCTGTGTACATTCACCAGGCATTAATTTTATTTTTCTTGACCTTCTTGTTTTAAATTCGGCAGTAATTTTAGAGATTTGACACAAAAAATTTGCTTCGGTTATCACTATGTTGTAATAGTTTTCTCTAAAATGGATCAGGTACTCACTCAAATCTTTTACATGTTTACATGCGACATCAGTGGTATATAAGATCTTTTCTCTGTAATAACAAATTTACTTTATTAACATTTTGTAAGATGTGTTCCCAAAAAGTTAGACAAACTACAAATTCATAATTCTGAATCATTTTTTAAAAAAAATTTGCACCACTTACAGTGTCTGTCGAATATTCGAGAAAAGCGTTACTCAAAGTTTGCAATAATTCAATACAATCTGCAAATTGTGTTATTAAAGCATTGACTGCGTATGCCTTAGAAGACCAACGCGTATCGCTAAATCCTTTAAGACTTAATTTAAGTTTGTTTTTGACTGCTTCCCATCTTTCTGTAGAATGTACAAAAAAATTGAATAAACTTTGTACGTTTCCAAAAAAATGACCATAGTTGAATTTATTTTTGCAGAGTGGTTAAGCAATCAAATTAAGACTGTGTGCGGCACATAACAGGAATGACGCAAAACTATTTTTTTGTAAAATTCTAGCTTGAACACCTTTAAAATGTCCGGCCATATTGCTTCCGTTATCATATGCTTGCTCTCTGATATCAGCAATATTTAACCCATCTTTAGACAATTTGAATTCTATCACTTGCGTTAAATATTCCCCAGTTTTCATTTTAGCATTTATAAAATCAATAAAAGATTCTTCAATGCTACAAATTCCATTTTCGTTAATATGAAGATACCTGAAGAATAATTTGAGATAACTGTTCCGTTTCCGACGTTCCGTGTGTGATTTATCAGGAGTGGTATCTAGTATGATAAAAAAATATTTTGCACGTTTTATTTTATTAATGATTTGCTTTCGAATATGTTCACCAGCCAAGTGTGTTAATTCATTTTGAATTTTTGAAGAAAATTAGGTGATTTTGCCTTTGTTGTGGGTCTCAGTATGCTGTTTAATGATAGGGTCATAATGACTTATTGGTTCAACGGTTTGTAAAAATTTGCCAGAGGTTGCATGTCCTATAATTTCGGTAAATCCACGTAAAGCATTATTACTTTTTGCACAAAAGATCACAGCGTCCAATATAACTTTTAAAATATGTCTCCACTTTAAGCACTCATTTTCCATTTGTACTTTAAGCTGGTCGTCAACAATGTGTTCATTTCGTAAATTTGTTAAATACATTTGCCAAGTGATAAAAGCCTGTTTATGCAATTTAGAATTTTTATGACTAATTATTCTGGCCCTTACATTATGCCAATCGTTACATCCTAAACTTTTATTGTTAAATTGTGTTATATTATTATTAAAAATGATACAAGGGAAGCAAAATATAGCATCTTTTTGAATACAATAAAAAAGCCAACGCCTAACCATTAATTCGCCGTTAGGAATTTACTTTTTAAAATAATTTTTTGAAAATTGGCGATTATTTGTAATTGGATATGAATCAATTTTGTCACCTATGATTGGACCGTGTTTCACTAATAATTTTACAAAGTCTGGATTTGTCACTATCCAGTTTTCTGGATCGTTGTAATTAATTACTGAGAATGATGAAATCTTGGGTGAAACAGAAGCAGTAAGTCGTTTTGATTGAAACAAAGGTTCTTGATTGTCCGTGGTACTGATGTCCGAAATCTCTATTGTCTCCTTCGTAGATTTTTTTAAGACATTTTTAATTTTTGTTGTAGTATCAGCTTTTATAGAGTCTGGGAAATTATTTGGCGATTGATTCATCGATTCCTCTAAAGAGGCGGACGTACTCGTTGAGTCGCTGTAGAAGTAAGCAATACTTCCTGATGACCATCAGTTCTTGATTCGTTAACTACAAAATAAGAATAAATTTCACCACTTTTCACCCTTTATATTTCTTACTTGGTTCATCAGACTCGGCTTGAACAAAATTTATTAAAAATTTGGCACTGCTGGCTTGCTCTAATTGTCTGTTTTTTCTAATTTTTTTATAATAAGCACTTGAAAGTTTTTTATTTAGTCTTTTTAGCATTTTTGGTCACTCTTTCTTGTTCACTTTAAACTCAAACTCAACATAATTTAAAATGACCGAGTGCGATCGTAACTTAAAATGAACTAAATAGTAAATATTTTTCATGTGAAATCCAGTGCTTCCAAAAGGGTCTCATTAATATTCCAAAATTTATTACAAAACTTACAGTCCCAGAACTGTCAGATGTGCGTAACACATTTTGAACGTTTGTACCGCGTTTATTTTTACCCTCAGTGCCCAAGTGAGAGAAGCTCACTAAACTGCATCATTTTTCACTGAGATTTGATGCAATTGAAAAACAACTAATGTTTTATAGAATAACCACCAAAAAAATTATTTATTGAAGAATAATTAAAATTCGAATTGATAAACATTTCTTGTAAACATTTTTTAACCGAGTATTTTTTGCGCTCGCTCATTTTGTTATTTTCATATTGTGGACATTCTATATTTGGCGCCCCTTGGTGCGGCACCCTCAGGCACGGGCCTAATTGGCCTATACCTAGTTTCGGCACTGACTTTATCCGAAGTTACTATAGAAACTTAGCTATAAAACGAGTAAAACAACCGACGTGTCCACCTGTCCATCTCAATATTTTTTACAATGCTTTACACAATTAGTCGGTTTTTGCATCAAAGCAAATTAGTTTAGCCATTAGATTTTAAATAAAGTAATTCAGTACTAAAACTAATAATTAATAGATCTCATGTGATTTTTTTTGTTTAGTTTTTACATATAAAAAAGGAATCGAGATATCGGAAGTATCAAAACATTTGAGGTATCAGCAGTATTGATATATGGGAGGTAGGTATCGCATTTATCGCGGTATCAAAAGTATCGGAAGTACATATCAAGGTATCGGAGGTATCGAAGTATCGGGAGTATCGAAAGTAGCGAGGTATCGGAGGTATCGAAAGTATCGAGGTATGGGCTGGAGAAGTGTGTCGTAATTTTAGCGCGAACGTTTGAAGCACTGTCTTATAAAAACATACCTTAAAAAAGTCGCCCTTATTGCACTAGTGCATAAGGTTGAAATTATAACAGCTAAACTTTGACCGAATGAAAATCACATATGGAAACACAAATAAGGCATAAAAACACTCAACTCCAATACTCTAAACATTCTAGTTTTAATCCAGTCAGAAGTTACAAACAATTCTCGCATAATTGATAAATTAATCGAAAATAGAAATTACCGTGTAAGCTTCGTGCTCTCAAAGTCACCCGAACGGCTGTAAAGCAACTACCGAAGATGGCCGAGCAGCGAAGTAGCGCGCAAACGCGTGCACAAATAAAGAAAATCGTTTACGTTCGGCATAGTTCGCTGGCTTTCGCTCATGTTGGAACTGCGTTAAAGCTTAGAAATGAATGAAACCTGTGCATCGAATGTTTTATTTTTCATTAATTTCTTTATTAAGAGTAAGTTTGTTGTGATTCGTGACTTATCAATAACTGAGATGTTTAGGGTATCGAATGTCGACATTTTTAGGTCTTATTTATTTTATTTAGTGTATTTATTCATCGCTTGAAATTTGATCTTTGTAAATTCAACCTTATTTACATGTGCAATAAGGTCGACTTTTTCAAGGTATTTTTATCGAATGACAGTGTTTCTAAATTTCGCGCATTTTTGACGTCATGGCTTCTGGAGCCCATTGGAGACATCAAAGTATCGGAAGTATCGAAAGTATTGGGGTATCGGAAGTATCGATACTTCGATACCTGACTACAGTTCGTATCGATGTACGATACTTGAGTAGGTATCGATACCTTTTGTGTATCTATACTTTTCCCAGCCCTACTATTTGCAACCGTGGCGCTACTGGCGGTAAGAGGCTTGAACTATGTACATGATAATGTTCTTGACTATCAGAACAAGCTATCTAGGTATATGTAACGATCAATATATAAACTTGTCTATATTGTTGGTTGTCTATAAAACGGGAATATATTTTCTTTGTATTGCTAGTTCTCTACATAAACTATTTTAAATTTTTTATATTGTTCGATTATGCAACATATTTCTTTTGTACAAAAAAAAACAAAAAATCGGTTAAATTTATATCTGTTTAATTTTTTTTTCTTGTAACATAATAAAGATTAATTAGAGACAGTGACAATTTTTAATGGTACCGGACTTACAATTGCTATTGTTTAACTTGTAATTAGAGTTACTGTTCCGGTAATTAATGTAATTACGTCTTAATACAATTACGCATCTTAACTCGTATCTGAATTAATTATCTTTTCCCGCCCATTCATTGTAAAATACAAAATACATTGTGCAACATTTAGGTTTTTTGTTTCTTTTTAATTTTTTAGGGTATCATTTCTTCCAATGTAATTTCATCCGGTGTCGGTTTATAAGCAGCTGTCTAGCATCCAAGTTATTTAAAGCGTCCCGGCTGTTAAAACAAAAATAGCTAAGTTCCAGACGCCACATACAACTCACGACGCCTAATCGATGTTTGTATGAGGGTACGAAAATAATAAAGTTCGGAAATCACGCAATCGACAAAAATTTAAATCAATACAAAAATATTCGCATGATCTTCACTATTTTAAGTTGATGAAATCATTTCCGACAGAAGACACTTGAAACTTTCTCCGACTTTCAACCTCTTGTATTTCCCACAAGATTTGCATAAGTGTTAATTTACCAATTAGAGATTTTTACAAATGATACTTAAAATAAACTTGCGATAAGGATGTCTTTTATTTAAATTTAGTGTTTAGTTAGAACTGTACTCGAAGTGCTTAAAGTTTTAACAATGAAACAGATAAAGAATGCTAGATCATTGACTCGTGCACTTCCGCTTCCAACTTGGAAATAAAACCAAGCCCATAAAAGCAATTCGATCCCCTTTTTGACTTTTGTTTGATTTTGAATTCTCTAATGAAGTAAAAGTTTCATAAATCTACCCTCCCTTATAAAGAAGTTTGTGCGGTTAGGGCATAAAGTCATAAAAGGGTCTTTGTGTGGTAACAGATGTGGCCAGTATGAATGAAACGAATTTTGAAAATCTCCAAATAAAACTAGGATTACTATAAAAGGTAAGGTTTGATAATGAGAGGTGTGTAGGCATGACCTCCAACGACGTCACAGCAAGTTCACCCACTTCATTATGATGAAGAAGTGGGCTCTAAATATAGGTTTATGGTGAGACCATAAAATTTCGACGTCTTGATTGAAGTCTTAACAAAGTGGAAAATTTACTCAAAGTCTGCTAATTAAAAATGAGACAATCAGCAGACCTTTGATCCCACAAGTGCTAATTATTAAAGCCTTGTTAATTGAATTTTGGGTAAAAAAATAATCGCTTTAATTTAATTTCAACGTTTTTGGTAACTGTTTCAATGCTGCAACAAAGAACTCCAAATTGGGTTCAACTTTCACTTTTAACCCAAACAATCAAATTTTTACGCCACTTTGGATAACGGAAGACTCCCAAATAGTTTTCTATTTTAAATAAATGACTCATTGCTCTAATTGAAAATTTACTTTCAGAATCTTATAAGACCCTTTTTTGTGTATCTGCCAACGCCAATTTGTTATTCAGTCAACATAAAATGTTCCATTTAAAAAATACGTCATAAAGTGACCTCAGAAACTTGAGTAAGGTCGGGAATTTTTATTCTGGATGCTTCTCTTCGTGTTTCTTTTCGCATGCGTGACTCACTCACGATGTATTGATTTACCCACGGTAGACCAACACGTTATTACCCTTTTAAGACATTGTTAGAAGCTTCTATTTCCTTTCAACTGTACTTGGAAATTATTGTTATTACGTATTGTTTACAGAAAAAATTTACGCATGTTTATGTTTCTGTATTCGTCATCTAAACATTACAGATAATAAAATAGTAAATACTAAATAGCTCTTCGATTGCTTGTTTTAAAGTTTTCCCACTTTTTTATCGGTTAACTATTTCAAATATTTAAATAAAATCGTTGTTGTTCTAGAAATAATGGAATAAGAACTTAAATTATTTTTAACTTATTTACCTTAGTATTGAATTTGTTGGCGTAAAATACAATGTCAGACAATTGGAACAGTCATTGCCAAAAAATTTATAACTCAGCGTAGGAGAGTATTATTCCAACGATTTAATCAACTTTTAAAGACATCTCATTGATTTCAAATAGGAAAAAGAATTTGCAAATGTGAGTCAAGGGAATGATAAACACATTCTTTGAATTCGAACAAACTCTTCCTTTAATGAATTGATTATTCACAACCTTTATTCCTGTGACTAGGTTTGATTCAAAGAAAAATGTAAAATAATTTTCTAAGAAGAATTCTCTGACCTATATGTATAGTCATAAAAAATTTTTGAGGAAATTACGCCAGGTTTTGGCCATATGGTGACATTCTATTTTGAAAACTGATTAATCTTCTAATCTCGTTCCAAAACGATTCATTTTCCTTTTAATTTGCTTTGGTAAAAGGTGTTTGAATTATTATGGACAAAAACGAGTTGGAAAGCGTAGGATGAAGGAATCTTGTGAAAGCTCTCATTATTTTTTATTTTATGGCAAGGAATTTAACAAGATTAGGTGGATATTCCCAAGTCGATTCATTTAATTTTTGTAATTTTTATAAAAATGTAAATGTCATCATAATTTATTTTTTAATGTTGTAGTAGTTAGTAGAGTCGCGATAAGATGTACTCGTGATAAAATTTAGTGAGGTAAATACGGAAAAAATAATCTTACCTGACTTGACCTGAAACCTGACAGTTGTTTACATTTTTTTTAAATGTTAACTATCTATAATTGTTTCCAAGAGCGTATCCGAGTTGGGCTGGGTACCTACTATAATCTCTGACAATTAAAACGCGGTCTCTGATATTATCTTTCGAAAGAGTCAAGTTGGGCCAAAAAAGACGGGGCTCATAGCCGGACCATAGAGGACATCTGAATTGCGCTCAAAAATTTAAGCAAGTAAAAAAGGTCATTAAAAGACAAATTTTTGCATCCGAATTACGGTATATATCTACAACCTAGCAAGTTCTTAGCCTTTAATACTTTTAGTTCAAGTACAAACCTCGCGTTAAATAAAAAGGACTCCACTATATGATGAATGAAAATTTTATTATGAAATTATAAATTAGTCGTAATTTTATTGATTGATATTAAAAAAGAAAAAATGGCTTTTTGTTTGAAACGCGTGCGTCCATCTCAACATTTAGCACATAATATATGTATTAGGGTGGGCCAAAAAAATCAACTATTTTTTTTTAACTTCCGACACTGAAAAATTGGTTCCTAGACACTTTTAAAAAATGCTTTTTTAAGATGAGCTTTTAATTTTAATAGGAAACACTCCCTCATCGCAGTTTTCCATTTTTTTTTTTTTCAGTTTCATATGGTAAAATCCATATCTCGTCACTACTTAATCGTAAAGAAAAACTTTATTTACATTTTTTGTAATAATAATAATAATAATAATAATAATAATAATAATAATAATAAGTTTATTACCACATAAGTTTTACAAAAACATTGGTATTGTCACATGAATAATATTAAATTTAGAAAATAGAATAAACAATAGTTAAAAGTTAAAAAGTACATAGTAAAGAAATACATAAGAGAAAAAAAATTTAATTAACAGACTGCAGTTAGATATGTAATTATTGACCGCGCGTTAGATATTCTTGCAAGCTATAGAACACATTTTCAGTAAGAAACAGCTGAAGGCTTTTTTTAAATTTTATTTTTGATGCAATTGTCACAATGTCCGTAGGTAAAGAATTATACAATTTAATGCAGTTAAAATAAGGGCTATTTTCAAAATGTTTAGTATGATGGATTGGCACACTCAGCATGTTACAGTTTCTCGTTGTCATGTTTGAATACAATTGACCATTTTTTAGAAAAAGATTTAAGTTGCTTTTGGTAAACATAATAATTTTCATTATATAAATAGAGGTAACCGTCATTATGCGCAGCTCCTTGAAGTACTGTCTGCATGAAGTCCGACAAGACAAACCTAAGGCTGTTCTTATAATTCTTTTTTGGGCGCGTTGTATTTTCTCGATATCACAAGAATGATACCAAAATATTATTCCGTACGATAGTCTAGAAAAAACGTAAGCATAATAAAAGGTTAAAATACTACTTATTGACAATTGGTTTTTAAGATATCGTATTACACAACAGGCCGAATTCATTTTTGATACAGTGTTGCATATATGTGTAGACCATTTAAGCCTAGAGTCAATTGTTAAACCGAGAAATTTAGTTTCATTTGTTTCTTTAATTGATTTACCAGATGCCTTAATTAGTAATGATTTATCTTCAAAGATGTTAGTATAATGCAAAAAAGCTGTTTTACTTGCATTCAGGTGTAAACTGTTAGAATTACAAAAATTTATCATATTACAAATAGTGATATTAAGTTGGTTAGACAGTTCTTCTATCGTATTTGCTGCGACAATTATTGATGTATCATCTGCGTATTGACATAAGGAACCGACGGCGACGTTCAAGTATTTGGATAAGTCATTAGTATAGATGATAAATAGTAAGGGACCCAAAATAGACCCCTGCGGAACTCCCTGATTTATAACACTTATAGATGAGTACGTTGGAATTATTTTATTATTTTGTATCGTTTGAATACACACACTTTGTTTTCGATCTGAAAGATAACTTTTTAGAAACTTGTAGAAAATTGAACGTTCTAAAAAGGTGTTTTACAATTTTTTAATAACTCTTACCGTTTAGAAAATATCAGAGGTCAAAGTTTAAAGAATTTAGCAAATAGTTCTTTTTCACTTCTAAATTTTATAACTCGTGGATAATTAAATATTATAAAATGGGCAACATACGGTTTTGTAGGAAATTAAACACTCTATAAAAAAGGTTTCTTGTGGTTAATTGATTATTCTAACCATTTAGAAGATATTCGCATTTTTAAAACCAAAATTTGATAGTAAATTCCCAATTTTTTTTAAATGATTGAAGTAATCGATTAACCACAAACGACTTTTCCTACATTATTTTAATTTTCTACAAGGCTATATGTTGCGCATTTTATAATACTTATATATCTCTGAGTTATAAAATTTAGAAGTAAAAAAGAAATTTTTGTTAAATTCTTTAAATTTTGACCTCTGATATCTTCTAAATGGTAAGATAACTTTTTTGTAGAGCGTTTAATTTCCTACAAAAAATGTAAACACAAATTTTCTGTACAATCAAGCAATAACGAGATATAGATACTACCATATGGAAATAAAAAAAATGGAAAACTGCGATGAGGGAGTCTTTCCTATTAAAATTAAAAGCTCATATTAAAAAAGCATTTTTTAAAAGTGCCTAGGAACCAATTTTTCAGTGTCGGAAGTTAAAAAAAAATAATCGATTTTTTTGGCCCACTCTAATATGTATTTTTTAAGCCACTGTGGTGCAAACAATAATTCCTTAAATTTAATTTCTTATATTAAAAGTAATACGTTGTCATAGAAACAAAAACAAACATTTATTTGCACCACAGTTGTTCAAAAAAAAAAAAAACAGATATTACGCATGTCTCGTAGAAGTATATCAAGATATGTATTTTTTTAATTACCAAAATTGTGCTTGTATTTTAATAAATAAGCAGTTACCACGCTTTTCGGCCACAAAATATTTAAGCTCAATATACGGAAAAATTAAAAATATTATTGTTTTAATATAAAGTATAAATTAATCATGTAATAAGAATTTTAAGTTAAATTTATATATTTTTACGCCAACCGGTGCAGTAACTAGGCCTGCTAAGAGGGGCACATGCCAGGGGCGAACAATATAAAGAGCAAAATCAGCAAATCTAGCTAAGTATTTGGCGATATTCAGCTTCTACACTTAATGAAGTGTGGCCCCCGTCTCGCAAAGTTATAAAAATATAACATTCTTGGTTATTTGATTCAAAGTTTATAAAAAATGTCTTCTTTTGCCCTAAATTAATAAACTGTCGCCTGTTAAAAAAAGGTTGCTTTTGTTTTTATTTACTTAAAAATTTATAAGAAATATTACCTTCAACTCCTAAAGCAAGTAAAATATTGTCTCTATATTTAAAATTAGTAAAATGTTACCTTCAGTCTATAAAATTAAAAGAAAATGCTGCCTTTGTGATTGAAAATTTAAAAATTGTTGACAAATATTGCTTTTTGCTTGCAAAATTGCTATAATTTCACCTCCAGTTTCAAAAATTACTACATGACTTCAGTTCCCAAAATTAAAAACAATTAAAACTTTTGTTTTTATTGTTGTAGAAATTAAAAAGAAATGTCACTTTTGGCTCTAAAAATTGATAATATATTGCCCCCGATTCTCAAATTAAAAAAACGACGTTTTTGTTTTTATTAACTTAAAATTTAATAGGAAATATCACCGATACTTTCTAAAATTAATAAATTTAGTAATAAATAAACAAGTTTTTGGTTTTCAAAAGTAGTGAAACATTGTCTTTTACTCGAGATATTAGAAAAAAATACCCTTTTTGTCCGTAAACCTTTTGAGCTTCTAAAATTAGTAAAATTTTGCCTCCTACTTTTAAGATTAGTAAATTTTTATTTCTCTCTGCGAAACATAAAAGAAAAATGGCATCTTTGTCGTTATTAATTGAAAAACTGATAATAAATGTCGTTTTCGGCATTTTAGCCTATATAGCCTCCGAGCTCCTAAATTAGTTAACCGATGCAAGGACCCGAACCGGATCGATTCTGAAACTGTTGTAAATCGGAACCAAAATTTAAAATTTTTAGAAATTACCATTTTGGAAATCAATACAAAAAGCTGGTCATTCGTGCCTTTTAATAACAAAAAAAAAATATTTCAAAAAAATTTAATTTAATTTTGTAAAATTTAAAATAAAACTTTGAAAAACAAGTACAAAAAATTAAGGTCATGCATTTCTATCTTCATGACAAAAAAAAATGGAACCACTGTTCCACTAAAAACCGTTTTAGATATAACCAGAGTTATCTCAATTTTGAAACCACAGTTTCGCATTTTTTTTAAATTTTTATATTTTTTTACTGCAGGGACTTTTTATTTAATTTCAGTAGTCACTCCTTACAACAGAATTTAGATCCCACATTTCCTTTAAAAAATACAGAGGCTTCAAAATCTACTAGCCGCCACTGCAAATACTTATTTGGTTATAAATCAAAAATAATTAATTGTAGAAATAATAATATGTATAAGCGAGATATACCAAAACAAAAAAAAAACGTATTTGACAGTCATCAATGAATTTGGAAAATGTTCCAAACCCTTATCTAAATTTAATTTTTAGATTTATTAGTAACCTCTAAGAGAGATAACTGTACAACATTCTAAAAAATCAAAACTCCCCCCCCACAATTTTTTTTATGACAAAATTATTGGTGTTATTTGGCATAAATTTAGCCACTATTACCCTAAATCAGTAAAAAGTAGAGACCGGTAAAATTGTTGTTCTGCGGCGCTTCTGCAAAAAATTACAGCTGGTTAAAATTGACGATTTTAAGTTTTTTTTTGATATATCAAAAAGTTTTTAGGTTACCGTAATAAAATTTCGGCATCATATTTATGTTACTAAAGCAGATATTTGAGCCAAATTTTATTAAATTTACTTAACTAGAACATTAAGTTTTGATATCATCTCGAAAGAATTTTTTATACTTTTTTTGGATAAAAATTTAGATTAAAAACTTGTTGCTTTTGCAAAATTTTGGTAAAATGCACCGACTTTTTAGCAAAATTAAAAACCGAAGAAATGCACAAAAAGGATTTCACAAAATAATCATTAAAAAGGCAGCCATAAGATAAAAACAACGTTAATAATACTTGTAAAGATTAGTGTCATTTATTTTAATATTAACATGTTACTATTATCTTTACAAAATGCATTAAAATATTTAAAAAAAAATGCCATAATTAGTAGATTCTTAAAAAAACGTAAAAAGCATCCTCAGGTGGAGAATTAATGTAATTAATTTGATTAATTTTTTTAATAAAAAAACTTTGTTATAGAAACGTGTGTTGTGCAAAGTAAAATTGTTTGGTGTTCTTGGGTGCTCTTTACGTTTCATTCTACATACCAAAAAGATTCAATAAGAAGCGTAAATCTCAAACTAAAAAAAGTGTTGTTCGAGTATTTTAAAAACTAGAAAAGGCACATTTAAATATTAATTAGACGCATAACAACTACAAAAAGTATGAATAATTCAGTTTTAAAAGTTCAGTTTTTAAATATTGTTTTCTGAAGCGCTGTTTGATCATCCTTTCGGTTTTTTTTTCTATTTTACTTAAAACTGGTGAAAAACGGCTATTTTATCAAAAGTATCAAGAAGTTTCTATATTAAATTTTCCATCAAAGAATAGGAAAATTATGTTTTTGGAATAGCATCGGTCAAAGTTCTGAAAAATTTTTTTAGAGGTACATTTTTACGAGAACAATTTAACTATACTATTGGCTTTTCAAGATTAGTAAAATGTATATTTGGCTTCGACCTCAAAAATTAGAAAATATTGTCTTTTTGAATTTAAAATTTAAAACAAATATTGCTCCCCGCTTTCGTAATTAATATAATACTCGTATTAGATCTGGCTTTCAAAATTAGTATATCATCTATGGCTTCCAATATGTAGAAAAAATGGTATCTTTGTCGTTATCAATTAAGAAAACTGTTAAGGACGTTCCGTAATAAATCACTTTTCTTACAATATCTTTCAATTTTTAAATACACATACTTCTAACTGTCCTTCATACGCAGGTGTTTTTCTAAATAGTCCTTGCGGTACTAAATTTCGAAATATTAACAATTGAAAATCGTACATTTAACATGTATTACCTATCCCGACCGCAGTTAGAATAAGCATTTAATTTGATAGGAACCGTACTTTTCTTAGGATTTTTTTTAAAACTGAGAATAATTAATTGAAGATATAACAACAATTTTTTTTCAAGAATAACATAAACAAGCGGTATTTATTTTTTATAAATAATTTTTTAAGTTTGTTGAAAACCTGACAAAATAATTTAAAAACATTTCATTTTGATTAATTACATACATTGGGATCCAAATTTTGTTATAAAGGATTACTATTGAGACCAAACTGAAGGCTACTGCTAAAAAAAAACTTTGATTAAAATTTGCCAAATTTGATTTTTAAAAATGGTGTGCTCCCCTGGTTATTTCCGAAACGGCTTATGTTAGATTAGTTCCAATTTTTTTCAGCATTACGAACCAAATTGATAACTAGTTTATTTTAGTTTTGTTCAAAATTTTAAATTTAAGAAAAAGATATGAGGTAATGAAATTTTAGAGAAAGAATATTTTTCGAATATTTTTTCTAACTTTTTTTATAATTAAAATTTTGAAAAAAAAACAAGAAAAGACTAGTCCTTAATTTGTCTCATAATGCTAAAAAAAAATCGCCATCGTTCTAACATAAGCCGTTTCGGAAATAACCAGGGGGGGCACACCATTTTCAAAAATCAAATTTCGCAAATTTTTTTTAGCAGTAGCGTTCAGTTTGGTCTCAATAGTAATCCTTTATAACAAAATTTGGATCCCATGCCCCATTTTCAAAATACAGAGTTTAAAAAAATCACCGGCCGCCACTGGCTTGAACTACCTTAAGAAATTTAGCTTTTTTCGGCTACAAATACTGATAAAATATTGCCATCATTAATTTCTAAAATTATTGTGCAATTCACTTGGTGTATTAAAGGGCAAAAAACAAAAGTGTCCTTTGCTAGGGCACTGGAAATATATTAAAAAGACAAATAACATATAAGTATCATGCTTTTATTGTTTCTATGACAAGATAATACATACTTTTATTTTTACTTTTTATTAAAGAAAATTAAATTTAGAATGTCATTATTTGCACAACAATGATTTTAAAAAAATACAAAAGATATTAACTTTGGAAATAATGTAGAATAAATGACCAAAATTTATAGTTTTATCGTCTCATCTGACTTTAAAAAATCTGAAAAAGTATTATCACACCCAAACTTTTAATTATTTATATCTGACCTAGTCTCCGAACTTTGACCCTCGAAAAATAATTAATATTTTATTAAAATTGAGTCAATACGTAATCCCTAACGTATTTTCTCTGACGAAATCGCCCATAATTGTTTGAGTCCTCGTCCCAGCAAATATTTACCTTAGAAGCTGCAATGTTTGTCTTTACTTGATAAAGTGCATTTTCATTGTCCACATTCAATCAATAAAGTCCCAAATAGTAAAAAATTTTATTCAAATTTTGTTTGTATGTCCGGTAAACCTAGTAACAATCCTCCACGTCTCGTCACCACCTCCCACAGTCCCCATGAATCAGCTCTCCAAAAAAGCCTTTTCGCGTCATCAATTGTCTCAGTTAGGTGTTTACAACTAGAAACGGTGTAGGTTTTATAGTTTTTGAATTAATCAAATGTATGCATCTCGAAAATTCAATTCTTTGGCGAAGGTATCCCCAGTGTTGCGCAAGTCCCCTACTATATCTATTTAAAACCAAAAGCCCGGTTCAAGCCAGCAGTCGAGTTGAAACAACGAAGCGTGCCTAAGATACCGTGTTTGTGTTATTGTGAAGTGTTTTCCGATAAAAATCCAAAAATGTCAGAAGGAATCCGACGAGATATCCCAATCAAATTGGGCGATTTCAGTGTTATCGACACAGAATTCAGCAGTATTAGGGAGCGATTCGACGCGGAAATGCGGAAAATGGAGGAAGAAATGAGCAAATTCCGATCGGAATTAATGAACAGAGAATCAAATAATTTCTTCAGAAGCACCACAAGGTATCTTTCGGAATTTTGAAGCACTGATAAGTGATAATAACCGGTTGAGGTATTTTTTGCTTAATAAAACACTAATATGAGACGTGACCATCAATCAATACCAGTGGCCCACTTTTCGGTGAATTACCGGAAACTCAAAAATATAATAATTTTGATTTATGTAAACAAGTGCTTTATTTTATGGTTTTTGTAATATTAAAGTACATATTTGCTTAGATTTGACGCATGTGGATTAAGGCAACCGTCCAATACTCAGAATTACGAAATATGAGCTTTTTGAAATTTATAAATAGAGTATGTTGTGTTATGACCGAAATGATGTAATTTGGTCAATTTTGCTTTATTCATTTTCCTGCTGAACGCAGTATAATTAAGAGTGAGTCAGTGTGACATTTTCAAGGCTATAAAATCTACCTGTGTTTAGTTTACAATAAAATATTTATGATGCTTTCAAAAATTCAAATTTTCAGTTTGCCAACTTTCGCTGTATTCAATGTCAGGTTGGCCAACCCAAAATTTTCTTTTGTATTCAGGCTTGTTTGTCTAAATAATTATCATAAATTTTTGTATTTTTACAATCGCGGCTTGACAACTGTGTCCATTTAAAGCCACATACGTAACATTTCGATGATGTCATGGGACTAAAATAGAAACCTGTTTAACAGTGCATTATAATCGGGCCCTGCAGGAATGTGGCATTGCAGGATTATGCGTCCACCTACGAGACATTTATGCAATTTTTTTCACAAAATTGGAGCGGTTTAGAGGCCAAGGATCAGCATCTGGTCACGTTTCTTTAAATAAAATGGTCACAAGATTATCGTTTTTAACAAAATTTATTTTCGGTGTTTTTTACAGTGTAAATACTATCAGGGTCAGGGCATTTTTAGTTACTGTATTTTTATCACCCATATTTTTACGATTTCATTACCAGATTTTGGTACTTTTAAAATAAGAACTTGTTGTAGTTGCCAGCTTTGAACATAACATTCTAACATTGCTTTTAATGTTTGCATGTCGTACGAATATGAGACTGTTTCGGGAGGAAACAAACAAAAGTCGTCCAGGTTTGTATCCAAAAAAAAAAAAAAAATCATTTCTAACACAATTGGAAAAATACGCGTTGCTATAGACGATTATACTCGCACGACTGTGTTGTGTTTTGAGCACGAGAGCTCAAAAGAAATGAGTGCAACATAATCCGTCTTATGCAACAAGTGTAATATAGTATTTTTTATAACTTGCGTTTTTTACCAAATTTTATGTCAAAAAAAGTAAAATTTTCTGTGTTGTAATAGACTTATTAGAGCACTAGTGCGTCCAAATGTTATAAAAGTACCCAAATGAATGTTATAACAGTTTTCTTAAAGACGCAAATTATAAAAACACACTTGTTTTGTTCCATCAACATAACATGAGAGCGAAAAAATTAATGATTTGGATGGTCTTGTTTTTTGCCAGTTAATATTTTCGCTTGCAGTAGTCGTAGATGCACTGTAGTTGTAATTCCTGTTCCATCAAATTACATAACTGGTATATAGACGTGTTTTTTAATTTGCGGTAATTTTTAGCACAACAACCCAGTCGTCACACAATTCTGGTTTAGACGTAGCTCAAAGACCTGGTGGTGATGTAAGAACATGGTATGATGACTTAAACTCGCCTTTAATTCAAGAAGATGGAAATAACAAATGTTTAAAATTACGGTTTGATGTCAGTCAGTATGCTCCGGAAGAAATTGTCGTAAAGACTGTTGACAATAAATTATTGGTGAGTTGTTGGAGTTTGAAAATCTTCCGGATATTAATTGTTTTTTAGGTGCACGCAAAACACGAAGAAAAAACAGAATCAAAATCAGTTTATAGAGAATACAACAGAGAATTTCTTCTACCTAAAGGAACAAATCCAGAACAAATCAAGAGCTCTTTGAGTAAAGATGGAGTTTTGACTGTTGAAGCTCCATTACCGGCAATCACAGCCGGGGAAACACTGATTCCAATCCAACACTAAATGTGTACAAATTTTTATATTTTAAAAAATACTGTATTTTTCAAAATTACAGCTTTTTGGTTATTTTTTTTTGTTGCAGTTAGATTGGTCATATTTATTTATTGAAAATAGTGCTAACTCAAAATTGTCACACATTGATGCTTTAATTATTGTTTAGCTATGCAACATTGTAGTATATAAACTTTTATAAGTTATTTATAAACAATAAAGTATTTTCAAAAAAATGTTTTGTTTATATTCAAAATAATTTCAATTACAAAAATACGACTAACTTGTTCAAGGGTTCTGGTGGGAATAACTCCAAAATATCAAAGTATCCTTCAAAATGTGCTAACTTTCCTAATGTATTTCACTCATTACAAGTTTTATTACAATCAAAACCTTCAATGATAAGAAATTCTACGATTTCTTTATTGTTGCCATCAACAGCCCAAAATAAAACATACAAAGTATATTTAGTTTATACAATTTTTGCTTTAAAATAATGAGCGATTAAAAAACAAATAAAATCAAGTCCGTTTAAGTCAAATGTGCAAAAACAGTTAAATTTCAATTTCACATGCTTTCTTTCTTTAAGGCTTGCGGAGATAACATTTTTTTTAATCACTCGATATGTTTACATTCCAACGTTAGTTATTCTCAGCTTCGTTATCAACTATAGGCAATAATAATTTAACAATCTCTAAATGACTATTATTTGCCGCAAACATAATAGCTGTTCGTCCTCTTTTATTAATTAAATTAACATTTACTTCCTTTTTTAAAAGCAATTTAACACAAGAGAAATTTTTTTCTTTGGTGGACTCATCTTTGACATCTTTTGTACTGATATACATAACATTAGGAAAGTTAAACCATCTAAAATATTTATTTTATGAATGAAGTAAACATTTTATTAGCGAAAATTCCATTTTTTTGATTTACATTATCTACTTTATCAAGAAGTGTAGAAATGTATGGGAGTTCATCTTTGCTGGGTCTAATCCTAGGAGTGAATAATTACGTAAAATTAATATATTACAAGGACTGAGATTCAGGATGAGTGAAAGACCAAATTCAGATATTTTTAAATATTCCACTTCGAATCGTACGATGTTCAACCTGAGTTATGCAACCAATTATACACCGACACAAAAGCTAAATATTTGTTTTATGCGCAGTTAATGAACAAATCAAGTACATATTAGGGCTGGGAAAAATATCGATACTTACAAAAGGTATCGACATTGATACCGCCTGCAATCCAGGTATAGAAATATTGATATTCGTATTGATACTTCCGATATCTTCCAATAACACGGTAGCCTCGTCCCACCACATAAAATTGGTGGAGTCTCAAGCAAATTGCAATCGGTCATATGCAACTAGTCATACTATATAAACTGTATGCTTTCGAATGAGAGACATGATAAAAAATAGCTACATTTGCAGTCTGGCGTTTATTAGCTAAATGCGGCTACCGTAGTATTCAAGGTACCGTGCCTTAAGGAGGTATTCTGGTGTAGTGGCATGAATTTGAGGTGTTTTTTCGGGTGCTATAAATAAAAAACAAAAAATATTTTTACTATCCATTTCTTGACAAGATATTTATTAATATTTTAAGCATACATAAAAAAATAAAAAATGTCAAAAAATTATAAACTCAAAATGTTATAAGTTGTTGAAGGAGGGGATTGAAAAAAAATGGCGCGCCAAGTTCGTCACGATTGCAACCCTTCTAATGATCCGAAACAAAAAAATAAAAAAAGATTATTAATTTGAATGAATGCTGCTCTGGTACTAACTAAGAGAAAGTGTGAAAAATTTTTTTTTTGTTAAATTCCGTCTCTTTAAAATAAGGAAAACTTTTTGTCTTATTTTTTTTTGCCTTTTCGGAATTTTTTAAAGATAGTATTTTTTATTTTGTTATAATAATAGTTAGTACGATAGAGACATGTATTGAGAACACTCACACCAAATTTCAAGTAAATGGGTTAAATAGAACCTGAGAAATCATGCCAAGCTTCTTTGAAAAATGTAGTTTTGAGATAAAGGCGTTTAAAGTTTCGGGTAAAATTAGATAGACGGGTGATCCCTAACGTCTTTTGTTCGATTCGTTCCGGTCTAAAATGACTATATCTCTGAAAATAATTAAAATTTTAACAAATCTTTTTAAGGACACATTCTTGAAAGGTTAGGGTTTGAAAATATCAAAAAAATGATTTTTTCAAATTTCTATACCAGAATACCCCCTTAATACCTTCGACAACTCAGATGCTTCTGATATTTAGATATACTCAAAACTCGACTCAAAATATCTAAAAGTATGTTTACTTTTTAAGACCCTTCTATAAACCAAAGAATAGCCATTGTTCAATTTATGGACAGGTAGTCCACCGTAGGGATGGACCTTGATTTATGACAGTTCCCTCCGCCAGATAAACATCTATAAATCTATAAACGTCCATATATTGAACAATAATTAATTCTTTGGTTTATAGAAGGGTAATAAAAAGTCACCCACTTGTAGATATTGTGAATATACGACGTATCCGTTATCTCATTACGCACTTAGGACAAACAGGTTTGTCCGTATTCGTATTGTGTATACGTAAAACTTTTGGGGATACGTTTACGGATACGAAAGATTTTACGTACTTTAGTTAGGACTGAAGCTTTCTCCATTGGTGTTTTACGTAGTTGTATAAGTGTCAAAACCGTAAAATACAACCTCACAAAACAAAGCAAGAAATTGAAAAATCATGACAAGACGTAAAGCTTGTTTTCAACATTTTACTAAAATATTTTCTCTCTTTTAAAATACCTCACGTCTCCTGTCGCGAATTTGCCCGCCGTTTTTATTCTACTGCATTGACAGTAATGCGTGTGTTTCGGGAATGGACAAAGGAAGGTAGGGGAACACGAAACAGACAACAAGTCAACCGAGACATACCATAGATACAACTTGCTCTTCAAAATCGTTTTGCTACTACGCGACAATTCAGTGACCAGTGGTTTGGAGAAGAAGGTCAAGTTATTAGTATGCGAACGTTATATCACCGCATTCGAGCTTCTGGACTTTTGTCTTACAGTTGACGGTTAGTGCTTCCTTTAACTGCGGAATACCGTTTGAACTGGTGCAGAAAACAGCAAGTTTGATACTGCCTAGGAATGCATGTTGGTCGTCGGAGGGTAAGACCCCGTCGTGGAGAGCGACATAATATTAGGTTTGTTGTTGCGAGGCATGTGCAGAGGATTGTTGGAATAATGGTTTGAGCCATTAATGCCCATTACCTCTTGTGTTTATTCGGGACAGTATGACAGCTGTGTAATATGTTGATGACGTTCTACGAACCACTTTACTGCCTAATCTAGATGGCCGTCAACATATTCTTTTTGAGCAAGATAATGCACGTCCACATATTGCTAGCCAAACTGTGGACTCTTGAGAGGCATGTGCACAGGACTATTGAAGTAATGGTTTAGGGGGCTATTGCCAGGAAGAAATTAGCTGGGATTAGGACACCACTCTCATGAAAAGAATTTCTGATGCCAATCCTTACGGAAATAATATAGTAGAGAAAGTGGAATGCAGAAACCATCTCTTAAGAAATTTTGGTAAAAAGTTAAAAATACTTTTACAAACAAATATACAAGTAATAATAACTTAATGCCTTTTTAAATTAAAAAATGTTTGGCAGACAATATTTTACGTTTTAGAACTGCTATTACCAAAACGTTACGATTTTGAAAGTAAGAAGATAAAGCGTTGGAACAGCAAACAACAGCTCCAAAACGTGATATTTTGAATGCACCAAATCACATCTTTGGCCAACATAAAGAATGTCATACTTTAGGATATTTTTGCACGAAAACTTCTCCAGATGACAATTCCAAAATAAATGAAGTAAAAGAATGCAGTCTGTATAAAGAAATTTTATACATTGTGTATCGTTTGGTAAATATTGCAAACAGCCTCATTTTGGATATGTATAACAATTCCGCAGAATTGTATAATGCTGTTGTATTTATGTAAAAACAGGAAAGGGAGGTACTACAAAAAAAATTAGAAAGTCCCGGACGCTACACCCAAAAATATATAAATCAAAATGTACGTAGTCTCGAGAGATATCAAAGAAAAAGACTATGTAAAAAGAAGACTAACTACAAAAAAATTTAAATATAAGACAACAAAACTATTCTGTTTTGTGGAAGCAGGAACGTGCATTACTGTAACTGCTTCAAATTTTGGAACTGTCTGTAAAATGTTGCATGCATGCATAACTAGTCAAAGATTTAGTTTATCCAAATGGACTGAATATAAAAAAGCATATAAAAAAGTTGCTATAAAAAATGTTGAACAAATAACTGGATTCAAAATGTCAGAATGTAGTCTATTTATTCATCCAGTTTACAACTTTTTAGGCTAGTAACATTATACCTGTCAAAGAATAGTACATGTTATTTTTTCCCGAAAACGGTGGGACCCTCTGCTTTTCGGCGAACAGCTACGTGTAGATCATGAGGTTAAACATTTGGGGTTATTTTAGATTCCCGTTTGACCTGGAGATTACACGTAGAGGAAAAGATGCGAACAGCTACGAGCACGCTCTGGGCGTGCAGAAGAACCTGGTGTCTTACACCCTGCGTTATGCTTTGGCTCTACAACTATTATATGTTGTCAGACCAATGATCACGTACGGTTCCCTTGTCTGGTGGACCATATCGAGTGCGTCCTGGGCCAAAAAGAGTTTGGCACGGGTCCCCGGTCCAGCGTTTGGCCTGCCTGACAATTACAGGGGCCTTCCGAACTACACCGACCGCAGCCATGAAGCTCATTGTGGGGATTCGGCCACTTTATTTTGTTGTGAAAAAGTCTACTGCAATGAGTTTCCTACGGCTTCGCGGTACAAATCGGTGGAAAACAGCAACCGGAAAGGGTCATTGGACAATATCCACTAGGATGTTGAATTTGGACCCCATTTTTGAAATGGGGGACGACAGTATGACCCCCAGGATTGCTACAATTCACTACAAAGTATCTTGTGAACATTCCACCACGTGACAACTGATGTGAAAAAACGAGCAGCTTCAGAACGGGGGACTGGCTCGTCTGCTATACTGACGGGTCGGTTCACCCCAATGGGGCGGGCTCAGGGATATCTAATCTATATGTGGGCTCGGTGTTAAAATTTCAATACCTTTGGGCAAACATGTGGACGTTTTCCAAGTGGAAATCTTCGCTTTGTTCGCTTGTGTGACTGAGTGCGTGCAGAGGGCTTTGTCAAACAGGCGAATCTGCATTTGCACCGACAGTCAGGCTTCGCTGCAGGCCTTGCAATCGTGCAGGTACTCATCGAGGCTTGTCTGGGAATGTCACAACAGATTACAGGAACTGGCGGAGTGCAACAAAAAGGTTGTACTTTGCTGGGTACCAGGACACTGTGGTCTAACGGGTAACCAGAGGGCTAACGTTCTGGCTCGAGAGGGTTCACAAATGGACTTTATCGGGGCAGAACCGGCTCTTGGCGTTACCAAAAGACGACAGAAAGACACACTTCATAAGTGGATAGAATCTCGCCATCTCTCTGAATGGCAGTTTCACGATGGCATGCGGCAATCCAGGCTTTTTATTAAAGGACCGGACAAGGCACGTAGTGAAAACCTGACGTGTCTCACTCGTAGAGACCTTCAGTTAGTGGTAGCATGTACACAGGACATTGCCTACTAAAAAGACACCTGCACGTCATCGGACTCAGCGAGGACGAGATTTGCAGAGGTTGTGCTGAAGATGAGGAAACTCCTCTTCATATTCTCTGTTACTGCCCTGCATTTGCAGGCATCAGAGATTTGTACCTGGGCTCTCGATATCTGAAGCCCAATGCTATCGAGAAGGCTCCTGCAGACAAGATACTGAGCTTCATCAGAGGCATTATTCCGAGAGGTAGCACACAATGGGCGTAGGCCTCGGTGTGCGGCTCGCGCTTCAGGCCCCTCTAGTCAAAAAAAAAGAATAATACAGCATATTTTTTATATTTTAATAGGTGTTACTCCGGGTGGCTTAGTAGGAAATGATAAAATTTTAGAAGTGCTAAGTATTTGCAGAGAAATTTTCTATAGAAAAAGCTGTAAATGATAAAAAAATAATTTCCAAATATTGTAAATGGTGTTATCCTTAAAAGGTAACCATAATTATATGTACCAGATTCAAACTGAACTTCAATCAGCAAACAAAGAACTTTGTTACTTTGTTGTGTGGACTTCTTTGGACTTGAAATTTTAAAAGATATAAAGCTAATTGAATAGATTTTTAACTTATTGTTATATATCTAACAAAATGTAATTATATACTGGTTGTACGTTTTCAAACATTACAAAATTCGACGTAATATGTATTACTCATTTACTTTTTTACATATAAGGTGATTCAAAATTACGTGGCATAGTTTTAATTTCCTATTTTAACTCCTACCTGAGGATGACTACTCCGTTGTCGAAACGCGCGTTTTGTTAAGTATAGTGTTTGGTGTTAGTGGGTGTTTTACGTTTCATTTAACACACCAAGAAGATCCAACAAGAAGATTGATTATCACCAAAGCTTTTCCTTTTTAATCTTGACTTTGAAAAGAATTCGTTTTGGAGGTAGATCTCAAAAACGTTATATCGTCTTTCAATTCCTAAACCGTTTCAAAAATTTTATGCCGGCACCAAGATCTGCCAACAAGTGAATAATTTTATTAATACGAATTCTAAAAAATCCGGTAGCTAATAGCTTATAGAAAGGAAAAAATGCTTGGTCCTCAGTGGGATTGAAACACACGTCCCTAGGATTGCCAGCCATTCCTGTATTGTAGCATCAAATGAAAAGTACTGTTACAAAATTTAGACCCAACTTGTTATGCTTACAAAAATTTTAATTTCACCGGTTTTAGAATTATGGTTAAAAACTTTGGAACCCGCTTGATTCTTTTTTATGCAGACATCTTTGCCAAGACACTTTACAAAATATATTTGAAAGAAAACAGGGAGGACATACAGTTAATCCAACACATCAATTCAGTTTGAACAGGCATTTACAAATTTATCATTTAAAGAACTTTTTTAACACTGGAAGTTGAAACTGCAAAATAGATAGTATAAAAGAAATCTTAAAAATTAAATTCACCAAAATTTAACAAGTTAAAAAAATTGAACCAACACACGCAATAGAAAAGATGTGTCCCTCTTACTTCAGTAGTATCTATCACTCTCGTATTTGCATCTTGGAGTCACCATAAGACGTGCTGATTTATTTTATTATTTGATACACACTGAAATGTTTTCTACTTTCTAATAACTTTTTAGTTTGTGTTTTTACGATAATTTTAATCTTTGTCTGGCCTTTGTCTTTCGATTACTAATCATATTATTTACAATTATATCTTTTTAGATTTAAATTGTATATTATTAGTTGCCTGGAGTAAATCCAAAAATCAATGACTCCATCTTACACATTTAACTTAGAAGGATGCTAGATCTTTGACAAGTTTGTCAGAAAAACATCAAAGGTGCTGTTTTTTGTGTATCTATGAAAACAGAAATTAAGTTGGCACTGGTTGTTGCTAAGACCATTTTCAACTGTGAATTTTTAGACAAGCAAAATTTAATTAAAAATGTTGATGTTAATATCCGCCGGTTGTAAGTTGAAACGCCACTTCCTCACTGGCAATGGAACATTGGAGACTGTGTCTATTCCAAAATCTCGTTCATGCAAGATAACACAAGTTTCGATAAGTTATGATGGCAGTGTCATATTATGTCTACCCGAAAATCAGAAGCCCCAAATTTTTGCCGCAAAGGATAAAGAAAGCGTGAAACTGAAACAGACCATCAACATTTTGAATGTATCAGCACTAACCTTCAAGAATAACACGAAGAAAATCGTTGCGATGGGGACCTATGGAGGTGATATTATTATTTATGATACAGCAAAGCGAACTATTTTGAATTCATACCCCAAAATTTGCGGAAAGATTAAGTTTTTAGAGTTTACATGTGATGACGAGAAATTATGTGTTTGTGATGCCTTCAATTTTTTTGTTTTTCCCGAAATTAACACAAGTATAAACATGATGAAGTTCAGGCAACCTTCTGAAATTATTTGGCTAAAAAACCATCCTTTTAGTCCAGGTAGAGTTGTCTTGTGTTATGCTAATCAAAGGATGAGCCTTTTCGATATTGAACTTTCGTTGGAATTGATAAACCAGGAGATCTTGAACTGTCAACTCACCGGAATAGCATTGACTTCCTGTGGCAAATACTTGATTGTATCAGGCAAAAACATAATCTGCAGATTAGATATCTTGAGCAGAAAGCACACTTTCGAATACCAGCTGGATCAAGAAAAGTCTATAACGTGTATAAAACTTAATGCAGATGATAAGCAGCTTGCAGTTGGTTTTGCCGATGGCACTCTGGAACTCATTGACATAACCAAGGAAATAACAGTAACAGCGTCTGCAAAAGTACAGGATTCACCAATAAACACCCTCGCCTTTCTAGAAAATAAATTTGCAGACTTTTTAAGAAGAGGTAGAGGAGATGAATCTGTTTCATAAATCGATTTGTTCAGAGAGCAAATTAATAAATTTTCTGCGTTAACAAAGCAGTGTTTTATTATAAAGTGCGGTATTATTATTGTCTTATAAAATACGACTTTATTATGAAGGCTTTTAGATAAATTTCCAATATCCCAGGACCTGAATAACTTTCACAGACGACAAAAATGCTGGATTTATTGTTCAGTTAACGTTTTTTAGATTTTTTTAAAATTATTTTTGTAAATATTGTAAAATTACTAAACGGATTTTCAAAATTTTAATATTTTTAGATTTACAAAAAAAATCTTAGTTTAAAGAATCGCATAAGCCACTGTTGTTCCACTTGAAAAAAAATAGTTAAACTGAAAAAACTAATTGACTTTATACAAATAGTAAATGAATAAAACTCTAAGTCAAATCCACAAGTTTAATTAAACAAAATTCTTATACAACAGTGGAAGAGCGCTTTGGAAAACTATTTCCTCATCAGTGCCTGAAAAATAATGTAAAAAAAATATATACCTAAAAGAACTTAAAAAATAATAGAATAATCTTACCAAACATTTATGAATAATCAATAAAAAACGTAAAATAATAAAAATGTATATAAAAAATAGAATAAATCCCTATTTTTAACACAATTCGCAAGGGACAATTGTAATAGATTGCGCCAAAATTTGTGTTTAGTTATTGATTTCGATTTAAGTTTCCTACTAATGGAATGATTTTGTAAACATAAGCCTGTTCACCGGGTGCGCGATTCCAGAAACACATTTGTCATGTTTTAAAAATTTTTGTTTATAAATGTCTTTACTGGTTTAGACCAATATTGTATTGTTTACAAGTAGTATTGTGACAAGACAGAGTGTCAAACAGTCAAATAAATATTTCTTATTGAGTTTGGGTTTTCTGACATAAACGATAGATGGGGCATCACCAGGATTATTGTTAATGGAAAATAGTGCTACAACGTGATCAACAAATACTAATTGAGTTGGCAATAAAAATTGTTTTTGCAAGTTATCCTTATTACACCTACATCTGTTAACAATATAACCAATTTTCGAACTCTGTTAGCACATTATTTCTCATTTTTTGACTAACTAAGCAGCACTGATTTGTAATTACCTCTCTTAGTTCCTCTAAATCTCTTAATTTTGTTGCAAATATTTTTGATTTTTAGTAGTCCCTTCAGAAAAGCAGGCAAAACATTATCTAGATAATCTCTGACACCACAAGCGTAGTGTGGAGGTGCACCGTCTTGTTGAAACCATACATAATATGTCTGGATCCTCTTTATTAGGAAAACGTTTCGCTAATGCTGGTAATAACGTGTCGCAAGGGATATCCAAATAAACTTGTCCAGTCAATGAAACGTCAAAAATATACGGTCCTAAAATGTGATGTGACAAAACCACACCAAAAATAATAAAAAAATTAAACAGGACTTCAGTATTACACACCCAGATCTGTTATTTATCTACCAAATAAAATCTGTTTTTGATATTGTAGATTAGACACTTTTCTTTATGTCTTACTATCCTGTTTTTTGTTATCAACTTTTAATTTTTAATAAAAATAGTTTAAAAGTTAGAACTAACTTTAAAGCTTTTTCTTATTAAAAATTAATATTAACAAAAACCAGCTAGGTACAAAATGAGAGAAAGTATCTAATTTACAATGCCAAAAACAGAACTCTTTGGTAAATAATTAACAGATCCGGTTATATATACTGTAGACCTGTTTTCAACAAAAAAATTATTTGTCAGCTTGGTATTTTAAACAATTTTTTTCTAATAACTTTCTAACATTTTATGAACAATACAAGATCAGCTTTCTTTATTACTTTAAAAAATATCTCGATTAATTGTTGGCCGAAGCATGGATACCGGATCGCCTTAAGACTCTACTACCCCTACTGAATGGCCTATGCCTAATATACGTAGAAAATTATTACTAATTTTAGCTAAAAAAATTAACTTTGAAAGAGTTCTTGATATTTGTATGGTTAGTTAATAGGCAGGTAACTGCAATTTTCTGACAAGTTTTTGTTCACATAAAATTGATTAAAAAAAAGTAATTGAATAAAAACATTGAAATATCGCTTATGCCAAATATGCTTAGAAAATTATTACTAATTTTGCCTAGAAAAATTAACTTTGAAAAAATTCTTTATATTTGTACGGTTAGTTGATAGCTAACTATAGTTCCCTGACACATTTTCGTTAACATAAAAGTGATTAAAAAAAGTTATTGAATAAAAACTTTGAAATTTATTTACTCATATCTTTAAAACGGTACATCATAACAAGTCAAACTAAACAGCATTTAATAGTATTAATTACATTTAATAAAGCAATAATTAAATTAAAAGTACGCAATACACAATACGTCAGTTCTTCGGTATGTCTCTTTTAGATAGAGATTTATGATCTCCAAGAGCAGGTAAGAACCACAGACACAGCAGGAGCTGAACTGAGAGATGGACCTAACTATTGTACTGTAACTATTAGCACTGCTATTAGTATTTCAGAAAGATATTAGCATTTAGAAATTCAATTATGTTATATGATAATGTTAGGAGTAATGACATTCGCGGTCATTTAATAATTTAGCTGCTTTGATTTTATAAAAACCTGAGTACTGAGTATTTACTTGTAAAGAAAATTAAACCGCATATAAAATACAGGGTAATTTTTTTATCTGTTCCCGCCAGAAACTCTAAAAATAGGCAACACATTATACAAACGAAAAGTTAGTTAATTAATTAAATAATGTGGCAACAAATGATCCAAATAAATTGACTCTGGAAGCACTGTTAAAAGTATTATCAACAATATTGACATTAATTCACAACTCTAAAGGCCTTAATTTTGAAAATAAATTTTTCAAAGTATAATATGTTGCCTATTTTTAAAGTTTTGGGCGGGAACAGATAAAAAATCACCCTGTATATGTGTGAATAATAATTATTACCATTTATTGTGTCTTACACAAATTTAAGTTATAAATACATATTTTTTAAGTTATAACGCCATGGTTGCAATTAGCTTCGTTCTTGTTTTGAAACTCATGTGGCATTTAAAAATGTTCACTGGATTACCCGTAGAACTACTGACCCGACTGACCCTCTCACCGCGACAAGGTGTCAAATAAAGAGGTATTTTACTCTAATTTTGTTTCAATTATTTATTATAAATTAAAAATCTATTGCAAAATTTTATAACATTAATAATAATTATAGATCTTTTTTTAGTATACTTCGTAAGGGTAAATTTCGGCTATGTCGTGTGTCAATTATCTGTGGTAATATGGCATTCATATAAAATTTTTCATCATTTTTCTATTCCAATATTTATTATCATCTCTTTTAATAATTTAATATTTCAAATCACATTTTGTGTATACTATAAAATAATTATCTTTTTCTTTTAAAAGTATATTGTTACTGTTTTGGGGATCTAACTCCAAGTATTTAATAAGTTTTTGTTTAAGAGCTGTTTTCATGTATGTATGTCTTGCATTAAAAGTACATTTAATTTCAACAATACTATTTGAACCAATTAATCCATCTGGTAAAGCTTCTAAAAATCTTTTTTTTTATCAATAAATCTATCTAAAATAATTGCCGCTTCCATAAATGTTGAAGTATTATTCTAATTTCTGAAACATTTGTGAGGAGGAACTGTTTTTTCTTTCTTCTTATAATAGTGACACTTTTTACATTCTTTGTTTTTGACTTCAATATACAAAATTTTTTTGCTACGAGCTCCAATTATAGTTGCAATACCAGATATCAGACAAAGACAAAAACTAGCTCGGCATAAATCAAATTTGCAGTTTTAGGACATAAAATTAAAAATCGTCGTCGTAAAATTTACGATACTATAGCATTCTAGGGTTAGTCGTATATTATAGGTATATCAAACGACTTAAGTGCTTCATTTAATCCCGAGAGTGAAAATTTAACTAAAGGCTCCCACCACTCGAGAGATTAAGACACTTTAGTCTTGAGGTATATACACTATTTTATGCATTTCCAGGCCTAAAAATCATATATAAAAAAGTCATGTATGTTCCAACAGTGCATTAAATTGGTCATATAGACTAAGATCATTTTTGAAAGCACTGTATTTTGTAGAGTGTATTGTTGGTTGCATAAGTATGTAAACCAGAAAACTGAAATAATCATAACGAGTGATCTAAAGTGTTTTCAGGTATTTCGGGATAACAGATATCACATACGGGGTGTAACATTGAATACTTTTACCTCTAATAACTTTTAAACAGGTGAAGATAAAAAAATAAGAAAAAAACCGTTTTAACAATATGAAAGGGGAAGCAGGATGGGTATGTTATTTGGTCTGTAAGTGTTTAAGTTATAGCACCCCAATCCCAACCCCTAAAAACTTAAATATTTGTGATACATTAATGAAAGGTAAGGGTCGGTAGAGTGTGACAAAAAAAACCGCCTCAAAATATCTTTATTATAAACCCCAATATAAAGAAAACAAGTGATGGCTTGAATATTTTTGCCGCACAATATTTGACCCCCTGATGAGGAAAAGGTACTTGGAGTTGTTAGATGTTATCATAAATCCTCTCATCGTATATGAAAGTGAAACAAAACCCACGTTAAATCTCGATGAAGTATTCATTCAGCAGAATGGCGCACCACCTCATTATTTTAGACCCTTGATTTTAAACTAACTTAAAACTTTAAACAACAGGTACTCAAACCAATGGATAGGTCGGAGAAGTAGCATCAAATGGCTGGCCAGATCGCCAGATTTTACAGTTAATTTAAGTTAGTAAATATTATGGCAAAACATCCGTTTATCAATTATTTTACTTTGTACCTCTGTAAATGAAAACGTTTTGATAAAATTTTTGTGTCGCATTCTCTCGGTCCTTACCTTTCATTTGATGTATCACAAATGGTATAGTCCTATTTATGTTTTTAGGGGTTCGGGTGCTAATACTTTAATACTTACAGACCAAAAAATATACCCATCCTACTTCCCCCTTGATACTGTCGAAACGGTTTTTTTCCTTATTTTTTTATCTTCACTTGTTTAAAAAATATTAGAGGTAGAAGTTTTCAATCTTACACCCTGTATAGACATTGCCAAAAAATCCTGTAAACAAACTTTTCTTGTCAATCTGCACACCTGTAATTGTCAATGCAACTGATTTCGTGATTGTGCTTAAAGGAAACAAAAATTAAAAACTGCTTTACACAATTTTTTACGTCAGTGTCAAGATTTAAAAAAAACGTAAAAACACCCAATAGCACAAAAAAATTTCACTTTGCACGTTTCGACAACAAAGTTGTAATTAGGGCTGGGAAAAGTATCGATACTTACAGAAGGTATCGGGTATCGTAGACCGGTACCGACTGCAATTAGGTATCGAAGTATCGATACTTCCGATACCTCGATATCTCCGATACGTCGATACTTCCGATATCTCCGGTACATCGATACCTTGATAAAGAGTGGCTATAAATGAAGATTCTATTCAGAGTGCTTTGGATGTTGGAAACACAAGCTATTTTGATGAAAACAAACAAATTCACAAGTTATTTGATGCGATATTTATTTATTGCCACCCGATACCTCGATACCTTCGATATCTCGATACCTCCAATACTTCCCGATACCTTGATACCTCCCATACCTTGATATCTCCGATACCACGATACTTCCGATACCTCGTTACTATGGCAAGTATCGATACTTTGCAGGTATCGATACCCGATACCTAAAAACAGGTATCGCGCAGCCCTAGTTGTAATCCTCAGCTGGGAATTAAACTTTGTTGTGGAAACGTGCGTCGTGCAAAGTTGTCGTGAAATTGTTTGGTGCTAATGGGTGTTTTTACGTTTCATTCTACACACTAAGAAGATCCAACAAGAAGTTTAGGATCAAAAGTTGATGACCGGAATTTTTTCTCGCGAATAGTAAAAAAAACATTAAAACAATTTCATTTCTTAGGATCTACCCAAAGGTAAAAAATAAAAAACATTTGTTGTAGTTGAATAAAACTACAATTTTTAGAAATTCTTTTTAAGTCGGTTTTGTCCACTTAAAGTTTTTTCGAGATACTACTTTTTTGGGCCAAATTAGGTACAAGACAAGGATAAATATAAAGCTGTTCTTAGTTATCAAATTTTATTAAAAAAATTACATAATCTATTTCATAATGGTAATAAAATTTGTTCTCGTGGTATAAATTTCAATTTCCTATGTAAACCATATAGCAAATAAGTTTGAATTAAAATGGGACACACAAACTGAATTAAACATTATATCACATGCATTACACAATGTATAAAAAAATGTCCGAACTTAAAGGATACAACTATTTTTACGTCATATGCGAGTCTTGCAACATTATTTTAAATAAAAACTATTACTAAATAGTGAGTTTTAAATAGAGCTGCCATCATTTTTTTGTTTTCAGCTCCCTATGTCATTAGGCACGTTTTATTCTCTACCTTAAATATTTTTTTTACTAAAATTTACAAATAAAAATTTAAATTACACGATTGCAAAGTCAGTTACGAGTGAATCCCCGATTTTGATTACGCTATGGCAAGTTGTAGGGATTCAAACGAAAATTTCAATTTTACTATACTGACTGCCACCAAACAATGTGCTTTTGTCACAAATAGTAATTCGATTAATGCCGTAAACGCACTGTTTCGTGGTGAGACCCGAGACCCATAGTTTTATTGATTGAAATCAGCGATAATGAACCAATTTTATAAAAAATATGTTTTCTTTATGTACAAAATTTTTAAGTCGTACTAAAACATTGATATGCAAACGCTGATAAATCATTCAAACAACCTTTCTCAATTCCTATCAGAATTCCGAAAAGTTCCAAAATAAAACTAATCGATCTGTACAAGATTACGGTTTTTATAGTATTAAAGCCATATAAGTCATCAAGCTATACGGGAGTTCATAGGTACAACAGTAATACTACATTATCCAGAAAAACGAGTCTTGACAAGACCCGGATTGGCTTTGTGTCAAACCGAAGTCTGTTGAACACCTCCTAGATAGTTCAACGGCTTGTGTTCAGCTTCGCATTCCGAGTCTTCTATTTCACACAAATTTGTTGATAGATCACTGTTACTTCCATACCCACCAAGAAGAGAATTGCGCTCTTCTGCAATCAAAACAATTAACAAAAGAACATTTCAAATAGGAAAATTACCAAGAGTTGTAATCACAGAGCCTATATCATCATCACACTTTTTCCTTCGATTACGATTACTAGGAAAGCCGTATGGTTCAACATCGTCCGATTCAGCACCAGGACTTTGTAAACACTCGCCTTCTGACTCACTAGGAATATTGTACCCATGGCTAGGAAGGTATGAGTTGGGATGACGTATATAGCTATCCGCTACAAGAAAAAAATCACTCAAAACGTGAAAAATACAAATTAAAAGAAAAATACATTGACGCTTCAATTTTTTGCTGTATATTTCATGCTCGATAAAGCATCGCTAATGAGACATGCAATACCTAAACAATTCATACTCACTTGGTTTAACAATAATTAAAGGCACTGCGTTATAAACGACAAAAAAGTATATTAGTTTCAAGCAGTTTGGGGCGTTTTCATTCAATTGTAAATGTAGTAATAAATTCTGACATTTTCAAGTGCGTCTTAATGATGCTTGAGGTCAACCCTGTTTCAGTCATTGTTTTCAACTGAACCACAGTATAGAAATCAATCAGTATAGACAACTGATAAAAACTAAAAACTTGTCAAAAAGCTAGCATCCCTTCACGTTAAATGCGTAAGATGGAGCCACTGATGTTTAGATTTACTATAGACAACCAATAATACACAATTTAAATCTAAAGGGCTATAACTGTAAATAAAATATAAAAATTATTTTAATCTTTGTCTGACCCTTGTCTTTCGATTATTTATTATATTATTTACAGTTATAGCTCTTTAGATTTAAATTATGTATTATTACTTGCCTACATTAAATCAAAAATTAGTGGCGCCATCTTACACATTTAACTTGAAGTGATGCTAGCTTTTTGACAAGTTTTCAGATTTTATCAGCTGTCCACACTTATTTCTTTCTACTGTGAACTGAACGATCAAATCTGACTGGACTTATTATGATTTGCATAAAATTGGAACAGTCTCCTTTAGTCAAAAACAACATTTTTCAAAAATAGTGGAAGCCGAAGGCGGCTGTAAATTTCAAAAAATGTATCAACGAAACATCAACGAATAAAAAATAAATTTTTAATTCTCAAAAACAAGCAAAAAACAATCATTTTTAGACTAGCATGAGTATTACTAGTAAAAATTTAATATTGTATAAAAAAAACACATCCTCGGCTTCGCCTCGGCCATTAAAAACAATTTTAGATAAAAAAATTACTTTTTGGCCTTGGCACATAAACTATTCTGTATTTTTTTTCAAAATGATGTAGGAGCCAAAGACGTTAGACAAATAACAAATGCGATATACGCTCTATCGGTACGTTGTAATTAACTACTCAAAATAAAATAAAACTATAAAATAAAATTTAATAGATTTGCAAATAACTATAAAAAAATAATTCTTGCTATAAAGGAGTCATTTTTGCAATAAAAATACCGACTTTTGGTATATCTTTTAATCTGCTATTAAAAAATTTAATTTCGTTAACGCCACTAACCGCCTTTTTAAGGAAATCAGCGGCACAGTGCCCCAGAACAGTTATTTATTTATTGTTTGGTTCTTTTTATAGTATTTATTATTACTTTTTATAGCAAAATTATTTTTTTTATATCAAAAATTAAATTTCATAGTAATGAGCTTTTACACCACGAAATAAAATAAAAAAACATTATACGCGAAAAATGTACATATATAGCGAAAAACCCGATGACACAATTAGTTATGTCAAAATAGCATTTAATTTTGAATTAGGGGCATTAGAAATTAATGTCTGAAGGCCATGACGTCAGTACCCTTAATGACTTGTATCAACCAATCGCGCTCAAGCTAAATGGAAAACTTAAATCGAATATTTAGCATCAAATGCGCATTGACGCAAATTAATGCAATAAAGCATAATACAAAAAGCTGACGTCACAATTTGAAATTAAAGATTTATTTTGCACATTAGGGCAATAATAAAGTCAAGTTTAATAGTGTCAAAATTTAAATTCAAACAAGTACTCTTAGATTTTGCAATAAAAAAAGTGATGTAAAAGCCCATTGCATTTTTTAGGAAACAAAGATTTCTAACAAATATTTATTTTTTGAAGAGCATTAGGTCAGGCGAGGTAGCATTTCTACATAAAAGTTGGATTTCGAGAGTTTTTTTTTCCACAAAATGATAGTTTATATATGCCCATTTTGATGGTAATAAAACACAGACTGGGTGTGGAAGATATAGTTATGCCCCCTCTTCACCCGCCGCCATTATCAATTTTTTTAATGGAACCTTACCTTTTGTGACACCTCATATAAAAAAAGATTTAATAGGCAATCTATTGGTATAGTTTGAATTAAAATCGACATGAAAATTAGCTCAAAATATTTTAGTCCTGATTACTTCAATAGACTGCTATTATATTATTCTTGATTCAAGAGATGGGCTCGCCGTGGCCTTGATACAGTCGATCAGCTTTGTTTTCGATGTAACAAAGCATAAAATAACTAATCATTGTCCAACTGGACAACTATGTCAACATTTCGTTACTAATTGATCACAGAAGTGCAACTGTGCCCTTGAACAGGATTGGCTTCAAGTTTAAGCTTGTCAAAAAAGGATTTTTTTTTACTACTACGTGTATACAAGAATACCTACTCTACTAAAAAGACTACTAGTTATAAAAAGATGAAAACAGACTACAAACAAAATTGACCCTAAGCAGTTGATCTGTCAGACCCGTGACGTCACTTGAAAATACCTAATTGTAAAGCATCTATAGTGTTAGTAATGAAATGAAAGCAAAATCGTTCAAAATTCTGTTAGTTGGTTGCTGGTTGTACACACTAGAAACCACCCAACTTACAAATTTTGTAGTATTTAAATATGTGTCTCTTTCCAGCCTATAAAACGAGAAACCGCGTGTATTTTACATATTTAAGAATTTTTTTGTGTGAATAAAAATGAATGGTATGTACCTGTGGTAAATCGAAATTCTTCGTTTCCACTATCGAGAGCATTGAGACTGGGGCTGCCCCCATGCCCATCGTATTCAGTCATGAATTCCGATTCAGCATCTTCATTGAGTGTCTCAATGTCTCGATGTGGGTCAAGTGGGCCCAGCACCGGAGGAAGATGATGACAACGAGATTCGTTACTCTCATTACTATGAAAGCTGGAGGAATCAGGTATTTCACTGCCTGGTACCTCCGTAATGTTAGGCAGTGTTTGGCTATGTCGTGCCCAATCTGAGCAGTCCCAATGATAACCTAAGAAAGCAATGCATTAGAAAATCACAACAGAAGAAGGTTTTAGTAACAAGCTTTTAAGCGGAATTAGTAGCAAGACATCATCACTTACTTCCGACTGATCTTTGGTCGTCCTCGGGACACATCGAGCCGTTCGTCTTGACGTAATTCATAGTATTACTTCGCCCTCCATACAGTCTGTTTGGAACATCACAATTAACGGGACTTGATAATTTGTATTCTGCAGAAATTGCAAAAACGGTTAAATAAACCAAAACGGAACCTAAAAGAGACACAAGACTCAGTTCTTACCATTTTTCACTTTTGGTTTGTCGTTCAGAGATGAAGCTAAGTGCATCTGTTCCGCCCATGTTGTCTTCTCAGGCTCACAATGATTTGAAACACAATTCTGACCCGTATTTCTGTTGAGATTTCTCACGTAATCCGGAGGAACATTCTCAAGTTCATCCCCAGCTGAACCATAACTTCTTAAAGTATCCAAATTATTCAACATCATTGTCGCATTACAATTATATAAAGTATCATTTTGACCGGTTGCAGTATACGAAACTGGTCGAGGAGGACATACTGGTATTTCTCTTTGATTCACTTCCAAATTACTCAATTTTGAACCACGTTTAAACTCACTCATTTCGTGAGGTCTTGTCGAATTTAAAACAATGTGATCTTTGATATTTTCATTGTTGATATTTCTCCTTCTTCTTGCACGTTTCGTGTAACATCTCCGACAAATCACGAAGAAAATCACCAAAATGATGATAACAACAATACCAACTCCAATCGCCACAAGTTCCTCCCAGGTGATATTATAAATAGAAGAAGTAATAGAAGTCCCGTATAATTGACCACCACAGTAAGGTCCTGTCGTATTTTGAGGACAAACACAGTGAAAAGATCCAACGTCATTAAAGCAAGTCCCTCCATTTTGACACGGAGAAGACTCACATTCATTCAAGTCAAACTCGCAATAATCACCACCAAAAGCTCGGCATTTGCATAAAGCTCGATCATCGCCTTCTTCGCAAACACCTCCGTGTTTGCAAGGATTAGGAGAGCAGTATTTACCATACTCGCATCTTTTTCCAGATAATCTAAACATACACTCGCAGGTGTAGTCTCCAGGTACTGTCGAAATGCATTTGCCGCCGTTAAGACAAGGAGCTGATGCACAAGGATCCATATCAAGTTCACACAAAGTTCCTGTAAATCTGGTGTGACACGAGCACTCATATCCGGTTTCGATCTCATGACAAGTGCCTCCATTCATACACGGTTGGGATCCACAAGGTCCAGGAGGTATTAAAACGTTGTTAACGTCACAACTAAACTCGACATTGGCAAAACGTTTGAGTACTGCAACGGAATTATCGCCGGATTTGTGTAGAGGTACCGACATTCGTGATATTCTTATGTCGTCCATACAGCCGGAGAAGCCACGTTGGATGTCTTCAAAACCAAGGATTGAAGGGTGTTGGTGAACTTCTGCACCTAAATACATCTCGTCGCTTTGCAAGTTTAGGATATCTGAGATTCCAGGAGCGGAGCCCTGAGCTGTGTGAATGCCATCAACTGTGATCTTAGCACTGTTCCTATCACGTTCGAGCTTGACTTCGTGCCATTGCCCATCGGAGATATACACTGATGACTCCCGGACGATACCTTCACCACTGCCAAGCTCAAACCTGTACTGTACTGCACCATTTACGATTTCGAGTATGTTGTAGTCGATTTTTCCCGCAGCGTACATCAGGTTTCCAGTCGGTTGAACTGTGCGAATCCTCAGACTCAGACTCAACTGATCTTCGATTGATTTCTTATTGATAATGCGATATTGCGAGTAACTTTTCCCACTGAAAGAGATCGGATTTCTTGCAATGTAACAATTCTGGTCGTGACATTTCGAAATGTCTACATCGCACATCGCTCCAGCAAAACCTTCAGCACATTGGCAAGTGTACCCAGCTGTTGAAGCATCAGGTACACAGATTTTGTACGGTGGACAAGGTTCTCGTGCACATTCATTGACTATAGTATCACATTTTTCTCCACCGTATCCTTCTTTACACACACATTCGAGTTTTTGGCGGTGATGAGGAGACACAAAACTTGTAACGTCTGTTGCAACTGGTTCGATATGTGAAGGTTCTAGGATGTAGTGGTCTTGGCAAAGTCCGAAAGTGCAGTAGGTGTTACTACATTTAAATCTAATTATTTCCTCTACTACAAGTTTTGTACTTTCTTCGAGTTCTTCTAGATTGTCATTGAGGGCTTTTCGAATTGATTCTGAGCTGAAGTAGCCTTCGTCTGGTTTGCGTACTGTGAAAAGTACATCCAGGTCTTTATTCACGATGTAACGTTTGGTTCTCAGGGAGATATCTTCGTCATTTGATGGTTGGACGCTTATTATGATGACGTCTTTAAGCCGGCAATTCATTGCGTTTCGGACGGCTCGAACAAAACCTTTCCTGTGACTCAACACAAACACTTCGGGACTAACTTGTCGGAATCTTATCGCAACTGAATTCTCTAACATTTCTTCACCTATCACTTCAATATTGATTTTGACAATTGAATGTGTGTGGAATTTACCATCGGTAACAGTTACGTTAAGTCTGTAATCACCAACATCTAACCGAGGCAAAGCGGTTAGAGTACCATCAGTTCGGTTAATTTGAAACAATTCGTGAGTAGGATATGCTAGACCCAAAGTTGGTGAAAGCGAGTAAGTTAGTGTGTCGTACTGGTCTTGGTCATTGGCGTACACTTTCCCAATAACACCTCCAGGATATTCATCTAAGTACGAATTGATATTAATTTCAAGTGGTGTAATTATTGGAGGGTACTGCGACTCTTCTATAACTTTTACAACAACCCAAGCATCGGAATAAAGCGGTGGGATCCCGTTATCAAACACTCTAATTTGGAGCAAATAGTTATCTTTGATTTTGTGGTTAAACTTCGTAGCGGTTCGAAGGACTCCATCTTCTTCTAACCGGAAACTATTACCTTCGTTCCCGCTGCGGAAATCAAAAGTGTAAGGTTCTGTGTTTGGATGAGTGTCAGCATCGGTGATTTTGAACTGAATTATTGGATAACCAATCGGTTTGTCTTCTTGAATAACTGTGGTGTAGTTAGTTTGAGAGAAAAGTGGTTGATTGTCGTTGGCATCCGAAATTTCAATATTGACTGTAGTTTGACGGGAGAGTACCGGAACTCCGTTATCTCGTGCTAAAACTTCCAGGACGTAACTGGATGTAGATTCACGGTCCAGTTCTTCGGATACTACAATATATCCAGAGTCTGGATCAATTTCGAATTGTTCTCGATCGTCTCCTCGGATGATGGAATAAGTGACTTTGCCGTTTTTGTCACTATCTAAATCGGTAGCGATCACCTGAAAAAAATTTGGTAAATAGAGACGGAGATTGGGACAGCCGGAAGCCACGCCCAGGGCACTTTTCGAATTATTAAAATTCTCTTTCATGACCTCTTTGTGAATGTTTTACACGGTTTATTAAATTTGCTTTCGGTCCGTGAAAAATTAAATATCGAATTGAAGAATCTAAAAGGTAAAGTCATCGTTTGCAAACACGACGGCAGTACTCTCGAAAGTAACTATGACGTTCTAGAGCGTGTGGGAAATAGGAGTACATATGGTGTAAAGCACTGTTTAAAATCACTTAACTTAAAAAAAAATTGTTTATTATAATGTTCTTGTTAGATCTTCTTGGCGTGTTAAATAAAATGTAAAACACCCACTAACACCAAACACTTTACCTAATACAAAATAAATATTAAGTGTTTTTTTTTGGACCAGTTTATCTACAAATAATAGATTTTCGATTACATGTTACCACAGAAAAGATGTTTGTGATTACCAATCTGTTTTAAGATTTAAAAAATCTTTATAAATAATTAAGATAGTAGCGAAAATAAAAATGAATTAAATCATTTTTAAAACTTTAAGTAGATAATAACTGGGCGACTACACTGGACCTCTGGGGTGAAGTCTTTTTCGATTCGTAAAGATTTGCAGGTACAGATGGGGTGCAATAAAATATGCAAAGTAATAGTATATTAAACCTCAAGTTCCCTAAGCATAACTTTTCGTAGTCAAAAACGCAGCTTGAAAAACCGAAGGCAAAGACCAAGATTTCCCAAACGTTGAGACCAAGAAAAGTGCTTACAATCTCGAGGTCATATAATACTTTTTTTTATCACCTAAAAAAAAGTACAGTTAGCGCTTACCGCCCTCGGGTCCCCGTCTTTTCTATGGCAGTTACTAGGATCTGCGTCATTTCTATGGTAATTACTAATCAGTATATGGAACCGTAATTGTTGCTTACTTTTGTTAATAAACAGAACAATGGTGTTATGAAAAAAATATAAATTTTGAAAGCAAAATGGTATTTATATGTGTTTCGATCTAAACTTTCTCTTCCTACTAAACAATGTCGACATTTTTGGTAAGCTTTTGAAAGAAAATATTTTGAGGATGCAAATGAAAGATTGTCCTGGAGAGCTTCGACTACTGTACCTAAATTTTTTTTCAGCGGAAAACTAGAGCAGATACAAAAAATTTTCAAATAACAAAAAATATTTGAAAAGAAGGCAACTTAAAGATAAAAATTAAGTTAAAGTGATAAAATGACGTATAAAATAAATATAAATCAAAATTTGACAATTTGTAAGTCGAGGAGTGGACAATGACATTTCTAGTGCACAAGTAGCAGGATTTCCCATGAATTTTCATGTTTTCACGTAGATTTCCTAAAATTTTTAATGAGATTTAAAAATTTTCAGGAAATTCCAAAAGATTTCTTAAAGATTTTGGGATCATTCCTATACATTTCGCTTGATCTGCACATGCGTAAACAATTTGCATATTGTCTGCGCATGTGCAATCTGTACATGTCCAATAATGCACATAATTAAATACTACAAATGTAAATCTCATAACTAACTCTTAAAATACAGAGTCACACAAAAAGTATAGAAAAAAATTCATATTTTCTAAATTAATTTTTTTTAGAAAAACGCCAAGACAGGTCGATTTTACTTTTTTATTGTGCATGGTTTTTACTTTTATATCCAATGTTTTTTTCCAACCGGTTTTTGCTATGACGTAATCAATTGTGTTTTAAATGGCAACCCCTATTTTTGGTGTTGAAAATTGAAACTACTTTTTTTTCTGAGTATAACAGTATAACATTTTTAGGGTCTGAAATGTAAATTTTAAGTAATTTAATCAATTTAAATGTTTTATTAAATTTTACAAAATAAACGCAATTTTCAACAGAATAACTAAACCAAATGTTTAAACTGATGTCCTTCCGTTTCTTGGCAATAATGCAACTAATTTTTAAACTTCCTTAGAACATTATTTTTCATTTTTTGACTAATGAAGCGGTACTGACTTGTAAACCTTCTCTTAAATCCTCTAAACTTCTTGATTTTGTTGTAAATACTTTTGATTTTAAGTAGACTCTTCAGAAAAGGAGGCTATCTCAATAATCTCTGACACCACGAGCGTAGTGTAGAAGTGCCCCGTCTTGTTGAAACCACACATTAGCTGCTGGTATGTCTGGATCCTCTTTAATGGGAAAAAGTTATGCTAATGCTGGTACTAACTTGTCGCAAAAAATATTCACATAAACTTGTCCAGTCAATGAAACGTCAAAAAAATACGGTCATAGAATGTGATCTGACAAAACTGCACAAAATGTCAAAAAGATTTCGAGTGCATATCTTTTAAAGACGTGTTCAGCTCTCGGGTTAAGTATTAGTTCAATAGTTTAGAATGATAATAAAAAAAATAATAACAATTATAAACAATAATAATAAAAAAAAAATATTTAAATTTTACTTTAGCGCCTCCTTACATTAGAGACGGTACAAAGGTAATTTGTGTTCTATGAAACCTCTTTCTGAAACAGCCAGTATATTCGTAACCGAAATTGACGCAGACAATCACAGTTGATTTGGAATTAATGACATGCGACATCTCCGAGTGATAAAAGTGCCATATTAAGAGTTCGATTGAATTATTTTATTATTGAATATTTTGAGTTGTGCAAATTTATTGTTAAATAAATTCTTGAAATCAAATATACCTACAACCAATTCAAAAAATAGTGAAATGAATTTTAATATTACTCCTGCAGGTGCAATATCGTAATTAAAAGATTGCTGGAGGAATAAAGATGACGACTAGATAAAGTTATTACGAAAAATATACGGGAGATGTCTTTAGAATTTTAAATAAAAGATTTCATTTTAGTTGGAACTACATCGAAATAATAAGAATTTAATAATTAAGTGATACAAAGTGTTTTGTAGTAAAAAACCGTTTACGCTGGTTGATTTATAATTCATAAAATAGTGCAAAAGCCAGCTTACAAGAAAACTTTTGTGAAACTCGGAGTTGTAAGTGAATTCTCCGCAACTAGCTTTATTTAATTTCACAAAATAAAACTTCAAAGTGTACGAATTGAGTGGAATTCGTTTTTAAAAAATATATATTTGAAGGAGAGAAAAGAATAGTTTTTTTCTCGTCCAATCAGGGTTTTCACAGCACGAATGTTTGATTCGAAAGCATCGTAGTGTCTGAAATAGAATCTGTTTTACGACGCCCGAGAAAATAAAGTTGTCTTTAAATCTAGTCGTTTACCTTTTTTTGCATCCTCGCGTGGTATGTAAGTTTGCGCTGAAAGGAATTTCTCTAAGAATAGTCTCTCGAGATGAGAAATACGGCGCTTTCGGGGCGTGGCTTGGCGATTTTCAAACACTACTCACCTGAAGGATTTTATCGCCGATTTGTGCATCCTCTCTAATCCGGGCGCTGTATGACAGCTGACTGAAGACCGGAGCGTTGTCGTTACAATCAGTTACGGTTATATTAACCGTCGCGACGTTACTCAATGGCGGAATTCCGCCGTCTATAGCTTGAATCGTAAGAAAATAGTCTTTGGCGCGTTCGTAGTCCAACATATCGGCAATCGATATTACCCCAGTTTTGTTATTAATTGAGAATTTCTTGTGTTCGTTTCCTCCGATTATTGAATAAGTCACATCGGCGTTCACTCCGGTGTCTTTACTTGTTGCAAGAACTTTAACTACTTCCGTACCCACAGCATCAATTTCCGGTACGACCGCAAAGTAATATTTGTTAGCGAATTCCGGAGGATTGTCATTAATGTCTTGGACGTTCACAATTAACGTGCTAACACTCGACAATTGAGGAGTTCCTTGATCCACTGCCTGAATTGTTAAATTATAAGCAGCTCTTATTTCACGATCCAACGGTTTTGCCAAAGTCACTATACCACTATCAGAAGCCATTTTGAAATGATTATTAAATGAATCTATAAACGCGTATTTTATCTTCCGGTTTATACCAATATCAGCATCAGTTGCATGAATTTTCGTCACCAAAGTCCCGACTTCAACATCTTCAGGCAACGAAACAGAATAGTAAGGCAAAGAAAACAACGGTGCGTTATCGTTCAGATCAGAAATTATCAACTCTATTTGAGACGAACATTTCCAACTTAATCTTTCCTTATCATGGACATGAGCTGTTAAAGTATACTTAGATTGTTTCTCTCGATCCAAATAAGTAACAGTTTTAAGGTGACCGGTATCTTTATCCAAAAGAAAGTTGTCCATGCCATCTCCAGATAAAATATATCGCAATTTTGAGTGCTCAGGACCATCAATATCTGTTGCCAACACCGAAAGAACAAAAGATCCAGGCAAAATACCCTCGGAAAGTACTTGTCTGTACCGATACTGAAGGCAATACGGTGGATTGTCTAGACAAAAAATTTAAATTTAGTTCTAGAAGAATCAATAACCGAAAAAAGTACTCACCATTAGCATCCAGAATATTAACAGAGACGTTAGTAGTATCTGTAAACATGCCATCAGTAACTAGAACTTGGAGTTCATACTGTGGAACTTTTTCTCGATCTAAGCCTTTAGCAACGTAAATTTCCCCAGTTTGGCGAATTTGAAATTGCGAACTTGGATCACCCGAAATGATATAGAAGTCAACTGGAGTTGTTAAATCACTATCAGCATCAGTTGTATCCAAAGTCAGTAGTACTGTTCCAGGAAGTGCGTCTTCATTAACTGAGCTTTCGTAAAATCGTTTGCCGAAAAGTGTAGGACTATCATTGTAGTCCTTTAACCTAACAATTACAGTAGTTCTTGCTGAATGTTTAGGACTTCCGTTATCAGTCGCAGTAACGTAGAATTTGTACTCAGCCTTAGTTTCTTTATCCAAATTTACTAAAGTACTGATCCAGCCAGTGTGAGAATCAATTGTGAAAATATTTAGTGTATCGCCTAAATCATGGCTGAAACTATAGCGGACTTCACTGTTTGCACCTTGATCCTCGTCATGAGCCACGACTGAAATAAAAGTATTACAGCCTGAAAAACCTAAAGAAGTACAAACCTTTCAAAATCGAAGTCCCCACTTCAGTATTTTCAGACAAGTAAATAATGTAAGGACTTGTTTCAAATTGAGGAGCGTGGTCATTCTCATCTAAGACTTTCAGTACGATTTCAGCAAGTGCTGTCATAGGTGGACTTGAATCCGAAAGTGCCAAAACACCAATTAGATGCGAGTCTTGTGTTTCGTAATCAAGAGGTTTGGCTAGAATAACTTGTCCTTGATCGTCAATTTCAAATTGAGGCTTTTCATCCAATTCTGAAATTATCTGGTAACTGACGCTTACATTTGACGCCATTTTTAATTTAGTTATGATGGTCCCTGAAAAAAAAATATGTATTTCTGAATGGGCACAAAATTATAGTACCGGCAGGAGAATTTTCTGAAAGGAAGTACTTTTCGTCTTTTCTTTCAAAAACAGGAGGGTAGTCTTTTGGTCCCATTATTAGAATGTTTATTGGAACGTCAGAGTGTTTTTCTTGGGGTCCTTTATCTGAGGCTCTGACAAAAAATTGGAAAACCTCACCAACTAAAAATTTTTTTTGAGACTGAAGCTTTAAACAAATCCAAGACTTACTCCAAGAAGTTGCGTCTTTTTTCAGAGATAAATCACCAGTTTCTGGGTTTATTTGGAAAATTTCCGTGACTTCTGATGATTTTTTTTCGTAGATTTGATATCGGATTTGGGCTGAAAGTCCTTCGTCTTCGTCTGTAGCTTTGACTTTCAAGAAGGGGACATTGAGACTATGATTGTAGTGGATGCTTGTTTGGTATTCTTTGAGTAGGAAGTAAGGCGCGTTATCGTTTTCGTCGGCAACTTTAATTCTGACTGTCAAAAATCCGGATTTTCCTCCACCGTCAGTTGCCATTACTAGTACCTCATACAACTTCTGTTTTTCGCGATCTAATCTGACTTTTGTTGTAAGTTTTCCGGTAGTTTTATCAATTTTAAAAGTTTCACTTAGGAGGTCTGAATGTATGGAGTAAGTGATTGTTCCAAATTCTCCAAAATCGTCATCTGTTGCTTTAACCACAGTCACCGGAAATCCACTCCCTTGATTTTCAGGCACTTGTACATCAACAATAAATTTATCGAACTTTGGAGCATGTAAATTCGCCGGCAAGAGTTCCACTTTCAATCTAGCGAAATTTGTGTAAACACCATCAGAAACGGAAACGTTCAGTATCATTGTATTTTCATTTCCGAAATTTGCCAAGTTCGTTAGTGTGATTATTCCGGTTTCTGGATTCATCGAGAATGTTTGTTGTTCGTTGCCGGCAACGATAGTATAACGAAGATTGTTCTGATCGACTTCGTCAGGATCACTCGCTTTTACAATTGTCACGAATTGATCCCTGTTTGCGTTCACCAAAAGACCACAACTGTACGAAGTTTGCTCGAATTTCGGAGGATTATCATTCATGTCCAAAACTAATAAATTTTTATTTATGTTAATTGATTATTATTTTTTAATTTTTACCTGTAAGCCAGACGTGAGCAGTGCTTGAAAGACTCGGAACGCCTAAATCTTTAGCTACAACAATAAAATGATGAGAGCTTGCTTCTTCATGATCCAGTGCTTGTTTTAAATAAACAATTCCTTCGTTCTCATCGATGTAAAAGTATTCGCTTGAATTGCTACTATCATTTTGAATAGAATAGCTAATTTTTTTGTTAATTCCTGTATCATTGTCATTTGCAATAACTGTGAGAACAGGAGTACCAAATTGTGCTGCTTCCGATATCGAGACATTGTAATTCTCTTGAGTGAATTCTGGCGGACAATCGTTAACGTCTTGCAATACTATTGAGACTGGAACTTCGGCATAAACGCCAGAAACAGAATCAGTGGCGCGTATAAGAAGCTCGTATTGTGGTTGCTGTTCAAAGTCGAGTTCATCCACGACAGAAATAACACCTACGAGGAACTTATTTTTAACACGTGCACTCAAATTAAGTAAAAAAAAAATTAATAAGTGGAGTTCATGCGAGTAGTGCTTGGTTAGAAAGGCACTTGGAGGGACAAAAAGCAACAGGTGTGCAAGCCCAAAAGCATAAATTGAAACATTAATAATTTAATGCAAATACTCACAGGGACCATTGTTACTGTCGGGGGCTGCGAAAAGGAAATTTTATTTAATTGTCTGAATTTTACTTGATCTAATTAATGCCATTCTTGAAAAACTAACTCGAAAGGATAGTTAGGAATCAATAAACCAGCACCGTAAGAATGGCAATTTTCAATGTTGAAAGAGAAAATGAAAACACGCACCTGTATTAAAATCCAGCGCGAATTCTTCCAGTTCGTTCCCTTTAACTATACTGTAAATCAGTTTTCTTGATAGCGGCGATTCAGCTTCGATGGAAATGGAGAGAGGTGAATGAAGTTCGACATTTTCGGGAACAATTTCTGAATAAAACTGTTTTTTAAATACTGGCATTGACCTATCAATCACTTTAACATGCACTGCAACATCGGTTCGACAAGGTGTGATTCCTGAAATATATTGTGAGAAAATTTCTTACACCGTTATCACACACTTGCCTTTATCGTAAGCCGCAATCAAGAGTTCGTATTCGCGATTATGGCCTTCCAAATTCTGTTTGATTTCGATATCTCCGGTCTCCCTTTGAACCTTAAATAATTCCCCGTGGCCTTTGATTAGCTCATAGCGGACTTCTCCGTTTTCCGCACTGTCTAAATCTATAGCGTGTACTTTCGCAATGATACTCCCTTTTTCATCATCGACGGAAACAACAGCATAATACGGTAAATTGACAAACATTGGACAGTTATCGTTAACGTCCAAAATTGTCACTTTAACGATAACGTGGGCCACTCGTGGTTTTACACGTTCGGTGTAATTACTTCTAGCTTCGATAATAAGCTCGTATTTATCTTGAACTTCGCGATCAAACTTGATTCCAGTTGTACGAATCACACCGGAAGTGAGTCCGATCGTAAACATTTTCGTCGGATTGAGAATTTTAAATTCAATGTATTCGTTTAAGGCACTCCCAAGCACGTTCACTACACAAACTGTAGTTATTTTAGTCGAGTTTTCAATGATTGACCCTTCGTATAATGATTTCTGGAAGACAAGACCAGAATTATCCGATTCTTCAACTCGGATTAAAACTTTAGCAACACTTGAAAATTTTCCATCAGATACACGAACATGTAATTTATAGAAATGTTTCATATTGTCTGGTTGTAGTACTGTTATTAGACCACTAGAAGAATCAATTGCAAATATCCCTAGTTTGTTTCCTTCAATTATATCAAATCTTAATTTAGTACTTTCAGAACTATCAGGATCAGTTGCATCAACTTGAATCACTGCTACATTCTTATAAGTTGGAAGATGAAGAGTTACGTTGTAAACAGATTGGGAAAATTTCGGAGGGCAATCATTAACATCAGTAACAACAATATCAACTCTTGCTGTTGTTTCTGAAGTCAGTTTTGGGTTACCCCGATCTGATACTTGGACATGAAAAGTAAACTTATCAAGAGTTTCATGATCCAAAAGACGAATTGTTCGAATAGCACCAGTTGTAGAATCAATTTGGAAGTACCTCCGAGGCAAAATATCGATAATATCGTAATGCAAAAGTGAATTCATTTCAGAATCAGCATCAAAGGCTTTAATGACTAGAGGCTCACTCGTATTTGTTAATATTAAGGAACTTATGGGAGCTGCTTCACTGATTGTTCCTGAGTAATTCGCTTGGAGGAATCTTGGAACGTTATCATTTTTGTCCAAGATATGAATTATAACGTTACAAGTAGCAGAAGCAGATGCCTAAATTTAAAAATTAATAAATTTAAAAAATGACAATTAAGACTTACCATATTTGTTGTTATCACAGTTAAATTGTAAAATTTGTTAGTTTCATAATCTAAAGGCTTCTGTGTTGTTATGACTCCAGTACTTGGGCTTATTAAAAATGCCCCATCTGTGTTACCTTCTATTATTTCAAACTGAAGTGAAGAGGTACTTCTGACACTCAAGTGAGCTACGTAGCTTCCTAACGGTTGATCTTCAAAAATTTCGGCTGCTATTTCTTTTCGTGTAAATCTAGGAGGGGCATTATCGGCCATTGTTAACATTATATGAGCTGGTACAATTGAAAATAGAGCCGGTTGTCCATGGTCTGTAGCTTTAATCCGAAGCATGTATTCAGGATTTGTTGTCATGTCTAATTCACGTGCTACAGAAATAATTCCAAGTTCTGGATCAATAGTAAAAGCATTTCCGAAATTTCCCGAAATAATCGAGTATGTAACTCTAGCGTTTTCACCTTTGTCGTGATCAACTGCAAAGGCTCGAAGGACCGCACTTCCGACTTCAGCTGATTCGAACACTTTTCCGACAAGAATTTGTTCGGAGAAGTGTGGGACGTGGTCGTTGTGATCGTGTACGATAATTCTAACCCTAGCGTAATTTCTCTTGGCTGGTGTTCCCCCATCTCGGACCATAACGGTTAAAATATGCTCGTCTAAGCTCTCCCGATCTAAATTATCGGTTAAATAGATGGCTCCGGTAATGGAATCAACTTTGAATGTTTGTAACGAGATTAAATTTCGGGCCGAATATAGACTATATATGAGTTTGCTGTCGTCGTCTTTGTCGGAAGCACGTAATTTAAGTATTTCCGTGTTGACAGGAACGGCTTCGGAAATTTCAACTTTGTAAGTTGATTCGGAAAATTCGGGTCGGTGGTCGTTTATATCAATTACTGATACATTCAACTGCGTGTAAACAGTGTGTACAGAATCTGATACGCTGATATTAAGAGTGTACTCGTTTTGGGTTTCGTAGTCGAGCTTTTGTGCTAAGAGGATATTCCCGGTGTCTTTACCGATGTAGAAATCGTCTCTGAGGTCGCCACCTGGAGTCAGGGGTTAGAACGAAAACAACGCGCAAAGTGTTAACTTACCAACGATATCATACCACAAAGTGTCATTATCTTTGTCGCTTGCTTCTATCGAGGAAACTAAAAACCCGATTTCGTCGCCTTCCGTCAATTTGACAGGTTGAGGTTTTTGAATCTTAGGAGCGTGTTGAGATTTATTAGAAGGCACTGAAATAACGTGAACTGACACTTTGCAGATGCTGCTCTTTGAGGTGTTTCCACCGTCGGTCGCTTTTATCTGTCAATAATTGTCGGTAAATCCCTGGAATTTTTTTTTGAAGAAATAAAGCTTACGTTCAATTCGTACTCTTGACCGGGCTCGAAACCTTTCTGGGCGTATACCATTCCGGTTGTATTGTCTATTTTAAATTTTGATTTGCCTTTTCCCGATTTTATGCTATAGTGGAGCTCGGAGTTTCGACCGGCGTCTCGATCAAAGGCTAGGACCTGAGGAAATACGTGTCAACGGTCAAAATAAACAAAACTTTACTCATTCAGAGCGATGTTAATTGAGACTTGCAGCGGTTTTTCCAGAGACAATTTCGATTAAGAGGGAAATTGACTCCGATTCACAAATCTAGAAAAATCGGCTTCAATAGGTTTGGAAGTGGAGAAAAATACAGGGTGTCTCCCCGTGATGGACTATTAGAAGTATCTAAAGAACAAAATAAAAAGATATTTAACTGAAATTCTTGCACATAAATCGAGTTCGGAACAATCTATAAACTTTCGATTGTAGCGGAAGCGCTTAAGAAATTTGTTGTTTTAAATAAAAAGGTATACTTTAATATTCTACGTAGAATTTCAGAAAGAGTGTATTTTTATAGATTATAATAGACTCAAAAAAAAACTCTATCATTTTTTGGCTACGTTTTGCATTTGTTTACTTATCCGTCCTCACGACCACAATTAGCTAACTAGTCTTGTTTATTTAACCAATTGTAAGAAATCCGAAAAGTAGGCAGAAAATTTTATAGTTTTATTCGAGTCCAATATAACCTAAGAACCTTTCCTGAAATCAAACAAAAATATACCAAAAAAATGTCCCAGAACTGGTAGATCAGACGTAAACTAAGTTAAGTTTCTCTCTTCAACTTAATACCAAATTCCAAAAAATTAATTTTCTAAACTCTATCGTTTTCAATTTACAGCAGTTTTAAGCAATATTAACCAATCACATAATTAATATTAATTGTTAGTAAAGGTAATATTCATGTTACTAGGCAATAAAATTAACCCTAAAACCTTCAATATTTATTTGGTTTACTGTATACTCGGGAAGACAAAATTGATGGATGCTGCCGATTTGGGAAACGCTGACGATACAGCCTTGCAGCAGCTTTTGCGTTCTTGCCACATTCACCGTAAATTAACAACATTTTTGTATAATCAGCTGAACTAAAAATTTTTTTTTAAGAAAACTAACAATTGTCACTTTGACAATTTAGTTTTTACAGTCGACCAAATAATAAATATTAATTTTATTGCCTAGTAACATAAATATTACTTTTACTAATAATTAAAATTTTATGTGATTGGTTAATATAAAATTGCTGTAATTTGAAAACGATAGAGTTTAGTAAAATATTTTTTCGGAATTTGGTATTAAGTTGAAGAGAAGAATTTGTAGTTCACGGCTGATCCGCCAGTTCTGGGACAGCCTGTATGAACAAAAATACAGAGTGGCTGTAAATATAATACAGTACTGTAACAAAAATACAGATTTACAGAGTGGCTGTAAATGTTTAGGTCTGTTAGCAAACCTACATTGTCCCATTTGACTCTTCTTGTGTCAGAAAAATGTTCAAGTTACTTGCACTTATTTACAATATTGAAAATGTTAAAAATTTATTTAAAACCAAAATTACTAACTCAAGATGCCAACAGACTCAATCATTTACTGCCACTCAGAGTTGTCGCAGAAAAAATTTCTGTCTATTTTCACCGTTTTCGTGAAAATAAATAATAAAGTTTTTTTGACAAAATAAGACCAGCTTTAAAGTTTTTATTTTAATAAGGCATTCATTTAAGAGTTTTAAATTATTATACTATGTAGTTAAAGTATACCATCAGAGTCAAAAACAATAAGTCAAAAAAAAAACTTTACAGAACAAACATACAAAAACGAGTTTCTAGAAATCACTAAATAATTAGAAAAAAAATTCAAAGCAATTTTAAAAAATGTACGAGTATATAAAGTATACAAGATGATTTTTTATTTGCTCCCACCCGAGATTTTAAAAAATAGGCAACACTTTATACAAACGATAAGCAACATTGAGAAAACTACGAATGGTCCAAATGAACTGACTCTGAAAGCACTGTCAAAGGTATTATCAACAATGTTGACATTAATTCACAACCCTCTATGCCTTAATTTTAAAAATTAAATTTTAAAAAACTAGCAAAGTATACTGTGTTGCCTATTTTTGGAATTTCGGACGAGAGCAAATAAAAACTCACCCTGTACATACGTACTCCACATATACACATACGTACTCCACCGGAAATATTCCAGTGAGTTCATACGAGTGACATAAAATTTTTCTGACATTATCTTCTCTGAGAGAATTGTGGTACTATTTTTTAAGTATTCTAGAGCCATTGTTCCTTGTGTGTCGTTGTGTTGCGCTGTAAGCCGCCTCAACGTTAATTTTTAGGTTTTAAACTCCCCTTTGTTTCTAGATAACTGAGTGAACGCAACTGGGTTTTGTTTTTCGATCATAACATTTTTTTAATCGTTTCTCTTTTCTCTTTCTTTTTTCTACGGTGTCAGAAGCCTAAAATTTGCCAATATATCAGTGAACACTCTAAAACAACAGTAGCATAAAACGAGACTACGTCAAAGCGTGTCATACATTTTCCCTCACAAAATCTTTAATTAACTTTTTAAAAACAAAAAAAAAACATCCAAAATGAAAAAAAATGCGAAAATAGATAACTAGGGGCATATCAAAAGAGCTCCATTCTGACATAATTGGATGACTCGTAACGGTTAGTATAGCGGCGCTATGACGTTGCAAATTTAAATAGTTGGTTTGTGTCATATAACCAAAAATTACATGTGGCTCGTTTTATTGTTATACCTAAAATAGTTATATACATTAGAGTGCTAGGTAAAATTTATAGTGCGAAGACTTGATTTTAAGGCCGAGCCAAAGACGAGAATGAGATAAGTTCAAAACACCGTAAATTACCTATCGCACGAAAATTGTATTAAATTTTTTGGGCGAAGAAATTATTAAAAGTCAATATTTATAATTATCTCTCTGACAGTAGAGGAAAAGTTACTTCATGCTGGAAATTTAATTCTTCGCTATTAAAAATTAAAGAAATCATTTATTGCAAAATTTATACCTGTAAATTAATTTTTTTAAATTCATGTATACATACTTGAATTTTAAACTAACTCGTAAACAAAAAATTTACTAGTACATAAAACTGTCAATTTACAATATCGGTATGGTAAATTGGCATTTAACTGTCAAGTAATAATAGGATTAACGTCCACGCCGCAAAAAAACATTTTAACGCATATAAATGTAGAAACATCAAACACTGCTTTTCAACGTTGCAGTTGCTGACGTCGCTAGATAGTATCCACAGAGTGATTGTTTTCATCTAGCTGTTGAAGATAGTGTTTGGTTTCAAGTAATACAATTAATTTTGTCCGCCAATCATTTTCGCCATTCGTCGAACTTGCCAGCAGCCCCAGGAGATAGCACCACTGGCTTTATCTCGTTGCCACTTTCCATTCAAATAACTTATAGACAAAGTTAAATATCACTTTACGTGTAAAACTTTAAGATTATTCAAAAACGGTAAAAGATAGATTTAAATTTTATTGTCTTATACGTAGAATTTATATAAAAAAATGTTAGAAGTATATTTTCCCATTTAAAACAAGAAAGTTACCAACGACTTCAGGCATAGTCAAAAATGACATTTTAGTTATAAAGATCGTTTAGAAAATTCTTTCAAGTAATGTGGTTTTATATTGAAACCACCTTTTTTCTTTAAAATATTCGATCAGAACTTTGATTTTGCCTCCTAGCCATAATGTGAATCAACAGTGAATAGCGTCCTCTTCATGCCAGTAGCGAAATATTGGACTAATGGTTTCCTGCTTAGCTAAATTAGTTTTTCAAAGTGGAAGTAAACGGCTTTGCACAAAATTCAACACCTTTATGATTTTTATGCAAAATATTCTATGGTATGATAAATAAAATTTCAGGAACTTTCAGGACATAATTAATAAATAAAACAAATAATATTTTAACCAAAAAAAATTATAAGTTAATTATTAAATGTCTAAAAACCAAGAACATAAAGTTTCATAAATTTTTATATATATTTTTAAATTCGTACCGCAAAATTTATGTGCAAAATTTCAATTCAATAGGGGCAATTCTGTATTTTTTAGACATTTTAAAGGCCGTTATAATATGAAAACTAACCGTTCTATTGGTCGTTGTGACGGTTAAAACGCTTTAAATGCATGCTAAAAAATCAGAATTAAGCCTAACATCTTCTTAGTTCTCCAGAGAGTCAGCTCATCATCGTGAGACACCCTGTATAAAAGAGAACATTGTTTTTGTCCACACCAACCTGGCCTCTTGATCGATTTGCTCATTTGGTGTCCTAGCTTAAATTAATTGCTGACTTTTTGTATAGAAAATGTGGTGCACGTCGCATGCTGCACTTGTTCATGCATTAATGATGCAAAAATGTGTGTGAGCGAGTTATGTCCAGTCGATTTAGTAAAAAGTATTTTGTAATGACAACCATTCATGCAATATAGGAACACATACAAAAATTTCCTAGTTAGTTTTCACGTATGATGAATGACAATCCCGCTTACCCGGAAAACCCGATCGAGGTCTGCAAGATCTGCAGGACTATGAGAATCCCACATATCATCGTCAGAAGCGGCGTCGGCGCCGTCGAAATCATCTGGGCTGTCATTCTAAATCGTTAAGAGAATTTTAATGACGACTCAACAAGTTGTGTGCTTGTTTTATCGGTATTTTCTCTCGCTTTTTCCCGATATTAGCGATTAAATTTAGATAAAGGGATGATTGCATCCCGACGTAAAGATGGGTGATGGAGCAAAAACATTTAACAAAACATCGAGGAAAGTTGCATATGTCATGTGCAATGCACGGATTACAAGTGGATAATTCGTTATCTACCTAGCAGTGACATTAACATTTAGTTCAGAATATGCCAACGTGAGATAAAATAGAAATTATGAAGGGAAAATGGACACTTTCAACCGATTTTGTACACAAAACAAAATGTTAAACGGTTAAACAAAGTTAATGTGTCCAGAAAACATTCGGCGGCATACTCAAACAAATTTTATAATTGTTTTAATATGATTTTTTCAAATAAAAGACTCCTTACCTGAAACACCCCTTGGTTGAAATCGGCACTCGCAGGAATTTTAAAGTTGTAAGAAATCTGCTCGAACTCCGGTGCGTTGTCGTTGATATCTTCGATTTTAACAACAACGTATGTCGTTGATGATAATGGAGGAGTCCCATTATCACTGATTTGAACCTATAATTTAACGAAAAAAGTCATATTCCCATTGCCACCCGCTTTCAAACTCATTAAACTTAATGTTAAAGATCGTTAAAGAAAAGCTGACGAGGATCACAAATGCCAAATGATCCAATATTGTAAGAAAAAAATCGGATTTTATTAAAGCACCCACAAAAAATTCTTACTTTAAGAATATTACGATAGTTTGATTATATCTAATAAATTTAAGTACCTACATCTTGATTTTAGAATAGTGATACATTCTTTTAAAGTAATCATATTGAAATAGTTGTAAAAGAAACAATATACAGGGTGTTTTGAAGTAATGTTAAGGATTTTGACAGGTGATAGCTCTCGTTGAAAGAATGCAAAAAAAAAACAAATTTGCCGTATACAAATGTTTATAGTTTACGAAATACGCCCTGTATTACACAATGTATTATAGCAATTTCTTTGGTATACAGTGGGTAATTAAAATATCTGCCAAAAAATCTTCTTGACGATAGTTCTTGTTTTAATGTAAAAACCAGATATACAGTGTTTTTGAAATTTTTTTACAAATTTTAACAGGTAATAGTTATTGTTGAAAGTATTCTAAAAAAACCACACTTGCTTTATATTTGTACAAATGTTTATAGATGAAATATATGCTGTAAATTTTTTTTTCAAAAAAACATTCTTTTTTTGAGATACAGGATGTACATATGACAACAATGTTTAAGCATATAGATTTTGAGATATACGATAAAAAAGGTTCTGCTCAAAAACAATATTGTCATACATTGTGTATCTCAAAAAATGATGTTTTTTTTTAAATTTTACGGCGCATAAATTACAAACATTTGTATAAGATAAATTTGGTTTTTTAGGATCTTTCATCAAGAGCTATCACCTGTTAAAATCTGTAACATTACTTCAATAACACCCTGTATATCTAGGAATATAAGCTATTTTATAAGAATATAAGAATTTTTATATAGTCCAAGTTAAACATGTGGTAATAAATATTTGGTACAAATATACAGTACGTTTTCATAAATCCGTCGTATTGAGCATTATTATTGTTTGGAGAAGGTAGACCAAGATACTTTTAAGCTGAGAATTTCATAGTTTATGTTAGCTCATCCACTATCAAAAAGTAAAATGTAATTAAATCAAGTAGCTAAAATTCCGGTCATAATTTAAGATAGTGAAATGGCTTAACAAACCTTTTCTGACTGTAGAAATATATAGAATTCTAGTAATAAACAATAGAATCAAATAATGTACATTGTCAACATCACGAGCAATAAAGTCATTTTTGCCCAGAATTGTCACTTTTGTTAATAATTATTTTGAATAATTATTACGAGGCGTGTTTTTAAAGTAAGTACCGTTTTGAAACAAATAAAAAACAGAGATTTTTTAACTATTTTATTTTAATCCAATTTTTAAAACTTTCATTTTTGCTTTCAGTTGTACATAAAACGTATACCTATACCACAAACATAATTGTTGATAATGGCCCTCGAGAAAATAAAACACTTCCGTTGCAGGTTGGGCTTTAAACATTCCTTCAGATCATATTTTCCTGATTATGCCGTTAATAACTATTTGAAATATACAGAGTCGCCAAAAAGTATAGATACAGCTAAATATTTTCAGAACGGTTTAGCAGAGCACGTTGAGATTTGCGAAACAGAAGTGTTTAAAATCTATCATCTGAGATTTTTTCAATTTACTATCATTTATTTTAAAAATACAAGCCTAACTTAATTTTGTTTAAATGGCACGTAGGATAAAATTTATCATTTAAAGCTATTGAATGGCCAGCTAGGTCTCCTGATTTGACCCCACTTAAATTTTTCCTGGAGTAAATGTAAAAAATCGAATGTATATCAAGAGACAAAATTGCCAATATTTCTACAAATATTTTGATTGATTCTTTGCAAAATTTGGCACAACGTATTCATCATTACCAAAAAGTCAATGAAAATCATTTTGAATATCTCTTGTAGCATAAAAATTATGTATTTTGTGTTTTTTTTATTAAAATGTGTTCTTTTTTAATTAAACGTGTTATTATAACAATTATTATTAGCATTTACTTATTTTTTGATCAACGTTGAGGTGACAAAGAGATAACGATAGATAAAGCCAACAATTCCAAGACTAACAAAATTTTACATTTTTCAAAATTTTATTAGTTCGATATTTTTTTACGTTTCAATTAAAATAAGGTATGCATAATTAGCCAGAAAACCCAGAAAAAAATGCTCTTTTATTTAATTTGATTCTACTTGTCATTTAAAAAAAAATAACTTAGCCTTGTATTCTCAGAACAAATGAAGATAGAAATTTGAAAAACATTTGAGACAATGGAATTTAAATACTTTTAAACAAATACCAAATTTTAATAAGTTTTGGTGAATACTTTTTATAATATTTAACTGTTTTCATACTTGTTAGCGACCCTGTATATATAACCTTTAAATATGTTTAAACTTTGAACTGAATGTTATAATATTCTTGCTTTAAATATTTTTTTGTTTGCGTAATTTAACGAAAAAGGTCATATTCTCACTGTCACCCGCCTTCAAACTCATTAAACTTAATGTTAAAGATCGTTAAAGAAAAGCTGACGAGGATCACAAATGCCAAATGATCCGATATTGTAAGAAAAAAAAATCTAATTTTATTAAAGCACAAGAAATTTGTGTTTACAACTGAAACTAATCTCGTAATTATCAGAATCTAGCAAGAAGCGGTCTCATTTCTGTCTTCTGAATGTGTGCAAATACAAAATAAATTACACACAATCAAATGTAATTATCTCAACTTAATTGGAATTACCTCGAAGTCGATAATTTAGTGTAGAGATTTCGAAAGCTTAAACCGTGTCTCAATCAATCTTGGTTTTATTAAGCCAAAATTTACACACACATCTGCTTACAACTAATCGCAGAATGTTTCCTGAAAAAGCTATTCAGTCCGAAAGCTGAGTCGTACAATTCGCTACATTAATCTCGTAAAATTTAAATTCAGAAGATGCTGGAGTTTATTTGAGGCCTTCAGCGGTTACCGTGTTTACCAAGTTTTCTTTTCTAGATACAAAGTTAATTCAAATGAAAAAGTTTGAAGGAGTGTTTTTCCGGCGGCCTTAAGAATTCGCCCGGCGCATCCGGCAGAATTATGGTTAGTCATAATCGCGTTTTATTTTATTTATCGGCTAACGATCTGGGATAAAACGCACGCAATCGTGTGCTTTTTTTAGGTCGCTTTAATGATGATCACCTTGAATAAAAAATAGCGAGTAATTCTTCACCGGATTAATATTTGTGGGTAATTTGTCAAAAGTTGAGCTTAATTATAGAAAATTGAGTCGAGATCGTTAAAATATCAATCAGGGTTGTTTAGTGAAATGTGCTCTTTAAGGACCCAAATAAATTGGGCAATAAAATATACAAAGCTGGCGGTTTACGTGACTCAACTAATTAAACACATAAACAAAATAAAACAACATCCTTGCCGAGAAGACAATTTAGTACTTACCTCTAAAATGTGCTCGTCGAGAGTCTCTCTGTCTAACTTCCTTGAAGTCGTCGTTATAAGCCCTGAAACAACAAGTATTTCAAAATTCGTTAGACTAATGTGGTCACATGACTCTAATGCATTAATTAATAAATGAAATTTTGAGAGTTTAATTAATTCCCGAACACTAAGTGGATTAACATCAAGACTAAAATGTTTTATCAAAGTTTTTTACTTCAAAGCTAAACGCTCCATTAATTTCCAAATAATAACAAAGAAGATTAAATTTTCTGTGTTAAATTTGGAAACAATTTCATAAAGGAAGTTTTGTGGTGATTTTGACACAAAAAGATCAACTCCCTAAAATAATCCAACTTTGAAAACTTGAAACAACATTTAAATAATTTTACTAAACCGTATTTTCTCTCCCCTCCCTTTAAAGTCACATGTCATTACAAATTCGCTTAACGTATGCCTATAATATCAACGCTTTATAAATATTAAACGAAAGCCTGAAACGTGAAAAATTCAAGCCTCCTGAAATTACACCCAGCTTCAATACAACTTCATTCATTATTTATGCAGGGATTAAGTCCTAAATGCGATAATAAGTAGTTCATTGAAATTAAACGTAACTATTTCAGTCGGTGGTTATCCCGTTTTCAGTGTCTATCCTATTTCGCACTTGGCTAAATCCTTCCAGATGGAAATCGCGATACAGAAAGCGAAGCCGATGTTTGTCTTACATGTTCTGCTACACGATCTGATGTGTAATTTGTTATCCGATTTTCTCTAATTAAAAGCTCCGCAAAATACGTATTCTCAACTCAAAATAAAAATTGAAACGAAAAAAGACAAACAAGCCAAGTGTCAGCATCAATTGTAGACGAACTAATACGAGTGAAAAGCACAAAAAGCGTCTCAGATCGCGGGAAAGTTAACAAAAGAAGAAAACCCTAAAAAGTAACTTGTTTGGTGGTGTCAGGAGCAGGCAGGTTACAAAACAAGCTTCACTAAAGTTTTTTCTGTCCTGAACATTGAACCGAGTTATACTTTTGTCGTCTTTTATTAGTGAACTTCTCCCAACTATACAGAGCTTCCACAAACATGCAACAAACTGGCTTTATTTTGATTAATTTCTGCCAAGTATTCTGGAACAGCAGGTGTAATTATGAGTGAAAAATCGTGGATTGTTTGAGAATTCCGTAATGAGGCAAGAAAGAGGCCAGCCAAACCACTTTTAGAGCATTTATGGTAATCATAAGATTGCGTGATCGATAGTCAGAAACTTTGAATCCGTATTCTAAATTTCTCCATATTAGGTAGTGAAAATTTTATCGTTGCAGTGATTGTGATAATCAAACAAAGGAGTTACGATAAAGGTCTGAAAATTAAATTGCGAAAAATTATGTAGATTCGGTTGATTTTTTCATTAACCACGAGCGAAAATCTAGAAAACGTTAACACGAAAAACACAATGTTAGAGCACGGCAATAACCGAGATTATAGTTTTATTACCGACTAGCTTGTAATCTAGGAACGGACCATGAAAAGCGAATAAAACTTTAGAGAAAGAATAGAGCCGGCGAAATTAAACCGTGAATATAATTTTCTAAATATGAACATTAACTTTTACAACATAATTAAATTACTGCAAGTTCCTCCAACAGTTGCATAGGACTGAATTTCGGAAGCATCGACAAATAAAATTTTAAATTTACTCGACCAAGTTTTCCTCCAAGATTGAGTTAAGCTAAACTTTTGCAACCCTACATGTTATGGAGTACACGACCTCTTGCATTTTTCAAAATTTACTCACATCCACGTACTTTAATCTTTTTCCCTTCTCCGAGATTATCAAAAGAAATATTTAATATTTTGTTTACCACGTATGAATAGCTACAAGTTTGTTGATTTCCAAGAAGCGCCTGATTTTTCAAGCTTTGTGAGAAACTGAATTACATGCATGAGGTAACGAGGAAGCGTATAACAAGGTGGTATTTGTTAGGTTGGAGACATATTGACGTATGAACTATCACGAGGATCGGAAATAATTAAATGCCTGAACGGTGAATGTACTATGATCAATATCAAAAGTCTTTTTCTCTAGAATATATGTGCGCAATTCAATCGGGTCTCCTATTCACTGAAAATCCAACTGCAAAGTCTTTATTTCAATACTCTCCAATCACACCAAAAATTAAATCTCGCTGCAATCTAACGGTGTTTGATGCTTTTTAATTATGCCACTAGGCATGCATCGGAATTCAAACGGTACAAGAAAATTGCATGTCGTAATAATAATAACAATCATCCCTCTTTTATGAAACTTGGATAGCCGTCAATCAAAAAACATGCAATCTCGTGAGGAGTGCAACATCCAACTAGACATTATACAGATGATACGCCTAAGCCGCAAATTGACTGCAATCCTATCTTATTCAAACTTAGCTTTGATTGAAGAAACGGCAACTTCCAAATCAACTACAAATTTTCCAGTTTTGCTCTGAAAATTCTGCTAAAGTAAGGTATTGGTGGTAGTCAGTCATGTAACAACATGCGACTAGTGCCTCAAGTAGTACTTTTTTTCAATGAAAATGCTTTTATTAATTGATTTTCATATACAGGGTGACAAAAGTATGGAATAAAAGTTATATTTTCTAAGTTAATTTTCTTTTAGAAAAACGTCAAGACAGGTCAATTTTATTTTTTTATTGCGCACGTTTTTCATTTATATCCAATCTTTTTTTCAACCGGGTTTTTGCTGTGACGTGATCAATTGTATTTTTAAATGGCAACCCCTATTTTTGGTGATGAAAATCTAAACTACTTTTTTTTTCTGAGTTTAGTTAGTTTTAATGTCTTTATTGTCTAATTGGCTTTACAGTCCTACGTATTTGAAAGTTTAAATACCATTTTTATACAATCTTTTTAATTTAACAAAACAATTTAAATTAATTCTTCTCCAATCTTCTTCTAGCACACGTAACTTCTTTCATCCATTCTTTCCCTTCTCCATTTTCGCTTAGAAGTTCTATCCTTCCATACTCGCACATTCTTAACACTACACACTCTGACAAACAATGCTCTATTGTCTCCATTTCTTCTCTACATAATCTACACATTTTTTTTTCTGAGTATAGCAGTATAACATTTTTAAGATCTAAAATAAAAATTTTAAGTAATTTAATCAATTTGAATGTTTTGTTACATTCATAAACAAACGTTTAAATTGACGTCCTTCCGTTTCTTGACAATAATACAACTAATTTTTAAACTTCGTTAGCACGTTATTTTTTAGTTTTTGACTAATTAAGCGGTATTGATTTGTAATTCTTTCTCTTAGATCCTCTAAATTTCTCAATTTTGTTGCAAATACTTTTGATTTTAAGTAGCCCCCTTAGAAGAGCAGGCGAAACATCATCTAAATGATCTCTGACATCATGAGCGTAGTGTGGAGGCGCATCGTCTTGTTGAAACCATACATTAGCTGCTGGTATATCTGGATTCTCTTTATTGGGACAAAGACATCGTGTCGCAAAAAATATCCAAAAAAACTTGTCCAGTCAATAAGACGTCAACAAAATACGGTCCTAAAATGTGATCTGACAAGATCACACCAAACATCTAGTTTTTGTGGATGTTGAATGTGGGTTTTTTTCATCCCGTGCGGATTTTTTATCGACCCATATGGGTAATTATGTCTTTTTTGAGCTAAATTCATTTGACCTTTTCATGGGGCTATTTAAAATCAAAAATATTTGCAACAAAACTGTTGTGTCAGTGATTTTAGTTCTGTAGGTTGGTACTTCTCTATCTCTCTTTCAAAACGTTGTTAAATTAGTTGATCTTATGTAAATACTTGTAAATAATATTCCACCAATAAACAAATAATAAAACAAAAACCAAAAGATTTAGAGAATTTAAGAGAATGAATTACAAATCATTGTCGCTTAACTAGTCAAAAAATTATAAATAAAGTGCTAACAGAGTTTGAAAATTAGTTGTATTATTGCCAGGAAACAGAAAGACTTAGGATTTCTGTTTTAATTATTATTCTAGACTTAATTATTTCTTTTAATTAAAATTGCGTGTATTTTGAAAAAATTAATAGTGTTCATTTTAGACCCTATAACTGTTATACTCAGAAAAATAGTAAATTCGATTTTCAATACCAAAAACAGAGATTGCTATTTTAAAAAAAATCGATTACGTCACAGCAAAAAACCGGTTGGCAAAAATAATTTAGAAATCAGTTAAAAACGTGCGCAATAAAAAATAAAATCGACCTGTGTTAGCGTTTTCCTAAAAAAAATTTACTTAGAAAATACAAATTTTATTCCATAGTTTTATGTCACCCTGTATTTTTTTTATTTTTATACTTTAATAACGTATGACTAAGGACTCATAAATCATGTTCCAAATTTGGGATTTAATTACATTTACCATTTGTTACTTCTCTAAAAATAACAAAATCCCTATTTTCCATTTTCGAAATAAATTTCTTAATTTAAAATTTTAAAAAATCATGATTTTTTTTATGTGTAGATAAGGATAGGAATTTTTTCCTTATTTATTAAAAAACACGTGTTAACTTATTTCAGAACTTAGTCTTTCTTTATTTCTTTGTTTCTACGACTTCATTGTTGTGTTGGTGTTGTTTAGCACTAAACATACTTTCATCAATACGTAAATTTAACCATTAAATCAAATGTTGCCTTATTACGTCTGTCAGATGTTTTAATTAATTAATTAATGCTGTTTTTCGCTACAAAAAAATAAATTCAGTAAAGTAAATCCAAACAGGGTTGCGTTCAGAAATATCGCTCAGGGTAAAAACTTACCCAAAATCGTTCAGAAATTGTCCTGAAAGTCGTTTTTACCTTCGTTCAGAAATGAATTCGGCGTTGTCTCGGTGTGTTTATTTTTAACCCGCTCGAGAGAGGGTATTTAAACCGTTGAAAAAAATTATGTCACACTGGCAGGATCATTTTTATACCTTTATTAGGGTAACCTAACGCCCTTTTTTCTGAACGCACCCCAGCACTTTTATAGACTGACTTAAGTTTGCAGCCAACAATACATCATGCATCTTTAACGTGTGGTATTAAACTCAATGAGACTATGTACTGTCAAATTTGGATTCAATTAGAATTGAGCGTCTGTTAATTTTCTAAGATAGCATCGTTAAATTCATACATTTTACATGTTTTGTGACAAAAGCGACACTTTCAAATTCGAGTTGCAAAATTTGGCTTAACTACACAGCTTTCACTTTTATCTTGAATGCGATGTGTAATGTTAATTGCATACTTTTCAAGTTTTTTATTTATTATTAAAAAAAAATGCGATCTCAGAAAAATGTAAAAATGTATATCTCAGCACTAAAGTTGTTTTTTGTGCTAATATCGTTGTTCGGTATAATTAAATAAAAGCTGTTGTAAAAAGTGTAAAACACTTAAGGATATTCGATTACATTCGATTACAAAATTTTAAAAAATCCGCAAATATAAAGTTAGTGATTTCTAAGGACTTTAACTTTTCCCCTAAAAAAATGTCATCGCATACAAAATGGAGTAATAAGTAACTCATGCTGAAAATTAGTTTATTTTGAAAATTGTTTGAGAAAACTTGACATTTATTATGGCTACAATTATTAGTAATTTATAGGTTGATCAGTGCTAAGCTAAGCGGTTTCAATTTTAAGGTTTGGGAGGTGAGTTTGTTTTGCTTCCAGTAAATATTATCATTATTTCCTTTCAGGTTTTTATTGTGTAGTAATGCGAAAGAATTTTTATTTCTGCCTCTTGTGAATACGAATGGTATAAGTGCCTAGAGAAAACATTCCTAAAAATGCAGTAAACTTTCTCTTTTTCCAAGAATTCAAGCTATGTAAGTTATAGAGCGACAAGTTGATTGTTTATGATGCTTAGTTTATGATATTGATGAGACGCTTAGAACTGGCAATGCTGTGATCCCTTGGAGAACATGGGTGCGATATCTTGGGATCATTTTTGATCGTCAATTAACCTGGAAGCAACAAGTCCATGGTACTAAAGCCATATTCAAAAAATGTATAAATATCTTGTGGTATCTATGCTATCGTTCGTGTGGAACCCATCCAAGCACTAGGCTACTCTTTTGCAAGTCTACATGAGGCTACATCTGGATTGGGCTTCTACCTCAAAAACAACAATCCGGAGGCTGGATGTGCTACAGTTCAGTGCTCTTGGCTTGTGTATAAAGATGCTACATACCAAACCTATAATTGTTCTTCTTTCTGAAGCTGGCGAAATAAACTTACACCGCAGGGCCTAAGTTGGCTAGGAAAAGTAATCTCAAAGCATCTGCAATGTCGAATAACCCAATATTTCCTGCTATTTTTCCGTTTTATATTTGTTATAACAATCGTTATACATATTGGAGACGTTTACCAGTACCATCAGTGATTGATGCTTTTGAGATAGTTTCGGAACTTTTGGCTATAACCACAAAATCGGCTACTTTACAGTGTAACTCTTTTTGGCTGAAAAGAAGCAATCACCGTATTGATATTACCGCTTCTCCCTGGAAAAATATTGCGATAATTCTAAGGCTTTTCTAGAATGGACTGGAAGAAATTTCGAGCAGTTTGCTCACACTTTTACTGATGTCTCAATAAATTGACATGGGAGAGTAAAAAGTGAAACCTGACAGAATTACTATCGCGGAAGCGGAGTTATCAGTGATTCACAAAGTTATTTGGTTGACCTCTCATAGGCAACGCCAAAACAGCTTCTTATTCTAGAACTCTTAGAGTGTCTTAGAGACTCTCACTAGAACTGGACTATCAACGAAAGCACCACCAGCGGTTTGGAGTATAAGAAACTTTTAAGGAAAACAGCAGAAACGCGCACACGAAAATACCCGGTAATAAAAGGACAAATATTTCCAAACGGCCAAAGAACTGGATCTCAGTTTTCCTTGAGCAGGTAAGATAAAATTCGTACTCGTTTGGCTATTCCTACTCGTTGGGTTAAATTGAAGATGTAGAAAGCTTCGGTCTCCACTTGGAAACAACAGAATGGGCGAAAAAGACGTATAGCCACCTCGCTTTCCTTATAGACTTACCTTAGTACCAACATGCTTATTCCTGATTGTTTATAGCGATATAATTTCTTTAGAGCCGTTTTTTGTTTGCCGCGAGTATTGTAAATCACAATTGAAAGACTCACATGTCTTACTTTTCTGCAGGGATCACCTTGCTACAAAAGAGTTCACCCCATTCCGTCGTTTTTACCCCACTCGTGGTTCTACCTCCACTTGGCTACATACCCACAGCAGCTAAGGCCAGGAATAAGAAGAAAATTGGTGAGTTTATAAGAATCATTCAAAAATTTGCGATTTTGTTAATGTGAGAAACAAGAAATTGGATCTAAATGTAGTTCTAAAACTTTCTGTTTACATTTTGCAAAAAATTGTTGATGAAATATTACAAAATTGCATTTTCATTTAAAATAGTTTATTTTTTTACAACTTAAAAATTCATATAAAAAAATCAGCGCAAAACTTTTTAAAATCAACATAAATGTAAATTATATTACATATCAACGACGATGAAATCATAACCAAAATTGTTACCAGCTCTAGCTATAAATTTCGAAATAAAATGTTTTGTCGATAAACCACTTTCAGAATTCATATTCAAGCTGAAACTTTTGATTGAAAAAGTGTCACCCCTCATCTCACCTATGAATTTTTAACGCGTTATAAAATCCTTTAACATTTAATAACTCCCTAACTATGTGTATGCAGGCGTTAAAGCTGCACCACTTTTTGTTGAGATATTTGCTTTTAGTGCTTGCTCCATTGCAGTTTCATTATATTCGCTCGTTTATCATAAAGTTGCGAATTGTGAGAGTTTTGCATCTACAAAGGTAATTTCTAAATACCTGGATATCTCGAAATTGAATAAGTGCAACTCCTAGCTTTGTTGTCAAAAACACTCTGAAAAGCCGCAATACTCAACTAATTTTGATTATACCTTTAGAAATCAGGTGTAGCGCTTGTTTCACTTCGAAACTTCCAAACAAAGGCGATGAATAATTATCAGAAGGTTCGGAGAACGATTAGAAATTTTCAAGCGAGTAATTAACTTAAATAGGGGGTAGTGTATTTTCGGGTTGCGAAGTGAGTGACCCTAGAGGAATTATCTCTAAGTCAAACCATCCTTCAACGTTGACATTACAAGTAAAATATATCATTTCAGCTCAGACAAATGTTCAAACATTATCACTATTGTAACACTGTGATCAATATCCTGAAAGTCGCTTTATACATCATACATTTAACGACTCTGTATGAAATTATTATTTCGTATCTCGAGTTTAATATTTAAAATGCCATAACTTGTTTATCACCAATAATAACGACACAAAATATAATATTCCCTCACATAAAATTCCTGATAAAACGTTTTCTCTCCTGATACTCATAATATTATTAAGATAAATGAGAAACCACGACAGAGTCACTACTTTTCTCTCAAAAACATAAAAACAGTCTGCTCCCACGAGCTTATTCCTTCTATTAATAAGAAACACGATCAATAATCATCGATTTGAAAAAATTGGGAAACTTTTCATTTGATTTATTTGCGGTTTATCGGGACGTTTAAACAGTGTCCTAACAGCCTTTCTAAAAAGTTCAGCAAGGCCTGAAGAAGGTGTAAGGGTAACGTAATAAGCTTACACGAAAGTAATGAACCGAATACTGGCCGAGATAAAACCTGGGTCCACGTAATCCTGCGAATAAGCAGAAATTGCTAGTTCATTTGCATCTAGTTTCGAGCTAAACCTTTTATATTTTATTAAATTGAAACTTTCAGACGATAATTCCAACACAGTTTTAATTTTGCAATACTTATTTACATTAAAGTGCGGAAAAATCATAGTTTACAACTTCGTTTAAGAAATAAACCTCTATTAGCTGAAGCGCTCTATAAAATTATTATTTCTTAAATAACAAAAATGATTGTTTGCAATGTTAAAAAATTGTTGTGTCTTCTTTAAGTTTGCCATTGCTTTTTAACACATTCTTAATCTTAAATATTTGAAATTTATGTAATTTGTAAAAAAGCTTAAAAAAAGGTTTCAAAAATGTTGCCAGAAAAATCAAAGAACTGGATGAAGCACAATACAATGCCATTCTGACATAATTTACACGAAACTATTTTGACATTTAGCACAGATAGTCTTTGAAGCTGAGTAAACAAATTACTCAAAGTCGATAATCAGCCTCTCAAAGACCCCCAAAATACAAAAAAATTTCACAATTTTTAACAATTTCCCAAGAGTGTTTCAGTTTTTCAAAAAAATGTTTTAATTATAGGTTCCAGCTAGTAAAATACACTCAAAAACCGTTCTTGGGAGTATTTTTTCTTTTTTTGCTTAGACCACGTTTAACCACAGAAAAAAATATTCAAAAATCAATTTTCCGGTTATAAACATAATAAGAGGACGTTTGATTTGATTGGCTTAATACAAATGTTGCTGAGAGTATGTATAAAATCAATCAGCTAATTCACATTTTCACCCTCAATTATATAAAAACTTTGACTTCACAACAATAACGCAGCAATCAATTCATAGAAACAAAGAAGGACCAAGTTCTGAAATACGTTAGCACGTGTTTTTAAATCCCTTTATTAAAACACAGTTCTTTTTTTTCTACCTTTTAAAACAGATTTTCTCAAAACCATTCCGAAAACATAAAAATACAGGTCCCCTCATTTTTAGAGAAGTAACAAATAATAAAATATAGTTTAAAAGCAAAATTTGAGACATTTGAGCCCATTTCTTACAATCTATTTGTACCAATTTTCTCTGTGATAAAAATTAACCGAGTTACCGCGTTTGAAAATTTGAAATTCTAGAAAATTTGTAGATTTTTTTTGCGATTTACTGAAAATTTATTTACCATATCTGAGTTTTATATTAGTGAAGGTTGCAGCTGACCAAATTTCTAATACTTCTAATTTTTTTTCATGCCTCTCCGATGAAAATTGGCCGAGTTATGACACTTTCAAGTTAAAATTTTAAGGTATTCCTAGCTTATCACGATTTACTTTTACTCCTTATTAGTAATATAATAGTGCAACTGTTGTGTAACTTAAATCCATAGCACTACCCATCGTAGACCTTCGCGCTTTTTTTATTTATCAAATTTACTATTTTAGGGAAGAATAATATTCTAGAACAAAATGACAGTTTTAAATCTTCAAGATTGAACTGGTAAAAACACGTTTTAAAACGAATTAAGGCTAATTGTAAACTTTTTTTTCTTTTATTCTGCTACTGCGGGTATAAAAAATATAACGCCTCCTTTTTCTTTCCTCCCTACTACTCGACCGCTTTCTATTTTCAGTCATATTTGCAAGCATTTATTACTTATTTCGCAGCAATTTAACGCAAAATAAGGATATATATTTTGTTGTACTATTCTTCTACTGTCAAAATCTGTTTAGGAAATTAAAAACAGACCATCTATGGAGAACATATAGAGTGTTCAGTACTATAACGAAATAAGTCCATTTAACGAGTTTTAAGATAGGAAGGCTTAAAGTTTGCAGTTATTGTGCAAATCTGTATCATGTTGGAACCGCGTAATTTTTAGGAATTGACTAAAATACAGTGTAAACTATACATTACATTAACATCGTTAGAACAATTTATTATTTTATTTAAAAGCATATTATTAAACAAAAGTTAGGGTAAAGCACAAATTTAATCTGATCAAAAGAAAAATTCAACTTCAGAATAATTCGCATAAAGCTGAAAACTAGTACAAATCTTAAAGACACTAATACAAATTTTTTTTTTTAAAGTCTCCACCCAACTCAACAAAATTCTTTTGGATCAAAGGTCAAAAACGTTGATTTTAATATAAAGTGCGAGTGTAATGAATGGAATTCATATATTTTTCTATTCTTATGTTGTGGCGATTTCTTTCAGACAGCTCAATTTTTGATTTAAAAGAGTCATAATTCATAATTTGTCTTTCTCATATCAACCCTCTTGTCCAGGCAGCTCCCATCTCAAAAATTTTAAATAGCAAGAGGGGTCAAGTGATCTCTCATTTGAAAGATATTTTAATTCTCTAAACGGTGATATAAATTATGACAGCAAATTCTTTAAAAAAACATTTTAAAAAGACAATTTTTATTTGCTACAAATCGATATATTTTTGTGAATACATTTTGTGCAATAATAATAATCATTAGTTTTGTTATTATCTTTTAATATTAAAATGTTGTTTAAAATACATTACCTTGCATTAATGTTAATTTGTAAACTTAATAATAATGACTTATAATATTCAGTTATACGTAAGAAAGTTATGATGGACTTATGTCACTATTGCACTGAATAAAAGTACATAAATTTTTAGTGCTATAAAAACATTGTTTAATAACTTAAAAAAAAAACAATACATTTGAAAACCAATTATTGCATTTAAATGCGAATATTTTATTGACTACTTTTTTATAATTAACTCAAAATGGCCAAAAATGGACTTATTTCGTTATAGCATTAAGCACCCCATATATCCTACAGAAAAACTTCCTTAAAAAATTCAAATTGCAACTGTTACAAAACTAATTATCTGAAAGCGTCTATTTTGTGTAAATATAAAGTACATATAAATCACCAATTTTTAGCAAATGAACAGCTCTACAATGTAAAAAATGACAAAGTTCGAATTTAAAAAATGTTTAATTTTCCGGTTTTCCGTTTAGTTACTTCTTACAGTTTTCTAGCACTGAAATTATTGTTATCTACATACCGAGTGTAAACGAAATTAGGCTCACTCCTTTTTTTAATAATAGTTTTTAAAATAAATATTTTTTAATTGTTGCCTACATTATTTACAAATATTTTTAAGCATTACAGCCTAAGATAAAAAACAAAAATTACAAAAAAATTACAAAAATATAAAAATATAGATAATACATAATTTCGTTTACACCAGATATACAGAGTGTCCCTAAAATGGTGTACAAGAAATGCACAGTCATACATGACACCGTAATATACATACCTTATACTCGAAAAAATATTGAAAAATTCTAACTCACTTAGCCTAATAAAAATTTAAAAAATCATATTTGTAAAATAAACTTATTTGAAAAATGCAAAAATGCCATCCACATGTAATCATGTATCAAAGACCAATTGGTACACCTTAAAAGCTTTATACGTATATCTTTATAAGCTTTTATAATCGAGCATGTGCAACTTTGAGACAATTTTCTAAGCTATTTAAAAAAACATTTTTTAACATTTTTTTTTGTTCCACAATGGAGCGTTCTTTATAAATGTGCATTGCTTGTAAACTATTTCAGAAACACTCTATATATTTGTATGCTTGTAGCTACAAAAACAGTTCCATTTTTCAATTAATTTTTTCCACATTTTTTTTGTTTAATTAAAAATAAAAAATATGACCATGTAGTGTTAAAGAATTATGTGAACAATAATTATGCCAAAAACAAAAACTGTATCTGCAATAGCAACAAAATACAAACATTCGCAACAAACCTTGTTAATAAAAATATTTTTACCTGTGGATGAGTTTATAGAGAAAAATCTCTCTGGACTTCCTGAAGTAATTTTGTAGGTGATTTTTTGGTCAGGGTCTTTATCCTTGTCAGTGGCTCTTATTTGAAGGACTGAGCTTCCGGCAGGACTATCTTCAAGGATGCTAGGATAATAGACCGCTTCATCACTTAGTGGAACGTTGTCGTTTTCATTTAGAACTTCTATATACACCTGAAAGAAAAAGAATTAATCGGTTATTTGATCGAGTGAATTGTGGCGTCTCCTTCATTTGGCTTGCTAATACATCCTGTCTGAAAGTCTGGAGAAAAAAAAGGATTTTCAAAGAAATGTTTCCAGGTCATAGAGTATGAAACTAGAAAAGCAATAAGGTTCAAAAGCTCACTTCCTGTTCCATCAGGTAACAAAGGCTGTAATTTCCTCGTCTAATTCAAGTTGGAAATGTAACGAAAGACCAAACAAAGTATGCGAAGGCAACGTTTGTGCGCGGTCTACAATTTAACCAAGATCTATTCTCTCCGAGACGCCTGTAATTAGAAAAATCGCGAAACTAATGGAAAGGTTACTTCCCAACTCGATCAAAAGTAATCAAAGCTTAATTGACACTTCCATTAACGCCACTTGGAAAATATTTACGCCAAATTTTTTTTATAAATAATTTTCAGGGTTGAATAGACGATATAATTATGCAAATGTAAATAAAAAAATTTGCATTGGAGGGAAAGGAATTCATTTGGGTAAATTTCCAACTAAATTTAAAGAAAGAACTGAGAATATTTTATTTTTTAACCAAACATTTTAAGCTTGCCGGCTATATAAATTTGACGGGGAGTATTTTCGGTTCAATTTTATCACCAGGGGCTGGATTCCTATGCAAATTCTTATCCCTGTCCACTTTTCACGTTAAATCTAAAATTACCGTAATGATAATCACCCGAAAATCGTGAATGTAAGATTTTGTAGAAGAATTTAGGTAATGAGCCGAAGAAAAATCTGCTTATCATTACAGCAGCGCAAACATCAAAGTTATTGACTCGAGTTGAGATTCATTCGGTAATCACCACAACGCATTACTGAAAATACAAAAGCTTCCCTTCAAAAGCACTTTACCGCTAATCCCTTTTGGTTATTTGGAAAAAAATTAATTATAAAGGCCCAGTTAAGTAGGTAGTTTGAGGAAGGCACAGAGAAGATAAATGTGAACTCCGGCCACACTTAATCCTCATTTGAGGATGAAATCAGGTGATTACAAAAGTTTCAGACGGCTGAAACATCCTGTCGGCGGACGACATTACCGAGAGTACCTCCAAAAAAATTACATTCAAGTTTACAACTTGTCACTGAATTAAGGGAAAGCTCTACTGACAATTTTTAACAAAAGCTGGTAAATTACGCATGAGCACTATTTAGAAGGACGACTTTTCCCTCAATTTTTTACTACGGATAAGGTGCGAGCGTAATAAAACCAACGCGAATTTCCTAGGTTTGCTTTGCAATGAATCTGATGATATTTAAAATAAAAAATTATGCAATTTATAGTAATTATGTGACCAGTCTAGTAAAGTAGCTAAAAGTATTTATTTTAGTAACTCGAATGTTTATTTACATAACTAGTGTGGAAAAGAGCTGATATCATACGCTAACACGAGGTCCTAGCCGATCTGTTTATATATCCAAAACTGATCACCTTCAATTTAATAAACTGTGGAAAGAATATTAACTTAATTCTTCGCTTAAAATTTATGACAAAAAGTACAAGTTCCATTCTCTAACACTAAAAGCTTTTTAATCAAAAACATTTACCCATAAAGCACCGGCGATAACCGGAAATGGAGCACAATATTTGACGTAAAATTAACCTGTATTTACTATTTGTCATTTGTATTTTATTCTTTTATTGTGGCGTAATAGTTTCACTAATAATTTATATTTCTACAGTTTTCTTTTTATCCCTAATAGCCAACTTGACAGTTCAAAAAAAAAAAAAATATTTCAATATATTAAATTTCAGTAAATTGTAACTGGCATATCTAATTCAACATATGATGCTTCTTTAATTTTAACACCTTTAGTATTTGTAGCTCAAACCAACACGACATTCACTACATAATTTCAAATCCATTTTTTTTGAACAGTTTTAAAATCCACTATATAATCAAAAAAAAGACATCATTAAGATGAAAACATAATTGATTTGAAAGAAACTTTTCTGTAGACAAGGGCAGTCTAAAAAACAGTACCTTGACTGAGAGCAAACTATCGCTGTTAGCATCTAACCTTACTTTTCTTCACTGGCACTATAAATCTGATCCTAAAACGTCAATCGACATTTTCAATTGCTTTTCTCGTGAGCTACACTTACACTAAAAAAAGAGTGTGTAAGCGTTAGTAATGAACTATAAACAGTGGGTTTTACACCCCCCACACCCATAAACTACATACCCCTTGTTTGTCATTTTTTCACTTCCAACATTAATAACAGATAACTATATATAAAATCTAGAATTTATTAAAAAATTTAATATAGAAAACAATACTCATACAAGTACCCATAAGCAATAAAACAACGATAAAGACAATCACTTAGTTTGCTGTTGACAGCTGTTTTTAAATTTAATTTCTAGTCTTTGTTAAGTCATGTAATTTGCCTTTTGCATTGACTTACTTGAAGCACGGTCAATCTCTGCGATCACTTTTGACTTTTACTGCTGCAAACTGTACTCTACGTTTAGATATTTCTATGGTTTTTGTGTACGTTTTGAAAGAATTAAAAAAAAACATTAAATTTGCAGTAAAACGTGAAAATTAATTTGACTTAAGAGGGTATTCTGGGGTAGAGGCATGAATTTGAAGTGTTTTTTCGGGTGCTCTAAACAAAAAACAAAAAATATTTTTACTATCCATTTTTTGACAATATATTTATTAATATTTTAAGAATACATAAAAAATGTCAAAAAATTAAAAACTAAACATGTTATAAGTTGTTGAGGTAGGGGATTGAAAAAAAAATGGCGCGCCAAGTTTGTCACGATTGCAACTCTTCTAATGATCCAAAACAAAAAAATAAAAAAAATAATTAATTTAGATGAATGCTGCTATCGTACTAACTAAGAAAAAGTGAGAAACATTTTTGTCCTATTTTTTTGTCTTCTCGGAATTTTTAAAAAATAGTAAAAATTTTTATTTTGCTATAATAATAGTTAGTACGATAGAGACATGTATTGAGAACACTCACACCAAATTTCAAATACATCGGCTAAGTAGAACCTGATAAATCATGACAAACTCTTTGAAAAATGTAGTTTTGAGAAAAAAGCATTTAAAGTTTCGGGTAAAATTAGGTAGACGGGTGATCCCTAACGTCTTTTGTTCGATTCGTTCCGGTCTAAAATGACGATATCTCTAAAAATTATTAAAATTTTAACAAATCCTTTTAAGGACATAATATTCTTGAAAGGTTAAACTTTAAATACCAAAAAAAAATATATTGATTTTTTTCAAATTTCTACCCCAGAATACCCCCTTAAATTTATTACAATTTTTTAGTGAAAAAATAAAATTACTTTAGTCCAGACAGCTCTGTATATTATGTTGTCTATCTTTGTTAAAATTCTTTTTTGTAAAAGTAATTATCGACACACATACACATTAATATTATAATACTCGCATTTATTTATTAAACTTACAAATTTTGAGAAATTGAAAACAAATGAGCATCGGTCAAATTGGTGTTGCATATCTTATAAATAAGAATGTTAAAACAGCCAAAAGAAAGTAAAAAAATCAAAATCGCCAAAAACAAATACATAAAAAAAACAATCACGATACAAAAAAGGTGACTAAAATGTTCTGTGATCGTGTGAATGACCACAATGTTATTAAACAAATGTTTTATTTTTGTTAAAAATGTTTGTCATATTTCAAATTTATAACTCATGTAATTTCTCATTTGTTATATTTTAGTTACTTGTTTATAAAAGGTTAAAAATTATATATCTAAATAGTTTCTGCGTTTTTCCTTAAGGCTTTCTGTGTGTTTGGTATACCTATTTATTTAAATTTTTTATATTGTAATGAATTTAATTTACCAACCTACTACATATTAACTTTTAAGTTTGACTTGAGAATAGTAACAACGTATCTGAAATGCTAGTAGTTTCAGGTCCATTGGTCCAGTGCAAAAAAATGTTTGGTGTGATTGGGTGGATTTTGATATTTATTCGACATGCCAAGAAATTCCAGCTAAATTTTTTATATTACGTTTTAATTATTATTACATCGGCAAAAGACCGAAAATTACTGTTTTTTGAGACAGTTGTTCAAAAAATAATCTTAAAGGATCTGGCAAATTTGTTCATAATGTTCGAACAAATTATTTAAATAATCCGTACTGATTTACTTTCCAATTTTTGTAACACCCTAGCTATAACATTTATCTCCATACAAATGAAATTACAGCAAAAGTAAGTTACAAACATCCATCTGTACAAAATCACTTATGTGTCTGAAGTGTCGTTCGCTTACCTTAACCATTTTTTTTCGTAATTTTCATCGTCTTATTGTTTTTGCGAAACTAAAAAATATTTTAATATTGTCCATGGAAATGTATGTAAAACGTACTCTTAAGACGATACATTTCTTTTTTTAAATTTTGACCTAAATTCACATTTGTAAATTTGTAGTAGTGTTGGGTTTAGGGCTACTATAAATGCGGCGGTTGGTAATTACACGTCTTGGTAATTATCCCATTTGGTAATTACAGTAAAAGTGATGCAAATTCTGTGAAATTTTGTAGTTAAAGTTGTAGTCTCATTAGAGGATGTTTAGGGTCATTCTTGGGTCATCTTTGTTGTAAAGAGGGTGTCGGAATCAGTTGAACAAGTTTATATGAGAGTGAAGAAAATCGTGGCAAGTCCTTGTCGAATAATAAAATTTCTATCGTCACATGCTAATGAAGCGAGCGACTTTTGCGAGATAAGGGCGTAATAAAGTGGAAACATGTTGAAGCGTAGGCCAGAGGAGATATTTTCCAGCAGGAATAGTTGACAACATAGAAGGGTGGTGGGTTGAAAGCATCCTGAGGTGCGGCTTCGTCTTCCCCGCGGAATGCGTTTAACTTAATTAGAGCAATTTTCACGGTAAACTTATGCCGAATATAATTGGTCGAGGATATATTGCGCGATTTGATTTATATCGTTCCCTTTTGCTGGAGAAACGAGGCGTTAACAACTTCTTGTATCATCAATTAATTAGGGATTAATAAACACTCTGAGAGCTTTCCCGAGATATATCGATCAAAGGTTAATCTCGTAAAAATGTTATTTCATGTTGAGATGGGGAAAATATTTTTTATCGAGGGATGAAAGTTTTTTAAGTGGCCGCTGCTAATGTCGTTAAAAAAACGGAGACTGATTAAAAATTAATCAACGAAAGAAAACTGGTTAAGAAGAATTAAAAGATTTCGGAATTTTAATCAAGTGCATATTTGAATACATTTTAATTTATCGCAGATGTTCGTTTAGGGAAAAAAACGCCTGTTAAAAATTACTGAGAGAAACTTTAAAACAAATTTAATTCGTACTCGATGAAACTCCATTAGAAGCCGTAAAAATTTAATTAGAAACGTCAATTGGCTCAAAAATTATCAATTACACGTAAGGTAGAAAAACTGGCAGAGAAGAAGAGATACGAGGAATTTTCCTCTCACAAAATCGAATGCTCTTATCAAAAGGCAATGAATAACCATTCAAACCGCTTCGGCTGAAACTATAAATTTATTGAGGAGAAGAATGGGAAACACAATTTTTATTAGGCTAGGAGATGACACAATGGACCTAAAACGATTTTCCAAATAAATAATAATTGATGAGTCTTAAAAATCTCATCACGTATTCGTTTAAATCCAAAATGTAGCCATTCGAATGTTTAAAATGGAATATCCGAAAAGCACGAACGTTCCTGAAATATGAAAATATAATATAAATTCTTTTAAACTGTTTTGAATGAATTCGGGTTTCTATTCCCAAAAAGCATAGAAAAAATAAATTTGCATTCTAACTTATTAGTTTTCAATGAATCCAAAATTTAATTTTCTTGTTCTTGTCTTGAAAGACCTCATTTTCCATATAAATGAGAAAAGTAGTAGTATTCTTGCTGAAATTTCAGGTCAACACATACAAGTAAAAAGAATCACATCAAAATGCAATCTAGCCGGTAATTAAACGTTTATGGAAACACTTTATGAGCGGTATCAACACGCCAGTGTCAAGAATTTTAAATGGTAAATCATGCAGAAAGTATGTTTTACGTAAACAAACAAGAGCGACTTATTTAAGAGTCGAGTTTTGGAAATTCCCAGTCGACAGGGAAGCCTATATTACAATTATGCAGTGTGCCAGAAACCGCCAAGTTTGTGACAAATTCATACCATATATTTGCCTAAGGGATGGATATCTAAAGAGAACGATGCCCATTCATCCGCCAGAACTTTATTTCCACTTTACCGCACAGCCTTTATACTTCGGTCTTGGATCCGTAATGCAGAAAGAATTGATTTTTTACTTTACGGCGACTTTTCAAACGCGATTCGATGAATATCACTTTATTAAAATTTTACAGTAAATAAAAACAACGCTTTCAAACAATTTACAACATCAAAGAGTTTTAATCAAAATTCTATACCCAAAGTTAGTGAAAACATATCTCTTTCAGATGACCCAAATAATACATACAGTAGCATAACTAAAAATTTTGAAATCCTTAGGCAAAAAAATTAAGACCCTCTTTAATGCAAAAGTGTCAATATTATATTCGTAAATAGTATATTATGCAACGAGCATTTAATGGTGACGCAACTACGAAAATTCAATAATGTGACCATAAGAAGTATTATTTATTTTTCTATAAAAATGTCAAAATTATTTTTGTCTCTCTGATCCATAATTGCGAGTAGAATTCTTCTTATGTTTTTTAGCTGATTTACTGATAAACTGCTTGTGGCAGTTGTGGCCTGATGCACAATTGCTGGTAAAGTTAAGTTTCCCCCTTCATTGTCAATTTCATTTTATCTGAGTTTTTAGCCAGTTTAAAGTCAATCCGCTGCGAACTGTCACAATTGTAAATGTTAAGACAGTCATCACAATTTTTAATTAACTAAATGTTGCGGTAATATTGCATTCCCATCGGTTGCTCATAGCTTGTTGGAAAACTCGTTTCCTTGTTGTTTTTTTCTTAAATAAGAAATGATCACCTTATGCATTAGATTAATCCTATAGATTACAACATCTAGTCGTTTCTAGAGGTAAGAATATGCGCTAAGTCCCACAAAAATTTGAATGCATTAAAACAAACTTTGAATGAAACAAAGTATGAGAAAAATAGTTGCGCCACGTGGTGATTAATTTTGTCAAACGTTAAGAAAAAAACCACTTTAAAACTCCTTGAGTATGTTGTTACACAATAGTTGTTCTTTTGTTATTTATTGCTTTTTTGTTTTTAATAAAAATTTTATTCCAAAAAATGTTGTATGCACGTAATACTTGTGTGTATAGAACCAAAGTGAAGCTATGTCAAGCCTTTTTATTTTTGCAATGTTTTCTGGCTTCGGTTCATCACGAGCGAGAAATAAGTCATAAACAAAAATAAAGAACACAAAACTACTAACAAGTTTCCAAAGAATGCCAAAAAAAATTAAGATTATCTCAGATTGTAAAGATTTCCAAAAACTACCAAAAATTTTTACTGACTACTAATAAATACCAATTGATATCTTCCAACATGTTTAAATTCCCAGGGCTATCAAATAAAAAAAAACATAAATTAGTAATGTCGAAAATACCTGAAGAAAAAGCATACCACCGGTTACCAAACTAATGTAGAGGGCGCCAAAATTAGAAATTAAAAGTACATAGTTTTTTATTGATAACTTTGTAACCACTTTACCAATTTTAATAAAATCTAGTGCAGACGTATACTTATCCAAATTTAAAGTGGTTTTTATGACAAGACTCTATTGTATTAAAGGTAATGATAATAAGAAAGGAAAGGAGCCGCTGGGTAATAAAACTATAAACATAAATATTCTTTCTAGTACTAGCTGTATCTCGACTCAGGCAAACAAATTTGATTTACAAAAGATTTCGACAACCTTCTAACAGTAACACTATGAAGGTCCTAATGACAATTGCAGTGTCATAAAAACCACTTTTAACTTGGATATATTTCTACTGTTAAGAGTTCATATTCTAACAATACTTCTTTCTGTCTTTTAATTTAAATTTGAAATTTTTAAGTCCTAAACTTGTCCCATAATTAAATATTTTTATGCATAACTTTTTTATGTGTGATCTGATTAGCTCAAAGTATTTTTGTTTTCATTTAAAAAACCTACTAGATGATGTTAAATTACTATGGTACTTTAACCCTGACCTGACTGCCTAAAATATTTTTTAGTCGAAAACCGGAGTAAATATGTAGAAAAAATGTTCAAGAGAATAAAAATATTTAAAAATGATATAACTTTAAAGTAAAAAATTAATCAGGCTAATAAAATAACGTAAAAAATATACACAAAAATTTTGCAGATTAGCATTACTTTATTATTTTAGATTAACAATAAAAAGAAAACAAAATCGGTAAAATTATTAATAAATTAATTTGTAACTTTGGTGACTTCTAGCTTCTAAAAGGTATAATTTGGTATATAGGTAAGTTGCGTTAAATCGCCTTATTTTGATCTGGAGATCAATCTCAGATTGTTCTATAAAAACGTCTTTTTGAAACATCTTGTACAGAATAAAATATCAAATAAAACAGCTTCTCGAAACAATATTTCCCAAATATCCTATTAATTTTAAACGGCTTTTCTTAAATGATCCTCTTTATGTTAAAAAAATCTGCAATAACATATTTTATAAAAATCTGCAATAACATATTTTATATAGGTATGTTTGTAGAAAATTTACAAGACGCAAAAATGATAAATTTAATTTCAGAATGATTTTACCAATAAAATGAATAAAAATCTGTAAAAATATAGAAAAGTTTAGAGATGAAATGAACTTGACTGTGTATTCGAAATTCGCGTTAAATTTTATCCTAGTCCCAAAATTATGCAAATACTATTAAATTATTACGTCACGTAACATCGCAACGTTAATGTGGTTTGTTATAATAAGCATTTAAGCATGAGAACATTTGAATGCATAAAAGCCCGAGTTTCTATTCATCCAAAAACCAGACCATCATGTAAACTTTTCAGCGTGTTGCTAATAAAACACAATACTTTTAAAGTAATTAACCCTTATCAAACATAAAAGCGTCCTGGATTAAACATACATGTAACTACGTAACAATTACCTCAACACTGGAGTACAAAGGGACAACTCCATGATCCTGTGCGAATACCGTGAGCCAAAAATGCGTTTTGGTTTCGACGTCTAGAACAGCCAAAGTCCTTATGACTCCTGAAACAGAATAAATAAAATTTAGTGAAAAAATAATTAAGGGAATTCGTGAGGAAACGTCGCGCGAGCTTTTCCCATGCGCCAAAAGAGGAATATTTCAGTAGAATGAATACAAATTTTATGATAGGAAGATGCTTTGTATGAGTATGCAAAACAAGATCAAGAAATGGAAGTTTAAGGGGATGTGAGCACTCGTCGCGCGTACATCCTGTCTTTGTGATAAATGGAGTTGGGGTGTATTTGTTAAGTGATATGTTAAAGTAATTTGCCGAATCGATAAAATGTTTTTTGTTTGAGAGTGGAAAGCTTGATTGTTATAAATCCTCTCTTTTCGCTGGAAATGCGTAGGAATTCCCTCAAAAACTCCTTTGAGTGCGTTTAAAACATTAAAAAGGCAATTGAAAGCCATTAGTCTCGAGCCTTGGCTTGTGAAGCAATTTTAAGGCGTACAAACATGTTAGTTCCGCACACACAGATGAGTTCAAAGCAACGTTACAAATCGAATTAACCCCCTATATGGAATATAAAGCGCACACCTCTGAGTTGATCCCGACGAGATTTACTTATTATTACTGTTTTGGTGCAACTATTTTCCAAAATACAAAGTGCAATCATGCGTTTAATGACCATGCCGTATTTCTCTCATCAATCAAATTTTCTGATGTTACCCCAAACAAAGCCTGCATCATACAAAACCGACGATTCAGCACGAAAAAATTACAAAAAGTTGAGCCACTGCAACGTCTTCTGATAGCGGAACGCTATTGTGGTGATTTATGGATCTAGCATAAGTTAATTATCATCAATTAGTGTTGGGGGAGAGAAATGACAAGGTTTAAAATCAAATGAGACATTATAGAAGATTCATTCTATAATTCGACATGCAAATTTGTATCACTAAAAATGTGTATATATAATTCACAAATAAAGAAATCATCAATCATTTTTACGGTTTTTATTACCAAGACATCATTTACAATAACACTCTTTCTGGGGAAAAAGTTTTGGAAGTTTAGTAAATAATATCGAAATTATATACGAGTCATTAAATTCTTCTTACACTGGAAGTGAATTCTTTCTTCTCTCTTATTCTCAACTAAAATATTTTTAAAGCAACAATATACATTTTAGAAAGTTCTAAAGTGCCTTCTCCTAAGTAGCACACTTACTCGTAGCTACAAAAAAACACAAACTGGCACATTTTAGTAGTTTCGAAACGTTTCAATTTAATGTGAGCACTATTTTGATGTTTGGTTACGATTTAAAAACTTCTGTAACATTTCGACATCTTATCCCAAGATAACATTGTAGTAGCAAAAACCGGTTTTATCGAAATTGTGCCTTTTACATAATATATCCAAATATTTTGTTGGCGGCAAAACGGTAACTAAGATACTGGAATGGTCCTAATATCAAAAATTCGTAACTGTTACCATACTAATCAGGTTAAAAAACGAAAATGTTTTAAAATATTAGTCAGTTTCAGTTTGAAAATAACTGTTACGACTTCGTTTCATAATTGTCAATAATCTTCTGAAATCTAAGTTGTGGTTAATGAACAAAAAGAAAACAAAATAGTATATAAAAGAACGCGTTTCGAAAAGCTTACTTTGAGGTACAAAATCAAGTTTACAAAACGAGCGCGAAGCGCGAGTTTTTATCAAAAATGGGTACCCACAAAGACTTTAGAAACGAGTTCTTTATACTACTTTTTCTATTTTGCGTGTTTTACTTGCTCTTCAAGTATAAAAGTTAATTTTTCAATCTTTAGGAACTTTTGCGTTAATACGAGATAGTTGGTAATAAATGTCATAAAATTGTAAAATATTTTTTAAAGCGTTTTCAAATTTGTCCAAAATTCTGTGTAAGTAACCCACAAACAGTTCTTTTTAACTTAGCGTAGGTAACGGTTATTAAAATCCTCAAAAACATTGCAATATTTCCTAAATTACCAAATCGCAAAATTTATACGAATCCACTTATTATTTTAGACCAAAATTTTAGTAGAGAAGAAAATTTCTGAAACAATTGTTAGGAACATGTATTCGTTTCTGTTTTAGAAAAATTTCGTAACAAATGCACAACTTTTAAGTAATTTCTGCTGCTTATCTTCAGTATATCAGCTCAACACTAATACCAACGAATCAACAACTTCCATTTTCCACAAACGTTTTAAAACATGTTCCTTTTTGTGTTACTTGTTCTGTTATAATTTTTGCCATTTCATGATTAAGTAAGAGACTCAAAAATCCATAAATCGTAGATTTATTTGGATTTAGAGCTTTATTTACTAGTTTTAAAATTTTGAAAATATGATTTGCAAACATTTGGAAGGCAATAAAAAATAAAATATGGCACATATTAATTCTAGTTTTAAAGTTGTTGGTTGTACATTTATTATGACTAGTGTTTGGAAATAAATATTGTGCCCCCTTGTTTTAAAATTCCCTTATTTATAGTGTCACTGTCGGTGTTTTGAATATTTTCCCTCCCTACCAAACATAGTGTGCCATAAAGAATTTGAAAATGTGTCCCTTGAGGAAAAATTCTAAATATATTTAGAAAAAAATAGCTCCATGATCCCGTTGAAGAATAGTAACTTTCCTTTCTCAGTTTGCTGTTTGATTTACGATCGGAAATTCTCACATTTTTCTTCAGTTTATATTTGAAATTAGTTTGTGGTTCAGGTCGTGCAAAAGTCCGATAATTCAGGCGTCTCATGCAAATTTCATATCTCGACCATCGTGCATTGGTATAAAGTTTTATTGTTTTCTCGTTGTTTGTATCAAAACTAGGTAGAACAAGTTTGCAATGCATCACGTTTTGAAGTATGAAAGTTGGAACATTCGTCAAAAGAAATTGAATAGTTGGAGTATAATCCAAGGAGCAAATCAGAGAAAAAGTGTCGATCGGGAGTAATCTTATTCGGAGAAAAGTCCAGATCCCTGAAATATATCCGGAAAGAAGCATGTACTAATAGAGAAGACGACAGATAAGTGAGTGTAATCCAAATCGGAGAAGAAGCGCCGTAAAATACGTCCTCTTCTCTGACGAGCATACGCACGGGATAGCACCCTGGGGACTGGTACACTGTTGCAAAAATGGCTTTTCGATAGTGTCTGCTGCAGTCGTAGCGTTCGATTTAAAATTAATCGGATTTCGAATAAATATGCTCGTGTGTGTGCTATTGACGTGAAATGATAGGCTCGGAAACTTCAAGAAAACTACTTTGCATTATTATCCACTAAATTATCCGCCCATAAGAAAACTTCAAAATGGTTTCCTTGTGGCGTGACTGACGGCTGCGGTAACGTGTTGACAACTTGCTTGTTCCGCAATGTATACGTGCTTCCTATTACCTCTAATCGCATTTGCCCAACCCAAACTTCAATCAAAATCATTACTGAATCAGCATCCGAATCATCGGGATGGCGCATTAACATCCAGACTTAACAATATTGCCACTAATAACCCTTTCACCTACTATAACTTTGCCAAAATCCTTTTCCAAATTTCATTTTTACAAATATCACATTTTTTTCATTCGGACCACGTTCCTTTAATTTCGCTCAAGACTAAATTGTCTATGTTCCTTTGTAACCCGGATATCCTTTCCTTTTTAATTAAAAAAGTCGATAACCAATAACAGTATCTATTAAAAGAACGCCGGATAAAAATTAAGAACTCTTTTATAAAGACCTCAAGCAAATTATTGTTTTAATGACAAGAACAAAATTTTAAAAGATTTTAAAATCATAAAGTCAGTTTAATTTATAGTCAAGTGATCCATAACATTTAGTACAAATTTGGTAAAACAACAACATCGATAACTCACAACATGACGTGTTAATTTTTTGGTTTCATATGAGTACATTTGCCAAAATTTACTAGAAAAAAGTAAAAAAACAAAAAAAAAAAATTAAAAAACTTCCATCAATTTTATTTTGTAAATTGTTATTAGTAGTTGTCAACAATTTTTGTACAAAGACACCAATTGTACACCACAAATCATAGATCACTTGACCTTAAATCAGGCACTCTCAACTTGTTTAAAACTCGCAGTGGTAAGGATAACAATTTATAGTATTGTTACTCAAGCACTGTAAGTATTCAAAAAGAGATATAAAATTTTACGCATGTATATAACTGTTACTGCCAAAAAAGTGGAACCAGTGAAATATACAACTAATGTTGACGAAAAGACTCTTAGAAATGAAAGAAGAAAAATAACAGTTTGCAGAGCTTATATTTTTAATAAAACGCAAAAGAATGTTCACAATAACAAGTAATAACATCGTGTATATTATAAATTTACTCTACAAGAAAAATCCTGCAAAAAAGCGCCTTGTATTTTACCTCACAGGTAAAAAGCGAAAAGCAATGCGTTTCCTACCTTCATGTTTGTTTGAAATCATAAAAGTGGTTGTGCAGAGTCTTTCTCATCTACGTTTTTAAAATTTTTAAATCTTAATCCAGCGGATATCTATAGAAAAGAAAATATTTGAGAAAAACCACTCTTCGTCATCTTTGACCACGAGTATCTCGCAAATACGGCACGACATCGCCATCGGTGGAAACTTTTAATATGTTTATTAGAATAAAAAATAAAGCTTCACGCAGAAACCCTGTTTTCCAATATACATATTTTCAGCAGATTGGATAATTTTTGATCTAAAATTAGAGAGATTCTCTTTTGGGATCTAGAGATGCAGGTAACTGTGGGCCAACCAGATGCTTCGAGCTTCTTACTACAGTTTTACTTAGGGAGTGGTCTTATTTATAATTATAACCCCAATTCACAGTCAACTGAAACGAAATTTCTTATTTGCCTACGTAATTCTTCGTTCAATTTCTGACTAATTAGTCTAAAGCCCGGTTGCACAAACGTTTATCAAAATTGATGGCTTGTTAATCTCTCATTAACGTATTTTTACCCAATCAGAGCACGATATTTTCTTTTAATCAGAGTTTAATCGTTCGTCAAATTTGATTGACGTTTGTGTAAATGGGGGTAAGAGTTTATGACAAATTTGGTAAACATATTTTAGGCAGAATAAAAGTATAAAACTGGTATATTTTAATGTTAGGAATAGAAAATCTGGCAGGCCTCTTACGTTTATTGTGCTATTGTTATAATAAAAAAACATCCTTTAATCCCTTACGTTTTTTTTTAGTTATTTATTTTTTGATTTATATTTACAATCAATTTTCTTCTACTAAATAGTGTTGAGATATAATATTAACTTAAATTCGGTAAGATGAAGAATAAGCTAAATTAGAATTGTCTGTGCACGCCTTGAGCAAAACTATAATAAAAATTCACACACCAAAGCTTGCTTTAATTCAGCTCATTTTCGTTCGCACGATATAATTTCCCAATAAAATTAAAATCAAATGTTACTCCTCATAATTTTGTCATTGGGTAAAAAGCACTAGACTCATCACTCCCCCTTGCCTCAAGCCTTCTTTTATGACGAATTTTTCGGATGGGGTGCTATTACTAACATAGTTTCTTGTATTATTGTAGAAATTTTTTATTACATTTAACAGTCTTGTATTAATATTGAGGCCTTATTCTGTAACATTCTGTTGAAAATAACAGGTAGGTTAAAATTTCATTTTAGCAATTCTGTTAAGAAATTAACGGAATTTGCTAAAATTAACAACGCAGAACAAGTTTTTATCTAACAGAAGTCTTCTAAAATAACACTTTAGAAAATAACAGCTTTGGTTAATCAAATAAAGAAGCCGTTAATTTTTAACTTTCAACAGAATGCGGTACAGAATAGCCTTCATTAATTGTCTATTTAGATGACTTTGGCCGATGCAACAATAAAAGCGGTGGTGCTTTTTAACAAGAAGCTTGTCAAAAATACAATACGCCCTCTCTCGTAAGCCCGCATCACATTAAATTTTCAGTTACCCCATGACCCTTAATGGATTTATAAATAAGGTTCTTAATTATTGTATAAATTCTAAGCATTAAAAAAAAAAACAAAATTTGGGAGGAGTCTTGATTTTTTACTATCTTATACAGTTACTCCTCTTAGTTATAAATCCAAAGAGATCAATTAAAATGCGAGTCCGGAACATCTGTAAATATTACATTTTTGGTAAAAAATTGTGATTATCAATATTGTACAGAACAAAATTCTTCACAACTTTTGTCTACAAATTTCTTCTACAATTGATCATTTTTGATATACCTATGACCAGAGAAATAAGTATTTTCAGCTGGTAGATTTTGATACTTTTGCATTTTCAAAAAAAAGCATGAGATTTAAATTCTGTTGTAAGGAGTGACTACTGGCTCAAATAAAAAGCTAGTACAACAAAAATATAATTTATTTTTTCTTTTAACATTAAGAGTCAAATACATCACATTTTTTTGTCTTTTCCAAAACTTTGATTTTAGAAAAAAGTCATAATAAGCATTTGAAATTTCATTACCTACCCTGGTATACCTAAAACGGTTTATAATAGAACAGTGTTGTGTTGTTTCGTCATTAACAGTCACATATAACTAGTTTTTGTATTTTTTTACAAAATTATAATTAAAAAAAATCAAAATCAAATTTCAAATGCTTTTGTAGCATGTTTGCCTAAATTGTACTCCACTAAATTAAATGAGATGTATTGTCTCACTATTTCATTTTTTGGTCCTAAAAAGTATTCGTTCCTCCATTCTAAAATTTTTAAAACAAGGAAGCTGAAACATCTTTTAACTTTTTCCAATTCCTTGTCGATTGAGAGTTAGCTTCCCTTTAAAAAATCGAATTGAGGCGAATGAGTTATTTATAAAACAGGGTAAAAGGTGAGTAAAAAAACACAAATGATCCACAAGTAAGCTCTGTTTTGTTGCTGACACTGCCATTTCATTCAAAGTTGAGAAATATTACGTTGAAGAAAATCCTCTTTCATCATTTATAGAATTTATCATTATTCTATTTTTAGGTAAAATATAGGGTTCCATCAAACGCAGATGTTACGTTCTGCAATAACAATTAAAACTGATTGTAATTTCCAAAGTAATTAAAAAGTACAAATAAGAAAGTGTGAAAGTAGTGAATGATAGCTACAACCCTTCTTCCTGTAGAAGAAAATTTTAATTAAAAAAGAAGTTGGGTCTTTTCGTGCATGAATCAGTAAATCTTGTCGACTATCTTGTCGGCACCATAGGTTGAATAAATCACAGAGTTTATCAAAGTTTTTGCCAAGGATTTAGGCCAATACACTCCTGCAACTGTGAATTAACATACAGTATTCTTATCAAAAAATTGATATTTCCTGCGGAAGTAATTTGATAAGCATCAAAATGATGGATAGAGGGAGAGTTAATCTTAGAAATATATCCCTTCGATTAAGTTGTCTGATTAATCTCAGCGGGAGAAAAATGATAATAAGAACGGTGTTACCACTAAAGCAGCCCCGTTATTTATAAATCCTGAAAAATGTCGCGTTGTAAATTAAACGTCTACTTGTTCTAATTAGGATCTTAATCGTGGCCTATGACACGGAAAGAAAAGTAAATCTCTGAGGAATAATATCGTTAGCGCCCTGCCAGCCGGAATGAAATTAAGGTAGGCACACTAGGCGCGTATCTGTCAAATCCTTGCCACAATAATTTTTATTTCCTTGGCATTTTAATCAGTGGTAGTGCGGTGTTTGTGGGACTTACACCGTTGTTCCATTTAGCAGATGGCACCGTTGAAAAAGTACTTATTGCACTGCTGTTTCATTATATTCGCATTTAACCTGCAATTCATTTTTCGGCCAACCGACAGGATTTGCATGTGTAGATGCACTTTGCATGAGAGGGTGGCAACACGAAACGGTTGTTCATTTGAGTACCGAACGATCGCTGACAACTCGACGATTTTATTGCAGGAATTGCAATAAATGGAAAGCTTGTAGATACATAAGAGGGTCATAAAAAAGTTGAAATATGGACGATAGTTTGTTTCAGTCTGGAGTGTCTATCCTTAAGGACGCAATTTCGAGATGGGGGAACAAGGATAATAATTCCCTGTCAAAGTTTTATTTTAACGAAAATTTTGTATAATAATATTTCCTCGGTATTTTCTGATGAATGGTTGCGTTTTATTTCGAGTAAATTACGCAAGTTGTAAATTTTAGGCAACGTTGGAGATTCTCGTCACATTTTTTTCCGGTAGGAGAATAGTTCACGAACCATTTCACAATAAAATAGCAGGCGTTATTCAAAACGCTTGCACAGAAATGTATTAAACATTTTGATTCATTCGAATATACAAAATTTAAGCTGCTTTTGCATTTTCTTGTAAAAGCTTGAGGTATGCAAGAAAATTACATGGCCTTTTAGAAAAATATTTCCGTTGTAAGCAATTCCTGACTAAAGGAAGTCCTCGTTTTTCATCTAATTATTATTAATCCTGCAATTCGGGAGCGAATCTCATCTCAAAAAATTAATTAAAATTGATAGAAAAGCCATTACTCCAAAGGATCGGTGAAAGTTAATTTAATAAAGTTTTTTCGTTGGGAAATTAAAACTGTGAGGATTCCAGCAGCATTTTGACTAATTGTTATTGCTTTTAGAAATTTAACGGTTGAGTCAGTCAGTTTGGAGCTAAATTGTGGAAGGTTTCCGAAAAACTAAGCTTAATTGCGGTCATAATCCGATATCATCTTGTAATCAACAGCGACAAAGCCGCTTACGCCGTGACAGCTGAAATATTATTTTTGCCCTTTTTTCCCCCGAAACTCTTTTTAAAACACGTTAGCCTAAGCGCTTTTTGACTTATGCTCTCAGTCTCTCCTCCTAATGTATATGCAAATTTGCGCCTTGTTTTTGCAATTATTTTCTATTCTGGCGAGCTGGCGATGATCTACACATTTTTATGTTTGCGCAATTTCACTTTTGGGCTGTCGAGTAGTGGTGATAAAAATGAAATTTGCAAATCTGAGGTCGGAGTGACAAGCTTGGGTCGGTTTATCACCTCGCATCGGCTCTTGTGGTATCAATAGTGATATAAAAATAAAATATATGTTTCGGACTGGATCAGAGCTTAGGGTCCGAAAGTGAAATATTTTAGTCTTATCACCTTTTTATCATTCGGACATCGTTTGACCGGCACAGTCCTGAATCACAGGACCTCCTGATTTATGCTTTGCTTGCGTTTCGGGTAGGACTTTTATATGGGCGCAATTTCCGTTCTAGTAAGCGTGTTCCTGACTTCTCTATTCTTGAATATTTGAATTTCCATGGGTTGGCAAGCCTGTGCCAGTACACCCGTAAAGACGAAGAATCTACAACATTTATAAAGCCAATAAAGTTACTCTGTCGTCTGTCACATACCGAACATTCGAACGATGTAAATAATTTCAACTTAAGTAAGACCTTTCGAGCTTCGTGAATAAAATATACAAGAAAAAAGAAAAACACAGAAAAGTTTGTATTAAAAAAATTTCCTTGCAACAATTTTAATCAGGGAATAGTTAGAACGAAATTCCTGGAACGTCTTGAAAAAGAAAATCAAAGTGAGAGGTGGATTTATTTAAGAAACACTCACCCTTATGTTTTATCTTGAGGTCAGCCGTTGAAATAATAGAAATCTCTTTTATACCAAAGCAATGATTAAAATTTCCGAGAGTTAAGTCATAACTTCGAAAACGGATAAAAATTCATTAATGACAAATTGTGGGAATTTTAATTATAACTTGAGAAAGTTTTCGTATAAAATTGAAACTAATTTTCTTCATCTCCCGAACTTGAGATAAAACTTTCTCATTACAATTTCTAGCAAGTATTCTTTATCTGTTTCCACTAATATTACACAAAAAATCCCTTTTAAAATTTGATTTATGTCTTGTTTCAAGTGCTTGAACATCGTTTCCTAAATTACACCACAACCGCATAAACCTAGTCCAAAATTAATTCAGCAATTAATTCCAACACACTATTAAATAATGTACTCTAAAGATATAGCCTCAATGGGTAGTTTAGTCGAGGAATTACTGAGTAAAACTTCCACGCATATAAATAACACAATCTCCCAAATCAGATTACAATTGGTTTGATAGAAAAAAACTTTTCCATATAAAAGCTTCCGTTTCTTTATCCCCCTCGACGCTTAATCTACTTTGGAAGATACCACTGTTCTGATAGCTATTTTTACGTTGTTTAATATGGTAATGTAGCTACTCGATAAAAAAAGGATATGAAAAGCATTCCGATGTTTCTTTCTCCCCAGAAATCGAACTTACATTTATAAATTGTCACGAGCAAAAAAATCGCATCAAAATTTCACGACACCTTTGAGAGCTCCAACTCTTCACATCTTGTCCCTCAATAATTATAAAAGCACACTTTCCATCTTTCAGGTGCGTTTTCAGAAATTGCCAACATCAGCATATCTCATATATAAATATTTTATTAGTCTGCTTTATATTCCGGAATATGCTTGTGGACGAAAAACTCCTTCAAATCGCGGTGGATGTGAGAGAGATTGATCACTGTAGCCGCGAGTTCAGGCCATGCGTGTTCCTAGAAAATTTGTCTTTGGATGTTTGCCACCCCCAGATTCCTTCTATCTTGCAATCTGCATTGTCGCCTTAGAGCATTTGTCACCGCTCTCTCAGATTGATAGCTCTAAACAACATAAACCTGTTTACCCTTACTGTTCTATTCCGAAAGTTTCCTTAAAAACATCTATAAGTGCCGCTATACCTAGTACTTCTGGTGGACGAAACAAAATTTTTCAAAATGTGACTAACTGAAAAACTGAACCCACATATTCTAATACCAAGCATATGTCAGTTACAATTTTTACTATAATATAACATATAGATTTATAATAAGCTTATTATATAAGTTCTAACCTTTTGTAATATTATTATGTATTACACACCGTTATTATTATGTTTGCTCGGTTTTTAAAACGACCCTCACGAACTTCGCATTGCTGAAAGTTCCGGCGTAACGTGACGATACTGTATTTCAGACCGTTTTACTCACACTTATTAAGTGTAGTAAAATAAAAAATATGTAAGCTATTCATTATTGTAAGAATATGAAAATCAGAATATTTATTATTCAGGAACAAAAGTAGTTAGAAAAATCATAGAAAACGATTGTAATAGTAGTAGTATCGTTACTTATACATAAAATCACATACTGGCTTGTTAGTTCAACACTTATGAAGCATATATTTCATGTACAATTCGTGTTCAAAAAAGTGACAAAAGTTCAAAATTTTGATTTTTTGGGTTTGAATGGATTTTACTTATATAAAATTTATGCAGAATTTATCACATGCCTGTAGTTATGTTTGACTAAACATATATAAATTTAGAAATTTATGTTTATTTGTATGAGTCTTTTACTTGAATTACAAATTTTCAAAAGTTACAAACTTATTTGGTTTATTTTAATAAAAACCCTGATATGTGCAATCGTTTAAACGCCAATAATCACTGTTGATGTTAAAAATCGATACCATAATGAAATAAAAATTTATTTTCCACATAAAATTTTATTTAAATCGCTAAATGCACCTATAAAACTTGATCCTGGGTGATTTTTGTATTTTGGGAGAATACTAAAAAATGGAGTAATAGTCGAAGATTCTTTCTTAGATGAGTATGATTTATCCTCTCAATTTAAAGCTTAGTGTAGGGCGTAAGACCTTATAATTTGCAAATCTGGTACCTCACATTCGAAATGCCCTGCCAACAAGATAGTCGGATTAGCTTTGGAGAAAGGATTAGTTTTGGGGTAAGTCAAACAGAGGAACAAATGGGGATGTCATAAACAAGAGAGAATTGGGAGAGTAGATGAATTTCTTCACCTGAATGTAAAGCTCTTAAATTAATTTTTAATAAAGCAGATTGGAAGTTAAAAGAAGTATGTTGAGATATTGAAAACATCTTTTGAGAGATGAAAGGGAAATGAAAATTTGAAATCTCTCCGACACCGAACTTGAAAGATATTTCGTGTAATGGCACTATAAAACTTTCCAATAACTTGATTATCTGATATGTTCTTTTCAAGTTGGTACACATTAGTATTCCTGTGGCGTTTTTCGCAGCCTTCTGATGCACAAGTCGATGTACAGATAAAACGTGGCTATCGTCAAACTTTTCAAGAAACACTCATTTTCTCATCAGAAAAACTTTTTAATAGTCGGCAGAACTCACCCAATTAGGAACCTACATATTTTTCGACGCAAATTAGGGTCACTAACTTTGGAAAACTTGAAATAATTTGGCAAGAAAACGAACTCACTTTGCTGTAAATAACAATATGTCAACACGAAATCGTTCAAGTAAAGAACACTCACAAATCTAACTTGGACAAATTGGCCTTGCCAAGTTTCAATGACACGAAATGTGACAAGTCACGATAGAAACTTTTAATTGTCGACAATTTCAAATGCTGATATATCTGAAAAAAATCGCTACTCTAAAGACTGACATTTTCATCATGGAAATAACTTTCAGATCCAATGAAGAAATAACGCTCAACGAGCTGACAAAAATTGACGAGCTTATGTGAGAAGAGGGTTATTATGCCTCATTGTTTTCTCCCTAGTATATAAAGTACACAATCTTTAAAAGATTTCACAAAAATTGATTTTTGAAATTGTTCGAGTTGAAAGCTTGCAAGGTTATTCCAAAGTTGGGTTTATTGAGGAAGTAGTTAAAAATACTCGAGTCGATCTATCATAGAGTTGACATTTAATTTATCACGTGCGAAAATGGAAAATTCTACTTACATAAAATCAGCCAACACCTGTTGATTTTCGTAAAATTTTAAAACGGCACAAGTTAGATCATGTCTCGTTCAATTTTCCCAAACATTCATTTTTGTTGCTTTTAGTGTCAGATTATTTGTTTTAATAAAAATCCAAGTGCAAATCGTTTTGGATAAAATCGTGCTGTGATTAAAATACATGAATTAATGATGATTGAATTTACTCACTGTGTGTTCTGATTTGAATATTCGTTAAGCATAAATAATTTATAGCAACAGAATTTCATAATTGAAATTATTAAGCTTTTATTGAACGACACAATGGTCAAGTATTATAAGACTAATTACAATAATAATCAACGTTTACACTGTATAGCACAGTTTGTTAACAATTTCGAGCATCACATGAGTAATTGTCATTCGAAATGTTTTAAAGTAAACAATGCCTGCATAATAGAACCTAATACTAATACAATGCTTCTATTAAAATAATATTTCCACGCATGGCTTACGTGCCATGAAAGGGCCTTCTGGCTTAATCGCTACAACTCACGCATTATATTTGTCACTTGATTAATTACATAACTATACTCATTAACGACTGAAAACATTTTTCACTAGAATAATTTTTAATTTAAAAATACACACGATTAGGGCTGGTTAATGACCACAGAAAAATCTGGTTTTAAAAAGACTGTGAAAAGGCTGATCAAGAAACTCTATGTAAAATCCCTCATAAATTCCGCAAGCACCGATGCATAATAGCTACAGCCTTTTGTTTTTAAATGGCATTCTTTAAAGTGTAAAGTTTGAAAGTTGGCAATAGCGCCGTTTCCCGGCTTAGGAAATTGAAAAGCGAGGGTAGGAAACCATTGGCGTTTATCAAGGAAGAGTGTTTCATGCTTAAATACTATCCGGTGAAATATGAAGGTTGATTAGTTTGAAATTGTCCTGAAGGAGTATTGGTCATGACTTTATCTCATACAAATTTTACCTCTTAACGACGTTATACGTCAAATCAAACTGTTCTTTTTAACTCATTATGTCATGTGTGTTGTTGAAACAAAGATACTAGAATATCCTAAACAATACTGTGTACTATTGCAGAAAATATTTGAAGAAGAAGAAAAGTTCTAGTTTTTTAATGAAATAAAAAATCAACATTTTATTCCAAAAACTCAAAATTGATAATATCTGCAACTGTAGTAGTAATTTGTTAATGACAATTAATATATTTTCCAGTTTATAAAAATAATTAATACACTTCGTTTTTAGCACAAGTCATCTTAAATATTTATTATTTCCTCAACTCTTCCTTTTCAATTTCCCAATGAAGTCCCCCATTCCGAGGTTTTGAAGTCTTCTAACCAAGGACATTTGTAAAATTTAACACTATTTACCCCAAAGTAACCCAAAGTGTAGAATTTGTCCGATAACTTAAAAAAGAAGTATTCAAAACTTCACCACAATGTCATTCTGAAAATAGATTGTGCATTATTCTAGCATCAATTGAACAGCTGATGGTAACACAAATAGTTTATAACGAATATTGTTATATAATACTGAAAGAAATGAAGTACAACTCACATGCGAGTTAAAACAATTCAACCCTCATTATGAACTACTTTGTTCGCAAAATATTATTATACAGGGTGACTTTGAAGTATGTGTGAGAAATTTGATTAGCTATAGTACATAATAAAAAAAGTCGAAATAACCCAACTTGCCTTGTACAAATGCTAATAGTTTTTGAGGTACACAATGTAGAACTTTTTTTTAAAATAACATTATTTTTAAGATACACGATATATGACAACACTGTTTTCCAGCATATAAATTTAGAGATTTACGATGTAGAAGTTTTTGCTCAAAAACAGTGTTGTCATACATCGTGTGTCTCAAAAATAATGTTTTTTGAAAAAAATATCTACAGCATATATCTCAAAAACTAAACATTTGTATAAAGCTAATTAGGTTTTTTAGCATCATTTCAACAAGGGCTATAACAAGGTAAAATTTCTGTACGACACTGATTACACCTTGTATGTAAAAAAAACCTGAAAGAAAATGGGAACAAAGCATGAACTAGACTAAGCACGAGTTGAGACATACTGGCAGTATTTCTTTCCACAACTGTTTATAAAATAAACGGATAATGAAAAAAGCCGTTAATAGCGTCAGCCAGAGTTGAGTCTTAGAATGAGGTATGTCTATGTAAGAATGAAAAGTGTAAGACAAAGAAAAATGAAATTTTACAAAACGATTTCAAAACTATAATAATAATAATAATGTTTATTAGTGTTATAGTACAAAGTACTTCACACACGTCAAAATAAAAAATACAGAAATAATTAAGTACAGCATAATGAATGTTTAATCTTACCTACAGATATATACACTTAAAATAAACAAAAAGAATAACTAGAAGAAAGCAAGAAGTAACTCATTGTTTTAATTCTTCATATCACTAAAATCATGTTGTAAGTATTCTTCTATAGTGAAAAAAGCTTTTTTTAATAAATAACTTTTCACAACATTTAAAAATACAGACCCACATTTTTTACGAACATTGGTCGGAAGTATATAAAAAAAGTTTGTCAACAGTAATATTTGCTTGTAGTTTTCCACTAATAAAATGTAGTCTTTCTTCAGTAGATAGTTTAAAAATCACTTATCACTTTATGTCATTGCAAAACAAATCTAAAAAATTCAGGTTTGCTTTATAATTAATTTATTGAGACAAAAAGTTGAGTAATGCTCATAACTGAGAAGCTTTCGTTAAAAATTTTCAGCTTAATGCTTTATTGAAGAGTGACCTATATTATTTGCTGTTGACAAGTTTGGATCTTGTTGTGTATGTACAATTCTGTCCATAACCACGTCATAACTAAAAAATCAAGACAAAAAATGTCTTTGCTCGTTGAAACATGCTAAGTAGCACGCAATTAATAAATAATTCGTCCGCATGTTATAAACAAGCCGCCCCTAGTGCGTGTCGCAGCCATTGCGGACATATAAATATTTGAAACAATGCTTCTTATCAATGTTTGAAACGCGTTTTGAGAGTAATTGGCGGAAGGCGTCACACCTTCCCTTCCGAAATTTATTTTTCTTTAATTAGAACGAACGAAAAAAGTTATTGGGCCATTTATCCCCGTTGTTTGAAATATTGGACATAAACTTTTTACTGTCAATTTCCCGTTAGAATTCGTAGAGTAATCCAGCTGATATTTTATCACGCAGCGAGCTACACTTTCAAATTTCCTTTACACGCCACCAAAAAGCTACAACGGATTAAAATGACGAATCGCTGGATGGTATCGATGTGTTCAGCAGGAAAACGATGAGCTCTCAAATTGCTTCCGGTAATCGTGGACCGAATTCTTGACTCGGTTTTTTACCTCTAAGTGGATGATTAGAGAACAATGAAACGGCGAAAATAAAATTAACAGATGCTACGGAAAAAATTGACACGCAAGCCACATGTCGTCTACATTCTACCAACTGTATTTTTTTTAATAAAAAGCAATGTCGTAAATAGGGATCTAAATTTTAGAAGGCCGAGATGGGGTATTAAACCGTCATCCCATCACGGTATTTTATGATTGGCTTTCATAAGAATAGTCGTAAATAACTTCATTTCGTATCATTTTTAGGTAAACATGGAGATAATTTGACCGCACGTAATGTAAGATTTATAGCACCTTGGAAGCCATAAATATCGTCTCGATCAAAGCTCCAGTTAAATTATGGCTTTCATCGGCGAATTTATTTTCTATTTTGTGTATTAAACGCGGTGAAAATTCGAAAAGGCTTTATTTCAGTGTCTTTTATTGTCGCTGTTTTATTTTTATATTGCATGTACAATATGATCAAGCTCGAACTGGAACTGTATTTTTCATTTGTTCCGGGAATATAAGCTGGCCCCGTTTCCACTTTGATGACCATGTCACCGAATCACGTGCATGAACCTTTGAAATTTCATTAGTTTTTATTTATGGAGTGAATTTTTACTGCGAGGGTTCATTTTAAGTTATTCAAGGGAAAAAATCCAAATCGAATAGATCTCCGAGCAACTCCTGAAGGAGACGCAGGAATGCCAGGATTTTAGACGAGTATTTACTAACGAGTTTCTTGCGGATGTGTTTGCAGGATTCACATTCTTACGTTCCATCTGTCCGTCGTGAGGCTATTAGAGGACCAACTGGTCCAGATGCGATTAGCCCTTGTCTTGCTAAATTATTCCTAGAACTATTTCCAAGTGAAATTTGTATGCGCCCAGATATTGGGAAAAACGAGGTCACTATTTAAGGGAATTGGTCGTGACCTCATGACACGTAAGTTTCCCCTTATACCAATCATAGATTTGAAATAAAGATATATTTATTTGATGTAACTATAATGTGACAAGTGGAAATTGTTTTTGAGATACACGATGTATGCCAATTATGTTTTTGCGAAAAAATTTCTTCATCGTATATCTCAGTAGTTTTTCTTGTGGCAGATTGTGCATTATTTTACCACCAATCGGACTAGGGCAAGGGTCGCCAACTTGCGGCCCGCGGGCCGCATGCAGCCCTTTGCAACTTTTTGCGCAGCCCGCCAAAGCACCAATATAATTTATTTTTAATAATATTTATACTCGTATATGATACAAAAGCACTATTTAAGTTACATTGAAATGTGCGGCCCGCATAAAAAATTTTATTTTAAAAATGGCCCGCCGTCCGAAACAGGTTGCCGACCCCTGGTCTAAGGTAGCACATAGTTTATACAGAGTGTCTCAAAACTGGCGGATCAGTCGTAAACTACAAGTTCCTCTCTTCAACTTAATACTAAATTCCGAAAAAATATTTTTGTAAACTCTATAGTTTTCAAATTACAGCAATTTCATATTAACCAATCGCATAAAATATTAATTATTAGTAATATTCATGTTACTAGGTAATAAAATTAACCCTAAAACTTTCAATATTTATTTGGTCTACTGTATAATCGGGAAGACGAAATTGATAGATGCTGCTGAGTTGGGAAACGCTGACTATCCAGCCTTGCAGCAGCTTTTGCGTTCTTGCCACATTCACTGTAAATAAACAACATTTTTGTTTAATCAGCTGAACTGAACATTTTTATTTATTTATTTATTTATTTATTTTTTTGGAAAATTATCAATTGTCACTTTGACAATTTCGTTTTTACAGTCGATCATGGTTAATATAAAACTGCTGTAATTTGAAAACGATAGAGTTTAGAAAATAGTTATTTTTGTAACAAGTACCTAAAATAGAGTTTTTACGGACGAGTCGTTGCTGCTACCGAACGAGGCGAAGCCGAGTCCGAAATAGCAAACGAGTCCGCAAAATAACTATTTAGGTACATGTTACAAACAAAATTTTTTTGTTAAAGCGCCCAAAAAGAAATTCGTATGAGTAATGTAATTAGAACAAATATTTTTCGAAATCAGTGAGTTTTGTATTTACTCCATGTTATCATAGTAACCGGACTATTTACATAATGTCAACAAAAATGCGGAATCCAGAAAAAATTACTGAAAACGCAAAAAAAATTTGTTAGATTTACTACCAGTGAAATCTCCTCAAATTTATGAAAAAAATATAAAGCATTCATTCAATAGAAGGAAATAAACAACATTGTAATTGTAGACGAAGATGCGATGTTAAATTATTTATATGAAAAGGTAAGTGTCGCTATAAGTAGGTACTTTATTAATAACCTTTGTAAATTATTTTCATATTTTCCTATTACAGTCGCAAGAAGTAAAATCATCTACACTTTAGTCAAAATATTCGATGATAAAAGCTGTTTTGTCTATCAAAAAAATATTGAAATAAAAAAGTTCGCCAAAGTCGTAGCTTTTTTGAAAAAAAAAAAAAAATCAGTAGGCTACGAGCCCACAAAGTCAAAAGTTTTGACGCGTCAAGAAATCAATCCATTTTTGATAAATGCAGATGATAAAAAGTATTTACTAATAAAAGGGAGTGGAAACAATATTTTAATGACATGCATCTGTTTCCTATTTAATTTCGTAAGTTGCTCTTCTCATAGGCGTGTGTCGTGCTTGTAGGCGCGAAGAGCCACATTCACTAAAAATTCAAGATATTGCGCAAAAAGACGCAGGATTTCTTCTTATAACAATCCCCGATACGAAGACGAACATCAAAACAGTCTGTCCAGTGGTAGCTGAAGGCGAGGCTGTTAATCCTCTGGAAGTATACCAGAAATATGTTCAACTACGGCCAGCAAAAATTGAGCACGATTACTTTTTTATTTCCTATCGTAATAAAAAATGAACGGTACAACGTGTAGGAATCCATTCTTTTGGGAAAATGCCCTCTATTGTTACTGAATTTCTCAATCTACCAAATTCGACGGAATTTACAGAACATTGCTTTCGAAGAAGTTCTGCGATTCTGGCGGCAGATGCTGACGTTGATTTAACTTCGTTAAAACGGCTAGGAAGATAAAAGTCAGATTTTCACAAAATCATTATCTTTTTATTCTAAATAATTACTAACTCCAGGTCATCATCAACAGCAGGGTCATATATAGAAGAATCAATTGAGAAGAAAGGTGTGCAGAAAGTTAATAGGAAAGAAGGTAACCAATAAATCATTATCGAGTAACAAAATATCTGTTACTACCGAAGTTGCAACGTTAAAAAAAATTAACAAAACACCCTCAAGCTCAGCTATTTTGTTTGGAGTTAACTGCTTTAAAGGTGCACAAAATTGTTCATTTCATTTTTATTTTGCGAAATAACTATCTATTAAATATTATAACTGATTTGTTTTGTTATTAATGTACATACCTTCTAAACCTAATCTTGCTGTAACTACTGGATATTACATTTAACAAAGTTTCTTAATTATTATATTCAACTATTATGCAATGGCAACTTTTTGGAATTCAGTCCGAAAAAGACTCATTTTACGGACTCAAAATAGTCCGTAAAATAACTGTTTTTGAGAGCGTGTAAAAAAATATTTTTTCGGAATTTGCTATTAAGTTGAAGAGTAGAACTTGTAGTTTACAGCTGATCCGCCATTTCTGAGACACTCTGTATAACAAATAATACCTAAGCACATTATTACTGCAACTGTGTTTTATACTTTGAAAATTATAAATGTTAAATTGTCGGCCACTATTTTTATGACTTAAGAATTTTAAAAATATACCAGTGTTTGTTTCTCAAACGAAATGGTTACAGGGCACTACAAAATACATAGATACAAAAACTATAAGACAAGTTTGAGTATTTAAAAATTATTTAAATGACTCCGTCCGATAGAATCATAAAAGAGATGAGTCCTTTTCTTTTCAAACAAAATAGCTATATCGTGTATCTTAAAAACCATAGGTTTAGGTTTAGAGTGTTTTAAGATTTTATTGCAATCTGTTCTTGTATGCCCAATTCTTTTTTGTTAGAGTGTAATATATGTATAGATATTTAATTTTGTAATAATTAATTCAAAGGAGATTTTAGATGCAGTTCGTGGGAGATGGGCCTTGTTTTGTGCGTGCTTTGGGTCGTTTGGCGTGGCTTTGAAGAGGTTGTTTAGTGTCCTATGTTTGCGACATTCTGGCAATATGGCGCGATTACTATGTATTAGCGTACGTAGGTTTGGAAAATGGTATATATGGTAGGTCATAAATTGGCCATAAACTGTTCCTACATAATATAGAGGCGTGCGTGTGACACCGTGCTCATTAGGTATTCAAGTCCCCGAATCCCCTTGGCCGGGAGTTTGGGCGATAACAGCAGCGCAGCGCCTTCGGAAGCTTGTGTCATGTCGAAGTCACGCCCTATTGCTCACATCATCACTGGAAAATATACAATTTCGGCACTTTAGAAAGTATCGTTTTGTAGCAAGTCGTGTAGAAAAGTGTTCTCTTTACTTCGAGAAAAGGTTTAATAGTGCGACACTTGAAAGCTTATCTCCATAAAAATTGAACGAATTTTTTTCTCCCTTCTTGAACTAATTTAAAACACAGTATGTTTTATTTTACAGCCACAATCACATTTAAAACGTCACATGATAGTCACGAATACCGAAATATTACGGCCATAAAAGTCATCTGTTATAAAAGAAATTTCTCCGAGAGGGAAAACTAGAATTCGGAGCTAGGAAATTTTCATGCAAGTTGACTTGTAGCGTGTGAAATACGTCTGTGTTTGGCTAAATTAACATCTCGAGTGTTTGTTTCAGGATTAAGTATTTTCAGACGGTAACATAATTTCGTGCAAGAATTTTAACACTAATCCCTGGAGAAAACCTAGTACTTATTCTTGATGATTGGGGTGCCGTTCAATGCAAGCCTTGATTATACCGAGAGCCACAAACAACGGCCTATATGCAAATTACAGAGAGATAAATCTCGTGCCATTGGCTTCAGGTGGAGCGCCCGAGGCCGCTTTTGTCGTGCCTTCTTTTGTTAATTTTGATTGATGCAGATTCTAAAGCCTCACAAAATGTAAATTTACACTATAGACTTAAAGCCTTGTGGGACAATTTTTCTCAAAAAGATCCTCTTTTAATTTCTTTTCCAGTTGTTATTGTGTTCGATAAAATTCCCATTTGTCCAACTTTCATATTTATTGCCTGCGGATCATGTGCAAGTGTCTATCTATGTTTTCGCAACTTTTCCAGCTTTCCGGTAAAGTTGTTATTAATCCGGAAAAACCTTTCGGTTTGAAATTAGTGATAAATTTCTGTTAGGTTGTGCTATATTTAGGATAAATATTTAATAAGGCTGTAATGAGAGCATCCCCGAGAAACCTCCATTTAGCTCCGGCAAAGAACATTAATTCCGCGATAAAATTAATTATAGCTGTGTCTCATCAAAAACGACCGTAAATGTTCTTCAGGCGTATTAGCTTTTCCTAGATTTGCTGCTTTCAGTTCATATATCATCGTTTGTTCTCTTGTTCAATTCTTATTTTCTTGAATAGCTACATAACTCATGACTGTTTTTATCTCCGATGATAATTTTCATGAAGATAAGTGGTTGTGTTAACTTGCTGAAAATTTTCAAGAGCAAATCTCCCCCAACAATATTGAATGTAATGGGAAGGTCTCTTTTATGGATCTTGCCTTTCGATGACCAGATTACGCTTCCGATTGATTTTCCATGTGTGAAACTTCCCGAGGGAATTCTCTCTGATGTGATAGGAACAGAATTAGTTTCTTTATCGCCAAAGGTTGTCGGTAATTAAGAATTAGTATATCCTTAAACCTTCCTTTGCTACAAATTAATTTGTAAGTTTCCGGTGCTGTCGACGCTAAACGTTCCCTTTTCAGCATCACCTCAAGCTATTTCATTCAACTAAATATCTCAAATTATTACACTCGAAAATTTTTTCAACTAGACTTCAAAGTCTAGCCGTTTTTCACAGTGTACAGAGCCGGCAAGACGTGTTAGAATCGTTACGATTTTACCACCATTACTGAAATACATGTGCGTCTTTATCGCTTTTTCCAGGTGACACCACGTGGCGCCGCTATTTTGAACAAAACACATTATATACATTTAGTCATAACAACAAGTGTAACATGCTAAAATCCCACGACACCAAGACCTAGTTTGTTTAGAAAACAGCCACACTTCTATATTTAGAACGGTTATGTATGGTTAAGTTGCTTTTTAATTGTCAATTTTCAACAAGTATAAATGTGATAAATATCCTGCAAAAGCCTGCAAGGAGTCAGTTTTAGTCCCTCTATACGCATTTACTTTCATAGACCATTCTTCGTTTTTTTTTTTATCTTCATTCAGCTGAACTGTTGACTGCAAATTCTGCTTGAAATTTCTGTCCTCAATTCTGGACAGCATTATATAATAAAATTATCCGTTATTTATAATGTCTCAAAATTTGTAAAAGGGTAAAGTAGACCACAAAACTCAAAATTTTTTTAATGGCAACGTTTCGCTGCCTTATTCCATCTTTACCAAGCCTGTAGATGTACGATATAAATAAAAGTGATTGAAATTAACCAGCTAACCTAACCTCAACTGTCATGTTGGTTACTTTTGGTGCCAACCTACGTCAAATAAAATTACTAACATTCAACTAACAATAATAAATTACATCAAAACATTATTACACCTAATTATTTCTTCTTTTTTGTATTATATTTCTGTATTATAAATTCATAGATGTTGCTCAGACCTTTAGTGTCAGTTCTGAAGTTAACTGTTTTTTCTTCTAATTTGATTTAGAGCATATCACTTATATTTCTTTTCGATTTTCTTACTTCTTTATCAAATATGGTGCTATTTTCAAAATTAAATGTTTGTCCAGTATCGAATCAGTGTTCAGCTAGTGCTGTTTTATTTTCTTTATTGCTGTTGTGCAGTTTGCAGTCTTTCGTATGTTGTTTTATCCTTTCTCCTAATTTTTGTCCTGTCTGTCCTATGTAGCATTTGTCACACTCCAAACAGGGAATTCTGTATATAACGTTACTATTCTCTTCTTTTTCTGTTTAATCTTTTAAATTTTTATATAAATCTGCTGTATTGTGAGTGGTATATGTAGCAAATCGTACGTTCTTATTCATTTCCCTAATGCATTTCGTAATCCTTTCTGTGACATTTTTAATATAAGGAATTTTATAGAAAGTTCCGTTCTCTTCTATCTTCGTTCTTCTTATGGTATTATCCTCCCTCATTTTTCTGTGTAATAAAGTGTTAATATATTTCTTCGGGTAATTATTATCTTTCAGTACCTTTGTTGCTTTCTCTAACGCTTTCTTTTTCAAAGAATCATCTGTCAGTACGTCAGCTCTCAATACTAGATTTTTGGCGGTGTTGGTTTAAATACTGTGTTTTTGATTTGAAAAATAGTTGATGATCCTTCCAGAAGCTATTGGTTTATAATACCATTCTGTTAGAATTTCTTCATTTTCAGTTCTTATTATTTTCATATCTAAAAACGGCAGTATTCCTCCATTTTCCTCTTCCATCTCAAAAATTAAATTCTTGTCATATTCACCAAAATAGTTTTTGATGTCTTGTTTTAATTCTTCAGGAATAATCAAGATTAGATCGTCAACATAAATTTTTACAAATTCAATTTCCTTTCCTTTTCTTTCTAATACCCAATCAATAAGATTCATCACTAAGGCCAGCATGGGACTCGCTGGATTACCCATGGCTGTGCTACTAATTTGTTTGTAGATCTTATTAAAGCTGAAATATTCTTTACTCAAGTTAGTATAATTGCTGATAAAATTCCACAGTTTATTTATGATATTCAACACCAATTCTTCTTTTATATTCGTAAATAAGGAACAAACATCCAACGATATCAAAATACTGCTCTTTTTAATTTTCTTCTGTTCCAGTAGTTTTTTCAATTCAAAGCTGTTTTTGATGCTGTGGTGAGAAGTTGAATGTACTTCTTTCAATACATTGTGTACCATTTTTGCTAGATTCTAAGTTGGAGCTTTGATGCAAGATACAACAGGTCTAAATTTCACCTCTGGTTTGTGAATTTTGCGTAGTCCATACATTTTTGGTGCTATTGAATTTTTTGTTTTATATCTATGTAATGTGTTTTCTGTTATTTCTTCGTTTTTTGCCAATTTATTTAATAGCTCATTAGCAATTTTTTTAATTTTTTTTTAATTAGTAGGATCCTTGTCCATAAGTCTGTATGTGTTATTGCCCTAACATTTCTTCTATATTCTCGATGTACTCCATTTTATCCTAAATTACTGTTACATTTCCTTTATCTGATCTTTATCTGGTCTTTTAGTATATAAATAGTCTTCTGTTATTTTGTCATGTTGTTCCTTGGTATTGTTCAAAGTGTTCGTTAGAATGTTCACAATTCTTGCTCTTGTTCTGTTGTTGACTGTAGTTTCATCATTAGAAAGGTTACTGATGCAATATTCCACGTCTTTTAAGATTGTCGGTTTAGGAATCTTCCTATTATTCGTGCATAATCCAAATTTTTCTCCTAAACTCGCTATTCCCATGACCTCATCTGGTAATTGTAATTTTGTGAAATTTTTAACCCACTTCTCGTTTCCTACAGATATTATGCCATTTTTTCCCTTAATTTATCCAATTTCTTTTTATTAGCTCTTCTCATGTTTTTGAAGATGCTTGTGTATATCTTTATAGCAGATCTTTCGGTTTTTCTATATATTTCCCAAGACAGTTTGGTTTCTAACCAGTTTTTGCTGAACTTAATGTCTTTTTTCAATTTTCTAATCTCCCAATAAGTGATTTTTAGTTCCAAATCAAAGACTTTCTTCGAAAAGTTAGTTATTATCTTATCCAGTTGTTTTTGAAACGGATGTTCATCAACTGATATCGAATATAGACAGTTGAAATTGTTTTTTATATAATTAGGAATGATGTTTTTACGTTTAGAAGATAATAAAAAGCTCTTTCGATTTTTTCCATTATTTATAATTCATAAGTGTTGAAATAAAAAGCCAGTCCTCGGTTTCATTCGTACATTAGTAACACTTCAATAAATTCCCATTATTTTTTTAACCACGCATTGATGGAAACGCTAAATCGTAAATTTTTGTGTTCCTACAATAATAATGCACTTCACCTTGAAACATCGTTAAAAAAATCTGAAGTGTATGAAAACGAAAAGTAGCACTCCATATAACTGCGTATGTTTGATTCTTAAGACCTGTTGTACGAATGAAAAAAGCAAAACCCCAAACCGGCTTCCTGGTTGTGGATGTCTAGTTGTTTTTGTTTGAATAATGTTTTTCATTACTGAAACTCATTGGCTGGCTCATCAACTAATCCGTAAACTAGCGTATTTTACAAAATTGTAAACATTGCCGAAAGGATATCAACACAACTAGAACGCTTATTTGCATATTTGATTTGGTGCAACTATCAGTGTTTTTTATATTTTTATGTTTACTGAAGTGGTGGCTCGTTATTTACATGTAAAAAAGTGAATATTCACACCACTCTGCATAAATCAACACCGAAATGAAACAAATTAGGGTAAAAAATCAGTAATGATGTAACACGAGTGTAGCTTTTACGAAAATGTAAAATTTTTGTTTTTCGAAAATTTAATCAAAGTTTAATTAAGATAGACAAGCTTCGAGAAAATAGTAAATTAGAAAGTTGTTTATTAAAATTATTTTAATAAGATGAGTGTTGCTGTTTTTGATGAGGAAAGACAGAAAATCAATGGTGCACAATGCTATAAGGTCTTGAATAATTCAAGAGTTTGTCTGTGCATTCGAAATGCATATGTGTAGAGATGCGAGTTATGGCAGAAATGTCAAAATGTATCACAACAATTTGTGAGGCTAATAACACACACAACTTTATCTAAAAAAAAAGTTGTCGAGTTTAATTTTGCAAACAGCCGTGAACCTGGCAACTGACCACTCTTTGTACACATTTAGATCTTCAATTTTAGAAGATTAGTCATTGTATGACCGAGCTATTAATTCGCTCTATTAACTTGAACTGTGCACTCACCTCAGTTAATTTCCAATTTTAATAAACTGTCAAATACCGAATTCTCAAGCTTAGTGCTCTACCCGAATCCAAATTGAAATAGAATGTTTTAGGTGAAAAGAGCACATATTAGCAATTAACAACGTATGTAATACCAACTCTAGAATTCGTCGAAGTTAATTTAGCGTAAGGTGGCAATTATAATTACAAAGTTTCTCATTCCGAGTTTGAAACAGTTTTATTAATAGTCAGTTTCCCGATTTTTTTTTTTTTTCGTTCGATAAACGAATACTTGATATCGGATCCCTTCTCTAATGCACTAAAACGTCCGCAATTGTCGGATATCGCATGACATGATCTCGACTCGCTTAAGATTATGCTTGTCTCTGTAAATTATAAATAAATCAAGCTCATGGCAGCATCTTGAGAGCCATTGTACAGAGAGGATAATGGATTGTCGGTCGCATTGTGCTTCTTCGTGTGTCGTAATGATATCCTGTCGGTGCAAAACGGAGCTTACATCCTTCTTCTTCAACCAAAAAAATATAATCCTAATAAGCATCCAGTTAAAAAATGCAACAACAAACCATAATTCTCATCAATTTAAGTAAGTATTCCCTAATTTTTTTCATAGTAAGTTATTTTATTAATTACAACTCTTTCCGTCGCTCGTTACTCTGAGCTTTATTGATGCACAAAGGTTTTTTAAACACCCCTTTCAAGTTTACAAACTAATATTTTAACATTTGTATAAACTGTTATCAAGTTTTAGAAAGGAGTTTGAAGTAACGCGTTTTAAATTCAAATCTCCCGCGATTGCCGACAGCTTAGAAATTCTGATAGCGTCACATACTTAGGCTTGAAAGTTTATACAAGTAATTTTGTTTAATTTCAACCCCAATATCAACGCCAAAATACAATGAAATCACTTAAAAAAACTTGTGTATTTGCTGTAATAAATAGATGACCCAAGAAGACATGAATTTTTGTAGATATTGTTCAGAGATTTCATCGTCGGTAGAAAATTTATTGTTTTCTACAGGTATTTTTTCACATCATTTAATACTACTACATGTAATTTTTCAATAGCTACTTTGTTTTCTTAGATTTCTTCTTTTTTTTTGTGCATTTTGTGTAGACAGGTTGTGGACATGTTTAGTGTAACTGTTGCCATTAATCAAAATTTTAGTAATAATACTTTTCTGTAATTATTGAAAGGTCAGTAGATGTCGTCCTGGTTACCCGAAATTGCCAATTAATATGATTGGTTCCATGTGATTTTTTCCCGAGTATCAGGTGAATTGAATCAAGGAGGGGAAGTTTCGGCCTAATAGGCATTTATCAAAAAGTTGCGACTAGAAATATTCCCGATTCAAAGTTTTAATTAGAATCGAAGTCAATTTGCGAAACTACGCCGACCTCGTTTTTCGATAATCAAAACAAACGTCCAATTAAATTGGTTAGGTGTGGAGAACCACACAAAGAGAAAACTCGAACGAGCTTCGCAAATGTTGAAAGTTTAAATATTTACGGAACTTATCACTTGGTAAGGGGGGCGGTATAGTTGAAAACTGATAAAGCAATAACCTTCTGTTTACAAAAATTTCCCGCCAAAATTAGGAAAACAAAGTTGTTTGGTGTTTTAGTAAAAAAATCAAATTCCGGTGATTAATTTGTGATTAAGCGACCGAATGCGAGTGCAGTTTGCGGTTAAACCGCTGGTGTATATCTGGTTGCGGTTGATTATTTTTATCGGTTATCGTGGATCCATCGACCTGTCCCAAATGGAATTATTTAAGAGGTCGCGATCGCAATGAAAGCCAGCCGAGGTAATAACACAAAGAGGCTAATAACTTCCAGCAACGGTTAAGTAAAAGCCTCGCATCAATAGATGACGTCTGCAGATAATTGCTGATGCAGTAATTAAGGGTATTGTGATACTAGAGATGTAAGTGATTGCAATGAACAGTTTTAAACAAAAACCAAGCAATTATTTTAGCTTCTCTCTCTATAAACGACCTTTTTCGTTCCGGTTACGCGTACGCTAAAACCAATCGTAATCGTATCCGACAATTAACGGTAATTATCGCTTTATACGATAAAGTACCGCAGTGTTACGATAAAGCCGGCAGAGCTGTTAATTGAAAACTTACTATCCGAAGTGTACAGATACAGAATATTGCCAGGTATTAACGTTTATTGTATACAACGACAATGAATGGGTTATAACCGACTTAGACCAAAGCGCTTTATGAACCTATAAAACTGCCTTTCTGATCAAAAATTAGAAAATTTACGCGCAATTAGGACCGGTTCACAACCCACGTAAAAACTGAATTTATACACTCTAATTTAATTACAGCACAAAAAGTGAAACATTGTTTTTCCTTTTTTATTACCATTACGAGTATTTAAATAGTGCTTTCCGCTAGTCTAATAATTCGCTTCGTCAAAAAGTTCATCCTAAAAGATGTCACAAAAGTTTTCATTAAAAAAAGGAAAATTGCCACTGAAAGACTGGCAAAGGTCAGCAAAGCACTAAACCTTCCCAATGAATATAAGAGGGGAACATTCAGAATGGCAAAAATGTCTCTAGAGGTTATCAAAAATTTTATAAAATTATGTTTTTTGTGAGATACCACACACGTAGTTCATACAGGTAAAATTAGATTTTTTTATACAGATTATACCCTATGTTAGACATTCTTTGACGAGTGACACTACTAACAATAATAATCGGTCGGCTAACAGACTAACTGTTTGATAATTGCGGGTTGCATAAACTGCTGCGAGACTATAAATTGTCTAAATAAATAAAAATAAACAAAATTTCGTATTTTGAAGATAACACTTCTTTTTATAAACCTACTTGCTAAAAACTAAGATGTTGGTTATTAAAAAAAAAGTTTCAAATGCAAGGGAGCTGTTTTAGAGAGTATGAGACAGCGTCACAACATACCTCCCCACTGCACACAAAAAAATCTTTGTTTTACCATTCAATAAAAATAAGGGTAGGCATATGTTATATCAGTAAATTCACAAAAAATGCTGTTTTTAAAAATTATTAGATTTTACCCTTCGTGCCATTTTAATAGAATTAAGTTCGCCTTGTATTTTCAAAATAAATAATAGTAGAAAATTTAAAAAAAAATTCAGATGATAGAATTTACACACTTCTGTATCTCTAATTTCAAAGTGCTCTGCTAAATCGTTGTGAAAATATTCAGTTGTATTCATACTTTTTAGCGACCCTGTATAGGTATTACAGTGCATTGCTTGTAAAACATTTCAGGGACAGCCTGTATAACAAATTAATTTCGCCATTTTTGTCAAATCTGCGGTAGAAACCACGAACAAATATTCAGTCCCTCATTTCTGGGTAGCATTCTTAGTAAATTGAGATTTAAGCTTAACATTTAGGGAAATGCAACTACAGAATGCCGCTCTCTGCATTTGGTGAATATTATAATTTTATTGGTTGGAACCTCAGAGTCAGTGAAATTCTCTTTATTATAATAACTATGTATTAATTTTAGAAATTTTAAGACTCTAGTCTAGGTAGAGCTCCTATTTGTTTATTATTATTATTATTCTGAAAGCAAAAGAACATATTATACAATTCAGTTATTTTAATCATCAGCCCTGTGGAAAATTTGAAGAGTCTTGGATAACCCCCTATCATGTAGCCTACTATGTACCAGAAATAAACCTGAACAACTAAAATATTGAACCCATCCCAGTTATAGTAGAATACAACAAGGTTTCTGTAACTCTTTTTCATCTTAAAGAGACAATATGCCTTAAACTATTGGAGATAGAATTATCACTTTGTCAACATTACTATATAAGATTTATTTGTGTACAACTTTTTACTTCAACATTTTTTGTATCTTTGGCTGTTTGTGAAGCATTTCAAAATAAAGCTAGTACTGCAAAAATCTTAAACCTTCAATAAATTTTTTAATGTTCCGGTAAGTGTTTTATATCGTTTTTATACAAATATTAAGCATTTAATGCTCTATGTAACAGTATTTTTTATTTGTTTTTGGTACTTCTTTAACATTTTTTTTATTTTCTTTGCATTACAACGCCAAATGTCCATGTTTGATTGATAGAAATCCCTGTCAGATGTTCTAGTACGTAAATAATATAAAATCACCACAACACGTTAAAAATTGAATTAAAGGCACTCTAAAGGTATTTTCTTCGACGCCTTCTCGTTCTTAAGTATTCTTTAATTTTAACCAATGATATGTAAGATGAATATGACACTGTTTGGTCACACTTATGTTTTAGCAATCTTCTTATAATTTAAGAGTATTCATAAAACTTTCCATGCTCTTAGTTTATTTAATGTTATCACTTGGCTACATCAAATCATTTTTGGTACTTGAAATTGGACGCAAATTGCAACAAAAATTTGATGTAAGTTAAATGATGCAAATTGCACTACGTCACCAATAATTTTCACTGCTAAATGAAATCGGACCCTAGGTAGGTAAATAAGTGGTCAAAATAGAAATATCAAAAATTATATTATGTTATAGATACAATTTTAAAGAATAATTAAACTACTTTAGAGAGCTTATTTTATTTGAGAAAGTGGTAGATATTAAAGATCAATCTAAAATTGGTTGTTGTTTTTTGTTGTGAAAAAACCCAGGAGCAATCACTATAAATCCGATATCGCATCATTTCGGTGACTTGAATGTTTCTGACATCGTCTTCAAATTCGGTGTAATTTTTTCAATAACAAGGCCTTCAAACCTGACAGCTTGTCACAAGGAAATTTATCATTTAAACTCCAGGCTTGACCTACGTTAAACTCGTGTATTGGTTTATTGAAACAAACAATGCAGTGAACAATTTTTAAAATTTCCGGTAGAAACTTTCGCAGCGCAGTGTAATTAAAATCGGGTAGATTTTTTTTAGCGTAAAAAGAAGTATACTTCGTTGAAAATGTTTGCCTAAACATGTTAATGTATGCAGTGTACGAAAATAAATATTATTGAACCTTTGTCGAAACATTGTGATTTTGATGAAGCCGTTCCGATCAATATTTAAATGCTGTAGGGCGGCAAAAACATTTAAAATTCATGTAACGTACCTGAGGGAAGATCTCGCATATGACATAACAGGAAAATACGTGTTGTTATGCACAATTGCATGACGTCGTCTCGCATCTGACGTCTAATTGACCCTAATTTATCCCCGAGTTAGAACGTCTCGAAATTAACTGACATTCCACATATATATCGTCTTTATTTGCGCCGCTTCTCGTATTGTTAAGAACCTGATTTCGAGAGGAATCGACATCGATTCCCTCGCTGTAAACAGCTCGTTTGCTCGACTCCAGCACCCTAGGTAGCTGAGTTTCCATATTGTTTAATAAAGTTAGATCGAGCCTGATTAAGACACTATAGGCCGTATCTAATTCTCCAACAACACGCTTATGTTAATCGAGATCTCTCCAAACCGGGCTTTTTTACATCATTATCTCACATAACTCACCCTAATCTTGACTAAAACAAATATTATAACACTGTGCTAAATTTACACTAGGATGTTACTACAGAGGGGACACAAATTAGACACATCCTCTCATTTCATATTACGTTCGCACTTTTTTTCACAATTCTAAGCGGGAAAAAGACAAAACACGCGTTTTTGATCGCTGATTTATTGTCGAGGGATTGTGCTGAAATCAGCCAAATGAAGATTACTCTTTTCGAGTTTTATTCATTTAAACCAATTTGAAGCCTTGCTATCATTCTAATGGCAACGCCACTGTTTGTTCATTACGCTGAGTAGCCATCAGTTGAATTTGCACAACATTGGCGCAAATTTGATAAACTTAAAGTAATCAACAAACTATTATCGATCACTACAATTTAGGTAAATCGGCATTTTCGCAATTAATCTATCTGTAGTTTCAAATAATAAATTTTAACACCACGTGTTTTTTTTGTTTATGTGTTATTTTTGTAAATAAAAATTTTTTTGGTAAAATCTTATTTCAAAATAAACAGAAACTAGGTAAATTTTTCGTTAGTAACATTACTTGAAATGTGTTTTTATGTTAAGGGTCCTCTAAACGACACTGTGATTCTAACTCTGTCCCTTCCTTTTTTAATAAGCGACAACCCAAAGTACAAGAATACTATTTCACTAAGAGGTATTCTCTCAAAAAATCATCTCTCTCACTCTCAATGTGAGCTACATTGTAAGGCCTCTACATACAAGCCGTCGCGACTCGCCACGTATGTCTTGTTGAATTGGTACGCTAATAAAGCGACACCTGTGGTAAATGCTAGGAAATAAAAAAAATCTTCATTTTGTTAAATAATTAAAATAATTATAATACATTGTTTATTTCAAATTCTTTAAAGTGTATCTAATTTATAAACACATTGTAAGCCTGTTGCTGTTATAAGGTACATTCCGTTGTTCTAAACAAGCGTCATTTTATAAACATTAATTACGCCTAACAGAAGTTTAAACAATGTAGAGAGTCAGCACATTAAACAGATTAAAATTTTTGAGACAAATTTTTGGTGACTAAATTCAAACAATTTTATTTTATCAAATAAAATAGTTCAGCATTACAAATTTAGTTGTTCTTACTACTATTATTTTGTTCAATAGTCCATAATTCCACAGAAGATCAAGCTCTTTTTTAAGAAAATTTTATATCTACCTACACAAAATTTAAAGATTTAGAAAAATTACAGAAACAAAGAAAACGTTTCAGCTTTGAATTTGTTGCATTAGTAAAACAAGTTTTGTTGGTTAAATTATTTTAAACCCATTTAAAAAATATTTTGAAGTCATGTAAGTAACTTAAAAGGTTTCCTAATAGATACAAAAAAGTAATAAATGCTATTTAAAAAATGTATCATTATTACGCAACACCTTTCTGAGACATCCTCTATAATTAAAAATATTTAAAAGTCTACAAAATATCAAAATTACAACTTAAGTAATGAATGAGCTACAGAAGACGGGAGCTGAGCTGAACTAATATAGTGTCTGAGTTGGCTCTTAATTGTTTATTTTAATTTAAAAACAAAAATTCATTCCACACAATCTGTCAGACTGTCATAGTTTTCATTAATTTTCAAGGTAGTTGTTTGAAAACATGGTTTTGTTAAGTAAATCCGCGCAATTGAGACCACTCATCTTCAAGAACTTCCCAATGGTGTTAACAGCCAGCATCCACCACTGGAATATGGATTACGAACTAGTACCGAATAAAACCAAACAGGACAGTGTTAAACCAGCTGTGTATTACACCTTAGGCTTTTATGATTACATACCGCCATATACCAGTAACAGTAACAGTTGTTATATTTATGGAGACTCAATCAGATTCCCTATTAGAGATCCGTTTGTCCCCTATATCGACCCGGCATATCGACGAAAATTCTATGACCGTATGCAACCAACACATGGCTTAAGAAAAGACAAAAGGAAGAAGAAGTACAACATCAAGTACCTACACTGGTACCAATGGCTGAAATTTGTGGGTGCCACGTTTGGATTTTTTGGGATGTATTGTCTGTACAAGAAAATAAAATCATTTCAACCAAGACAATATCGAAACGGACCCTATTACACCCTTGTATCAAAATCACAGTGAACAATAAATATTGCTGCGGCAGCAGCTAAATAAATTGTTGTATTTTTTCAATGAACCCCAGGCAATTATATGCAACCCCCAGCTCTGACAAACACTTTGAAGTTAGCTGAAATGTAGGTAAACCATCCTCTCAGGCAGACAAAATTAAACATATGCAGGTTCATTTATTGAGTTTCTTTATGTTTTCGTGTGTTACAATTTTATGTTTTTAGCTGTTTTGGAAATTATTACATTTGCCCACTAAACTGGGGAGTTGCTTATACAAGCCCGCAATTTCACCTAACTTCATGTTGTTGTCCTAAAGAGCTGGGTATAATGCCTGCAATCTATAAAACATTAATCTGACATAGAAAATATAACATAAATCACATTTGATTTGCAATTACCCATTAGCTAGAGTGTGTGCGCAAGTTCCAATAGTCAAATCACAGTAGGCACCAGAAGCCCTGACGTCAGTACAGCGCGAAATTTTGAAATGTGTATAATCGTTTAAAATCCAATACTTCAAATCGTAAGAAACCTAAATTGAGTCCACCTCACAATATTGTTGAAAAATCATTTAAAATAGAAAAATTGCTGTTTGTGCAGTGGATAAAAGTGCACGTTTCTGGGATAAAGTTAAACCGTAAAACGGGTATTTTCTTATTTTCGTGATCCTCGAGTTTGTAATATCATGTCTCAATTTTCCGTAGGTCGATTAAAATATTGTATTTGGCTCATCCATTTTCTTTAGTTTAGGATTTCAAGCGTAAACACATCTTGTTCGAGGAAAATTAGTAAGAGACTTTTTGCTATAATCATTTTCGTGTTCTCAATGTTCTTTTTGGTGTCATAGTTTTCTATAATGTTGGTAGTGAATAGATGGCATTTCTTTGTGATAAACTGCGCTCGAGTGTCAGATATGATGCGACCGCATTAGACAGGCCATTTATTTGAGAGAATCGGAAAACGTTGTTAAAACATGTCAACTTTGCTGAAATAATAGATGGCGAGTTCTATACGGTTTTGTCGTGACAAGTACATTTGTAAATAAACAAAACCTAACAAGGCGGCCGAGTATAAACAATGTTGATAAATTTTATTTCAGGATTTTGAGGGAATATTTTTGTTTTCAATTTGTTTTATTAGACAATAAAAAGTTGGAGTGATGATATATTTAAGCTGGAAGCTCTTCACCGTCTACAGGTAGGGCGTATTCTGGCTCCTGAGATATGTCCTTAGTGTTAGTCCCTCGGGAGACCTCGGGCTGTTGGAATGAGTTATGCACGAGGTTTCTAGGGTCAGAGTTGTTGGTTTACATTGACATTTCCTCAGATTGATGGCGGTGTAAATTGTCCGACGATTACTACAACAGCTTTTTGCCCTCAGATACTCCGGTTTAACCGGACTATCACTATGTAATTCAAGAACTGCTTTTAAGAGAAATGTTTACTCCGGGAAGGGATCGTTTCACTCGAAAAATGCAACTGTCAAAGCTTACTTATTCACGCCAAATCGATACAGCTTGCACCAAACTGCAAAGCTATTTGTTCGAGCTGAAAATCTGTTTTTTCAACATAAATGCCAATAAATAACACTAATCGGTTTCATAAAGCAGCCAAGCTCGACACTGCATTACGGACTTAATTACACGATTGTAGGTCGGATTTAAGCCAAAAAATTAAATTAATACATGCGTTAAAACGTAATTTACTTTGACGGACCAGACGCTGATTGATATTTTAATTACCAAAAATGACTGTCGGGTATTGAACAACACAAATTGTACATAAACCATTTCGTTTGATTAATGACAGGAGTTGTACTCGAATTGATGATTTGTTGCTGAATTTTGTACCAAAATAGTTATTTGGTGCCGACTTACCTGTAATAGAATTAGGAGCAAATCTGGGTAGAAAAAATTGACAAGTGAATTTACGATTCCCATTTCCCTACTTATTATCCGGTAGCAGTAAAAACCTTTTACAAAACCCAGAACTTCATTCTATTTAACGGCAGGATAATGGAATCGTAATGAAAGAACAATAACGGAAGATTAGGATGATTTAATGTCTGCTTTATATGGAATAAAAATCGATAACCAAGCTAAAAAAAAAAAAGATTAAAATAATACACCAGCGACTTTATTTAAGATCAGCCGCATCTAAACCCAAAATCTAAAAGCTTTATTTACATATCATTAAAGTGACACGAGCTTCAAAAAAACTCGCTTAATAGAGGGGAAGGCGACATGAACGTCAGATTATGTCTACGCTTATATTCTCAACGGAGGTTAGCAAAAATAATTTTAAAAACCATTTTTATTAAGCCGAGATAACGTCACCAACATAATTATTTTTTCATATCCCTAATCGTTTTATTCGGGTTTTAATCCGTTAATCAGACTGTGCTTTCATACTAAAACAATTCATCTTTTCTTCTAAATTAAGATTTTATTACGTAGTAGTAAATGCAAATGCGCACGAGTGCACTCATCCGCTCCATTAATCCGAGAAATTTATTCCACAAAAAAATAGAGGTAACTAGAATTGCATCCTAGCCAGGATTTGCGAAAACAACACAAAAGTATTCTAATTCTTTTGATATTTAATCCGCTTTCAAAGTTTCAACCAAATAATTTATTCAACATTTTTGTTTCTAGTTGTTGGGATGAAGTCTCAATTAGTTCCATTTAGCCGTTCTGTGAATATTTTTGCTCGAATTAAAATCTCAAAATAAGTTAAATTGGCGTAATTGGCTTTCTATACATCCGGAAGCATAATCCTGAAAAGCCTATTTGATTAATGTCAGCAATGGGAAGGGTGCAAATTTAATTCGGTAAAGATGAATGAATAAATAAAAGCTCTAGTTAGAGACGAATCTGGACGTTAGAAAGGAATTCGCGAAAGTTCTGATGTTATTACATGAATTTTTAGGTACAATAAAAGAACACTAATTAGCTTTGTTTGGGTTAAACTTTTAATCCTGAAAAAATATTGGGGGCTAAAAAACCGGCTAACAATACAAATCTGTGTAAAGAGATCTGACAATCCGGCCTGCATTGTTAATAGACGTCTCGAATTAAAGCCCGTTTAAAAGTTAACGTGGAGATATATCAAAACTGGGAGCTAGTAAAGAGCGTCATCTAGCTATTGTTATCTCCAAAACATATTTTATGTGGAGCATTAATGTGCATCATTTTGATATACGATCGGCCTGCAACGGCAATTTCACTTGTCATGGGAGAAATAGCGTTCTACCAACAATTGACACCAAATGATAACGGTTTCAATAACTAGAATGCAATTAAATTACTCAAAGCTATTCGATCTACAAAGGTCTCATCTGTTTATAAATAAAGACCCCAAACTCAGACTGTATAAACATGCCACAACCCAAACCCATTTAATTAATAAGAAATTTTTTTAACATGAAACGTATTCAATTTTGTTGCCACTGACGGAAGCAAATTTGCGAAAGCTTATTCATATGCACTGTTATGGAAAATTAAGTTGTCATTCATTTTCTTGGACATGGCTGCGAGTGGTCGTACAAACAAGGATTAATTATTTTAGAGGACGATTCCGTTTTTTCTATTTATACCACTCGAGAGCAACGAATCAGATATGTAATTCCTCGTTAAACTCTCATTAATTTTATTCCGTTCAAACCACACTCACACCAAAGCAGAACATTTCATCATTTAAATTACACAGAAGGATAAAAATTAATATGATTACCGCAACCCTCTAATAAAGCAGTTGAAAGATGAAAGCAAAAGAACCAAGGTCATTGTGAAAAGTGCAAAGTAGCTGTCATAGATCAACTAAAACCGCTTTATTAAACGACGCCTTCAACTCATTAGATGTTTCTACTCTAACTTAACACTAGAGAAGTAGATATTTTTAAACCAAAGGACCGATGTTTAAGCCTATCTTGTACATTAAAATCTAAGGTTCAACTGAATACTATCTTAAATCCAAAATAGCTAGTTTTCATAAAGAGGATTCTAGTATAACAGAAATATTTTCAAGCGCAACCAAGAGACTGATTTAACCTTCCGTTTCTTGTTAAATTGTGATTCATATTTCCTTGTTGTTTTCTCCGCTTAACATTTTTCAAATAGTTGTCTCAAACTCACCAAAAAAACAACATAAAATAAGAATCTTCCACACGAGCTCTATATCTGAGTTAAGAACTCATACGATTCTCATTAATTTGTTTGCCGTCGGTTCTCATCCTGATGTAGTTTTTCATTATTTTCAGAAAAAAAGTTTAATAGTCATTGACCGCCCTCCCCCAATTGTGAAAGTTTCTAAATTCCAATTATAAAACTGGTAAAAAAAAGTATTTGAAAATAACATTTTTATACAAAGTCTTTCATTGCACTATTTTTGTACTATTCCTAAAATAACTTCCAAAATACAGAAATCGTTTTTAGTGGACAAGAACCGCAACCGTGAAACAATAAAATCTTAGATATACCTAATAGATATAGCTGTTTCTGTAGAGTTTTAAAATCTTAATATGCAAAATTTCATAATCTAATATAATTAAAAGCTGGAAACAACAAAGACTAGAAGACTCAAATCAACGTTAAAAGATCCTACGACTTAACGTGACAACACACAAAAAATGAAGGCGGTAAGTACTTGGAAAATGTGTCTAAACTCTTCAGAAAGATTAACGAACAAACAGAAACTTTACAACAACGACCAACTGTGGTTGGCAACCATTTATTTTTTATGTATTATAACCTACAGTTACAAAGCAACCGAGAATGAGTATTTAATTTGCAACATGATTTTATGGACAGTCTATAACGCCAATCCATGGAAAATATTCAAAAAATGAGACGTTCTGTTATTCTTTGATATACAATTTCTAGTTCTAACCAACTGTGTTCGATTTGAACAAAACGTAATTACGAGACGCAAAGTATTTAAAGTAAATAACAGTTTCTCTATATGCGGCCGAATTTAACATTCTGTTTGCATACTATGATTGCTTTCAGAAACTCGAAGATATTGAATTTCGGTGAAATCAGTTTGTTTGAGTCTTCAACAATAGAATTTAAGTGTGTCGAGTTTAATTAAAAAGAATTTTCTTAAATTGTGGCAATAAATAACGTCGTGAAGCTCCCTATCAGCGCTTAGTAATTGCCGATGAGTGAGTGATTATTTTTGGAGATTTTCTAATTTGACGAAAAAAGTATGTTTCCCTGAAACTTCAGCAGCTTTTAAATTACCCTCTTGGCTTATTTTTATTGCACACTTCACAGACAATATGTTTATATTCAGCATGTTGGTAACTTGTTCCAAACTTTATTACATTTCGCTACGTGTTTTAAGTTTGAAGCTGTCTTTTTCAGACGCTCTTAACGTGTTTTTTTCGTTAAATTATTTATGGTTAGCAGACTTTGATCAAGAAGGTTTGACTTCATGTCCAGAGGGATGTCTTTAAGTGTTTCTTTTATGATTAGTTTGTTGTTTATGTAAAAGATCTTTCAATCTTGGCTTCTGCTAATTTATTTGCCGCAGTTTAAGCTCGAAGGAATTTATCTCGACTACAAATGTTTAATTTCATTTGCGGTAAAGTACATTAGCTACACGATTTTCCAACACAAATGGCCACTTTACCGAAAAAATATCGCCAATAATTCACGCAATAACACAAATTCACTCCTTGCAAAGATATTGCGCTTATTTACACAACAACAGTTAAATCTTTATTGCCCTTGCAATAATCACTATTTTACAGTCACTAAACTTCAAAATTTGTTAAATGATCATTAGAATACGACAAATTTATGTCTCCATAATTACCTTCAAGGAAAAATTTTTAACATATCTTTTACTTATCTAACTGTACTTTTACTGCTTTTCTGTACACATTAAATTTTATAATTACGATAAAGTCAACAATTCTCCTTTTTCAGATTTAGTTTTCTTTAAGCTAGTTTATTGTTCTGGTTACTTTCATCTCTCAATCTTCAAAGAACCTAATTTCATTTGATACTGTATTTTGCTTATTTGAATTAAAATACAGATACTTTTATGTATACAAAAGGAAGAATAAGTATATGTTTCAAGATGAGTTCAAATAAGCATCTTTTACAAGCTTCTATTGAGACTAAATTGCTTTTATTTTTGCTGTTTGCTTCTTTGTCATATTTTCATGAGGTTCAAGCAAAACATATTTCATTTCAAATTTTATTTCTAATCTTTTTGTTTCACTTACTTTGACGAATGAAACTTTAGCTGTTTCATGTCTCAAGCAAATTAGACGTGTGGTTTACAATTTTTATACCGGATCCTATTTTTACAGTAATTTGCGACCCCTGCCGTCTAAATATTTTTCCTGAACAATAAAATTTCAGAAATAGCTTTTAGAATAAATATTTGTGTTGAAGTTTCAATTAGTAAGAGCTCTGGTGGCTCTTCGCAAAGATTTGGCCATTAGTTTATATTCTCAAACGTAAAGTACATCACATTAGGAGCGGCAGCATGTTATGAGCATTTCTCATGAAAGCGTTCTGTGGAATGGCTCAGTTTCAAGTCCCCTGTTGGCTTCGTTGGAGAGTCAGAATTCTGCGATTTTGCGTCAGGTGAACGCAAATCGTGCAATCCGTCACATTTCTCTCAGAGGACTCCACTTTTGCATAATTAATTACTCTAGTTAGTTTGTGGAAAGCATCTGCAACTACACAATTACCCTCTGAAAACTTTTTCTTTAAGTGGATAATTAGAAAAAATGTGTTTGTGTTAAATCCTGAAAGGTTTGTTCTATTTCGTTGAGGACATAAACATTGAAAGGGATATCGTAAAGGGGAAGCGCAGGTGGTGCATCGGATAATTCTATCCGAAAATCTGTTTGGGAACAAGATAAAGCTGGAGAGCTTTAAATTTTGTCGCAGCAACTTGCTGCAACTTATATGCAGATAACCTGTGGTTGGAGATTAACTGCAGCGAAATGTGAGTTTTGGGAGTAAATACTAAAATTAATTTTCGGAAAAAATCAGGATTTTATGACGTAAATAAAGTTGAAGGAATTTTGTTATTAGTTCATAATCACTTTGCCCCCATAGGAGACGCTCTAAATATCCTAACCTCGAGCTTAGTTCCAACTTACATTCAACTACAATTACTGGTAACTTACGAACACACAGAGGTTCGCTAATGAAAATTTTAACTTACAAAAGCTCACATAATGAGGATATTAAATCTACTTTTGCTGAAGCGAGATTTATAGGCGTCTTCTACCTGTACGCAGAGAGAAAAGCAGGCTAGATTTCGATACTCAATAGAAGGATAACAATTATATTTGCATTTTACTTTGTGTCCCCCCAAACTGTATTTAAAGCACACCACATATTTAAAACAATTTAAATTATCCAACCGCCCTGTATCCTAACAAAGCCTACGAGACTTCAAGCCTGGATGCGAAAATTGTGACGTCACAAATGTGACCAAAGCCAAAGCTGTGAAACATGGAAAGTGAAAATGTCCAATTAAAATCACTTTAAAACTAATAAACAAAATCCAGTAAAACAATAATTATTAATATTAATTAATAATAATTAAAGTACACAATTGCTCAGGAAAAAGAAAAAGGGAGCGATATTTAGTGATGTAAGCTCTTATTTGTAGTAGAACAAAGAAGTTTCCTTTGCATCATATTACAGGCTGACTTTTTTTATTTGTTCTCGCTCGCGATTTCAAAAACAAGCAACACGTTGTAAAAACGATAAGCAACTTTGGAAAAACTACAAATGATCCAAATGAACTATATTGTCATTGTCAACAATATTGAAATAAATTCACAACCTTCTATGCCTTAATTTTGAAAACTAAATGTTAAAAAACAAGCAAGGTATAATGTGTTGCCTATTTTTGGAGTTTCGGTCAGAAGCAAATAAAATAAAGCATCCTGTATACATATTTTTATTATTTTGTTTATTGTATGTATGTATTGCTTTCTTTCTTTCCACCAATAGCTATCAATAACGTCTGGTAGGAGTTACAAATTAGTAACTAATTTTTAAGCGTTTGATAATAATTATAAGTAGCATTAATCCTTGCTGTCTCCTCTCGTGTTTGTTCGCTACTCTAAATAACCTAAAACTTTTGTTGACCAACTTTGCGGTGACGAATGGTAAGAAGACTGTTTTAGATAACGTAAGGCACTACACAGATCAATCTCTAAATATTTCCAAAATAAAAACAGGTTTTTGGTGATGGATAATTTAGTTGGTCAAGAGACCAAAATTCAACAAAAAATTGCTGCAAAAGTCAGGTTTCTAACTTGACTAACGGTGCATTTAGATAATCAGATGAATAATTAAACTGATCAAAGACATTCATGTCTTGCAATTCTATAGAAATTTTTTTTAATGAACACGCGATATATCCCTATAACTAAGTTGTGGAAAGTAGGTTTCCGTTTCTTCAAAAAGTGCGATTCTAAGGGCTTGTCACTTTGTTAAAAGGTGGTTTAAAAAATAAAAAATGGCCTTAATGTTTGACTTAGAATTGGAACAAAGGTTAAAGCTTGTAAACAGACCGCTACGTCTGTTCGTGTAATTTATGCAAGATGTTTTGTCAACAGGGGTCCCTTTTAATGCAAATTTTACTGAATTTTAAGTTAGTCGACTGGTGTCAAGAGAATATATTGACGAACTTTTCTTATCTTAATTAGCCTTATGGCTAAAACTTTCATCACAAAAGTCAAGCCAAATTAAACGATTCTTCGTGTTTTTATTTAGTCACTTTGAAATAAATGTGTTTAAAACAGAATATTAAGCTACTTATGAAATTTAATCGTCACACAGAGAGTAAAGGTAGAGAGGCTGTTTTAGTATAAGTCGTAAATAAATTATTAAGGTTTTTGATGTTTTAATTAGACTGCAGAGTAGTAGGTATAACGAACCTATTTGAATTTGAATTGTGTAGGCTTGGTATAAAAATTGTGAGTGGTTAAAAGGACGTAATTTAGTGGTTACCGGCACTTAAAAGGTATCAGGAGTAAGAGCTTAAACAGCATCAGGAAATTGATATACACTGGCAAGGTGCGACCAAGCACGCTACTTAAAGGGTTTTAGTTAAAGTTATTACATACGCTTGCGTAAGTAAATCGGATTGTTACGAGAACCACATTAGAGGGGTACGCGAGCTTTCGTTTTCTGCGAAAACGTTCTCACATTAACCTGTTTTATAAGTTAATAACATTGCAGAAAATTGCTTTATAAATTTAAATTCAATGAAAGGAACCAGTTAGAATCTACCTGCGCTTTCTTAATTGTACTTTCAGTTTAATATTTGCCACACATTCGCTTATGAAAATGAATGCTCGCTCGAAGCGAACGCCCGAAAATTTATTTTACTTGCAACAAAAGAGAATTACATTCGATTCGCCATTTAAAATATGGCCTGACGGAAGCATAAATACGAACGAATTTTTAAACTCCCACGAAATTTATTGCCAACAGATTGCTAACGATAATAGCAAGACTCGCGACTTTAAATAATAAATGCTACGATGGCAGCACTGAGTGCCTGATTTTGCCCAAATGATCGCACAGGGAGAACCTTAAGGGGGTAAGTGCTGAGATATTAGCCCGGATTCGCCAACATTTGACGCTACCTCAAACCCCCGACACGTGACCGAGATGCAAAATACTGATATTATAAAGTCGCTATGACTAATCGATAAACCACAAACTTTGCCGATTAAAATAAAAATACACATGATCTAATTCTAGCCGACGTTGGCAAGAAATCAAAAATCGTCCAAACTTGCAGCTAATTTTTTTATGAATTTTTCATTCAAGGCTCTTCACTTGACGCTTTAAGCTTGTTTTGTCACACTCGGAACTTTTCTCTAATGATCCGAGGAAAGCTTTTTTAGGACGCTATACACGAACAAACGCCACAAAAGAAAAACACTTCACTTTTATTCATAGGAAAAAAGATAAAACAGTGACAGATACGACATCTATTTCGTGTCTAGCTTATTTACAAATCTAAAATTAAAACTTAAAAATAAACATAACATGATACATGTGAAAAACACCCAAAAAGTCTGCTCTGACATCTGCTTATTTTTAGAAAAAAAAGTCCAACAAAAACTAACAGTTTTCAACACAAACTATATTTGAATACGTGGTATTTGAAAAAATTGCTATTTTGTGAGTTTCGAAGTTGTTGCATTGATTTTATATTCTATAAAATATTTAGTTGAATTTTTAGTGCTCTCAAGTGTGTAATAAGAAAAACTGAAGTATCAATACCGAAGAAAATGATTGATTCTGAAATGTAGAAAATTGCGCAAAATCAAATTTGTGCTTCTGAATTTTAATAGATATTTGAAATATGTAGTCAGATTTTATTGAAACCAAAACTATTTAAAATATGAGAGAAGCGCTAGAATATTTGTACATAAATAACACTAAAAGAAAATCAAATAATTTCCGAAACAAAAATGGTGGATGCGCCGGGACAACTCCGTAAATAACTATTAAATATTCATTTATTTACTCATATTTTTAGTTAAATATTTAAGAGCAAGCTCTACACAAATTCCGATATAGAGAAAACAATGCTAACAATTTTCCCAGTTGCAGCAACATTACAACAGCTAGTACACTTTTTTGTAGAATTATTTTTGTTAAAATAAAGAATTTTTGCACCAAAAATCGATATTTATATAAATAAAAACAAATAAAAAAACAACTTTTAATAGGTAACTAAATAATGAAAAAGTTGCAGTAATTTTTTTTTAGTTTTGCAATAGGTCACCCTTAGGATTATACAGGTGATTCAAAAAGACCGTATCATCACTCGCATGATTGTTAGAACAAAATTAGTTTCAAAAATTTCCTATTAATTTTTCTGAGGTGTATACTAGGGCTGGGCGATAATGGAATTTTGATATCGAATTATCGATACTTTGAAAAATATCGATAATTCGATATATCGATATATCGGATTATCGATATATCGGATTATCGATATATCGAATTATCGATAAATATCGATATATCGGATTATCGATAAATATCGATATATCGGATTCTCGATAAATATCGAATTATCGATATATCGGATTATCGATAAATATCGGATTATCGATAAATATCGAATTATCGATATATCGGATTATCGATAAATATCGTATTATCGATATATCGGATTATCAATATATCGATAAATAAATATCGTTTTATAGGACTATTGATTAGTATTGATATATCGTTATATCGGATTATTGTTAGTTATGACAGGGTAGTCAATTTGGGATAAAAAAAGATTTGTATCTTTTGCGCTTTGTTCATTGTACAATTCAGGTATTTGAGTCGAGCTTTTGTGTTTGGGATTTATGACAGGCACGTGCCTATTTCCAGTTGTAATGTGAAATTCGATTTTATTCAAAAACTAATAATTAAAAAAATTAAATAAAATTACAGATTGATATTCTAATTAATTTTTGATTGATACTTGTAAAAATTAAATCATCAAAATTTTCGCTAAATTACTTTTTTTTTAATTTACAGCCACAAATAAAATGATATGAAAAAAAATAGTTAGGTACAATAATTAAAGTAAATCTTTGTGAAAGTGTACTCTATTTTTTTTAACGTGAAAAATACGTGACTGCCTCAGCAATTCTCCCAATTACTCATGAAATAAAATTAAGACTGCGAAACAGTACTGACCACGATGAAACACAAGTCGATGATTCTGTTACTTTTAGAAAAATTCATTTTTTAGAAAACATAATAAAATTTTTAGATAATAGATATTGATAATCATAGTACGAATTTATACTTGAAGAAGTGTCAGTTGTTTGATCCAAGATTTAAAACCCGTAATTTGACAGAAAATGAAATCCAAGAAGTAAAAATTAGTGTTTTAGATGAATTAGCGAATATAGAAGAACCTGCTGCACAAAATGTTCAAGCTAAAAAAAAGAAAAAATTTGGCTTAAGTGCCATTTTAGGGTCTCGACAAAATGAGCAGTTAAATGAAAACACTATGGAAGACGATATAAATAAATATTTCACTTTTGGCATACTAGATTTAGAGGACGACCCTCTAATTTGGTGGAAAAAAAATGAACATATTTTTCCAAAATTGGCAGTACTGGCAAAAAAATATTTATGCACACAAGCTACGAGTGTGGCTTCCGAGAAAGTTTTTAGTAGAGGTGGGAATGTTATTAATGATCATAAAGCCTCTCTCACGTCTGAACATTCGGAGCAACTAATTTTTTTAGCTCTAAATCATAACTATGTTCCTAAATAATTTTATTTTTTATTATATATTTTATTAAATCCATTTTTCAAATTTATTTTTTAGCAGTTATATTCTTAGTTTAGGTAGTTAAGTAATATGTCACAGAAAGCTCTTTTAGTTTTAATGTATATATGTATTTGTTTCTTGTAAAAAACATCAATATTTTTTTAAATTTTATTTCTAGTAAAGTTTAGTATTTAAAAGTAGGTTTTTTATTTGTAAGATTTCTATTATGTAAGATATTTTATATAGAATTTTATATCTTTGATAAATAATATATATTTTTTACACGAGTATTCTATCATTTTATTTACCTACGTATGTCGGTTACCAATATACCTGGTGTCATAAGTTTTACCTACACCCCCTCTGTTGCATTATTTCTTATTGGGAAAAAAATAAAATAAAAAAAGTAGAGTACACTTTCACAAAGGTTTACTTTAATTGTACCTAACTATTTTTTTCATATCATTTTATTTGTGACTGTAAATTAAAAAAAGTAATTTCGCGAATATTTTGATGACTCAATTTTCAGAAGTAACAATCAAAAATTAATTAGAAAAGCAATCTGTAATTTTATTTTATTTTTTTAATTATTAGTTTTTGAATAAAATCGATTTTCACATGACAACTTGAAATAGGCACGTGCCGGTCCTATCATAAATCCCAAACACAAAAGCTCGACTCAAAGTACCTGAATTATAGACAAAGCGCAAAAGTCACAAATCTCTTTTTATCCTAAATTGACTACCCTGTCATAACCAACTATCGAAAAAAAAGCTTTAATATCAAAATTAAAATTTAAGGAAAACAAAAATTGTTTAAAATAATGTAATAACCCGGACAAATGTAGCATACCGAGATACAGTGGTGATCAAAATTATATAAATTAATTGATAAATTAGTGAATTAAAACCAAAAAACTCCCTACTTAACAAAATAATTTCAAATTTGGACAGGATGAACTTCCACTGCAGATAATATATGTGATTTTTTTCAGAATTTTTGTTCAAATAGAAAGTGCCATTTGGGGGGTGGATGTAAAACTCGGAAGACCCGGTACCAAATTTTGTTATCGATATAATAAATTATCGATAAATATCGGTTCATCGATATATCGGATTATAGATATATCGAATTGTCGATAAATATCGGTTTATCGATATATCGGATTGTCGATAAATATCGATATATCGAATTATCGATAAATATCGATATATCGGATTATCGATAAATATCGATATATCGGATTATCGATAAATATCGATATATCGGATTATCGATAAATATTGATATATCGGATTATCGATAAATATCGATATATCGGATTATCGATAAATATCGAATTATCGATATATCGGATTATCGCTAAATATCGAATTATCGATATATCGGATTATCGATAAATATCGAATTATCGATATATCGATTTATCGATATATCGGATTATCGATATATCGATATTTTTAAAAGTCGATATATCGATATATCGATAAAAATTCCCAGCCCTAGTGTATACGGCTCTTCAAAGACGCTGCTTGAACGTTAGAGTGGTTAATATTATCCTTTTTGACATATTTGATAGGTTTAGCACATAAAAAAGTTGAAATTACTATAAGTATATGGTAGGAAAATATTGTTTCACGCATAAGGTGTATTTAAAGTGTAGTACGGCATTATCTATTTGTGCTAATGTCAAACATTAATATTTAAGAAAAGTCGTAGAAAAATTTTAACAGCATATTTTCGCTTCTGTTAACGTATCACCATACAAGCTTTTTGAATCAGCCTGTATAAAATAATATTTTTTGAGTAAATAAACAAAACTTAATATGCATATAAAATTCGAAAAAAAATTAAATCATTTAGGAATCAATGACACCAGAATTCAAAATCCAAACGCTTACAGCGTCCTGTTTTACCGACTAGTCATTCTCTTTCAATTATTTAACTATTTGTTTTGTATTGTAGAAAGTAAAAAATAGCAATAACCCAACAGGTGCTTAAACTTAATCTGTTTAGAATATCTATTGTTTTTTACTGAATTATGAAGACACAATGAAGGTAAAATTACCAAGCTTAGACAACAACTCACGCGTTAGCGCTATCTAGTATCGTTGGCAGAAGTATCGGCCAGGCATCAAAAGTAAAATTTTAAAAATATAAAAATAAAATAAAAAACAGTTGATTATAAACTGACTTTCATTCCTTTTGTAGCCGTGAGTCTTTTTATTTTTATTGTTATATAATTTTAATAATGTTTTTTTAATGTGCTTGTATGGTATTTATGTTATGTGTTGTTATAATAAATATTATTTTTATTAAAAAGAAGCCCTGGGGTGGCCGGTACTTAATAAATAATTAAATTCGACGGCAGCATCTTTCTTTCTCCAGGTAGATTCTTGTTGATAATTAATAAATTGATAAAAAAAAAAAAATAAGAATGTAATACTATAGTCATTTCCACACAATTTTAATAAATAACAAATTACAAGTGGCAGAACGCTATCGAGATTATAATAATAGGTAATATAACAAGATCTTGATAAATAGTCGACTATTACATTGTCATCAATTTTTCGAGAGTGCACTACTATCAATTTGTCAAGACCAAAATGACATTAATAAATTTGACTTAAAGCCCAAATTCGAACGCACGAAGACTATAGTATAAAATTATTAATGCCATTTTGGTCGAGTCTAAATTGTATACAAAAATTGATTATTGAAATTATTAGTCGCTGAATAACATACAAGTTAATTACAATATTTTTTCGTTTACCGTAAATCATTTTATTTGTTTTCTTCTTCTAAAACTCAATTTGTTAAGTTACTGTATTCATCTTGAAGGTTTCTCGTAACAGGTTAGGCTGTAAAAATGTCGTTTTACTCGCTAGCCTGTAAAGATGTGTAATCCCAAGGTAATACTTGCACAACCTAAATAATTCATAGCAGTTTACTGTCAATTTCTATGTTTTTTTTAATCATTAAGAAACAATTAAAACTTAAGAAAGTAATAGCCTCGCCTTGCGACTCGCTAGCAAATAGTTGTTCCTATTTTCCCCAGCAGAAACACTTTTACCGTGCTGGTAACGTTAAATACTATTATCATTAGGTAAAAATATTCTTTTGGAATTTTAAAATCATTCATAAATGTAATAAAATCATGCAATAATAAAGTACATCAATGAGTGGTCTTTGCAAAATGTTGTTTAGAGTAAATGATCAACAGAAAAATGTCTATTTTATTAATACCATAAAAAAATGCTTTATAGCCTAAAAGACTAATTTCAAGTTGAGATACTACCCGTAGTATCGCAAATTTTAACACTTTTCCGTAGCAACAACCCCCAATTTTATTAATTTTCCATGAAACCAACGATACTACCGGTATTATCTCAACTTAAAATTATGCCATAAAACTGTAAAAAAACTGCCAATTTATAATTCAAATAGGCAAACAAACAAAATTTAACTAGTGATTTTTTTAAAGCATAAAATTTATTATAGAGCAAAGCTAAAAAATTTAGACTAGTTTATTACTCAAGTGTCTTATATCTTAAGTAAAAAAATTAAAAATACCGCCGTCTAGAGTAGTGACTAATGACTGATTCTACGCCGTTCGCTAAAATTTTTCAGTAGAGCTTGCCCCTAAGTATAACATTCTCAGACAATAAAATTTATTTTTAAAACTATGTGTTTATTTTCCGTTTCCTGCATGCATTCCACGCCGCAGAAGCATATTTCCGTGCCTCTTTTCCATTTGCACTTAAGCAAACCGTATGTAAAAAAATGTAAACATCATAAATCCGTCCAGCAATTCGTGATGGGCAAATTAAATTCGGCACGTCATTTGGTCTGAAAAACGTGATCCTCGTATAATGATTTGTTTGTGAAATATAGCGCAAGAAAGGAGGAAGTGAAAGGGTCAGCGTGTAATTTAGGGTGTTATTGTTCAAGGGCGGTAAGTAATGAACAAAGCGAAGAGTGCCAGGTATCGGTCATTAACTATAGCCCAATTAGTTAGACTGGCTTTGTGTCGGGATGAAAAGCGCGAGTGAGTAATTGCTGGCAATATTGCTGCGTGCATTTAAAGCCCGGTTTAGATCGGTTCCAAGCGGAGATTCTTTCATCGATACTAGAAGCGATTTATTGGTACAAGCATTTTTCGCTGTATTGAGACATTCGCGAGAGAAGCGGACACGAAAAATGTTTTTAGAGGGAATTAAGCCCACATTCAAATAGGTCAAAAACAAGGTTTACAAGTGGTTGAAAAATAACTTTGCTATTTAAACCAATAAACAAAACAAACATTAATTTGTTTCAAATGTTTACTAAATAATTATCAATCGATAAATTGGGTGAAATTTTGTGATGCAAAATTAATTCCGTTATCAAAAATGTGGATTTGCAAATCAATGACTTTCAGGTCAGGTTTGCCACTAAATTAAAATTGTAATAAAAGTGGTGCAAACCTGATTAATTTATTCGACTCAGTTGCAATAAAATCTGGAAGTGCTTCGAAATATAAATTTCATTGAATCAATGTGTGATTTTTGATAAATTATTTGTGAAAAATAAAAATTGTTCGAGGAAAAATATGATGGATTGGAAAAATAGTTTCAAAAACAGACATTAAAAAGAGTTTAATAAATCATTTTTAATTTACACACAAATGGTAGATGCGCCAGGATAAAACATAAATACCCCAGAGTTTTACAAAATTTTGGTTTCAAACAACTGTAAAAAAGTGATAAATATTTTTGACCAGGTAATTACAGCAAAAACATAATATTGTATAATTAATTTCAGTGCAGTGATAAAAATGGTGGATGCGCCGGGTTAGAGAAAACAAATCCTACTTTAATTAAATTTCCTCGTAACAAACACATTATTTTTAGAAAAACAATCGTAGATAATAATAAAAATTCAAGCAATTGCAGTTAAACAAGTAATAATAAAACTTAAAAGCTTCCTAAAAGCAACATTTGTAATATTACCTGCAAATGCTAACAACAAAGTGAAATAACAAAATGTAATATTACAACTAATCACAAAATTGTCGACACTCGAAATGTAAAATTTTAACTTGCAAGCAATTATAGTAGTAAAAGCAGATGAGCAAAAAATTCAATTACAAATTGCATTACGAGAATAATGTACATTTTAAAAATTTGTTCTAATTTAGTGTGTAGGGCAAATTATAATTTTTAATTATAATTTTTTTAATTTTAATAATTATAATTAATTTCACAAATTATCACAATATCAGATTTCACAAAATTACACACCAAAAAAATTTTCCGGATAAAGTTTCGTCATTTTCCGCTAGATAAAATTCCATTAATTATTTTAAATGAGTATTATAATTATTATATATGAATTTATAAATGTAGCCTTAGGATTCTACTCAGCAAATAGTAGTTGTCTCATTTTTAATTTTTTAGAGTAATAATTGTTATCTATTCTCCACCTTTAATTTGTACACATTTAAGCTGATACGAAAAACCATAGAGCATCGAAATTTACACAAGTATTGACGCAACAACATTAGAATCCCAAACCTCAGAATTTGCACGGGTACTGAAACAATATCTTGGCCGTTCCAGAAAAGCCAAGAATTCCTTAAAATTTACATAGGTAGACTTGGTGCAGAATCTCGTAAGCCGCGATAAAAAGATGCGCAATAGATTCACTCGGTAGTGGGAGTTCGTTTTTTCGTGTTATTGTTTTAACTAAAAATGTCGACTCGCATACTATCAGTTAGTTCTCGACTTTCGTTGTTTACTGACTGCTTCGCTGCGCCTTTTAGTTTTTTCTTTTGTTTAATCGCTCTCCTAACTATTATTTTTAAACCATTTGTTCTTTATTATGAATTAAAAATATAAACCAATGTTTTCAGAAAAGAATTGTGCTTACTCGGCCAAAACGATTGTAACCGAGCTCCTAGGTTTTCAAACTTTAGACTCCTCCTTTGCGCATCTCGCAGCTCATAAGATTCTGTACCATCTCTAGTAAGCAGTTGAAGCAACAACAGCAAGTGTTCAACTCGACAATTATTATCGTTTCGTATCGTGACTGCAGTACTTACTCAGGTCCAGCCAAAAGTTGCCGTAATATTAACGTTTTGTACTTCAAAAAGCTGAACATCAAAGAAATCTCAATTCGACGTTCTGTTTATAGCATTAATTTTTTGCTTTTACACAGTTTTAGGAGTAGAAATTGGAAAGACTGAATATCGGTCGTTATAAAGTTTCAGTATGTTCGTACTGTCTTTTGGAGAATTCTAACCACGTTAAGTTATAGGAAATTTTTGCTAGCTATATGAGTACATAGAGGTAGGTATTGTTTTTCGAATAAAAAATTTAGACTTGTTTTTCTTTTACCTTTTAGGCAACAATTGGCATAATAACAATTGTGTTTATTAATATGATCTTTATTTGTCAACCGTAACCTTTAGTTGTACTAAGCAAACTCCACTGTTGGCATTATACCGTAACGAAATAGACGCACACGCAAGCTTCTATGCTTTTAAAATTTGAGTTTCTTATAGTTTTTCGCTTAAGTGCTATTGTTTAAATAAATTACAAAGCAAGAAATACAGAAAAGTAGACTATCGTTTCTTGGAACAATTTCTCTGGGATGTCTATTATTCTATTCAACTGACTGTAGTAGAGTAGCTTCCCAGAAACAAACTGTTAAGATAATATTAAGTTCTTTCCCCTAATACAGATTTTAGTCCTTTCAGGTTCAGCACTGCCTAGAATCTGGAAAAGAGCAGAGGTCACAATCCCTAAATCCCATAAAGGCTAGTATTGTTGTAGAAAAAATATGTATCTTTTAATATCTAGCGTTTTTTAATTTACATAAATTCACAAAGCGTTTTGTAATAATAAATGTACATTTTCTATTGAACACGTAATTAAGTTACCACTGCATTAAAACCTATAATGACAAATGAGTGCAACCAATAAAAATAATAATGGTAGGACAAAATGGTATAGACAATTGATTCCATAGTGTATTTGAAACTGGTAAATAAAAGATTCTTTGTAAATTATAAATAAAATTCAACCCAATGGCCCATACAAATATTTTATTGAAAATAGTGAATCGTTTCAAACAATTATAACAATGAAACTGGCTCGAACCGTATTAATACTCGTACAAATAAAATGCCCGAACTTTGCTTTCCAAATTATCCAATCGAATGCACTGCATCCAATATTTGATAAGACATAAAAAACTCTAGTATAGCCCCAGTTCATTTAATATGCCATTTCCATAAACATTGAATCAATGGCCGGTCCCTCCATACCAATTTCTCGTAATTGAGTCATGACGTATGGTGGCAAAGTGAAGAAACCCTTCACCTTCCTCTCATAACTTTGGTTATTTTACTGTTTGCGTGCTAACATTGTATACAGAAGTTAGCGAGTTGCATTAAACTTTTACAATACACACGTTTGTACGTGAACCAAATATTATCCACTTGGCTGGTTCTCTGCTAAACAATAAATATCGAGCTTTATATGCCCAAAAGTATTGTTCTGGTCAGACTTTACTTAAAACAGGTGCTAGTTAGTTTCTTCCAACAATGGACTTTCAACTCGTGATTGTTACGCATGGATGATTATAGCTTCATTGAGTGCATAGAGCCCTTGCACTTCTAGTTTATTTACACTGATTTCATCGCAAATTTAATCAGCTCTCGCATGGACGCTTCGGGTTTGTCATCGTTACAACTAGGAAATCGATTCTTCCGCTGAAACGAGTGAAATTGTCGCGATTCATTATTGGATCTACGAGAGAGCTTCTTTGCGATATGAGCTTGTTATCAGACACATGGAGATAAGTGGAATGATATTAATTTAAAGAAAAAATGACAGCTTTCAAAAGCTCGTCAGAGAAGGAAAAAGTGTGATACGCATCAAGAAACGAGAATTTAACGTATCACAGTTTTTGCCGCCGAAAAATGTAATTGGAAATAACTCTAGATTCGTCAAAATAGTGTATCTACAGCCTCGTTTCAAGATTTACATATAAATTGAAACCCACACGAAACTAAAAAAAAACTTGATTCGAGAGAATTATTGATGAATGGCCACCGCACAATCCAAGCCTAATCTATTTCGCGCGGAAAAATACACGATTTTTTCCAGTTATAAATAGACATAGCACAATAATGAGCATCTGCTTTCAATCTCAGGTTATTACAAGAGTGATTTGTCAACTGTGACACTGGGATTTAGCTCAACTGATTAAAAAGCAATTAAACAGATCATGAAACATGCAGAGCGATTTCAACGAATTTGCAAAATTCTCAAACTATAAAATCAAAGATACATATTGTTCGTTCGCTTGATATCCACATCGTCGGCGCCATTTTCAACAAAAGTCTCTACTATTTTAAGCAATTTTTCATGTGTTCGATACTAACCACATATATAGAAAACTTACCGAATAAATCAATAAGAATCAATAAAAATAATTTTACTTGACTGAGATGAAGCCGCAGCGACATCTTAAAACAGCGCTAATAGATATGAAAAAATAGTGAAAAAAAAAAGAAAAAAAAAGAAAAATACCATCCTCAACGATTCGATAAAAACAACTACTCCACGAATACAAATCCCTATTCATAAAAGCTGGTCGCAGCAGCTAATACGCTAAAAACGAGCGTAAGCGTCTGACAGTTCAAAATAACGACAAGCCCGAGCAATCAGACACACCAGTAAACTGTAGACCGGTTTCAGAAATGTTGCCCAATCATTGGTGCAGCGTAAGTTAATGCCGCAAAGTCACTTATGTTCAGTGACAAGACGATTTACACGAGTGTGATAAAGCCGCACTGACATATCCACAGGTACAAAGAATTGGTGAATACGTTAGACGGCAAATCGTCAGTCATTCGAAAACAATACCAGAAGCACCAGAATATGCTGCGCTGATAATAAGGTAACAACCCCGAAACCCATTGCCAGTTTCCTAGTTGTTGTGTCTAATTAGTATTCTTATCTATTTCGAAAACATTTCTCGAAAATATGTTGACTAAAAATAAAAATAACGCTTCTAGACAAATTAAAATTTCCAATTTTGCTAAAAAACTAAGTAAACCAAAAGTGGTAAAAGTAAAAGTAAATTTATATCACTGCATCAAATTACGAGTTAGATCCAGACACCATAAACCATAACGAATTCCAATTCACAACTAGTACAAGTTATAAAAGTGTATAAAGTTTTTATATTGTAAAATGTTAACAACACTGTTTTGAGTAAAAACTTTTAACATCGTATATATCTAGATCTATATGTTCATAAACAGTGTTGTCATACATCGTGTATTCTAAAACTAAATTTTAAAATGTTAAAAAAAAACTTTTACATCGTATATATCTGTAAAGTCCTCAGAACTCAGAAACATATATCGTGCTTACGACTTAATCCGGTATTAAACTTTCACTAATTTTTATGAAATTCGAACCGCAAACCATCATGTCTAGACCCCAATAAAAGGAGGTAAACAGATTTCGTCATTGCTGGGCCAGGCTCAGCACGTGCTAAGCATGAGTGTGGTCATAAATTTATTAGAGAATCAAAGCCATAAAAGGTTGTAAACAAGATATATATTTCTGAAAATTTTATAAGACAAATTTAGTTTTTTAGCATCGTTTCAACAAGATTTATCACCTGTTAAAATCTTTAACATTACTTAAAAAACACCCAGTATATCTCAAGTCAAGTTTTGATTTCAGTAGGTGTTCTTACTATATTGCATGCCCTGATCTCAGTAGTTCCACAGATTTTCCCCTATCACATCAGATTTCTTTACAACATAAAAAATAAATTTTTATATGAATTTTTAAGAGTAAAATTAGTTATTAATGAAACAAAATAAATTAACAATTACAACTAAAGTGCTCATTTTTTTATATACTTTAGTTATTTCAAGATGTTTTGGCATGATATCATGTTCATTTTTCCATAAAACTACAGCCTAGCCCTAGAGAAATAATTTTTTTGGCCTTGACAATTGAAAACAATCACTTTACAGTTGTTTATACTTAAGTTAAAGAGAGAACTTTACGCACGGTGCGGTAAAAAACCAAGATCTCACTGATGCATTACACAATTAAAAAAAAAACTCGTAAATATTGCTTACAATAATTAAGTTTATATACTCTAATGTAGTTACCATTAGAGAACATCTTTGAAGAATTCCGACAATTACACTGACATTAATAACATAGTCATAATTGTCAAAACCAACATATAAATAAAATGCCTTTTATTTTATATTTGGTTAAAATTTGTACACGACCAAAAAGCTAAATACATCTTTGGTGTGTAATTAAAATGTTGCAGCCTTCAAGCCAATAAGGCTTCAACGTGCTTTTAGGCTGCAAATATCTATTTTAATTACATCACTACTGTATAGTATTTTTTAAGAAAATAAGAATTTGACTAAAGCAATAAATTATTGTTAACAAAGCAGGCGTATTTAAGCTGTTACCACCTACTGATGAGTTTAAACTCGAAGCAATAAATGGCCTCAGACAACGGCATTCACAAATCAGCCATTAGACTAAAATTCCTACCTCATCTTTGTAAAATAGTGTCATAAATTAAAAATTTATTGACGTAAGTACTAATAGTCTAATTACGCTTTCTTTGTTAAATAATTTATGACTTAAATAAAATTCTCATTTTCTGTTATAAGAACAAAAATTTGATGAATCAGAGTAAGCTATAGTCTGTCATATTTTTGATAGTTTTGCTCAAACAGTCAAAGGACACAAAGGTAACTTTAATTCAACCATTCTCGTTCTCATGTATTTAACTTGTATTTAGAACATCATTTTTTTTTGACCAGTAGTAGGTAACTAACCACCAGTTTCACATTCCATGGGCATTGGTATTGCATCTCCATAGATATTTTTAATAATTTAGTGAAAATATTCTCTCTTTTTTAAAAATCGAATTTTCTATCTATACTAAGATTTCAAATTGTAGAACTTATTTTACATCGTTGCTACATTTTTAAGGTCAAGTTGTTTGTAGTTAGCCAGAAAATTATGTATTACTTATCCAAATTTTGTAGGTATTTGAAAATTGCGTGTCCCCTAGACCTAACTTGAGTCGCACTGATAAAACTCGTCGTGTAAGTAAAAAAATGGTTTCTTTGCCTGTTTTCTGCGTTACAATTTTGTCAAATAATACACCATTTTTAAATGAAACATAAGCTTAAAGTTCAATATTAATAATTTTTACTTTAAACTTCTTGTCATTCAGAAAAGTTCAAAAAAAGGGCCAATAAAAATCTCTTTTTTTTGAGTTCTTTAACTAAAAGTAAAGAAACTTTTTAACCTAAATGCTTAAAACAGTATTCACTCTTATTCAGACACTTGTTGAATTGCTTCATTAAGCCTAATTTAATATGAGGTGAAGATAACCAAAAAATTAATGTTATAAATTATTGTATACTTTTAATGTTAAATATAACCTGGTTAATTTAGAAACTGGTGCCTTCTACCAAGAACTGTGAACTCATAATAAATAGGTATCGCGTGTTCAGTTAAAAAGATCATAAAGTTAGCTTTAGATTTGTCAAAAATTTTTAAAGCATTACTGAGATGCTGTTCCAAACACAAAATACACGAAGATATCCTAAAAGAACTGGTAATTGGTGACAAAGTTTAACACCGCTAACAAATTTCACACTTGGCACTAGTCAAACATTTTAGGTTACATTATTATCACATCGCGTTTTCAACCCATTTTTTTCTAAGATAATTCGAAAGGTAGCGTGTTGAACTATTCAATTAAACACGCGTTATAATAATTTTATATTTTAATTTCTTGAAAAACCTGATGTAATACGACAAAACTATTAAAAGATCCATTATAAGCGCAACCAAATCTATAACAAGTCTGAGAATTATTACCATTTGTATAGATAGGATTAAAGACTTCTTACAATTATTTCTTTTTACGTAAACAAAATTGGAGAACCCTTTACTATCTCTATTATCAATTATAATCTGGTGGACCAATTATTGAATAACCTAAACTATTATCCTATATCACCTTTCTAACTTTTTGTAATACCACAGATATTTTTAATAACTTTTTTACTATTTGGCAATGACAGTTACTGTCTGGCAATGCCACTTATTCTCTGGCGATGACAGTAAAAATTAGCAATAATAAAAAAAAATATCTAGGTTTCTAACAATTAATAAAAAATTCTGCCAACAAAAAAAGTAAATTCATTACTTTGAAAAATCATCAGACTCACTAAGAGCTCGGTAAATAATTTCATAATTTTGGATAATTTTGAGAGTTTGTTGACCTTCGGTCTCTAAGCTTTGATGCGATTATCTGCCCCGAAAATAATCCCCAAATGGCATAAACACGTTTCAATGTTGTCGTGTTTACTTAGAAAACTATTGGTTTTGGTGCTGTTACGTAAAACGAGCAATTGAGTTGTGTTTATTCCCAATAATAATTCACTGTGAACCTTCTTTAGCCAAACTTCCAATTTGGGATAATTCGTTTATTAATTTAGTGTCGTTCGTGGCTGTCGAAAGTGTTATTTAGAGCATCAAAACGAAACCACTCTGAAGCAATAACAGAAAAACAAAAGCATTTTCGGTACATTGGCGCTCAATCAATCGAGAAATAGGTAGTGTCCGAAGTTTAGGAAAGTCGGAATTAAATCAGTCTTTCGACCGCAGTGTCAATCCAATAAAACAAGACTGTAATAAAAGCTTTTATCTTCTTATCGGGCAGTCATATGCATGATGGCAACAGATTGCCGACAAGAGATCGATAACGATATATGACTCTCGAAATTTATGACGGAAGTTTTCCCACTCTACCCGAATCCATCATCTCGACGACAGGGAGTTTTCGAAAAGAAACTCGAGGTTAATTATTCAGATCCTCTAGGTATTTGGGGCTTTTTCATACTTGTCGAATAGTTGGATTGAGTAAAATTACACAACAACTTGGGGCAATAGAAAATTAAATTTTCCGCGTGGCTTAAAGGCAGAAAGAGGATTCCTGGTGATAGGATTTAGTTTCAAACATGCGTTTTCAGGACCCCAACAAAAAAGATTTTAAAAATCCAAGCACGTTTCTTGCATGTATTTAATCAAAACTAATTAAAAGTTGGCCTAAATAAAAATTTCATGTCTGGAAAAATCTCCCAAGGGAGTGATAGTTCAGGTATTAGTCTCGCCAGCTTAGTGAAACGAGTACCTGCTGTGTGGAATATTAAATTTTCAGTCACATCGTTTAAAAAAAAAGCTGATCGCAAAATAATGTCATTTCATAAATGTCGCGAAAGCAACAAAATCAGGCGCTGATCTAAACTTTCAAAGAGATTTTCAACAAGGTGTCATATAAAGTAGATCGTCATTTAGAATTTCAGAGCTTAGAGTAGACGAAGCGAAACGAATTAAGCTCCGATTCGTTTCCTTCAAGCTTTCCCACTCGATATTTAAAAAACTTTGAGGATTGCGAAAAGTCAAAGTAGTTTGGTGGCTTTGCAATAAAAAAACGGGAAAGATATTTACTCTCTTTTATTCCCCTGATATACATATTTTTTGTATTTGTAAACAGGCGAAAGAAATGCAATTTCCTTCTTCGAATTTTGATTAAAATTGCCCCTTTTCTTTGCGATGCTAAAAACAAATTTTACAAATTGATAAATCCCAAAGTTCACGAGGAAGTGTTCTCCAAGTTAAAAGAACGTATAAATAATTGAACAGTACTCATTTACTTAACCGGAGGGTTGTGTCGAATAAATTTACATTTGATCAATACATCAAAACAGCGACACCGAAAACATTTTAAATTTTCACTCAAACAAATAGTACGTAATTCGCTTTATTATAAACAACGTGTTGAACCGTTCCATTCATGAGAAAATTACGAAACAAAAGCTGATACAATATCTACACACAAAAAGCTTTGTTTCAGCAAAACCAAAATCTGTAAAAAACTTTTGATTTCGTGTTGAAACAAATTTTTCAAAAACTATTACAGTAAAACCTCAATATTCACGAGAGTTCCGTTCCAAGTTATGGTCGCAGATGTCAAATCTGCCTATTATTGTTATTATACAACAATCATGTGAACTAATACAGAAAAAAAAACCAAATTTCTTGACAATTTCAAGTTGACAAAATATAAAAATTCGATGGAAGCATCCTTTTTTCTCAAAGTGAGATGTTTTAATGTATATGATAAAAAAATTAAAAATCTAAATCAATCCCACAAGTTTAATCCAATAATTTCTTACATAAAAGTGGAAGAGCGCTTTCGGGAGTAGATATCTCTCATCAAGGTCTAAATAATGACGTAAAAAAAATTATAAAAAATTTAAAAAAATTAGAAACAACTCACCAAACTTTTGTCAATAATAAAGAATAAAAATGTATACTAAAAATAAAATAAATCATATCAACATGTTTTACAAAAAATAACAATTTATCGTATTTATACTATTAAAAAGTGGCAAAGTATCTACCTCCACGTACTCATAATTTTTATGCACATACAACAATTTTTTTTATGAATTCTACGTCACGCCTGTTGAATCAATTCAGTTAATTCAAGCTTTGAAGCTTCCTCCCTCCTTTTTAAATCTAGCGATTTCACTCTCGGTTATGCAAAAAGATGATACTTGGCATTTTATGTCATATTTAGTAGATATGAGCGAAAGAAAAAACCAGCGAGCATTTTGCGAAACAAAAAATATAACTAGCAAAAGGTGTTCCAATCGAACACAACGTCAGGAAGCTGTATACCGGTTTCGAGATATTTGCCCCTCATCAGTTCATGAGTTTGCCCCATCACTCGCTATCTTCAGCAATCTCCGTTAGATGGCACTTTGTGTCTGTCTACACAACTACTAAAAATGTAACTTTTTTTCTTCTTTGTCCACACATTTTTTTTCAAATTCTAATACTTACATAAATATTAACTATTACAACTCTTACTACAATTTTCTTTTATTTTAACATAAAAATGAGGTTTGTCCATTTAACATTATTCATTGCTGTCAACTTAATTGAAAGAAATAATAAAATTAATAAAATAATAAATAAAAAAAATAAAGAAAAGGAATGTTCATGTAAAATTTTGTAATAAATAGGCTATAAATAATTGTGTTATGTTCCAAAAATGTAGTTAACAGCAGTTACAGTAAGAACAATTTAAATTCTGACAGTTTAGGACTTTTTATGATTTTCAATGACACATAAATCTTAGACATGTCTACTATACAATATCTGCTCATTTTCTCGCAGCCAACTAAAATTCCATGAATTTTATTCGTCCTAAATTTTATATACATATGTATCTTCTTTAAAAAGCGGGGTATAATTTAAAATTTTCATTGTCAATTTGCAAGATCAACCAATAAGAAATAGATATTTGAATTATAAATAGATATATAAATAAAAAACAGGTTACAGCTATATTTTGATCATATAAAATGTCACTTATTCCAATTACATTAGAATTAGTTACGTACAAGCTTAGCTAAGATTTTGTTAAATGGTCCCGATTAATACCCCTGTTCAGCATTCTGTTTAGCATATTTCCGCAAATTTGTGTTAACCACTAGTTTTATATTGTACTATAAACTATAGAATAATTATTCGTGCTGTGACATATAGTTTATATCTCGTAACCTTCGTGTTCATTAGTTGCCATTACTAAAAGCGCCAAATTCAAAAATGTACCAAGGTTTCATTTAAAAAACTTCTGTATTATGTATCTCAAAAACAATAAACATTGGAATAGAGAATTTTCTTAGGTAATTAATATCATTTAAAGAAATATTATTACCAGATGAGATTTCTAAAAAACATCTCAAAAACAGTCCTGTTTATGCAGTTTATAATTTTGTTTACGCAGTTTTAATATCTTATTTGTCTAAAGAAAACAACAGATAAAAGCGTCAGACGAGAAGAAGTGTAAATTATTTAATATTTGACATAATCATGATAATTTAAAAAGGAAGTGGTGGCCAATGTTAAATTCACAATTGTTAATCTACTGTATTTGCAAAATTTCTTGAAATGTTATAACGAAAACAGAAACGAATAGAAAGAAGTTCCGGAGTAATATCGGAACAAAGTCCACCGAGACTAAACTGAAGCAAATAAAAATTTCATTTCTTAACATAAATTTAATCTAGTTCCCTGCATATCCTAGACAGACATTAATTAACTTTTATCAAAACATCCACTTTGTATAAATATTGAACGGAGTCTGAAACAATAACACAGGTAAAATGATTAATTGTGTTCTTAGACGTCTGTTGTTCTAATCAGATGAAGCACCTAAAGCTGCATTTGCATCTCGATTTCAATTTGAACGTGAGTAAATGTTATCACGACTTGACACATTTCCTACAAAACTACAGTCATTTTCGAATTATAAATACATTAAGTATTTAGAAATGTTGAGTTGGAAGTAGTGTCTTATTGAAAATTGATTAGAAACGTGTTTCTACGTGAATAAATAAGCAGCAAGTGGTGAAGAGCATTTGTTGGGTATTTGTTAGTCGAGTGTTTAGCAGCAGGAGCATCGGGGTAAAACGTCTTGGGATCAGCGATAGAAGCGGATGTAGCGTGGCATACGAGCCAATAAAATTCAAAACCAATCTGGCCCAAGACAGATATATGCAAACGCAAGGCCCAACGTCTAAATCAGGCGACTGTGAGGCTTGTGTATTCGACCATAGAATCGGTCCATGCAAAATGTAAACAAGATTCCACGCCGGAGATTGTGACAGTAAAAACTTGCAAATCTCGATCAAATTGGATTCTCCCAAAGGTAAAACAAGTGGAAGTTATTACTTTGTAAATTCAGAACATCATCGAGCAAGATTAAAATCTTTGCGAGAAAAATTGATTAAAATTCGACCACAGCTGCAACATAAAAATCGTGATATTAAGAATTTTTCATACTAGCTCGCATATTTATGATACTTTCAAAGTTTTCAAACAATGCAAGTTTAAATTATCTTCCTGATAAAGTTCGTTGTAAATTTGAACTTTGTTTTAATCTTTTAATCCTCAAACATTAAGAGAACCACCTTGTAACATCGTAAAAATTAAATTGATCAAAAGTGAGTAAAATTCTGAGTTCCTTAAAACGTTCAGATAAAGATTCAATCCAATATAAAATTATTAGTGCGAATAAATGAAGTAGGAACATTGAAGAATTAGGAATGATTCCCTCAGGATATAACCAGCATACGACTCCTGAATTTCTAAATAGAATAGGTACAAAAGAATTCAATTCACTTGTCTGTCTCTAATGCGAAATTATACCTCGTCTCAAGACGTACCTTTAGGATTAATCAAATCATGAAATTCACTCTTCTCTCATCAATAATAATCGAGTTCCCTCCAAACTTTGATAATAATATTTTTAACAAGAGAATTTCCACAGAGAACTCTCGTGTGATGAAATACATTTCACGGCTAATTTAAAGGATAAATAAGCAGCGACCCACATAAATTCCTGATATTTGTTTTGTCGTCATGAAAGCTGCTAAAATGAATAGGCCACATCGGAGATCCCGAATTTTAGTTTGAATGGGATTTGATTGTGGCATGTCATGAATAATGCTCCTTTGATTAGCCTCCGCGGATTTTATTGATTGCAAGCAAACTTTAAAAAAGTCACCAAACTTACTTCTCGCCATTTGACGCCTAGTCAACCGGGAATATGTAAAACCGTTAATATTTTATATCCGACCGAATCGATGTATAAATCTACCGGATAAAAATGAAATTATTCATACTTCACGCCGACTTTGTTCCAATAAATCGGCCAACTTTGAACGGTTTACGAACTAAAGAGGAAGCTACGAGCTCATAGAGGAAATTCAACTGCATTATATCGATTTGTAATTATTTTAATACCACACAAAATATTTCCCTATTTACACTTCTGGCAAGTTCTTGCCACTCAATTACAGTTTAAGACGATAGTTTCAAAGTCTAGGTACCTCAATGAATTTCAATAAGCACTGCAAGCCTAAAGTAAAAAGACAGCTTGGGGTGTTTGCACAAGTTCGGCTTTGGCCCCCAGCTACCCGCTGTGTTGTAATTGTATAACTGGTTAGATTTATTCTTATAACTCGATAGAAAGTTTGTTTGTTGCCTGGCTTTAATAAAACTCACAATACAATCAAGCATTTTTCTCTGCTTTGACTTGAATGATTCCGGAAATAAATGCCGTTAAGCACAAACTTACTTTGAATTCATGCAAATCCAATTCTTTGAGGTTTGAGACAAGACTCCATTCCAATTGTCTAACGTATATCTTCCACGGGAAATGAGCAAGAAAATTTATAGCCAATTCTGATTTGCTGAATCAATTTCATTAGAAACTGCATTTTCTATTACACATATTTCAGCTCAGTTTAACTAAAATTCAGAAATTTCCGGCAAAATCAAGGGCACGTCGCACACTTTGTCAACTCTTGCTTTGCATTCCGGGATGTTTCAACGGAAATGTTCCTTAAACTTTCAGCTAATACTTCCGAACGCATCTTTTAGTAAAAACCTTACACTTTTTTTTTTCAAAGCTGATATTTCAAAATCTGCTTTGATGTCATAGTAAAACTGCTAAATATTTTTCATCATTACAAAACTTCATCACTACACTGCAGGGAATGTTTGGTTTCATCTTAATCAAGCGAGATATGTTTTCCGGTTTAAATTCGACGGCATTAATTAAAACAACGAAGAGATAAATGCACATTGCATTTATTCATTAAAACATTAAATAGAACCCGCACATCTGCCAAATTGATAATTTGCTAATTACTTTACCACAAAAAATTCGTCAACACACAATTTTAAATTAGTCGCAAATATTTAAACAGCTAGAGTTTTGTTCAAAATAGAACCACGAACCATCGCACCGTGAGAAACAAAAATCTGCTGCAAGCTCTAGTGTGTCGTTTATACCTACAGGCTGGCCAAACGAAAACGAGACAGAGGCTATAACTCTCAGACAAAAAAGTTGGTCCATTTTGTTTGGACGGAGGACAGCTTTTGGCATAAATTTAACAATTTTGTGTGCAAACACCTAAGCGGGCGATGAATCCCTTTAAAAATTTTAAATCGGCAGGGAGATCAAGTTGCACATCTTTCAACTTTCAAAAGTAGACCACCACTGTGTACAGAATTGAAAGGGCTTTCCAACGATGTGCAACTCGACCCCCCGTCCTATTTAAAATTTTTGAAGGGATGCATCCCCCGCCTAGAGGTTTGCACATAAAATTGTTAAATTTATGCCAAAAGCTGTCCTCCTTCCAAACGAAAAAAACCTGTCTCTGCGTTTCTTCGAGAACTTATTTTTTGAGAGTTATAGCCGCTGTTTCGTTTTTGTTTGGCTACCCTGTATATATTTCTTCTCGATTAGTAAAACCGCATAAAGCCAACTCTAATTCAACACATTCTAGTTCTCACCGTATATATAAAGGTTGTCTACATTTGGAAGAATTTTATGGTTTTGACTTACAAACTAGTTTATGAGGAATTAATTAAGGGTGGTTGTAAAAATAAGCGAACCCTATTGTTACTGAAAGAACCAGCTGGTCCGTCAAAAGAAACAAACAAACAGAACCGTATTCAAGCTTCTCGGGTGCCACGCGCCGGACCTTTACAATCCACTTAAAATTCAGGGGCTAAGATTTCTTTATCTGTAAGAGACCAAAAAGTTAATTTCTCTATTCTTCATAAAATTCCAGTCAACCGTTTATTTGTGGGATATAAGTGTTGGCCTATGTTAAAGAAAGAGTCTGAGAGAAAAAGCAGTGAAGTGCGTCACCGGTAAAACAAAAGAAGTGTTCAATTTTTTCTCATCTTTAAGCGTTTCTAAGGTCTAACCCATTAGAGATAAAAATATTGCCTTTTTTACATAAAATTTCATTCACTACAATTTGTTCTTTTAACCGTTTGCGTAGCGATTTGAGGCAAAGCCAACGCTGTGCAACTTTCAAACATTTGAATATATTACAGAAGTTTCTTTGTTATTTTTTAATAGAAATGACATTTTTTTATATATAATTAATGTTGAAATTTTTAATTGCCAGTCCATCGCAAGGTTAAGCAACAGATGGTGGTCCTCTCTTGGATATCTTGATTTTATTCCGGGTAGGGAAGTAAATAGTACATTCTATTATTTTACTTCGTGTATTTTACAATAGATCTACATGTCTCAAAAGTGTTTTTCATGTTCAAGAAGCCATATTTGACCTCAAATGCAATTGTTTACTAACGCCGAACTCTTTTTTAGGTATATAAGCTGACGGGGGTAACAAAGTAGTGCAATTCAATTCCGAGTGTTAACCTTTGGAGTAGTTGTTTCCACCTTGTAGTAGAAGATGATTCCTACTGTTTAGTTTATGTAGATATGTGGTAGATTTACAATAGTCATTCATTGTTTTATCAGTGCTCCCGTGAAATCTCGCTAACAACTGCAACTCGCCACTGCAGTGTGTAAAAGTAATTAGTTAAAAAAGTTTCAAAAAATAGAAAAATTTATTTGTAAAAAACGGCTATTTATTTTCTATTGTCAATAAAATAGTCCTAATCTACTTAATTTAAAATAGATATATCTATAGATTCTACTTACTACGAAAACCCTTATATTCAAATTTATAATAAACGTGAGGTGTGTATGAAAGCTAATTGAAGCAAAATAGTGCTGATTAAATAATTAGAATCGAATATCTAACAACTTAACTATAAATTGGTGACCAGAATAAATATTTATCTTCATATATAAACCCGAATCTTGTCCAAATGTAACACTATAATATCGGAGCTGAATACGTGTTGGCGGTATAATTACGGGCGGAACTATTCGCCTCGCGGTCAAACTTTTGCCACAACGAGTTTAAACTCACCTTCATTATCTATCGAGAAGATTCCAATACCATCTCCGCCCCTAATCGAGTATTCGATATTGCTATCGCCTCCCGGTGGATCAGCATCAGTCGCATTAACGTGCATAACAACAGTGCCCACCGGCTGGTTTTCCCTGACTGTCCCATTCAACACCAAATCACTAAACAGCGGCGCGTGCATATTCTCATTGACATCGACCACGTAAATCGTCACACTTGCCTCAGATGACAAGGCCGGATTGCCCTTATCACTCGCGAAAGCGATCAGACTGTGCACTTGCCTCTCTTCAAAATCCAAAGCTTTCGTTGTCCGAATTGTCCCCGATAAGGGATCGATTTTAAACGTTCCGTCACTATCGCTGTCCTCTAAGAAATACACCACTTCGCCGTCGCTGCCGAGGTCTGGGTCTGATGCTGTAACCACAGCAACAACGCTTCCTTTCGGGATATCCTCCCGTATCTTGACGGTGTAAGTGGGTAAACTGAATTTAGGGGCATTGTCGTTGATATCGTCGATTGATATTCGGACCAAAGCGTCAGAATAGAGAGGTGGATTATCGGGGCCTTTGCCCCCGCCGTCAGTCGCGCGAATTCGCAATTCGTACAAATCTTGTCTTTCACGGTCTAAAGTGTTCGCTACATTTAAAACACCGGTAGTTTTGTCAACAGCAAAGTCACGAGTGTCTGTAACAAGAGAGTAAGTCACTTTTGCGTTATCACCAGTATCAGCATCAGTCGCATTCGCTCGGAAAATCGCTGTGCCATTTAACGCGTTTTCGGTTACGCGAAAACTGGCTAGAGAGCGTTCGAATACCGGTTCGTTATCGTTAACGTCGAGTACGGTAATTGGAAGCATTCTTGAAGTTGATTTTTGAGGTCTACCCAAGTCGTACAAGGTTATATTTAGGAAGTATTCGCTCTCGCGTTCACGGTCTAAATAACCGATTACTTTTAATTCACCGGTGTCCATATCAACACAAAATTGTGAGTGTTTATCACCTCCTGAAATACCGTAGATCAGTTTACCGTTGTACCCTAGATCACGGTCTCTTGCTTTAAGTTTAACTAGAGTCGTGCCAAGTGCCACTGATTCGTTAACTTTGATTTCAGCAGGAAAATCAATAAATTCCGGTGATTTGAGATTTTGTCCGTACCTAGTAGGCATCATTGGAAATTCTTCTTCAGTTTGTGGTTGATTATTATTCTCAGCTGCGGCTAAAACCTCCGTTAACCGTCTGGCAACTCCCGTATCCTTACACTCGAAAGCTCCCGTATCGTCACTCAATAATCTTCCAGCCGTCATAGAATTTCGTTTCGTGTTAACAAGTTTAAAGTGTACTCGAGCTATATCGGCAAAGTGCGTGCCATCCGTTGCAGTCACATTAATTTCCCTCTCAGAGACTCTGATGTCGTTCAAGTCACAACTGACGGTTATAGTTCCAGAAGTGGTGTCAATACTGAAGCAGCCGTCTTCATTTCCTGACACGATTCGGTAACTAATAATGTTACCAGAGTCGAAATCAATAGCCGACAAAGTGATAATTTCGGAACCAATAGAAACGTAACGAGGAATATGACCTACACAATCGATTTTTTCAAATTGGGGCCGGTTATCATTGATATCTTTAACCTTCACGGTGAGCTGCATTTCGGTTTGGCGCCGGTAAGGTAATCCCCAGTCACTTGCACGGATTCTCAAGACATACTCGCGTCTCATACTTTCATAATCTAAGAGGGATGCAGTTTTGACAACACCAGAAAAGTGGTCTATTTCAAATGGAACTTTATTAATGTTTGCAATCAAATAGGAAATGTAGGCGTTTTCGCCACGGTCCCTATCTTTTGCATGGACTGTTGTTACGGAGGTGCCAGCTGGAAGATTTTCGTCGATCCATACAGTCATTTCGGATTTATCAAAAATTGGATCATTATCATTGGTGTCTTCCACGTAGATTTTGACTTTAGCGGAAGACTGTTTTCGTGTCCCTGCATTTCCTTGATCGATTGCAGAAACAGTAAGGCTGTAAAATTGTTTATTTTCGGCATCTAGGGGAACAGCAGTATACAACATTCCCGTTTCTGCGTTAATATTAAATTCGCCACCTTCGTTTCCGCCGACGATTTCTAAAAACACTTGAGCGTTTCTTCCTTCATCGGCATCGGTAACTTTCAGTCTTATTAAGGGAGTATTAACCGGTGCGGTTTCCGGAACTTTAACCTCGTATATCTCTTTGTTAAATACGGGTGCGTTGTCATTTAGATCCGTCAAGTGGACGGGAACAGACTTATAACTCTCTCTCGGCGGCACACCGCGGTCGACAGCCCGCAATTTCAGAGTGTATCCTTGAGGAGTGCTTTCCCTGTCGAGTAATTTCAGCACTTCGATATTAAATTCTCCTTTCTGTTTGGTTGGACGGATGCGGAAGTGGCCATCGGGATCTCCATCGACGATTTCCAGACTGGCAATTTCTCCATGCACGCCACTGTCTTTATCCGATACGTTCACAATGGCGTAGATATCAGCGTTTGAGTTTTCAACGATTTGGGGGTGGTGTCGGTCCCTGATCTCCGGTGCAAAAAAATTCACTTTTTTAACCCGGATTCGTACTTTGGCTTTACTGACCATCCCAGATCCGTGCCGGAAAACCGCCCCCCGGTCCTGCCCCAGCACGGTGAGTTCGTGATATGTGCCCTCGTTGTACCTCAACGGCCTACTTAGAGAAATAACGCCGGACATCGGGTGAATTGCGAACTTGTCGGTTTCCTCAGCGAAACTGTAATAAATTTCCCCGTTTCGGCCCAAGTCCGCATCCTCGGCCACCACTTTCAGGATGCTCTGATGTACGGGCGTGTCCTCGAAAACCGTCGCATTATACTCAGTGGGGTAAAACAGCGGATTGAGATCGTTCGTATCCAGGACCGTAACGAGCACAGTGGCATCCGTTGTGAAAGACACCTTCTGTTTACCGTCGCGTTTCGTGGCCGTGGCGCGCACTTGCAATACGTATTTGTCTTTGCGTTCACGATTTAAGACGTCGTTGTTACCGGTTCGAGTCCGAATAAAGAGAAAACAAAAATCACCAACTAGACGGTCTTCAGCTTTGAAGAATTTATCACGATCTCCGTCCACTATCTTATATCGTATGTCGCTAAACGTATACGGCCGCACGTGGATGCCCATACGCTCAGCACCAGGTGCTTGGGTCGCGTATGTCTTAGCGACGCTGTTCTCCGGAATGCTGACATTGTATGAAGGTTTGGAAAAACGGAAATCGACATCGGTGCTCAGCGCCCCTTCTGACACTACCTGGGTTAGCACGACCACCAGGAGGCAACAGCAGAAAGCGCTATCCGGCATTTTTTCAGCTCATCGCCGGCGCATCTAAAACAAGAAAAAACAAAAATTAGATAAAAGAATAACAAATCTAAAATACGTATATATAAAACTAATTAATGTCTTTTCTACTCTTTTATATTTCTTAAAGTCAAGTTCTGTCAAAAATTTTTAGTAAAACTTGTTAAATCAGTCATATAAGCACTACTTCAATGGCTGTTACCTCACTTTTTTGCCTGAGAGAAGGAACTAGAGTAATATACTCCCCAATTTCGTAGATATGGTGTGTAATAAATTTAATAGATTTTAAAACGAAAAATGCTACAAATTGTCTTAATTTGTTTATGTTAAACATTGTTGAAAAAAATTTGATAATTTTTATTTTCTTAAAAAAATACTTAAAAAAATAACTATCTAATTAAAATTACTACTTACTTAAATAACAATAACGACAATAATAATGCAGAATATTATGGTATATTAAATTTATAGTATTGGACCCTCTTCTCCACCAAAAGTCTTTTCATTTACACTCTTATAGCTACAATTTATGTATCAAGAAAATTATAAGAGTTAATAAAAGTAGACAACCCATGATCAATAACATCTAATAATTCTAGTAATACATAGATAATTTTATTGTCTACTAGATTACAGATTTGTATTTAATATATTAATTTTGTTCTTTAAATTACAAGATTTATATGATAAATCCTATAATACTAGTGGTATGTACAACAAACTTGGTAGAATCAAAAACTGCATTTTTTTGTAGTTGAATTATTCAATGGTGCGAAAATTAGAAAAGTTTAAGCTCTACCTCTTGTAGAGTCGAGGATAGAGTTGTCCCCATGACAGCTCAGTATGTAGATGGAAGACTAGGTCGTAAGCTCAGAGGTCAAAGAAAAATAAAAATTCCCAAAATATTTTGGGAATAACATATTTGTCCACGAAGCAAAATAATCAAAAATTACAGAAAAGAAATAGTAATAAAAATAAAAGAAAACTAATATTCAAAGTTAAAATTAATCAGTATTACAATAGAGTTAGCTATTTCTGTACATATTTTGATAAAAAAATTGTAAATGTTTGAAGAAAAATTTAATAATAAATTGAGCTGTAAAGACTTCTTCAGAAGACGAGGAGGGCGATTCTGCAAGCGACAGGAGTCAAAGATTCGTAAAGACTAGCTGCAACTTAAGACCACTTCCAAAGATTATTACGCTTCAAAATTAAATTTTATCGTTGGCGAGTCGTTTATATTCCATTAGTTAGTATTAAGTAAACACTTTTATAAGAATATCCCGCCCATTTTGTAGCGAATAATTTTGCTACATTTCAATAGGTAAATTATTTAGAACGTTAAATAATAACCGATGCTGATAAAAATATTTTCTTAAATTTTACACATTATTTGAATTTTACTAAAATTAGGCAAACAGATTCAGTTGAATAATTTTAAAAAATACAAACATACATATAGAATTACTAGACGTATTTTTTGTTCCCCTAGCAAATATTTTCTCTGAGTGTAAGTTTCAAAAACGAGCGTCGAGTTTTACAAAAATTTGTGCCCATAATGATTTAAAAAATTTTGTTTTTTATATGTCCTATATTTTATAACTCGAGATTACATTTTTAATTTAAAAAAATAAAATTTTATTAAAAAACGTCACTGCACCTTAAGTCGCCAAGTCGTGTTGTGGAAGCGTATTGTCAATTAAAAATTTCTGCAGTAGGGAAGTTTAGTAACAAACTGTAATTTTTGACATTAATAAAAACAAGTTAAGCTAATAATTCAAAATTTTTGATAAAATTCCTGGGTTAAAAAGTTTAATGACAATATTGTGTGTTAACTCTTTTACAGAGCTCAATTATTAAAACACTCTGTGATGTACAATTTAAGTTATCGCATCTGAATGTAAATGACTAATGTTATTCCCTACAAGATACCTATAAATGTGTACCTCATACTGAAAAACAAATTAACGAGCCATTTGACCATTTAACTCAATAGAAATTAAAATAAAATATACAATATAGATTTATTATTAATTCCACGACAAATATTTAGAAGATTTTTTATGTGTTAAAATTGGACCAAAAACTCGTTTCATACTAGGATGAAAATCAAATTGAAATCGAATTGCACGTGTTTGATAAAAACTTCCATTTTTTTTGTTCCACCCTGTATTTGAACTAAAATTCTTCCGCGTATGTGAGCAGCTTCCAGCGTTGTGCATATGAAGAGTATTATCCTATTTCCTATATTTTATTCAAAAATATCCAAGCTTGTGCTGAAAATCGAACAAAATGACATCACATCTCCTATTACCGCTGAAAACTACTTATTCACTCCCTGAAATACCATACTCGTCTTGAGCAAATTTGGTATTCTAGTTAATTTTATTCGTATTCGAAAAATATAGCTTGAAATAATAAAATTGTATTTGTGAGAACCTGTTAGTGGAAGATTTGCATTATTCATAGAGCTCAAACGGTGTCATCGGACCCGTCGACTGGAGGTTAAAAGCTCTGTTGGAAATATTTTAACAAAACAGCAGCCAATATTTGGTTCTAAAGTAAATGTAAAAAGAGAGAATGACATGAAATGCAACAAGATTCGACTGGGAATAGGTGAGAAAATAGAAAAGAATCGAATGTAATCCAGTTTTGTAAAACATGAAGTAGAGTAAAAGCACGTTCGAGTTTCGACACATCAAAACCACAAACTATCAGGATGATGTAAAATCGTCTGCCAAACTCGTACTGAACAAATAGATTCAGTCGAGAAAAATTGAATTGATTTTGTCGGGAAAAAAATCACAAATTACTCTTTCAACCCCTCATTTTTTTCTGGAATTCATTAGCTTGTTTCTTTTCAATACAACTCTCATCATTACCGACCTTCCTTTTTCTCTCAATACGTTCGTCAACAGACGAATATTTCCGCGTTTCTTTATGACCCGACCGCGATTTCAACCTGAATTAAATACTTAGTCATTGTGTGTGACGGGGGTTTAGCGACATCGCTGAAAAAAGTTTGTTCAATGGGATTACAAATACTTTGCCGAGGCCTGAAATAAATCACAACCGGGCCTTCAACTTACAATAAATTACACGAAATTTTCAACAAAATAACCGAATTCGACTGAAATGTCCACCGTTTGATAAGCAACGTCACACATCATGAAGCATTGCTCCACCGGAGGGAGTTTGAGCGATACAACGGCCTATGGAATCGTTTTAACGCCATCACTCCTCATGACAGATCATAAACATCAATTTTTTTAAACAATGAAAAATTTTCAACAAACTCAAATAATTTTCTTTATCTCTGACTTTTATTTGAATTTAGATTCAGGTTTAAAAAAATAAATTATGGTGATTTATTTTGTTTTGAGAATGAATCAAAATGAAACAGTATTAATCAAATTGATTAAATTTTGTTAGTCTATGGGCGTAAGTACCATACATACATCATCCAAATCAAACCAATAATTGCTTTATCAATAAAATAACAAAAACAGATAATCGAAGTATTATTTATTGCCCCTGCATGAAAATAAACAACATTTCAACATTCAGACCCCAAAGCTAGATTAGTTCAATTTATATTTTTTCCCGCTTTTTGTCAATTTTCAGTTCGTTTTAATTTATGAATAAAGATGAGACCGTAATCTTTTTATTTTGCAACGAATATTCCAGCGGCAAGTGGTAGATTGCCTTTAAATGTTTCAGTAATGTCTTTGTATTTAGAAGATTCAGGACTCCATCAGAAATGATATTAGCAATTTTCGAGCGCTACATCAATATTTATCGAAACCGACACGGAATGACAAATTCCGGATGGACTAATGGGAATATACTGCTGCACTACAAAATCGAAATGCAAAGTTAAATTAAGTTTCTTCAAAAGTGAATATAAACAGTTAACTTTATTAACTCTATTTAAAGTTCGCTTCATTATTAAATTTTGCTGGCATTTTTTTGAAATCTTGTTTGCCGCTCCACTAAACCGGTAGTAAAACTTTAAAATTAGCATAAACCCAAATTAACCATCATGAAATAATAATTTTATGTTTCTCAACTCCGGTTTTAACGCCACAATTCGAGTATCTGTCACCTACCGTTAATTAAAAAATTATTAAAATCTCTTGTAAGTGTAAATTTTAATTGGCCACATTAAACTCATCGCTTTAATTTAAATGAAAGCTTACGGCGCCTCTTAAAATTTCATTAATATCCGAAATTAAAAATCGAGTTAAATTTCAGTTGCACCTGGTGTTTTAAGCTTGTTCCTGGTCGAAAGGGCTTAAGTTATTAATTTGGGATGTGGTAACCCTGACACCATCATTTTCTTATCATCAAGCTCGGCTTTGTTTGTGTATGTCAGGTAGATAAGACTTGGAACACAAAACAGCAAAGCCTGGAGTAGACTATCTAACCTCCAACTTGGCCTCAACCTACCCTAAATATTTATCCAACGCGAGATTGTTTTAAAATAAACAAATTCGGATACAAGACATCTGGTTTTGGAATCGATTTGACTCGAATTCAGAGGTGTTTTGTTCACCACGACATGTTTATGCAATCCAATTACTTGTCCATTTCTGTTTTCCATAACCGCATTAGAGGAAGCGCATTCGCAACTCAATTTTAGTTTCTACATGTATGCGAATTATAAAACTGATAACTAGCGAGAATTTATGCGCTACAATTTGCATCTATCAAGTAATTTCGAATAAAAATTAGGCAGGAAATTATACACTGCATTGTACTTGTTTAGCTCAAATGCATCAAAATAATGGCAAGATTATTCCACCGAAATTACCCACGGAAATGCGGTAAACTATAATTTTATGCAATACGACCAGAAAGGCTTCCTCCAAAGCATCAAATATTTACATTCTGCACCGGCATTTCGTGCAACTGTCAACATTGCAAGTTCTCCGAGGAGTCTGAATTTTCTGCCGCTTTTGAGACACGATTAACGAAAATTTCATTTTTCAAACATTAGCTTGATTAAAAACAAAAGCAGCTTTTCCGCTTGTGTTTCATTATTTATTGTTAGATCTTCTGACACCTTTCATTTACTTTCTGATGACAAAACCATTTTCTTAATGGAAGTATTCGAATTTCTTAATGTCACTCTTATTGTGGCACTCGACGTTAAAATTTACTCTCTCTCTATTGTATACCAAGTTTCTGGTCACTACACTTGCCTTCATAATCTTTCAAAAACGACAGATTCTTTCTCCAACAGACCATGTATAACATATCTACATTTATTATCCTTTCCACTACAAAAACATCGAACCAAAAAAATATTTTTTTCCTGTCATACTTCTTAAAGTGGGAGTTTCACAACAAAATATTTGTTGTGTCTAATATTGACCGTTTGCGTTTTGTAGTGGGCAATTAGTTGGATGCAAATAATGAGTGAAGGCAGAAAGTTGGGTCTTGGTTTCGACCTCACGTCCCAGATTTCCCTAACGACCAACAAACATAACGCCAGTTGTAGATGTTTGAAATTAAGTTGAGTGTAAAAGAACGTGTTTTGTTTATGTAAATGAGTCAATAATTTTGTCTATATAAAGACACACCTCTGTAGGTAAAACAAAGTTTTCAGAGCGGTCAGCGATGTTATTGTTATCTGCCAAGGCACACATCGTACCCGGACCATAATAACATTAGGGCAGGGAGCGGATCTCCGAGATAACACGATATTAGATTGTGGGTTCTGCGTTCTGAATGGTCTTTGCAACTGTAGCACAAAATACATTCTCGGTTAAGTGCACGCTTAAATTTACAAAACTATATACTGATTTCTATAAAAGGTTAACTTTAATAAATCAGATTAAAAACCAACTCAACGCTATACATAAATCAAAACCTGAAAATTATTTTTAGATTTCGAAATACGGGGTCTTTAAACTGACTTTGATAAATCGGGCTACATTTTTTCCGAAAAAATTAACGAACTGTGACAATATTTACGATTTGTGTGCAGTTACGAGCAATTAAAATTTGCAGATCATATGTCAGAATTTGTCTTCCAGATTGTTAATAATTCACTAATGTCGTTCGAGGTAGGTACCTGATATATACATGTAGTTGTAATCCGGATAATTAATTCTAACTGAGAATTTTCGACCCGGACAATAGGTTTATTGCACGCCATGGACCCTCACGCATATTAACTCTTGTTAATAATGAGGATGGCAAGAGCATTACACGTGCAAGAGACATTTGTCACTTTTAGGAAACCAAGAAATAAAACAAATATTTCCAGGACGAGAACGAACTTTATTATCTATCAAATATACAGAGGGATATATTTTAAATTCCTTGTTTCAGATTCAAATCGCACATTTTCAGTTTTATTTTAAACACAATTTTCATATTAAAGATTTTTTAAGTAAACAAAAATGACTTTAACCTTTTAGCAATTACAAAAACCAAAAAAGAAAACAAAGGGTTGTGAAAAACTAGAAGGTAGACATCTAATGGTATACGATTATAACGGCGTCGACAGTAAAGAACAAACAAAGAAAGAAGTAGGCTATAACAAGTGTTCAATTGAAAAGATCATCAAGTTAACTTTGATATGTCAAATCTCTCATGCATTGTCTTGAGAGATTCCACACGTCATAGTTAATTTGATGATCTTTTCCATTGAACACCTCTTATATTATTAATAAACAAAACATAAACAGAATCAGAAACTAAAAACAGACAGGAAAAAAAATCTGAAATAAGAAAAAAGTAATAGAAAAAGTAGATAATAGTAAAGGATTTTTAATAAGAAATAAGTGAAACAAATATGAGAGTAGGAAACAACTCATAAGAGGCTGTGTCGAACAATTTAGAGAAAATGTTAAAAATTACAATGGCAAAACAATAATGAATTTTTATGTAATAATCAACCTGATAGCGAAAAATATCTTCTACAAACATAAATTCATATACCGAAATCACCTTCATTTAGTCCACTGTGGTGGAAATGACTGACTAGAAGTTTCCAAAATTCCAAAGTAATGGGTAAGTCATTTGCACCACAAGAGACCGAATGAAAGTGATTTTGGTATAACTACAAAGACATGATCTACCACCAGTTAAAAAAATTATGCTGAAAAAATAAATCAGCATATGCATCAAAAGAAGAGAAATGACACAAAAAGCAACTATTTCTTAGTAAAAGTAACAATAAAAAAGTAAAGGTTTAGAAAAAAGTTATGAAAAATGAGAAGAAAAAAGAATATATACAGTGATAAAACAAAGAAATACAAAAACAAATATCAAAAAAAAAGAAAAAAAATTAAGAAAAAACACATAAAAAACAGACGTAGAGAAATTATAAAAAAACTTCTGAACAATAATTTTAATAGTAACTACAAAAATGTTTAAAAAGCTAATTTACAACTTTTGTAATAATAAAAACTTAAATGATTACCAGTTATACAAAGAATAGAACAGAAAAAAGTAAAAAACGCCAAAGCAAAAGCATAGAATAGTGGGGTGTAAAAATGGAAGAAAATTAAAAGAACTACAAAAATGCTAGAAAATATAACACCACTCCCAAAAAAGAAATTATTAAAAGAGGAAAAGTCAAGAAATAGAAAAAAATACAAACAGCTACTAAGTGAAAGTAATACATAACCACAGATAGAAACAAAAACAGACAACCACACAGAAAAAATATGACGCTGCACTGATCCAGAAATAACAGAACGAGAGCAAAACAAAGAACAAATAACAATTACCGAAATAGCAAAAACAGTAAATAAAATAATATTAACATCTAAATAGAGAATAAAACCGAGAGTCGACAAGTCAGTTTTGATGTCAATATCACATACATACAGTCAGAAAAATGATCACCAAAAAATAAGTTAGTCCAAGCATAAAGTGAAGAATAAAGATAAATAAAATAGCAAAAAAACAAAAACAAAAAACTGAGAAAAAAAAGATTAAAAAGACAAACAGAAATGAATGAAAAAGAACTATCCTCAACATCTAACATAGAAGTAAGTATGTGCTTGTTCTACTTTGTTGATACTGTGTTCGTAATTTGTTATTCTGTAACATTAGAGAAGTGTAAAAAACCAATAAGCGTTAGGAATTTAAAGCTCATTTGCATTTGGTTAATTTGTAAAGTAAAAAAGTAGATAGTAGATACGGCAAAAAGAAAACGGCAAAATACGAAACAAACTATAAGTAATAAATTAACACCAAAATAATACAACGAATACTCGGAAAAAAACCGCAAATATTAAGAATGAAAAAAGATATGACAGTCAAAATGATACGAAAAAAGAGAACAACAAGACCAAACAGAAGATAAAACAAAGAAGTCACAGAATTACTGAAAACAAAAAACTAAGCTAAACTCAAGCGATAACAAAAGCAAAAGATAGATACTTTTATGAATAGAAAAAAACCATACCCCTTCATCTAAGGCATAAGAAACCTTGCAGATAAGTATCTATTACAAAAATCTAATTAAAGCTGTAAATAATAATTGTAATAACCGCTTAACGTACAGTAGAAAAAAATCAATAATTTAGATAGCCAAAAGTCATAGCAAAAGTTGAAGACAAGGTAAATATAATCAAAAATTCAGTCGAGTTTTTGAAACAGAACTTGCAAAAAACAGATTCAAGTTTTACCTTTTAGAAAGTTAATGCTGAAGGAAAGAGAAAAATGCTTGATCGATGGTAAAGTATTTAACGCATTGATAGACACTAAGTCAAATCACTTCATTTGGAAAGCTACCCCAAAGGTCCTTAACGACCCCAACTGTAACATCCCCACTTAATAACTCCAAAAATTATACAGATTCGGTTTTATAGAGGCATACACACTTTCGATTGTCTCCTAAGTATAGCATACAAATTACATTTAAAAAGAATAATAAAAATCGTCAGAAAAAATGAAAATTCAAAAGCTAGTGAGCCCTCAATGTAGACCAACCAAAACAAGGCTTCAGCAATACCAGTGGTAGTCTAGTTATATTGCAATTCTATTTAGCTGCCCTAAAACTTTATAAACTCTTTCAAACCGCAAATTTAACATCTGTTTCACCACCTGCCCCTTGCACTGTCAGTTGGCAACACAAACTGATTTTGATAGCATAATTTTGGTACTTCATTTCTTTTAAACATTCTTTTCAGTGATATTTTTGACAAATATCCATATTCCGGATAACATCAGCTGGACAATTGATTGAATTTACACGTTTGTGTTTTTTTTTTAAATTTAATAACTTTATTGCCAACCTAAAAAGTATTTGTTGATGTTGATTACATTGTATGTACATCTTTACTCTAATTCTCTTCCAACAACGCCATAATTACAAGGGAAAGCCGACCCTACTATAATACAAGTTTTGGAAAGCAATAGAATAGTTTAAACGTGTTATTAGTTATACATAGATCAAACTAATTTGTGAAAAAAAAAACAGCTCAGAGCTTCATGAACGTAACACCATGTTATGATCGTTTTTGATGATTTCCAATTGATTATTTTTGTAACACTCTGTATAAATAAGGTAGGTGTCATGTTGTAGTGGTTTGTGAAAAGTTTATCAGGTGTTAAAAGGGAGTTTACGGCTGATAAATTCGTAATGGAGGGAAAGGTTGTGTGTAATAAAATCCTCCGTATTGTATAAAACAAAGTGCACTCAAGTTATTTTGCGTAATGAATAACGCAAGTGAAAACAATATTTCAATTTTGAAATAAATAACTTTAATCCATTTAAAAGCATCGCAGATGAAAGCGACCCCTGTCACGCTTTGTACCTTTGAATAAATAGGCATCTTTTATATTAAAATTAATAACCGAGCGATATATGCAGAGAACCTGAATCAAACAGCAATTATTCATCATTATGTTTGACACAGAGTTGTTTGTATTCCAGAGGTGAAAAACAGAGCAAAAAGTCTCGCACAATATAACCGTACACCCTAATTAATTCTTTGACAATGTTATCATCAAAAAACGCATTCATTGCTGGTATATATAACCGCGATAATTTCATAGAAAACAAAGAGAGGTCATCAAGTGTCTTATTTGCATAACACTGGCTTTGATGGGGTCTGGGGGTGTTTGCTAAATCACAACTAATCCGTACAAGCGTGCCATTAGAGACAGATGCTGCCCTATTGTATCTGACTATCCTTCACAAATCGGCAAACTTCAAGACGGACATATCTACCCTATAATGGCCCGAGGTTGAAACAATCAACTTTCACTATGACCTCTTCCTGCAACAAACTTTGGTATTAAACCAAAACAAGTTTTAAATTTTTGGCATTTCAGTAATCCATCAGAGCGAGGTATTAAATGGCGCTTCAGATGCATGCTTAATAAAGCCTTGACAAAGTGGCTTTGTCCATAATAGATGAAATAGAGGAGTAGGTGATAGGCAAATGCAGTGATGCGTCAAATTCAAACAAATTGTTCCCGTCTGACCATCAATCACGAATGAGCAGTCGAGTAATACAACATTACAAAACTACTTAAAATAAATTTGCTACTCGTATTTTTAATGGTCTTCATCATACGTCATATCTATAGGAAACTAATTCTGGCTGTCTATCAAAACCCCCCGTGATTGTGGCTTGTCATGTCAGATTTCAGTTAAATAGCAGGGGCCATTGTGAGAGCGCAAGGGCAGACAACAATGAGAATTCAACTTCATGGAACGACAAATGTCGTCGTTTGTAATCGAGCGTCAGAAATTGAATCAATAGCACCTGACTGAAAAAATTCTAAACAATTATGAAGACGCTTTGGTTACAAGATAAGCAATTAGACAAGCCTACAAAACACCGCAGTGAATTCATAACAAAAACTTTTGGAAAGTATGATCGGAAAATCACGATCCCCTTTCTGCAAATTGGCCCTTTGAGACAATATGCCATCATCGTATTGTTATCATTTTATCTACTTGAGTTCAAGTGGAGACATCTGGCAGAATTGGCATTTTGCAGAAGGAAAAATGACTCTACAATAAAGTGACTGGCAAAATCGATAATTTTAATTTCGTCTGATACGTGACATTTATGTACTTTGTTTGTGTTTAATTTATGCTGTAAGTTTCGTAACTGCAATCTGAGCGAAATGTGACGTTAACCCGAATTAATAAAATACAGCAGAGAAGTGTAATTAAGCAAGTTTACATCTTAGACACGGACCTAAATCTGATCTAAATATTTCCGTTCCTATGCGTAAAACTAACGAGTTTTCCGCCAGTTTCTTATTTTAATAATACAATTCGAGACTCCTCTCGAACTCGAGTTGGCTCCGAAATATACCCATCACTCATGTATTCGAAACTTTCTTAACCAAATTAAATTATCTTTGTGTTTCGAATAACCAAATCAAGCCAACTTTACAAAGTAATCAATTCTAAATACAAGGTACCACAAACTGCCCCTAAAAATTTTACTACTAATCTTGTTTAACTCCCAACAATAAATTTTGTGAGTTATTGATTTTAATTTCGGCAATAAAGCATAGAGAACTTTGTTATTACTATTGACCACATGTTGCTTAACAGGTGACGAACCTCTAATTTTACTCAGTACCTTGCTCTTGAACCTCAAAGTTCATTGGCACAACTTTTGGCCAAAATCCAAATTTTTGCTCTTAACTAGCACTAGACTAGCGTAAATAAATAATTCATAAGAATCATAAATTTATTGCACAGAATGTCTATCTTATTCTCCGACTTTCATGGATAATTTTCTTTTTCTTCGTCGAAACTAAACTCCTTTTGCGTCCAATAGTGTGCAGCTGTTACGAAAAGGCGCTGGAGTTTATGAAACCTGCAACGTTAGCAATTCCGCGGTCAACGTCATTGTTTAAACTCTTTTTTTTTCAGGTATTAGTCGGAACGACACGTACAAAACGGATTTGCTGTTTATTTGCTTTTTCATTATTCAGGTGAGTGTGGATTCGTCAAAGATAAAATCTAATTAGATTTTTACATGGGCAATGGTATAAGCCTTTTCGTTCTCATGTAAACAGGATTTTCCCTGGATTTTAAACACAAAAGTTTTAATTACATGTTTTCAACAAGTTATAGCATTAAAGCTGGATACATACATGAGAACACAACTCGGTTGACCATTATAACCATTGTTTTAGTCCGCATTTAGCCTTCTCAAAAGTAAAGGATTAAATTTTTGAATTATTATGCTACTTCCACAAAATTTTAATTAAGAAACTCTTGTTACATGTGTGTTTTTGGGATTTTTGACATTTAGAGAATCGATATTCCGCATCTTGACCCTTGCCAATAAAAACAACTTTCTCTTTCGGTTTTGGTATTTGAAAAAGCAACCAAACTACATGTGCATACATTATCCACACATCAATGAAACAACCCACACGTTCTAGCGTTTACTTTCTAGTTTATGTAGGTATTTAAAGATATGAATGGCTGTTCCATGTTACGTCACATAAATAAACCATTCAGTTTTGAAATTGTCTGTGAACTTAAACCAATCGAATTTAGAAGCCTCTTCTCATTGAAACTGTAAAAGAAATTAGAACTCGCCCAAACTTTTCAATATTACCAATTTCTTTAGGAAGCATAAAATAATTAAACCGAAGACTGAATAATAGATGGAGAAGTTTTGGTAAAACTTTTACTAACTTCGTGATCAACAAGATGGCGAAAATTTATGCGTAGTATCAAAAGCAATCAATTATATTTTTGTAGAGTGAATTTCCCTTGTAATCTACAAAACAAAAATTTTACCCTCGCTTTTGCAACCCCAGACTCACATGTATAAGAAAACACAAAGAGATTTTATCTTTGTGGTTACATAATTTCTGGCATTGTTTAAACCAGAAGCGGTTTTACGTCCACGATGTCTTATCTTTCATGATATCGGTATCACAAAAAGAGAAAAAAGCAGTAAGCGATTAACCATCTATTCATTTGTAGATACCATCAGTCATACTTTAAAATGTATGAAGATAAAGCCAAGAACCGCGTGTCAAAGAAACGAGGCCATCACTGTAAACATACATTTTAAAAAGTCGTTATCTTTTTCTGCATGATTGGCTGCAATTATTCACAGGACCAAAAACACTACACTGCGAAAAGAGTCAATAGAAAACTCCTAGCCTGGTTGCCTATGCAAGTCAGCAGTGCTTATAAGAACCGATCGTTGGAAAGCAGTAGATATCATAATTGATGATGCCATTAATTCCAACATTTTGACCGTTAGTGCACTGGCACTTTCGACGGTAGCTTCAAATTATCTCCAATATTGCAGATTTTCACATTTCATCGTTAAGGAATTATTTATGAGCGGTTTCGACTACTAATAAGTTTCCAAGTTAATTGTGAGGAAATAATTGTTAAAGAAAAAAGTTTTTCCAATTGTAAATGGCAAGTTTGAAACTTGGTCTAGCTGATGTATTCTGATAAGTTACTGCAGTCAGATGTGATTGTCTGGATATGAAATTCTGGAAACTCGATAAGTTCGAACAAACAACTTTGTTAAGAATTCAAGTGTACTGTTTTAAAGTTATAAAACTATACAAACGACATGAAATTCATAGTTTTGCTCGTTTAAAATTTAATAGAATCTGGCTTTAATATCAATATTTCAATGATAATATGAACTAATGGCAAGTTTAATACCACCAGCAGGGAATAGTAGAAGTTTAAGGCAATTAAACAATATTTAAAATCCAGAAAAAAAACAAAATCCCACATGTGATAAATTAAGCTTCGGGTTTATTGTGTCCAGGTTAATTAAGTTGTACTTTAAATCCTTCGCGATAAAGTTTCCAACCAATTACTGGTTTTCTAAATTTAATTAAAGGCCAAATAAAATCAAGCTCGACGAAAGCGATATTTTGTTTGGGACTCAATCACACAATTTACCGCTTCTTGAAACTTGTCATCAATAATTCAATTAGTTATTTTACACTCCCAAAAAAATCGAGATTTTTATCTTTACAACTTTGATAATTAGCAGATTTCGGTGTCAAAAATGTGTTTGTTGTTAGGTCTCGAAAACTCCTTTGTGAAAGGTAAAAGCGAATGAAATTTCGTTCTCTTAATCAAACGCAAAGCATCTCTTAACCCCTAATTAAATCGTACGAGGTTAAACTAATTCTGCAATATTCATGCTAAAGTTGTATCCAGTCGTATGTTTGCCAGCAGTTAAATTCAGATTTGGATGTCACTGAGGCCTCCAGACATGTTGGCATGGAAATTGCTTATGTATGTGTGCGGCTTTTAACTTTGTGAATGCGAAAATGCGATAGTTGTAAAAGTATTTATTCGGGAATCGCAAGACGAGACAAAGAAGGCGAAGCGTGACTATCGCGGGAATCCAACACGGAGTCGAGCTTAAAGAAGTTGAAGAAAACAGGTATCTAAAGCTGGCCGCTCTCTCTGAATTACCAAGGGGTCATGAAAGGGTTAGCAGCAATAACGATAAATTCCCAGCCATCGCGAGCAACTAGGGCACTACACACAGAGGAATTTACATGAGACTAGGGTGAGACAAAAATTACAACTTACTGCAAAAGGGGACCAGATTAAGGATAACTGGCAAAAATTTATGGAATTACACTCAGTACACAATTTACAAAAACGATCTTGAGATAAACAATGACGTGCTTTAAACAAACCCAAACTTTTGCATAAACCTCTTACTCAACGAGTGTTTATGTGCAGACGGCTTTACTACTCCATTACACTTTTTACGTCCACACCTAATTAATCTTAAAAATTCACAGAAACACCACTCTAAGCTAGAAATTTCATTTTGTATGATATTTGCTCATCCCTTAATTGATTTACACGACTCGACATTATCTAAAGTTTTAATTGAGTTCACTGGACATGTCTGCAATAATTTCAAAGGGTCAGTGGACACAAGATCACAATTTTCCTCGGATGGAAACTTGAAACGTAAACAAACAAAATCTGCTCCCGGATACAGGTCAGGGGAGTTAATGGAGTGATAAAGATTATTTCGTCAAACACAACTCTCAGCAATTAATTATCAAACAAATTATAAACAAATCTCAAAAATGTTTCACTCTTTTTTATTTGGACAGACAAAATGATTTAGTCGCGTCAAATTAGCATTATCTTAAAACTTTTTGCGAGTTAGACCGATTTACTTGATTTTTTTAAAAACTTTCACAAGATCTAAAAAGCAAAAGTGACTAAAAAATATGAGCGCTGGACTTTTTTCAATTTATTATTAACAAAATTAAAAACTCTTACAAATAAATTATTTATAAAATTAATATCTTGGAAAATATTTGATAAACTTTCATCAAAATGAGTACTCGGGAGGTTTTCGAAGTAGCTATTTTTTTTACGTGAAAATTGCAAAATTTCAAATGGCAGGGCCAATATGGTCGACCATAAAAATAAATGATACTTCTGAAAATATATACAGAGTGACATAAAAGTATTTAATAAACTTCATATTTTCTACGTTATTTTTTTTTTTAGATCCACACCAAGACAGGTCTATTTTATTCTTTTATTGTGAACGTTTTACACTTATATCCAACTTTCTTTTCCAACCGGTTTTTTGCTGTGACGTAATCAATTGTTTTTTTTAAATGGTAACCCTTATTTTTGATGTTGACAATTACAATTTATTTATTTATATCAACTAATTTATGAGTTTTATTAAATTTTCCAAAATAAACCCAATTTTCAGCAGAATTACAAAACTAAATGCTGAAATTGCCGTTCTTCCGTCTCTTGGCAACAATACAACTAATTTTTAAACTTCCTTAGCACATTATTTTATATTTTTTGACTAATTAAGCGGTACTAATTTCTAATACTTTCCCTAAAATCCTCTAAATTTCCTGATTTTGTTGCAAATACTTTTGTTGCCAATTATTACTATGGCAAATTCTAGATATATTCTATGTGTGATACCTATAGTCAACTGTTCTCGAAATATTGTCAATTAAAAACAAACACAAAAAATGTTAAATACATCTGAAAACACTGGATAAAAATTGACGTTGGGGAAATTTTTTGAGGACATGTTATTATCCATGAGTTTTTGAAAATTTGTTATAGTTACACAAAATAGCGTTAAACAATCATATTTTGGATGCTTAAACCTATTTTTTTTTCCTACTTTTGTTTATAACATAGGAACTCATAGAGATTTAGTGGTTGGATAAATTATCTGATAAATCCAAACCAGAGTTTCAACTCTCTTTCAATAAATTTTACTCCCAAACAAAGAAAAGTGTTATAATTCATTTATTTTTAACTAGAATAGTTTAATAAATCGATTATTTGTAACCAGAACAATTTACTATCTAGCTAGAAAGTGTTCTTCAAACGAAATTGTTCTTTTTCTTCCATCTTTAGTTCTAGATGATCCTCATTGTTTATGGATATAAAATGTACATTATTGTTAAACGAAATACCTAGGTACATGATTAGTAAATTTATAAGAATATCGACAAGCTTCAGAAAGTTTCACTTGAATTTTTCAGTACCTAAAATTAGACGAAATGTGCTTTACCAACTGATAAACCAGACTCACTTTCATTTGGTTCACTGTGGTGTAAATTACTCATCCTTCACTATGGACACTTATAAGTTGACATAGTAATGGGTCAATCATTTGCACCACAGTGGACCAAATGAAAGTGCGTAGGGTACAAACGCTGTATAATCACTCGCTTCCTTGCTGCCTGCGTTCAATAAATTCTTCATTTTTCGATGGATTTTATAACAATCAAACTTAAAAATTTGAAGAATCAATATGACTTGTTAAAAGTGCCAAAAGAATTTTTTTTACTTGGCTAACCACTTAAAACTATATTTATTTAATAAAATTTTGTTACTACCAACATAATTGAACAGGTGGTAGTTTTTAATTTCTGAACAAATAATTACTCGTAAAGCAGTTACCTTAATTTTGAAAAAATATTAGCAGTAATAATTTAAAGATACACTCCCCACGGTTGGCTTGTAAAAAGTTTGACCCAACTTCGCTTGCACCTCTAATTTTTTTTACTATAATTTTCTATCGTATTTACCAAGTTGTTTATGCTTTTTAAGAAAAATAATCGGTTGAGCCGTTTTTGAAAAAAAGGTGTATAAACTAATATGTGCTTTCTCATTACTAAAAACTTTGAAACAAAGCATAAAAAATAAAAGATTATCATTAGTTTTTATCAAAAATAATGTATCTTAAACATGGAGACCATTATATTCACATATAGCATGTAAAAATTTATTGATGTAGTTTGAATTGTTCTTTGGTATTTTATATTTGCTGCATATTTAATTAAAATCAAAATGAACCGCTTCTATTGTTTGCGCACTGGAAAATCCTAAACCGTGTTGGTTCTCCTCACAAAATTCAAAAACATGAAAAAAAAACCGCATGTAAGTACTTTGGGAGTTAGGCTTATATCCAACGAAAAATAACTCTCTTTAAAAACTGCTATTTTTGATTTGTATTGGTCATCTAATTGTTTGCCAAAACACGCATTGACCACGCCTCTAAAGCTTTCAAAAAACGCTTTAACTTAACATACTTTAAACACCCCTAACTACAGCCACTGCAAAGATCAATTTTGTCTAAAAGTGTTTTACAAGAATTTCCTGCCTTTGGTGTTCTGACGATAATACAAATATGGCAATCGCAAGGTGCATCAGCGTTGGTTCTTGTTAATCTTTTTAAAAGTCTTATTTTTCAAATGTCTGCTAATTGTAACAACTCTTTCTGTACATCATTTTTGACCCGATAAATGTCGCACTTACAACCACTACACAGCTAATAGGAAGACGTTCGTCGTGTTTATTATATTGAAAAATATCTTCAACTAGGTTTTGCAACTGCCATAAATTTTAATCATAACTTTCGTAATGCCCAAACATAGGAAACACACTTTTAACCGATTTTCTTCGTGTGTACCAGTTCGGCTTTTCGACATTCTAAGTTTTAACTCTTGCGACTGCCTAGTCATTTTGGTATCAAAAACCTTCACCAACGTATAAAATATGGCAGTGACACCTTAGATGTTATTGAAAACAATCTACTCTTCCTCATATATTTTTTTAGTGAGAAGCAACGGAAGCAGTTAGCTTTAATTTTAATAAAATTTCTAACAAGTAAGTGCCGAAGAACAACTCCAATTATCTCAATAACTTTTTACATGGTTATAATAGTAACATAATAATCTCCACACTTAAAATACATTGTTTTGGATAAAAATTAATGGTAATTTTTTATTTTTTATACTTTGCTTCGAATAAGTTTTTAGTAATGAGAAAGCACATACTACTTTATACACCTTTTTTTCAAAAATGGCTCAACCGATTTTTTTCTTAAAAAGCATAAACAACTTTGTAAGTACAATAAAAAATTATGGTAAAAAAAAATTAGAGGTGCAAGCGCAGGTGGGTTAAACTTTTTTCAAGCCAACCGTGTCCCCTATATTCGAGAACTTTTAGAAGTTGGTCTGCAGTGTTGCCAAATATACCATAATTTTGCAATTATAAATTATAATTATGCCATAATTTAATGTTTAGGTGTAAACCATTAAAAAATTAAGAATATTATAAATAATAATAGTATCATAATTTTACAATAAACTAATAACTCTAAGCACAACTCAATGATAAAGTTGCAAATTATTCAAATTATAAAGAGCTGAAACTCTCCCGGGCTTATTCAAATGTAACGAATAAAGGCAGAATGCGCGCGCATTGGCTTTGTCTTTTTGTCCACAGTCGACTTCAGCTCTTATGTATTGTTTCCATATTGAAATGCTTGTTTTTTTTATAAACCACCGTAAATCTTGTACCAAAAAAATTCAGTCAAAGTGGTGGAAATACCGCAATTTTAGAAACAGCGTACCATAGATGAATGTTTCAGACCAGTTGGTACGAAATTGAGAAATGAACTGCCGAGAAATTTGCCGTTTATTAAGGTTTGAAAAATGTTTGTAAAGTATTTTGTGTTTAGTTTAGTTTTTTTTTTAGATGTGCATTATTTTATTTATCCAGAAGACATTGTTTTACCAACAAAATAAACATTGGAAGTGAATGAAAGTGAAACTATTTTGAGGTAAATGCACCCTCCATTTTAATTACTCGGTTCACCAGATCATATGTCATTTGCAAATCAATGAACTCCTCATAAATTTCTACCAAATAGTTTTTCATTTAGAGTTTTCAATTAGTTGAATTTTGAAATTCATTAAATTTTTAGATACCGGAAAGTGAGGTTACTTTGGTGAGGCACCATTAGTCAGGTGCGACTTTGTAACATATCTAAAATGGTAAATCTGATGTCTGTCGAGCTGCATCCCCCATTGCACAAATCGTAAAAAAAACTATGCAACATTTAGGTGCTCTTTATGTACTAAAATTAAAATTTTTGTGTTCCAATAGAAATGGTTTTTAAAATTTTCCCAATGAGGAGTGCAGCTCAACGTCTAGTTACACCCCCCACAGAATAGATCAATGTTTAAAGTAAAACCATCTACATACCAATTTTGTGCTCTTTAGGTGCTCCACAAATATATGCAGTGAGCGACAAAAGTTTGGAACATCTAAAATAACTTCAAAACTATTTTATTTTTAAATTGCTTGAACAAGTCAATTTTATTTTTAAATTTCGCATCTTTAAAAAAAATTATACAGAACAGGGTGACCTAAAAGTGAGGTACTGACATCAACTTTGTTTTTTTTTTAAATAGCACTCTACATTCTTTATTGCATTTTTGGATACTGTGGCAAATTCTAGACATATTCTATGTATGATGTTATATACCTATACTCAGCTGTTTTCGAAATATTGTCAATTAAAACAAAAACAAAAATTTTTAAATACATCTGACAACACTGGATGCAAATTGACGTTGGGAAATTTTTTTGAGGATATATTATCCATGAGTTTTTGAAAATTTGTTATAGTTACACAAAATAGTGTTAAACGATCATATTTTGGATAAGTAAACAAAGTTGTTTCTTTTCTTCCATCATTTGTGCTAGATGATCCTCGTTGTTTTATGCATATCAAATGTTCATTATTGTTAAACCAAATATCTACATTGCTTAGGTTATCCCCCTAGACAATTTTTGTAAGGTTTTTTATGAAAACGCTTTCCTAGATTTTAATGTTTATTTATCAAGTTACCGGTTTCGGCTATTGGCCTTTTTCGGACTTTCGTTATAATAATAAAAAATAAAACAAATTTATATTAATACAATTTAAAATGTTTGTCCATAACACGTATTGTTATAATTTTCTTTTGACATTTGGTTCATGACGTATCAAACGTTTTATTTTTGTTTTATTTTTTATTATTATAACAAAAGTGCAAAGAAGGCCAATAGCCGAAACCGGTAACTTGATAAATAAACATCAAAATCTAGGAAAGCGTTTTCATAAAAAATCTTACAAACACCTACATGGTTAGTAAATCTATAAAACTATCAAAAAGCTTCTGAAAGTTTCACTTGAATTTTTTAGTAGCTAAAATTAGACGAAATTTGCTTCACCAAATGATAAATCAGACTCACTTTCATTTGGTTCACTGTGGTGTAAATGACTCATCCTTCACTATGGAAACTTATAAGTTGCCATAGTAATGGGTCAATCATTTGCACCACAGTGGACCAAATGAAAGTGCGTCGGGTATAAACGCTATATATTCACTCGCTTCCTTGCTGCGTTTAGAATTTCTTCATTTTTCGATGTATTTTAAAACAATCAGACTTAAAAATTTGACAAATCAATTTGACTAGTTAAAAGTGCCAAAAGAATTTTTTTTATTTGACTAACCACTTAAAACTATATTTATTTAGTGAAATTTTGTTACTACCAACATAATTGAACAGGTGGTGGTTTTTAATTTCTGAACAAATAATTACCCGTAAGGCAGTCCTTAATTTTGAATAAAAATTAGCAGTAATAATTTAAAGATACACTCCCCCATATTCGAGAACTTTTAGAAGTAGGTCTGCAATGTTGCCAAATATACCTTAATTTTGCAATTATAAATTATAATTATGCCATAATTTAACGTTTAGGTATAAACCATTAAAAAATTAAAAATATTATAAACAATAATAGTGCCATAATTTTACAATAAACTAATAACTCTAAGCACAACTCAATGATAAAATCGTAAATTATTCAAATTATAGAAAGCTGAAATTTTAAAACTCACTCCCGGGCATATTCAAATGTAACGGATGTAACAAAAAAGGCGCGCGCATCGACTTTGTCTTTTTGTCCACAGTCGACTTTAGTTCTTATGTATTGTTTCCACATTGAAATGCGTAATTTTTTTTAAACCACCGTAAATGTTGTACCAAAAAATTGAGTAGAAGTGATGGAAATACCGTAATTTTAGCAACAACGTACCATAGGTGAATGTTTCAGACCTGCTGGTACGAGATTGAGAGATGGACCCACATGGTAACATCGCAGTTTTCTGTAATCTGCTGTTTATTAAGGATTGAAAAATATTTGTAAAGTATTTTGTGTTTGGTTAAGTCTTTTTTAGATGTGCATTATTTTATTTATCCTGAAGACATTGTTTTACCAACAAAATAAACATTGGAAGTGAAAACTATTTTGAGGTAAGTGCACCCTCCATTTTTATTACTCTGTTCAGCAGATCATAATATCATTTGCAAATCAACGAACTCCTCATAAATTTCTACCAAATAGTTTCTTATTTAGTGTTTTCGATAAGTTGAATCTTGAAATTCAATAAATTTTTAAATATCGGAAAGTGAGGTTACTTTGGTGAGGCACCATTTGGTGCGACTTTGTAACATATCTAAAAATGGTAAATCTGATGTCTGTTAAGCTGCATCACCCACTGTACAAATCGTAAAAAAAACTACGCAACATTTACGCGCTCTTTATGTGCTAAAATTAAAATTTTGTGTTCCAATGGAACAACTTTTTTTTAAATTTTCAAAATAAGGGTGCAGCTCAAAGTGTAGTCACACCCCCCCACAGAATAGATCAATGTTTAAACAAAAAAAAACCATCTACATACCAATTTTGTGCTCTTTATGTGCTCCACAAATATATGCAGTAAGCGGCAAAAGTTTGGAACATCTAAAATAACTTCAAAACATTTTTTTTTAAATGCTTGAACAAGTCAATTTTATTTTTAAATTTCGCATTTTTTGAAAAAAAAATTTTTTTATATAGAACAGGGTGTCCTAAAAACGTACTGACATCAACTTTGTTTTTTTAAGTAGCACTCTACATTCTTTATTGCATTTTTGGATACTGTGGCAAATTCTAGACATATTCTATGTATGGTGTTATATACCTATACTCAACTGTTTTCAAAATATTGTCAATTAAAACAAAAATAAATAATTTTAAATACATCTGACAACACTGGATGCAAATTAACGTTAGGAAAATTTTTTGAGGATATGTTATTATTAAGCTTCGAAGCTGGAGAGTCTGGATTAAACGATCAGATAATTAACCGGTGTAATCCAGCGGGTTACATGTTATTCATTCAACTGGTCTACTGGTCATATATTCAACTGGTCTACACCAGTTGACCAGATAATTAACCGGTGTAATCCAGCGGGTTACATGTTATTCATTCAACTGGTCTACTGGTCATATATTCAACTGGTCTACACCAGTTGACCAGATAATTAACCGGTGTAATCCAGCGGGTTACATGTTATTCATTCAACTGGACTACTGGTCATATATTCAACTGGTCTACACCAGTTGACCAGTAGACCAGTTGAATGAATAACATGTAACCCGCTGGATTACACCGGTTAATTATCTGATCGTTTAATCCAGACTCTCCCGCACCGAAGCTTAATTATTATCCATGAGTTTTTGAAAATTTGTTATAGTTACACAAAATAGTGTTAAACGATCATATTTTGAATAAGTAAATCTATAAAAAAAAATTCCTACTTTTGTTTATAACATAGGAACTCATAGAGATTTAGTGATTGGATAAATTCTCTGATAAACTAAAACCAGAGTTCCAACTCTCTTTCAATAAATTTTACTCATAACCACAGAAAAGTGTTATAAATCTTTTATTTTTTAATAGAAGGGTATAATAAATCAATTACTTAAAACCAGAATAATTGATTATCTAGTAAAGATTTTAAAGTCGAATCAAAGAACTTTTTTTGTCAAACGAAGTTGATCTTTTTCTTTCACATTTAGCTCTAGATGATCCTCATTGTTTTATGGATACAAAATGATCATTATTGTTAAACGAAATACGTGCATGGTTAATAAATACAGTGCTCAACAATTAAAATAAAACACTCTAAAATTTTGACAAAGTTTAAAATCTTGTAACTCCTGCAAAAATTGATTAATTGAAATGATCTTTATTTCTGGGTAGCTCATTTCTTATACTTTAAGATGTTTAATAGAGCGTTCTTTTGTAAATTTGTAGTTTAGGTTATACAGGGCGTTAAAGACAGATCCAACGAAAATCGAAAAGTTTAAACTGCTCCCATTTTAACAAAAAAAAAAACTTTAAATTTTTTTAATGGGTTTCTGAAGAGCCCTGGACCAAACCATTAAAACAGTTTTGCAGATTTTGAGCTAAGTTTATAATTTAAAGATAAAATCCAAAAAAAAAAACGTTTTTTGCACTATAAGCAATAATTTTGTTAATTGGTGTAAAACATTTTCTTTTTTTAGTTTATTTTAAAGGTAAAAGTTCAAACTTGAATTCTAGAAAGAGTGGTAGACATACCGTTAACATTTAATATAATAAAAAGCTCCCAAAAATGATCAATTTTTTAAAGAGCTCTGAATTTTAGTTTGGTAAAGCAATAATAAAAATTTAAACGTATATTTAGAAACATGACTTGTGTTTTAAATCTCAAGACCTTTGTAGCATTAGTTTGCTCGGTGTATGTTAGTGTTTAAATACGATTTTTTGAGCCATGTTTTTAGAAAGAAATTAAAACTTTTGCTCATCTAAACGGCTTGTTTCCAATGAAACAATTGTGGATAGCTAACAGTAGCGTTGGTATCGTGGTAATGAGCTGTTTAAATTAGAAAAAGCTTCAATTTTTTCCTAAAAATATGCTTTTAAGAATCGGATCTAATCACCGACCAATACTAAGTAAAGTAATGCGCTACAAAAATGTTGAGATACAAAAAACAAGTTATGTGTCTAAATACTATCGAAAAGCTTCTAAAATTTTCATTTGAATTTTTCCCTAACTAAAATTAGACGAAATTTGCTTTACCAACTAATAAACCAGACTCATTTTTATTTGGTCCACCGTAGTGTAAATGACTCATCCTTCATTATGGCATTATAGTAATGGGTCAGTCATTTGCACCACAGCGGACCAAATAAAAGTGCCTAGAATATAAACACAGTATAATCACTCGCTTCCTTGCTGCGTTCAGTAAATTCTTCATTTTTCTATGGATTTTATAACAATCAGACTTAAAAATTTGACGAATCAATTTTAAATCAATATGACTTGTTAAAAGTGTCAAAAGAATTTTTTTATTTGACTAACCACTTAAAACTATATTTATTTAGTGAAATTTTGTTACTACCAACATAATTGAACAGGTGGTGGTTTTTAATTTCTGAACAAATAATTACTCGTAAGGCAGTTACCTTAATTTTGAAAAAATATTAACAGTAATAATTTAAAGATCACTCCCCACGGTTGGCTTGAAAAAAGTTTGACCCAACTTCGCTTGCACCTCTAATTTTTTTTTACTATAATTTTCTATCGTATTTACCAAGTTGTTTATGCTTTTTAAGAAAAAAAATCGGTTGAGCCGTTTTTGAAAAAAAGGTGTATAAAGTAATATGTGCTTTCTCATTACTAAAAAACTTTGAAACAAAGCATAAAAAATAAAAGATTATCATTAGTTTTTATCAAAAATAATGTATCTTAAACATGGAGACCATTATATTCACATATAGCATGTAAAAATTTATTGATGTAGTTTGAGTTGTTCTTTGGTATTTTATATTTGCTGCATATTTAATTAAAGTCAAAATGAACCGCTTCTATTATTTGCGCACTGAAAAATCCTAAACCGTGTTGGTTCTCCTCACAAAATTCAAAAACATGAAAAAAAAAAACGCATGTAAGTACTTTGGGAGTTAGTCTTATATCCAACGAAAAATAACTCTCTTTAAAAACTGCTATTTTTTTTGTATTGGTCATCTAATTGTTTGCCAAACCACGCATTGACCACGTCTCAAAAGCTTTCAAAAAACGCTTTAACTTAACATACTTTAAACACCCCTAACTACAGCCACTGCAAAGATCAATTTTGTCTAAAAGTGTTTTACAAGAATTTCCTGCCTTTGGTGTTCTGACGACAATACAAATATGGCAATCGCAAGGTGCATCAGCGTTGGTTCTTGTTAATCTTTTTAAAAGTCTTATTTTTCAAATGTCTGCTAATTGTAACAACTCTTTCTGTACATCATTTTTGACCCGATAAATGTCGCACTTACAACCACTACACAGCTAATAGGAAGACGTTCGTCGTGTTTATTATATTGAAAAATATCTTCAACTAGGTTTTGCAACTGCCATAAATTTTAATCATAACTTTCGTAATGCCCAAACATAGGAAACACACTTTTAACCGATTTTCTTCGTGTATACCAGTTCGGCTCTTCGACATTCTAAGTTTAAACTCTTGCACCTGCCTAGTCATTTTGGAATCAAAAACCTTCACCAACGTATAACTTATGGCAGTGACACCTTAGATGTTATTGAAAAAAACTACTCTTCCTCATATATTTTTTAGTGAGAAGCAACGGAAGTAGTTAACTTTAATTTTAATAAAATTTCTAACAAATAAGTGCCGAAGAACAACTCCAATTATCTCAATAACTTTTTACATGGTTATAATAGTAACATAATAATCTCCATGCTTAAAATACATTGTTTTGGATAAAAATTAATGGTAATTTTTTATTTTTTATACTTTGCTTCGAATAAGTTTTTAGTAATGAGAAAGCACATACTACTTTATACACCTTTTTTTCAAAAACGACACAACCGATTTTTTTTCTTAAAAAGCATAAACAACAATAATTAGAGGTGCAAGCGAAGTTGGGTTAAACTTTTTTCAAGCCAACCGTGTCCCTTATATTCTAGAACTTTTAGAAGTTGGCCTGCAGTGTTGCCAAATATACCATAATTTTGCAATTATAAATTATAATTATGCTATAATTTAACGTTTAGGTGTAAACCATTTAAAAAATTAAGAATATTATAAATAATAGTAGTATCATAATTTTACAATAAACTAATAACTCTAAGCACAACTCAATAATAAAGTTGCAAATTATTCAAGTTATAAAGAGCTCAAAATCTCCCGGGCTTATTCAAATGTAACAGATTTAAGACAGAATGCGCGCGCATTGGCTTTGTCTTTTTGTCCACAGTCGACTTCAGCTCTTATGTATTGTTTCCATATTGAAATGCTTGTTTTTTTTATAAACCACTGTAAACCTTGTACCAAAAAATTCAGTCAAAGTGATGGAAATATCGTAATTTTAGCAAAAGCGTACGATAGATAAATGTTTCAGACCTGTCGGTACAAAATTGAGAAATGGACCACTTGGTAACGTGGCAGTTTTCTGTGATTTGTTGTTTATTAAGGTTTGAAAAATGTTTGTAAAGTATTTTGTGTTTAGTTTAGTTTTTTTTTAGATGTGCATTATTTTATTTATCCAGAAGACATTGTTTTACCAACAAAATAAACATTGGAAGTGAATGAAAGTGAAACTATTTTGAGGTAAATACACCCTCCATTTTTATTACTCGGTTCACCAGATCATGTCATTTGCAAATCAACGAACTCCTCATAAATTTCTACCAAATAGTTTTTCATTTAGAGTTTTTAATTAGTTGAAATTTGGAATTTATTAAATTTTTAGATATCGGAAAGTAAGGTTACTTTGTAAATCTGATGTCTGTTAAGCTGCATCACCCATTGCACAAATCGTAAAAAAAACTACGCAACATTTACGCGCTCTTTATGTGCTAAAATTAAAATTTTGTGTTCCAATAGAACTACTTTTTTAAAAATTTTCAAAATAAAGGTGCAGCTCAAAGTGTAGTCACACCCCCCACAGAATAGATCAATGTTTAAAGAAAAAACCATCTACATACCAATTTTGTGCTCTTTATGTGCTCCACAAATATATGCAGTGAGCGGCAAAAGTTTGGAACATCTAAAATAACTTCAAAACATTTTTTTTTTAAATTGCTTGAACAAGTCAATTTTCTTTTAAAATTTCGCATTTTAAAAAAAAAAAAATTCTTTAATACAAAACAGGGTGTCCTAAAAATGAGGTACTGACATCAACTTTGTTTTTTTAAGTAGCACTCTACATTCTTTGTTGCATTTTTGGATACTGTGCCAATTGGTGTTATATACCTATACTCAACTGTTTTTAAAATATTGTCAATTAAAACAAAAACAAAAAATTTTAAATACATCTGACAACACTGGATGCAAATTAACGTTGGGAAAATTTTTTGAGGATATGTTATTATCCATGAATTTTTGAAAATTTGTTATAGTTATACAAAATAGTGTTAAACGATCATATTTTGAATAAGTAAATCTATAATTTTTTTTCCTACTTTTCTTTATAACATAGGAACTCATAGAGATTTAGTGATTGGATAAATTCTCTGATAAACTCAAACCAGAGTTCCAACTCCCTTTCAATAAATTTTACTCATAAACACAGAAAAGTGTTATAAATCTTTTATTTTTTAATAGAAAGGTATAATAAATCAATTATTTGAAACCAGAAGAATTGATTATCTAGTAAAGTATTTAAAATCGAATCAAAGAACCAAAAAGTGTCTGTAAGACGAAGTTGATCTTTTTCTCCCACATTTAGCTCTAGATGATCCTCATTGTTTTATGGATGTAAAATGTTCATTATTGTTAAACGAAATACGTAAATACAGTGCTCAACAATTAAAATAAAACACTCTAAAATTTTGACAAAGTTTAAAATCTTGTAACTCCTGCAAAAATTGATTAATTGAAATGACCTTTATTTCTGGATAGCTCATTTCTTATACTTTAAGATGTTTAATAGAGCGTTTTTTTGTAAATTTGTAGTTTAGGTTATACAGGGCGTCAAAGACAGATCCTACGAAAATCGAAAAGTTTAAACTGCTCCCATTTTAACAAAAAAAAAACTTTAAATTTTTTTAATGGGTTTCTGAAGAGCCCTGGACCAAACCATTAAAACAGTTTTGCAGATTTTGAGCTAAGTTTATAATTTAAAGATAAAATCTAAAAAAAAAAAAGATTTTTGCACTATAAGCAATAATTTTTTTAATTGGGGTAAAACATTTTCTTTTTTTAGTTTATGTTAAAGGCAAAAGTTCAAACTTGAATTCTAGAAAGAGTGGTAGACATACCGTTAACATTTGTATAATAAAAAGCCCCCAAAAATGATCAATTTTTTAAACAGCTCTGAATTTTTGTTTGGTAAAGCAATAATAAAAATTTAAACGTATATTTAGAAGCATGACTTGTGTTTTAAATCTCAAGACCTTTGTAGCATTAGTTTGCTCGGTGTATGTTAGTGTTTAAATATGATTTTTGAAGCCATGTTTTTAGAAGGAAATTAAAACTTTTGCTCATCTAAACGGCTTGTTTCCAATGAAACAATTGTGGATAGCTAACAGTAGCGTCGGTATCGTGGTAATGAGCTGTTTAAATTAGAAAAAGCTTCAATTTTTTCCTAAAAATATGCTTTTAAGAATCGGATCTAATCATCGACCAATACTAAGTAAAGTAATGCTACAAAGATGTTGAGATACAAAAAACAAGTTGTGTGTCTAAATACATGTTTAAATTTTCATCCTTCTTTTATCATACTAAAATTCGAAGCTGTTTAAAAATTTGGTCACCTTCGGAAGTTTTTTCTACACAAAATGTTAACAGTATGACTACTGTTGCGTTCCGAAATTCAAGTTTAAACGTTTATCTTTAGAATAATCAAAAAAGAGGTAAAATTTTACATCAATTAACAAAATTATTGCTTAATGCACAAAAACAGTTTGTTTTTGATTATTACTTTAATTTATAAGTGTAATTCAAAATCTCTAAAACCGTATCGAAACCTTAATCTAGCACTCTTCCGGGACCCATTTTAAAAATTCAAAAAATTTTTTTGTTAAAATATGAGATGTCAAATCTTTTCGTTTTTCACAGTGCTTGTCTTTGGCACCTTGTATAACTTAAACAACAAATCTACAAGAAACACTTTATTAAGTATAAGAAATGATCTACCCAGAAAAAAGATGATTCCGATTAATAAATTTTTATTTTATTTTTATAGAAGTTACAAGAATATAAACTTTGTTAAAATTTTAAGGTGTTCCATTTCAATTGTTGAACACTGTAGGTACCTATATAAACTATCGAAAAGCTTCTAAAATTTTCACTTGAATTTTTCCCTAGCTGAAATTACACGAAATTTGCTTTACCAACTAATAAACCAGACTCATTTTCATTTGGTCCACCGTAGTGTAAATGACTCATCCTTCATTATGGCAACTTATAAGTTGCTATAGTAATGGGTCAGTCATTTGCACCACAGTGGACCAAATAAAAGTGTCTAGAATATAAACACAGTATAATCACTCGCTTCCTTGCTGCGTTCAGTAAATTCTTCATATTTCGATGGATTTTATAACAATCAGATTTGAAAATTTGACGAATCAATTTTAAATCAATACCTATGAATTGTTAAAAGTGCCAAAAAAATTTTTTTACTTGACTAACCACTTAAAACTAAATTTATTTTATACAAGTTTAAACTACTCAAGTTTAAACCATACAGACGTAAATTTATTTAGTAAAACTATTTATTTTATTTTGTTACTACCAACATAATTAAACAGGTGGTGGTTTAAATTAATTTGAAAAAATTTAAAAATTAGTTTAATTTATAGAGAGCTGAAATTTCAAAATTCCCTCTCCTGGGCTTATTCAAATCTAACAGATTGAAGAAAAAATGCGCGCGCATCGGCTTTGTCTTTCGTCTGCAGCCAACTTCAGCTCTTATGTATTGCTTCCCCATTGAAATGAGTGTTTTTTTTAAACCACCGTAAATCTTACACAAAAAAATTCAGTCAAAGTGGTGGAAATACCGTAATTTTAGAAACAGCGTACCATAGATGAATGTTTCAGACCAGTTGGTACAAAATTGAGAAATGAACCACTTGGTAACATCGCAGTTTTCTATAATTTGCTGTTTTATTAAGGTTTGAAAAATGTTCATAAAGTATTTTGTGTTTAGTTTACTCTTTTTTTAGAAGCGCATTATATTATTTATCCAGAAGACATTATTTTACCAACAAAATATACATTGGAAGTGAATGGAAATGAAATCTATTTTGAGGTAAATGCACCCTCCATTTCTATTACTTTGTTCACCAGATCCTATGCCATTTGCTAATCAACGAACTCCTCATAAATTTCTACAAAATAATTGAATTCATTTAGATTTTTCGATTAGTCGAATCTTTAAATTCAATAAATTTTGAAATACCGGAAAGTGATGTTACTTTGGTAAGGCATCATTAGTCAGGTACGACTTGGTAACATGGTATCTAAAAATGGTAAATCTGATGTTCGTCAAACTGCATCCCCCATTGCACAAATCGTAAAAAAACTATGCAACATTTACGTGCTCTTTATGTTCTAAAATTAAAATTTTTGTGTTCCAATAAAACTACTTTTTTTTTAATTTTCAAAATGGGGGAGCAGCTCAACGTCAAGTCGTACCCCCCACAGAATGGACCAATGTTTAAAGTAAAACCATCTACACGCCAATTTTGTGGTCTTTATGTGCTTCACAAATATATGCAGTCTGCGACAAAAGTTTGGAACATCTAAAACAACTTCAAAACTATTTTTTTTTAATCGCTTGGACAAGTCCATTTTATGTTTAGATTTAGCATTTTTTGAAATTTTTTTTATACAAAATAGGGGTGTCCTAAAAATGAAGTACTGATATCAACTTTGTTTTTTCAAATAGCACCTTATATTTTTTATTGCATTTTTAAATACTATGGCAAATTCTAAACATATTCTATGTATGATGTCCTTTACCTATACTCAACGGTTTTCGAAATATGGTCAATTAAAAAAAAAAGTTAAATAATTAATTTAAAAATATATTAATAATTTATAATAATTTCTCTAAGTAATTGTTCAAATTGCCATCCATTGACTTCTTGACAGTGAACTAGTCTATCTTTAAATTCCTCCAAAACGCTGCGAATAACATCTTCAGAAATTTCTAATCTTTAAATTGTCTAAATTTTAAGACCTGTTAAAGTAAACTTTAAATTTGAGATATAAAGTATATAAAGAAATGTCCCTCTAACATTGCGAACAAAATGCGGTGGTGCCCCACCCTATTGATACCAGATGATATCACTTGGTAAACCGAGCTCATTTTCCTTTAGAAACATTTCAACCAAAGCAGGCATAAACTCATATTTAAAAAAATCTAAATAAATGTCTCCGATTAAATTATTGTCAAAAAAATAAGGACCTACGTGAACAAAGTTACTGTGGTAATTTACTATAATGATGGTGCTAGTAACATATAAAGTTACCAAACAACGCTACAAAGTTGAACATTGTAACACATTTTTTTTTTTTTTTTTTTTGAAGAAACGTCATAGAAAACGCGAAATAGAAAAAATATATTGCGCCATTTGTATTCATATTTTCATTTATTAACAGAAACCTGTACATACTCGTACATGGATTTCAAATAGTACAATATGTCTGTAGAATCCTAAGTTTATTAACAATTTTGAAATAAAGAAATTATGTATAAAATTTATCCGTTTTAGTGTTATCAGGCTAAAAAGGTAGCACATAAATTGTTATTACCAACAACGGTAACACATAATTCTGCACTACCTATTGGAACAGAAAAAACAATTTTTCAGAGAAATCGAGTCATATCGAGCTGCACCCCGCACTTTCAGTTGAAAAAAAAAAACAAGTAATATCAAAACACACAAGTCGAGAAAGTGTACTGAAATATAAAAGTAAAATATGCAGTTACAAAACTACATATAATAGAAATTTAAAAAGTCTCATCGACGTAATACAGTTTCAGGAAAGATTGTGATTACAAGAACTCTGCTATTTGAGATAACACATAAAAGCATATATCATGTCAAAAGTGTAAAAAAGAAACTTATATTACTGTGACCAATGACCATTGAGAATTCAAATCAAAAAACAATTGCAATTTTAGAACACTTATTCCGGCAAAGCAACAATGAATGTGATATGTGCAACTTCAAAACTGTATTTGAGTGTCATTACAAGAACTCTGCTATTTGAGATATCACATAAAAGTGTATCTCATGTCAAAAGTGGAGAAAAGAAACATTTTACTGTGACCATTGTGAATTAAAATCAAAAAACAACTTCTATTTCACAACACTCATTCCAGCAAAGCAAAAATGAATGTGATAATTGCAGCTTCAAAACTGTATTGAGTTTTAAATTGATACGGTCTTTTAGCTGCATTCGTCACAATCATTTGATGTCATCATTTATGTACCTTCAGAGAAGATTTAGTGCCATCGAGACACACGAAGTCCAACCTTAGGAAAAAACTACAATTGTATGTATATAATTACTTTTTATAAATGGTACCCTTTATAGTTTTCAGCCTTCTGATTTAATATGCGATTATTTTTTAATCTAAAAACCAATTTGAACTTAGAAAATGTGGTGAAATATGCATGTAAAATATACAACTGCCAAGCTAGATATAAAGAAGATTTAAAAAGTCACATCATCATGATACAGCTTCAGGGGTGATTGTGATTACAAGAAGTCTGCTATTTGAAATATCACATAAAAGTGTATCTCATGTCAAAAGTGAAGAAAAGAAACTTATTTTACTGTGACCATTGTGAATTCAAATCAAAAAACAACTCCTATTTCACAACACTCATTCCGGCAAAGCAAAAATGAATGTGATAGGTGCAACTTCAAGACTATATTGAGTTTTAAATAAGATACAGTCGTGTTGTTGCATGTGGCACAATTATTTGATGTCATCATTTATGTACCTTCAGAGAAGATTTAGTGCCATCGAGACACACGAAGTCCAACCTTAGGAAAAAACTACAATTGTATGTATATAATTACTTTTTATAAATGGTACCCTTTATAGTTTTCAGCTTTCTGATTTCATCTACAATGTTTTTAATCTAAAAATCAATATAAACTGAGAAAATAAGGTGAAATATGAATGTAAAATATGCAACTGCGAAGCTAAATAAAAAGAAGATTTAAAAAGTCACATCAACATGATACAGCTTCAGGGGTGATTGTGATTACAAGGACTCTGCTATTGAGATATCACATAAAAGTGTATCTCATGTCAAAAGTGAAGAAAAGAAACTTATTTTACTGTGACCATTGTGAATTTAAATCAAAAAACAAACCCTATTTCACAACACTCACTCCGGCAAAGCAAAAATGAATGTGATAGATGCAACTTTAAAACCGTATTGAGTTTTAAATTGATACGGTTTTTTAGCTGCATTCGTCACAATCATTTGATGTCATCATGTATGTACCTTCAGAGAAGATTTAGTGCCATCGAGACACACGAAGTCCAACCTTAGGAAAAAACTACAATTGTATGTATATAATTACTTTTTATAAATGGTACCCTTTATAGTTTTCAGCTTTCTGATTTCATCTACAATGTTTTTGCTATTGAGATATCACATAAAAGTGTATCTCATGTCAAAAGTAAAGAAAAAAAACTTATTTTACTGTGACCATTGTGAATTTAAATCAAAAAACAAACCCTATTTCACAACACTCACTCCGGCAAAGCAAAAATGAATGTGATAGATGCAACTTTAAAACCGTATTGAGTTTTAAATTGATACGGTTTTTTAGCTGCATTCGTCACAATCATTTGATGTCATCATGTATGTACCTTCAGAGAAGATTTAGTGCCATCGAGACACACGAAGTCCAACCTTAGGAAAAAACTACAATTGTATGTATATAATTACTTTTTATAAATGGTACCCTTTATAGTTTTCAGCTTTCTGATTTCATCTACAATGTTTTTGCTATTGAGATATCACATAAAAGTGTATCTCATGTCAAAAGTAAAGAAAAAAAACTTATTTTACTGTGACCATTGTGAATTTAAATCAAAAAACAACTCCTATTTCACAATACTCACTCCGGCAAAGCAAAAATGAATGTAATAGATGCAACTTTAAAACCGTATTGAGTTTTAAATTGATACGTTTTTTAGCTGCATTCGTCATAAGCATTTGATGTCATCATTTATGTACCTTCAGAGAAGATTTATTGCCATCGAGACACACGAAGTCCAACCTTAGGAAAAAACTACAATTGTATGTATAGTATATAATTACTTTTTATAAATGGCACCCTTTATAGTTTTCAGCCTTCTGATTTAATATGCAATTATATTTTAATCTAAAAACCAATTTGAACTTAGAAAATGTGGTGAAATATGAATGTAAAATATACAACTGCGAAGCTAGATATAAAGAAGATTTAAAAAGTCACATCATCATAATACAGCTTCAGGGGTGATTGTGATTACAAGGACTCTGCTATTGAGATATCACATAAAAGTGTATCTCATATCAAAAGTGAAGAAAAGAAATTTATTTTACTGTGACCATTGTGAATTTAAATCAAAAAGCAACTCCTATTTCACAACACTCATTCCAGCAAAGCAAAAATGAATGTGATAATTGCAGCTTCAAAACTGTATTAAGTTTTAAATTGATACGGTTTTTTAGCTGCATTCGTCACAATCATTTGATGTCATCATTTATGTACCTTCAGAGAAGATTTAGTGCCATCGAAACACACGAAGTCCAACCTTAGGAAAAAACTACAATTGTATGTATATAATTACTTTTTATAAATGGCACCCTTTATAGTTTTCAGCCTTCTGATTTAATATGCGATTATTTTTTAATCTAAAAACCAATTTGAACTTAGAAAATGTGGTGAAATATGAATGTAAAATAGGCAACTGCGAAGCGAGATAAAAAGAAGGTTTAAAAAGTCACATCAACATGATACAGCTTCAGGGGTGATTGTGATTATAAGGACTCTGCTATTGAGATATCACATAAAAGTGTATCTCATATCAAAAGTGAAGAAAAGAAACTTATTTTACTGTGACCATTGTGAATTTAAATCAAAAAACAACTCCTATTTCACAACACTCACTCCGGCAAAGCAAAAATGAATGTGATAGATGCAACTTTAAAACCGTATTGAGTTTTAAATTGATACGGTTTTTTAGCTGCATTCGTCACAATCATTTGATGTCATCATGTATGTACCTTCAGAGAAGATTTAGTGCCATCGAGACACACGAAGTCCAACCTTAGGAAAAAACTACAATTGTATGTATATAATTACTTTTTATAAATGGTACCCTTTATAGTTTTCAGCCTTCTGATTTAATATGCGATTATTTTTTAATCTAAAAACCAATTTGAACTTAGAAAATGTGGTGAAATATGAATGTAAAATAGGCAACTGCGAAGCTAGATAAAAAGAAGGTTTAAAAAGTCACATCAACATGATACAGCTTCAGGGGTGATTGTGATTACAAGGACTCTGCAATTGAGATATCACATAAAAGTGTATCTCATATCAAAAGTGAAGAAAAGAAACTTATTTTACTGTGACCATTGTGAATTTAAATCAAAAAACAAACCCTATTTCACAACACTCACTCCGGCAAAGCAAAAATGAATGTGATAGATGCAACTTTAAAACCGTATTGAGTTTTAAATTGATACGGTTTTTTAGCTGCATTCGTCACAATCATTTGATGTCATCATGTATGTACCTTCAGAGAAGGTTTAGTGCCATCGAGACACACGAAGTCCAACCTTAGGAAAAAACTACAATTGTATGTATATAATTACTTTTTATAAATGGTACCCTTTATAGCTTTCAGCCTTCTGATTTAATATGCGATTATTTTTTAATCTAAAAACCAATTTGAACTTAGAAAATGTGGTGAAATATGAATGTAAAATAGGCAACTGCGAAGCTAGATAAAAAGAAGGTTTAAAAAGTCACATCAACATGATACAGCTTCAGGGGTGATTGTGATTACAAGGACTCTGCTATTAAGATATCACATAAAAGTGTATCTCATGTCAAAAGTGAAGAAAAGAAACTTATTTTACTGTGACCATTGTGAATTTAAATCAAAAAACAACTCCTATTTCACAACACTCACTCCGGCAAAGCAAAAATGAATGTGATAGATGCAACTTTAAAACCGTATTGAGTTTTAAATTGATACGGTTTTTTAGCTGCATTCGTCACAATCATTTGATGTCATCATGTATGTACCTTCAGAGAAGATTTAGTGCCATCGAGACACACGAAGTCCAACCTTAGGAAAAAACTACAATTGTATGTATATAATTACTTTTTATAAATGGTACCCTTTATAGTTTTCAGCCTTCTGATTTAATATGCGATTATTTTTTAATCTAAAAACCAATTTGAACTTAGAAAATGTGGTGAAATATGAATGTAAAATAGGCAACTGCGAAGCTAGATAAAAAGAAGGTTTAAAAAGTCACATCAACATGATACAGCTTCAGGGGTGATTGTGATTACAAGGACTCTGCAATTGAGATATCACATAAAAGTGTATCTCATATCAAAAGTGAAGAAAAGAAACTTATTTTACTGTGACCATTGTGAATTCAAATCAAAAAACAACTCCTATTTCACAATACTCACTCCGGCAAAGCAAAAATGAATGTGATAGATGCAACTTTAAAACCGTATTGAGTTTTAAATTGATACGGTTTTTAGCTGCATTCGTCATAAGCATTTGATGTCATCATTTATGTACCTTCAGAGAAGATTTATTGCCATCGAGACACACGAAGTCCAACCTTAGGAAAAAACTACAATTGTATGTATAGTATATAATTACTTTTTATAAATGTCACCCTTTATAGTTTTCAGCCTTCTGATTTAATATGCGATTATTTTTTAATCTAAAAACCAATTTGAACTTAGAAAATGTGGTGAAATATGAATGTAAAATAGGCAACTGCGAAGCTAGATAAAAAGAAGGTTTAAAAAGTCACATCAACATGATACAGCTTCAGGGGTGATTGTGATTATAAGGACTCTGCTATTGAGATATCACATAAAAGTGTATCTCATATCAAAAGTGAAGAAAAGAAACTTATTTTACTGTGACCATTGTGAATTTAAATCAAAAAACAACTCCTATTTCACAACACTCATTCCAGCAAAGCAAAAATGAATGTGATAATTGCAGCTTCAAAACTGTATTAAGTTTTAAATTGATACGGTTTTTTAGCTGCATTCGTCACAATCATTTGATGTCATCATTTATGTACCTTCAGAAAAGATTTAGTGCCATCGAGACACACGAAGTCCAACCTTAAGAAAAAACTACAATTGTATGTAAGTAGTTAGAGTGACACTTACGACCGATTTTAATGACTTTTTAATTACCACTTTCACTTTCACATTCCAAATGACGTAGGTATTTGTTATAACCTTGTTTAAATTCCGATGACGTAAAATGAAATTAATTAATGACTGATACACATTACGTCACATGTAAGGGAATGCGACCAATTTCTTTCCGAAATAAAGGAAAATAACTAATTTACTTTTAAAGTGAATTTTTCCTCTATTCAGTGTAGGGAAAGTAAAATTTAGACCATGAAAGATTTGTTACGTCATTCAAGAATTTCTTATTGATTGCTATATAAGAAAAAGAAAATTCGGAAAGAAATATTCAGTATTGCTCTCGTATTTTGTTCTTGAAGAAGACGTCTTGGTGTATTGTAAAAATTGTTCTACGACTAAAAAAAATTAAGCTTTTAAACATTATATTAAATAAATATTTATTAAGTGTTGTATTAGATGGTTGGAAAACGTGTATCTATCTACTACACTTTTAAAAAAATCGTCTCCGAAGCGTTTCAAAGCACCAGGTGATGATTGTTGCATAGTCGATTGTGTGTCAGTTAGAGTTGCCGATCAATGATAAAAATGATGAACAATATCGAAAAAAGAAGCAGAGAAAACGGCACGGATAATCCACGAAGAAGTATTTCCTATTACGAGATCGGGTAACAAACTTTTATCTATGGGAGTAAAACCTCTTTACGATTATGTACCGTTGTTGAAATTCATAAACGGAACTAACATCGGCAATAAGTTTTTTTTCGATTGAAACCTTTGAGAACCATTTTAAAGAAATGCGGAAGATATTTGAATCACTAGATGAAGAAGAAGAACTAATTGTTCCAGAAGACCATATGCTATGTATGTTATGCAGTTACACCGTCTGTGCGTCTAAATTTAATTCTCTCTTTGGTTTAAACCTACTCGGCCTAGTGTGTATAAGGGCATATTTTTATCGTTGAACACTATTAAAACTGTGGTAAACATGGGTGAACATTTCTTAAATTTACTTCATTTAAAGAGGATCTAACATAAATTATATCTATGCTAGGAAACTTATATAAATAGCGTCGCACTTGATGTAATAGAAAATAGATGTAAAGATTTAAGTCAAAAACTCTGTGACATTATTAGGGATAAATATGAACAAAATGCTACATTGTATGAAATTGTTTTAAAGTTACCTATGAATGTTAAGACTGATGTTGATGCTAGAGTAAACTATTATAGAGAGAGAGAGAGAGAGAGAGAGAGAGAGAGAAAGAGAGAGAGAGAGAGAATAATGATTACAATTGTTTGTAATAATAAATAAATTAATAATAAATAAATAAATGTTTGAAATTTTTTCTTTTTTCCTATGTGTAAGCTTAAACCTACAAGAGGCATATTGTTTCGACGACGGTATGCGAAGAATCATTCTGTACTAAATAATAAAAAACTATATTACTTTATGTTTCGTTATTATTTTACTAATACTTAGATTTTTCACATATAATTTCGATAATGCAAAAATGATAGTAATTTTTACATTACTCGTTTATTAGAATAAAACATACAATGAGTTAGTACAGATGGAAGGGCCCCAGCTTTTTTTTGAGATAAATAAATGAAATTTATTACAATTTACTTTAGAGTAAATTTTTTATTAAATAATTTAGAGAAAGTGAAATTTGACAGTGTACGTATATTGGAATGTGTCCAAATTCTTTCTGAAATAATGGAAAATCACTTTAAGCTCAATGAGGTAGTTAAAATAATAATTATGAATAATTAAACTCCGATGACGTGTAATGATAGAATCTTTTTTACATTTTTGTTTAAGAAACAGTTTGGATACATTTATTTCTGTTATGGCAGACAATTTAGAGAATTTGAATTTTTATCAGTGAAATAGACTCTAATTAGAAAAAACAATTAAGACAATCTGATGACTGATCCATATTAGAAAACATTGCGTCACATGTAAAGAGATAGCGACGACAACTTCTTTCCGAAATAAGGGAAAATAACTAAATTACTTTTAAAGTGGTTTTCCTCTGTTCACTGTCGAGAAAATTAAAGACTACAAAGTATAATTGTTTTAAGTGTATATGACGAATTTTTTAAATTTATTAAATAAAAAATAGCACACAAAATACACATAACCTAAAAACCAACAATTATAATTAATAAAGATAAAAAATACAACTTAAACTACAAAGTCTTTTACACAAAAATATAAAACTAGTTTAAATATGGAAATTGTTTCATTTGAAAGTAAGTTATATTTATTTTACATTCTGTTTTGTCTTAACAGCTTTTTTATTGGGACAAATGTTTAAACAAGGTTTATATATATTTTAAGTTGTTATTTCATCTTGTTCTAACTTATTTGTAGTTTAGTTAGGTATAATAATTACTTTTTGTTCTACTGTTCTGTAGTCTGATTTTAATCTTTTAACTAATTTAAAACATTTCTGCTTTGTTTATTTAAAAAATATTTTGTATCGCACCTTTACTTTCTGTTTGTTTTAAATACACAGGCTGCTTCAGAAAAAAATACAAAAATTTTAATCACTTGCAGATCTCGTTTATAGAAGAGTTTTTCTAGATAAATTTTTTTCCGATTCTCAACTGTTATTAAGATAAAATTATTTAAAAGTTTAGTACAAAATACCATACCCGCCACTATGTATTATCATAATAATAACTAGGCTATGTTATATTGGTATACCTATAGAAAAGTTGTTTGTTTTGGTGAGATCTATTACTGGTTAAAATTTTTGTATTTATTTCTGAAACACCCTGTATATAAATGCTTAATATTATTTGTCACGTATGTTTTATTTTATTTTTGTTATTACAAATTTCAACTTATATGCAAGGTGATTTTTTTATTTGTTTCCGCCCGAAATTCCAAAAATAGGCAACACATTATACTTTAAAAATTTAATTTTTAAAATTAAGGAATAGAGAGTTGTAAATTTATGTCAACATTGTTGACAATACCTTTGACAGTGCTTGAGTCAGTTCATTTGAATCATACGTAGCCACATTAAATAATTAATTAAATTGTGTATTGTTTGTATAACGTGTTGCCTATTTTTAAAATTTCGGGCGGAAACAAATAAAAAAATCACCCTGTATTTAAATCGAAAATTGCTAAATAAAATTAGGAAGTACAAAAATAATTTTTTATACACGAATCAACTTAAGTACTTTTATTACATACCATTTCTATGATCTAACTCGTTTTGAGAGAAACTGTGCATTGTATGCGAAACAACCGCGAAACGGACGCGAGATAGAGGCGCTCCTAATAATGACAAATGATGTACCGATACCCGTAAAGAGCAGTAATTGGTACTTTTGCATTTGCTTGTTAGAAATAAAAATACAATAGACTATTATTTATGGTTTACTGTTGTTGTACATGTTGCTTTACAAACATGTGTAATTCATTCAATTAAGAAGCAGCCCTAGTAATTTTTTTGTTTGTTAAAGTTACAAAAAAAAAAATGTAATCAAAGTTTTAAGAAAAATTTTGTATTTACATTCTAGAAATTAAAATATTAAAGACTAAAATTCATATTTTCCTGTTGTAGTCAACAATCATATGTAATTTATTCAATTAGATAAAGTCAGTAATAACAACATTTTTTTCTGTTTTGCCAAAGTTAAAAAAAAACAATAAAAAATTTTAAGAAAAATTTTGTATTTGCTTTCAAAAATTATATTTTGGTATTGTAGTCAGCAAAGACATTTAGTTTATTAAATTAGAAAAAATCAGTAATAATAATTTTTTATTTTATAGTCAAGGTTAGGAAAAAGCAAATCAGAGTTTTCAGAAAAATTTTGTATTTACTTTCTAGAATTTAAAATACAAAAAAAAACTATAATTTATATTTTGCTGTTGTAGTTAACAAATTATTCAATCAGATAAAAAACGGTAATAATACTTTTTTTTCTTTGTCAAAGTAGAAAAAACGTAAATAAAGTTTTAAGCAAAATTTTACATTTACTTTCTAGTTTTTACTTTCTAGAAATTATTTATATATATTTTTTCTTATTCATATATTTATTTTGTCGAAACTTATTTTCAAATTTCAATTTTTGTTATTTGGCAAGTATAACCTATCGATTTTATTACGCACAGTGCAATTATTTAAATATTACTAAATATTATTTTTAAATTGTATTAATTTCGAAAAAAAAAACTTGTAACGAATTGGTACATATTAATTTTTGTAAAAAAAACATTTTTGTTTATTTAGAATTATAACAGCTACTTTTTTTTAGAACTATTTTTGTAATTCAGTTTTTTTGTCTTGTATAAACATTTAATGATTTGATTTTATCACTACCTCTGCAGTATTTGTTTAAAAATTTTGTAGAAATATTTGAACTTTCACATTTTAGAAAACAAAATATTGCCTGCGTATACGAAAATAGTTTTATAATTATAAAAAGCGTTAAGAAGTTACACGTGTTTAGTATCCATTTAAAAGTGATTAATAATTTTTCTTTATTACTTTTATGCAATATAACCTAATCTTTTACGTTTAGATAAATTCCTGGATTGGTAATGCATAATATAAATTAAGAATTATACTTTAAGAATGTAGAACATTATTATTATTACAAAATTTATGAAGTTGTAACTATAAGTCATTTGAAAATTATTGTCATCTTAGTAGACTTTTATGATTGTATAAACGGCACATAGCATAGCAAACGTAAAATTAGTAATTAGATTACGTCTGTTTTTAAATAATCTTTTTAATTCGTGTTAAGTACGGAGATTTTCAGAAACAATAAAAATTGCTCAAGCTTGTAAAAAAAAAGTCAAATAATTTAAAAAAAATTATACAGTGTTTTAAGAAAAAATAAATAGTATTACACTTGAAATTGTTTTATTTAATTCCGTGGAGTAACATGATTTAAAAAAAATATTTTTCAATCACATATAGCGGATGGTAAGCTAGATCAAGTATAACAATTTCACTAAAGTTTTAGAAAAAATTAGTTTATTTAAAATTATTAGATATTTATTTAAAAATTATACAATTGCAAAGAACTGTACAGACTTTTACGTTTAATTTATTTTTTAATTCAAGTTGATACGCTGGAATATAAGTAATAATCATTTTAGTTTTTCTGGTTTTAAATCGACACAGCTATTTCAACACATTAACATTTTCAGAAAAGAATTTCTAATTGGGTACATTGTTTTTGGTAAAAAAAATAACATATTATTCAGCAATTTTAGTTTCAAAATTAGACAAAAGCGTTGTTATTGTGACAAACTCGTCTTTATGCAAAAATTTCAAAATTCTAAAAATACTTTTTTTTTGTAAATTCAAAATTAAATTATTAATAGTTTGAATAAAAAGATGTTTTTTTATTACAGTTATAATTTATTGGTACTTAGATTTACTGAATTAACAATATTATAATCATTAATCATGATTTAATATAAAAATTGTAAATGGTTAGATATCAATATTTTTAATAAAATAAGTATAAGTATTAAATTTTTTTAGATTAGCCCATCAAAATCATTAGATTGATATTACTTATAAATATTTTAACATCATACTACTTACTTAAATTTAATAAACAACAAGAAAATTAGACCATTTGAACATGTTGTGCAACTGCACGAGTTACTGCTCTGATATCTTTACATATTAATGTGCTTTTCTTAAAGCTTGATAATATTGAACTCTGATTTAAAATCCATCACCGAAATTTAAAAGCGGTACCAATTACCAACATTTCCGTTTTCCGACACCCTGATGACCACCTATAGCGTCTGTTTCCGCGGAGCGGATATGGACGCAAGGCGGTCACCAGGAGGTCGGAAAACGGAAATGTTGGTAATTGGTACCGCTTTTAAATTTCGGTGATGGATTTTAAATCAGAGTTCAATATTATCAAGCTTTAAGAAAAGCACATTAATATGTAAAGATATCAGAGCAGTAACTCGTGCAGTTGCACAACATGTTCAAATGGTCTAATTTTCTTGTTGTTTATTAAATTTAAGTAAGTAGTATGATGTTAAAATATTTATAAGTAATATCAATCTAATGATTTTGATGGGCTAATCTAAAAAAATTTAATACTTATACTTATTTTATTAAAAATATTGATATCTAACCATTTACAATTTTTATATTAAATCATGATTAATGATTATAATATTGTTAATTCAGTAAATCTAAGTACCAATAAATTATAACTGTAATAAAAAAACATCTTTTTATTCAAACTATTAATAATTTAATTTTGAATTTACAAAAAAAAAGTATTTTTAGAATTTTGAAATTTTTGCATAAAGACGAGTTTGTCACAATAACAACGCTTTTGTCTAATTTTGAAACTAAAATTGCTGAATAATATGTTATTTTTTTTACCAAAAACAATGTACCCAATTAGAAATTCTTTTCTGAAAATGTTAATGTGTTGAAATAGCTGTGTCGATTTAAAACCAGAAAAACTAAAATGATTATTACTTATATTCCAGCGTATCAACTTGAATTAAAAAATAAATTAAACGTAAAAGTCTGTACAGTTCTTTGCAATTGTATAATTTTTAAATAAATATCTAATAATTTTAAATAAACTAATTTTTTCTAAAACTTTAGTGAAATTGTTATACTTGATCTAGCTTACCATCCGCTATATGTGATTGAAAAATATTTTTTTTAAATCATGTTACTCCACGGAATTAAATAAAACAATTTCAAGTGTAATACTATTTATTTTTTCTTAAAACACTGTATAATTTTTTTTAAATTATTTGACTTTTTTTTACAAGCTTGAGCAATTTTTATTGTTTCTGAAAATCTCCGTACTTAACACGAATTAAAAAGATTATTTAAAAACAGACGTAATCTAATTACTAATTTTACGTTTGCTATGCTATGTGCCGTTTATACAATCATAAAAGTCTACTAAGATGACAATAATTTTCAAATGACTTATAGTTACAACTTCATAAATTTTGTAATAATAATAATGTACTACATTCTTAAAGTATAATTCTTAATTTATATTATGCATTACCAATCCAGGAATTTATCTAAACGTAAAAGATTAGGTTATATTGCATAAAAGTAATAAAGAAAAATTATTAATCACTTTTAAATGGATACTAAACACGTGTAACTTCTTAACGCTTTTTATAATTATAAAACTATTTTCGTATACGCAGGCAATATTTTGTTTTCTAAAATGTGAAAGTTCAAATATTTCTACAAAATTTTTAAACAAATACTGCAGAGGTAGTGATAAAATCAAATCATTAAATGTTTATACAAGACAAAAAAACTGAATTACAAAAATAGTTCTAAAAAAAAGTAGCTGTTATAATTCTAAATAAACAAAAATGTTTTTTTTACAAAAATTAATATGTACCAATTCGTTACAAGTTTTTTTTTTCGAAATTAATACAATTTAAAAATAATATTTAGTAATATTTAAATAATTGCACTGTGCGTAATAAAATCGATAGGTTATACTTGCCAAATAACAAAAATTGAAATTTGAAAATAAGTTTCGACAAAATAAATATATGAATAAGAAAAAATATATATAAATAATTTCTAGAAAGTAAAAACTAGAAAGTAAATGTAAAATTTTGCTTAAAACTTTATTTACGTTTTTTCTACTTTGACAAAGAAAAAAAAGTATTATTACCGTTTTTTATCTGATTGAATAATTTGTTAACTACAACAGCAAAATATAAATTATAGTTTTTTTTTGTATTTTAAATTCTAGAAAGTAAATACAAAATTTTTCTGAAAACTCTGATTTGCTTTTTCCTAACCTTGACTATAAAATAAAAAATTATTATTACTGATTTTTTCTAATTTAATAAACTAAATGTCTTTGCTGACTACAATACCAAAATATAATTTTTGAAAGCAAATACAAAATTTTTCTTAAAATTTTTTATTGTTTTTTTTTAACTTTGGCAAAACAGAAAAAAATGTTGTTATTACTGACTTTATCTAATTGAATAAATTACATATGATTGTTGACTACAACAGGAAAATATGAATTTTAGTCTTTAATATTTTAATTTCTAGAATGTAAATACAAAATTTTTCTTAAAACTTTGATTACATTTTTTTTTTGTAACTTTAACAAACAAAAAAATTACTAGGGCTGCTTCTTAATTGAATGAATTACACATGTTTGTAAAGCAACATGTACAACAACAGTAAACCATAAATAATAGTCTATTGTATTTTTATTTCTAACAAGCAAATGCAAAAGTACCAATTACTGCTCTTTACGGGTATCGGTACATCATTTGTCATTATTAGGAGCGCCTCTATCTCGCGTCCGTTTCGCGGTTGTTTCGCATACAATGCACAGTTTCTCTCAAAACGAGTTAGATCATAGAAATGGTATGTAATAAAAGTACTTAAGTTGATTCGTGTATAAAAAATTATTTTTGTACTTCCTAATTTTATTTAGCAATTTTCGATTTAAATACAGGGTGATTTTTTTATTTGTTTCCGCCCGAAATTTTAAAAATAGGCAACACGTTATACAAACAATACACAATTTAATTAATTATTTAATGTGGCTACGTATGATTCAAATGAACTGACTCAAGCACTGTCAAAGGTATTGTCAACAATGTTGACATAAATTTACAACTCTCTATTCCTTAATTTTAAAAATTAAATTTTTAAAGTATAATGTGTTGCCTATTTTTGGAATTTCGGGCGGAAACAAATAAAAAAATCACCTTGCATATAAGTTGAAATTTGTAATAACAAAAATAAAATAAAACATACGTGACAAATAATATTAAGCATTTATATACAGGGTGTTTCAGAAATAAATACAAAAATTTTAACCAGTAATAGATCTCACCAAAACAAACAACTTTTCTATAGGTATACCAATATAACATAGCCTAGTTATTATTATGATAATACATAGTGGCGGGTATGGTATTTTGTACTAAACTTTTAAATAATTTTATCTTAATAACAGTTGAGAATCGGAAAAAAATTTATCTAGAAAAACTCTTCTATAAACGAGATCTGCAAGTGATTAAAATTTTTGTATTTTTTTCTGAAGCAGCCTGTGTATTTAAAACAAACAGAAAGTAAAGGTGCGATACAAAATATTTTTTAAATAAACAAAGCAGAAATGTTTTAAATTAGTTAAAAGATTAAAATCAGACTACAGAACAGTAGAACAAAAAGTAATTATTATACCTAACTAAACTACAAATAAGTTAGAACAAGATGAAATAACAACTTAAAATATATATAAACCTTGTTTAAACATTTGTCCCAATAAAAAAGCTGTTAAGACAAAACAGAATGTAAAATAAATATAACTTACTTTCAAATGAAACAATTTCCATATTTAAACTAGTTTTATATTTTTGTGTAAAAGACTTTGTAGTTTAAGTTGTATTTTTTATCTTTATTAATTATAATTGTTGGTTTTTAGGTTATGTGTATTTTGTGTGCTATTTTTTATTTAATAAATTTAAAAAATTCGTCATATACACTTAAAACAATTATACTTTGTAGTCTTTAATTTTCTCGACAGTGAACAGAGGAAAACCACTTTAAAAGTAATTTAGTTATTTTCCCTTATTTCGGAAAGAAGTTGTCGTCGCTATCTCTTTACATGTGACGCAATGTTTTCTAATATGGATCAGTCATCAGATTGTCTTAATTGTTTTTTCTAATTAGAGTCTATTTCACTGATAAAAATTCAAATTCTCTAAATTGTCTGCCATAACAGAAATAAATGTATCCAAACTGTTTCTTAAACAAAAATGTAAAAAAGATTCTATCATTACACGTCATCGGAGTTTAATTATTCATAATTATTATTTTAACTACCTCATTGAGCTTAAAGTGATTTTCCATTATTTCAGAAAGAATTTGGACACATTCCAATATACGTACACTGTCAAATTTCACTTTCTCTAAATTATTTAATAAAAAATTTACTCTAAAGTAAATTGTAATAAATTTCATTTATTTATCTCAAAAAAAAGCTGGGGCCCTTCCATCTGTACTAACTCATTGTATGTTTTATTCTAATAAACGAGTAATGTAAAAATTACTATCATTTTTGCATTATCGAAATTATATGTGAAAAATCTAAGTATTAGTAAAATAATAACGAAACATAAAGTAATATAGTTTTTTATTATTTAGTACAGAATGATTCTTCGCATACCGTCGTCGAAACAATATGCCTCTTGTAGGTTTAAGCTTACACATAGGAAAAAAGAAAAAATTTCAAACATTTATTTATTTATTATTAATTTATTTATTATTACAAACAATTGTAATCATTATTCTCTCTCTCTCTCTCTCTTCTCTCTCTCTCTCTCTCTCTCTCTCTCTCTCTATAATAGTTTACTCTAGCATCAACATCAGTCTTAACATTCATAGGTAACTTTAAAACAATTTCATACAATGTAGCATTTTGTTCATATTTATCCCTAATAATGTCACAGAGTTTTTGACTTAAATCTTTACATCTATTTTCTATTACATCAAGTGCGACGCTATTTATATAAGTTTCCTAGCATAGATATAATTTATGTTAGATCCTCTTTAAATGAAGTAAATTTAAGAAATGTTCACCCATGTTTACCACAGTTTTAATAGTGTTCAACGATAAAAATATGCCCTTATACACACTAGGCCGAGTAGGTTTAAACCAAAGAGAGAATTAAATTTAGACGCACAGACGGTGTAACTGCATAACATACATAGCATATGGTCTTCTGGAACAATTAGTTCTTCTTCTTCATCTAGTGATTCAAATATCTTCCGCATTTCTTTAAAATGGTTCTCAAAGGTTTCAATCGAAAAAAAACTTATTGCCGATGTTAGTTCCGTTTATGAATTTCAACAACGGTACATAATCGTAAAGAGGTTTTACTCCCATAGATAAAAGTTTGTTACCCGATCTCGTAATAGGAAATACTTCTTCGTGGATTATCCGTGCCGTTTTCTCTGCTTCTTTTTTCGATATTGTTCATCATTTTTATCATTGATCGGCAACTCTAACTGACACACAATCGACTATGCAACAATCATCACCTGGTGCTTTGAAACGCTTCGGAGACGATTTTTTTAAAAGTGTAGTAGATAGATACACGTTTTCCAACCATCTAATACAACACTTAATAAATATTTATTTAATATAATGTTTAAAAGCTTAATTTTTTTTAGTCGTAGAACAATTTTTACAATACACCAAGACGTCTTCTTCAAGAACAAAATACGAGAGCAATACTGAATATTTCTTTCCGAATTTTCTTTTTCTTATATAGCAATCAATAAGAAATTCTTGAATGACGTAACAAATCTTTCATGGTCTAAATTTTACTTTCCCTACACTGAATAGAGGAAAAATTCACTTTAAAAGTAAATTAGTTATTTTCCTTTATTTCGGAAAGAAATTGGTCGCATTCCCTTACATGTGACGTAATGTGTATCAGTCATTAATTAATTTCATTTTACGTCATCGGAATTTAAACAAGGTTATAACAAATACCTACGTCATTTGGAATGTGAAAGTGAAAGTGGTAATTAAAAAGTCATTAAAATCGGTCGTAAGTGTCACTCTAACTACTTATGTATATAATTACTTTTTATAAATGGTACCGTTTATAGTTTTCAGCCTTCTGATTTAATATGCGATTATTTTTTAATCTAAAAACCAATTTGAACTGAGAAAATGTGGTGAAATATGAATGTAAAATAGGCAACTGCGAAGCTATATAAAAAGAAGGTTTAAAAAGTCACATCAACATGATACAGCTTCAGGGGTGATTGTGATTATAAGGACTCTGCTATTGAGATATCACATAAAAGTGTATCTCATATCAAAAGTGAAGAAAAGAAACTTATTTTACTGTGACCATTGTGAATTTAAATCAAAAAACAACTCCTATTTCACAATACTCACTCCGGCAAAGCAAAAATGAATGTGATAGATGCAACTTTAAAACCGTATTGAGTTTTAAATTGATACGGTTTTTTAGCTGCATTCGTCACAATTATTTGATGTCGTCATTTATGTACCTTCTGAGAAGATTTAGTGCCATCGAGAAACATGAAGTCCAACCTTAGGAAAAAACTACAATGGTATGTATATAATTACTTTTTATAAATAGTACCCTTTATAGTTTTGAGCTTTCTGATTTCATACACGATAATTTTTTAATCTAAAAATCAATATAAACTGAGAAAATGTGGTGAAATATGATTGTAAAATATCTAACTGCGAAGCTAGATAAAAAGAAGGTTTAAAAAGTCACATCAACATGATACAGCTTCAGGGGTGATTGTGATTACAAGGACTCTGCTATTAAGATATCACATAAAAGTGTATCTCATGTCAAAAGTGAAGAAAAGAAACTTATTTTACTGTGACCATTGTGAATTCAAATCAAAAAACAACTCCTATTTCACAACACTCATTCCGGCAAAGCAAAAATGAATGTGATAGGTGCAACTTCAAGACTATATTGAGTTTTAAATAAGATACAGTCGTGTTGTTGCATGTGGCACAATTATTTGATGTCATCGTTTATGTACCTTTAGAGAAGATTTAGTGCCATCGATACACATGAAGTTCAACCTAAAAAAAAAAAAACTACAATGGTATGTATATGCTTATTTTTTATAAATGTCACCCTTAATACTATCCGCGACAAAATAAACTGAACTTGTGTGTATTCGTGTATATAGTAGTAATAAATTATTCGTTATTAATCCAACTCTTTAAATTGAAAGAACACCGATTTCGCACATACGTTGCACTGGTGTCAGAATTACTATTTGAACTTCTTTAATTTTCAACAAAAAGAATAATAATTAACATAAACAGAAATAACATTTTTATAAACATAAATATTTTCGATATTTCAGTTTTTATTGACAAATCTCAAATCATGTAAAGTTAAATATCTACGCGGTGTACATTTCGTAATTTATATTAAGAACGAAATGATAATTTCCCTTAACTCCTAAAAATGTATTCAACAATTTTTTTTAATACATCTTACAATTAATATTGAAACGTTACTCTCATTACTAATAATTTGAGCATACCTAATATTTAAAAAAATAAAAGTAGTCCAAGACCATGATGCCTATAACGACTAAATATATGCCTACTGAGCCGCCAAAACTGTGCTTTACAGTATGTTTTTGAATTTGCAAGGCAACCATGTTGAAGCACATGTACTAAAACTTATATACAAAACAATATTTTACAAATTAATAAAAAACTATTCCTACCAAGATTTAAAATAAGAAAAAAATAATATTGACATTTTGCCTGAATTCATTTAATTGGCTATGTGATATAGAAACGAGAAATGTGATATAGTTTTTTTTTTTTTTTATAAATTTCAAGTTTAATTTTTTTTTACAGTAGGGCTTAATTAAACGAGCTACTTATCGTTTTTGTTTTCTATAATGACTGGACATAATATTTTCAGAAACTCGCTTTTCCATTATTACCCCCAGTTTTTTAAATCAATTTAACTGTAGTATAATAGCGTACTGTCTTCTTTTTTTAATTTGCTTTACAAACTTACAAATCTATCGCTTAGTCCTATCGCTTCTGATATAAAGCAGCGTGAAAGTATTGTGCGTGCACGAGATGGAGCCCGTAACGACATCTCGCAGCATGCCTAACAAGTTCAAAAATCGTATGTGGTAGTTTAAGACAATCAAATTTGTCAGTAACTATGATAATAGTTTTGCACTTTCTTCTATTTTTTTAAAACAAGTAGCAAATATGTAGTTGGTGTTACATCCACTATTGTCTTTTTACCAACATGTAATAGTTATTTATGTGTTTAGAGCATAATAAAACAAGATTATGGCACGAGGGAATGTTTAAAGCTCGACGTAGGAGAGCTTTTAATTTCCCGAGGGCCATTAGAGACGCTTATGCCCGTAATACATGCGACTCATCAACCAATCATTCAGTATTTGAAAATGTGAGGCTAAATAATATAATTATTAGTGTTAAAATATATTTTGGAAAAATAAAACGTTTTATCTTGAAAATTTTACTACAAATTTATCTAGAAGCTCATAGTTAATATTTATTTAGTACAAGTGATATTGTAACTAACAGTTTTCTACGTGTGCGAATATCGAAGCATATAACTCTTGGATTTAAACTTTTTTCTGTGTATGTAAAAAAGTGATTAAGTGTGAAATACACATGCCAATTGTAACTGATGTATTTATAATTTTGACAATACAATTTGGAACAAAAAACTTAAGAATAATAAATTTTATGGAAGCATCCTTTCTCGAAGTAAGGTGATTTAATAAATAATTATAATAAAGATCAATGTCGAATCCACAAGTTTAGTTAACATTCTAATATTACAGTGGCAAAGCGCTTTCGGAATATAAAGTTCTATCTTCAGTGCCTAACAATATATCTTTCTTTTGTCAATTTTCCAACAGCAAGAATTTGTTTATAGCAACAAACTGTTTATTTGCATTTTTTCCTTTAAGTCATTCAGAAGTTGCTGAACGAGAAATAACGTTTTACTCCATTTGTACTGTACATTTTTAGTGTTTAATGTTTTAATTTCAATGTTTTTAATTTGTTTTGACAAAAGATTGGTAAGTTTTTTCAACATTTTTAACTTTATGTATAACTGTCCTTTTTACATTGTTATTGTTAGGCTCTGAAGATGGAACTTTAGATTCCGAAAGCGCTTTGCCACTGTAATATTAGAATTTTAATTAAACTTGTGGGTTCGACATTGATTTTTATTATAATTATTTTAAAAAATCATATGTAATTTTGTTATAGGTGAAGTTAATTTAAATAATTTTTAGTGTTGCATTTGAGGTATAGACTTTGCCCGTTATTAGTGAATCACCCTGAATACATATTTTACGTATTGTAGCGTTGGTGGGTAAAGGTTTTCTTCCATTTTGAGCTGGTATTATAATTTCAATCTCAAGACTGCGAGTTTGTGGTCAGCATGCACTTATCCGGGTCGGTCTTAAATAATTAAATTTTTGGTAAACCTGGCCAAACCCTTTTTCATTAAAAACTCAACTCTCCTTAACCCGCTTTATTTCCTCCCCAATTAATAATAATAGCTATTAAGCAAACATTTAGCCTCGCCTTGCGGTACTTAACATTTCATTTGCCATAAATAATCCAAAATTAACGACAACGTTATCTTAGTATTAGGTTGAGAGAGTGGAAAAAAAGGCGATTGTGAGTTAATTGTGTGCAGCAAAGTGCAACTGGTATTAACCTAATCAGGGCTAATTTGAATGTCGCTCATGTCACCAGAGCTTAAACACATCCCAAATGTAATCTAGCCATGTAATGTAGCCGTAATAGTTGTAATCACAGACTGCGGTCCACACAGGTTACGCAACCGGTCGTAAAATAACGTAAAGTAAACGCATGCGTGGAGTGTCTAGGTTTGGACTTAAACCGGGATTAGGAGCAGTGTTTAATGGGTATTTATGCGACGTCTAATTAGCTGGACGCTAAAACTCGCATATTTTAAATTAATCATAATTCGGATTTGTTTACGTACGAATTTACCGAATTTATGTTTGTCTTAATTCGCCAAATAAACACTGATTTCGAAATTAATTGTGAGTGTTTTTCCGAAAACATAATTCATTTTAATTGCCGAAACGGCCCGGCTAATATTGACACACAAAACAAAAGTCGAATTATCCTGTTTATGAAGACCGAGCTTGTGACAATAACCCTACAGTTTATAATCCGGCCCTTCCCATTTAATAATGCCGCACTGTGTGAAACTCTACTTTTAAACACAATTCTACTCCTACAACTTCTCTCTACGGCTTCATCTTTGAGAAACAGAAAACAAGAAATATTACCGAACTTGAATTCACACAAGGGGTAACTTGACACTGATACCCTACACCCTACACGCACCAACTTGTAATTCGGGGATATTTACAAACGAAATGTGCCTTACAACTTATAATTAACTTATTTCACCTCTCTCCCTATCCTCGCACCCCAAAACAACGACACAATACCAATCTATAACTCCTTAATTAAATTCGATCGGTAATTTTTCTAAATAAATCTGAAATAAACAAAACAAATGCGAGCGGAGAGACACATCATAACACAATGAAGTAAAATTGCTTCTATAAAATGCGGTTTTCTTAGGTTCTCTTAAGAGAACATCTAGAGCACAAGAATCCAAAACTGCATTTTTTTTTAGTAGGTTACAACTTTTCAAATCGGCATAAGAGTCTTTGTACGACAAATTAAAAAAACACGTTTTTATAACATTTATCGTAATATTAATAAGTCTTCAAAAATATCATTTTAAATTTTTATACTTTTGCCCAGCAAACTCAAGCGCTTCTAATAATGACACTTAACTTTGCAAAACATGCATCTAAAACTTCACCATTGGAAGAGTTACATGAAATATACAGAATTTTTCACAAAAAAAAGTGATTAAAGAATTAGAAAAGTTTTTAAAAAAATAATTAAGTCATCTAGACTAGCCAATCAAAATCTACATTAATAAAACCAGTTCTTGCGGGTGTGTTGATTTTTTTAGTATGTTGTCCAGATACCTCTCTAAGTTATAGATCCAAACACTTCAAGTGAAATAAGGGTTCCAAGCATCTCCCAAAACTCATTATTTGTTGTTGCAAATATCGCGCTTATATTACATTTTTGCTATCTTCATGTTGGATCTTGTTGGTATGTAGAATGAAACGTAAAACACCCATTAACACCAAACACTAAACTTAACACAACACACGTTTCGACAACAAAGTTATCATTCTCATTAAAACTTAGAAATAACTTATACAACTTTTGTATAAACGTTTTTATTCTACGATTGATAATTAACATTAGAATTATTAATATGAAAAGTGTAACTAACAAAAATTTCAAGAAATTGAAGAGTGGATTATAATTTTGTTGAAGCAGAGGCTTTCACGGTCAGAGTCAGTACGTACAATAAATATTTTCTTTCAGGATTAAACCGCTTCAATAGAGATTTGATACTAGTCGTTTCACCAACCATCGTATAGAGCTTCTTCAGGAGTGACAACTGATTGGAGATGTACTCAACCGCAGTGATACCCGTTAGATTCCTCCATCTGCAATAAACTACCACAGATTTGTTGGAGTAATCAAGAATGCTGCTCCAAAATTCATTCCTAAAGGATTTAGAAAAAGTCATGTCCCATGTTAGAGCAAGATTGTAAAATACTTATGTTCCTAGTCGTAATCAACAGCTTAATGGAAGATTTAAGTTCACACATTTGCAACTGTTGGAAGCTATTGCAAAAACTTGGATCTTCAAACTCCGCCCTGACCAAGTTGAATTCTGCTATCAACCTAAACGCCGTAGCTTGTCGTTGGTAAAAGTTTCAAATTCCATTAAGTTAAAAAAAAGCAAAAGACAAAAAAAGAGATGAAACATCGGGTTCAAAAACAAAAAAGAAAGACAAACATTTCAAAAGAACTATGGAGATGTATCAACGTAGATGAGTTAAAAGCAACTATATTATGAACTAAGTATAAAAATCGGCTAGTTTTGATAGGATCTACCTGGAATTAATAAAAAATCTCGGAAGTTTTGAACTGAAATGGCTTACTTCTCTTTTTCATATTTTCATTTCAGCTCGTCTCCCTCCGGAGTTTAAAAAAACCAAAGTAATCCCAATTTTGAAAAAAAGATGAAAAACTCCAGTTACAGACCTGTAGTTAGGTATTTGTTGCAAGATTCTGGAAAAAATGCTTTATTGGCGCATTTCTCCTATTGTTGAAGATGTTCTTCCGCCCGATCAAGTTGGATTTCAACCATAAAAAAGTTAGTGCAACCAAATCTTAACTTTAACGACCCACATTGAAACTAGTTTCAAAAAACGCTTAAAAATTGCTGTTCTACTTTTGAATCTCACTGCCGCGTATAACTTTTTAAAGTCCTACCTTGCAAACGGATTGTAGTCTTATCGATAACATGTTAACAAATAGAAAATTTAGAGTTTCTCGGCGAAAAATCAAGCAAAGTCAAGACCTTTAACAATATGCTTCCTCAGGGTGTCTAATATTATGTCCATTGCTTTTTAATTTATATACACGTAATCTCCCTAAGACAATTTCAAGAAAAGTTATGTATGCTGATGATATTGCCCTGACTTTTCAACATGCACAACTTTCATTCGGTCTACCTTGGTGTCACACTTGACTGTTCTCTTACCTACAAGTTCCATATGGAAAAAATAAGACAAAAACTTAAAATAAAAAACAATTAAACGTTTTATTAAAGATAGCTGTTTCGACTTGGAATGCTAATGCTAAATCCCTTCATATCTTTGCTCTTGTACTAGTCATCTCAACAACAAAATGTTGCAGTGTTGTTAAAGCTTTATAATTGGTTTTGTATCTCGTTTTTTATTTATTGTCCATTTTTTCATTGTTATTTATACATTTATAATAATTATTGTTTAATCCCACTCTTTGTCTAAACGATTTTCCACACCATATAAAGTCTTATGTATAATTGAAAGCAAAAACCTAAATTTTCAAAAATTTTAGCCAAAATGTCAAAAGTGACAATACTGACCAATAAAATGATTCCATTATACACACTAGTATATTAAAAAACAAGTTTCGTAAAATCAGTTTTGTGCCACAACGTCAAATTTATAAAACGAACACGGGGCGCGAGTTTTATGAAGAATGAGTGCCCACAACGACATAACAAAACAAGTTCTGTATACTATTTTTTGTAATTAGTGTCTTTATAAACCTTTTTATTCAAAAGAACTAAAATAAAATTTTATTATTTTATATTATTTTTATTAGAGCAATAGTGCTAGAAGCAATAGGAGCAATAGAACACAAGCGAAATGAGTTCTTTTAATTAGAGACTTAATACATCTTAAAGGATCCTTAAAGATGTAAATTACAAAAAATATTTTAAAAAACATAGTAGGTTAGGTATTAAGTAATAAGCACTCAAATAACAAACTAGAAAAATCGCGTTTATGATGAGGATAATAATAAGGAAAATCTGACATTAGATCATCTATTTACCATGTAAATGTTTATGCCTGCCGTTGCCGGCAAAAAATTCATTTGCTAAAATTTTTCTAAAAATTTTCAAATTTTGTTAAACTTTATTTTTCAATAAACATGTATTTAGAATAACTAGATGCGCACTATGTGCATATCGTGCTAAAACATAATTTAGAAAAGTAATAGCGTAATAAAAGCTTGCAATAAAACGAATAACAGGCATTGTTGAGTTGACTGCTTTTAAAAAAACGCTTTTATGTAACTTTAGTCACCAAATAGATTTTAAAATATGAGTGAAAGTCTTAACGATTTTGACCTGGTTCATCAACAACACCTCTTAATTTTGGACATATCGGTATTTTATTATTTGATTACAGCCTATATTTGTTTATTTTTTTCATAAATTCACGGTAGTGAAGTTACAGTTTGAGGTCAGGTGCATAACTTTGCATTTCGGTTTGGTTATTTGGAATGAAAAAATGTGGCTTTTCTTACCTTTAACTTACTTCGGTGCGTCAAGGTTAGCATATCGTCTAAGTTGAAGGTAAACTTCTTCATCTGTCTGAAAACAAGAAAAAATATTATTTGAAAAATTCAGAAAACCAGAATAAGTATTCATTAAGACATAAATTTTTCACACCATGGTCATAACAGTCGTAAAAGTAATCGACTTGCAAATGGATAATCAAGTTTGTGTGTAGGTAAATAACCAGTAGGTGATAGAAAGCGATTGTTGACTCAAGGAAGTGGTACAATTTTTATGTGTTTGCGTTTAAACTAAGTATACTAGAAGGAGAGTTTTATTTTTTGGAATAACTTGTTCTCCTCATTGGATGTAAATTTGAGTCTTGTATATTTAAATAAGTCCTACAAACTCCTACATTTTGTATAAACACGTCTGAATATACCTGCTTTAGTTAAAATAAACAGAGTTATATTTGCTAAAACCTGGATGGAAGTGTTATGCAGGTTGACGTTTCAATCGCCTAAAAATTTCTAAATTGCTTGGATAATTCATAAACTAGGTACGCAATTACATAGAATATTTGTTTGAGCAGAAGTTTTGATGTGCTCTAAGTATAAATTTGCATGTATATGAAGTAGCTTGTGAATTTTGTCATAAGTTGAATCTGGCTTGTTATTCAAAACATCCGAGTCGGATTAATTTGTAGAAACAAAGCCAACAAACGAAAAATTTTCTTAACAATTATCATCAAAGCTCACTTAAAATGGCTCTGGTTAAAAGCAACGCTGTTTAACTGATAAAATTCCACTTCATTAGTAACACGCCTGCTTCAATTATCGTTCAGATTCAGTGAGCGTGTGAGAAGATGGATCGATAGTGTGTTTTAAAAGTTGATGTTTGAGTAAAAAAATAAATTTGTGGGTAATTAATTTAAATGAATTTATTGGCTGTATAAACGCCACTAGAATAATGATTCGTGTGCACACGAAAAAAACTTGGATTAGTTGGACAAAATCCAAAACTAAATTTTTAATGAATAGTTCATAAAAGCTGTAAATGACATCACACTAGATATATAATCACATAACAGACAGAAAACAAAGCGGCCGAAAAGAAAGCTTTCTTTCCCTTTGACACACAATAGCTTTTAACAAGATCCTTTGTTTTGGAAATTCTTTTAGATGCTTTTTACCTTGTCTTTATTGTTTCGGAATTTATAAAGCACACCAATGAGCCGCATTGTGCGAAAAATTCTAATTAGATTTTCATAAACCGTCAAGAGGCTCAATTGAGAGGGTATTTTCGTCAAGTAACGCAAATGCGAATCTATTAGTGCTGGAGTCGACTAATTAATTATTATGTTCGACACCGGAAACATTTTGCGTCTGTTTTCGGAAGTTGTATTTTGGGAACAATTCACGGTTTAAAATAACACAGCGAGCAAACCGACACCGGATGTATTAATCAATAATGTAAACAGTTTGTTTAATTACAAGGATGCAACGAGTTGAAAAATTCAACCCTTACAAGGTGCCGAAATTTTAACACTTTCACGAGGGGTGAGTAGCACTAAAACGGAAAACAGGGAATAAACAAACTGACAGCATGTGTTGGCAGCAATAATCGAAGGAAGCAGCAAAATCTCTTAGCTTAACTCGACCGGACAAGCTACCAAATAAGACATGTAAACAAGGGAGAAAAATTAATCCAAACTGACAACGCAAAATAAAGCAAAATCACAAGATAATTATTTGAGGTGGATCTATTAAATTATAGTCCTGAAAGCAGCGATAAAAACTTTGAAAGTGATCCATTTGTATGCAAACGAAATGCACAGCCACACTCTAATTTGATTATCCTTTGATGTACACAACAAAAAAACCCGATTTTAATTTCGATTTAAGTGTAAAGTTGGAAATGATATGTGCTTTCTTTGAGATTACTCGTCGCGAATAATAATAAACCATGTAGAACAACTGGATTTCGCTGGAACACGAACAGAGAGATGCCATTTACAAAATTAACTTCCAAGGGAACGACACTAGATAAACTGTTGAATTGCAAAACGTAAAAATAAATGTTCGTTCGCAGGATTTTTTCAGGCCTTGATACATGCCTAATAAATAAAAATATCAGGCGAGTCTCCTCGAGGAAAAGAAAAATAAGCCGCTACGAAAGAACATGTGGAATTGAATTTGTTCATCGCCAAATTACTGGTATTCAATTTTACCCCAATTTCTCTTTCAGTCGAACACAAATTGCTTTCCAGATACGTTTGCCACATCTTCAAAATTTCGCGTTTTGTACAAATATTTCAGGTGTTTAGACACCACCAAAATTTAATTGACTTTCAAGGTTGGCTTTCATAATCCATTTATGCCCGAATCGATACCAGTTTAGGTGAAGGGAAACGCAAAAAAGATATATCTTTCCATTTGCAATTTTTATGAACCGTGAAATATCATGATTAGAATCGAACACCTGCCACACAATACAAGCAATTTTGAGTTGTTTTAATTCCCTACCCGGGAAGAGAAATAAGCTGCAATAACGGTTCATCCTTAAAGATATATTTTACACAACAAGAATAATCGTAAGTTTTTATTTGAACAAGCAAATGAATAAAAAAGTGCTCAAGACCAACTTGGGCTTATTTTACATACATAATACCAATTTGCAAGTAAAAATAAACACGTTTCTCTCTTATTCACATAAGGAATGGAAAAATAACAAAACGAAGAAAGTAAACAAAAACACAAAGTCGCAAAATCTGAGTCAATTTATTTAATTCTGAAGAATTTTTCAGTATTTGGAGTAAGTGCCAAGTGGTGGTAGTTTGTGACTTATCTAGTCCAAGTGGCGACTGCTTCCAAAATATGAGTATCCGGAATAAGCACAAAGATATATTTATGTCGTTCTGCATGATAGCTAGTGACTTGAATTGTACTATTAAAAATCCACAATGAAGCATTTTACGGACTAATCCATAATGATAAAGTTAAATGGCCGCCTGTCAAGAAAGAAGTTCCTGTTAAAATTAAATCCAACTTCATATTGATCATTCATACTGCATAAAATTATCAAACTTTATTTGATTATTCCAACTGCAAACAAAATTATTACATAATAAAAAATATTATTTTAAACAACAAACTACTAATTAATTTAATTAATTATAATTGTATAGCTAAGATTGTCACATATTTGTGTTGTCTCGGTTTTCTCATTATTTAAGTAAATAACAACTTAGGTTATGATCCGTGTTATTATTTTCAGAAAAGTTAAATATTCTCGCAGCAGTTTCACTTTTAATTTTTTCTGATTGCTCCGCATAGCCTTCGAGCTACACTATAGCGTAGGATATCAGTTATGTTTCCGCTAGAATTTGCAAGAAGACTCGCAAAGGCAGAAGGCCTTATAATCAATTAAATTTAAAAATTTTGCTACAACTGCTGGTACCTCAGTCTTGTGAATTTCCACTGACTGAACAGTGCTTGATCTTTTCTTTAGCATAATTTCCAAAAAAAATTCTGTTGTGGTGTTGTTTTTGGTCAAAGAGCAATATATTTTCTGATTACTTCTAAAAAAATGTTGTCTGTCCAGAAAATCACAAAATATTCATTTACTTTCCAGAAATTTTTTAAAAACAATATATTACAATAATATCAGTATTTTTAATATCAAAAATAAAAATGGTTACGAAAGACACTTTCGATGAGCAGTCCAACATAAAACTTTGTATGTAATTCGTCATAATTAATTAGTCTGTATGTATCCGCGGACTCGTCTATAAAGCTTTAGACACGTACTTAAAGATTAGTTAAATAAAGAACGTTGGTTCCGCGACATATCTAAACTATTTTTTTAAACATTGTTTTTTAATTCTTTATGATAAAATTCATATACCTACAAAATATAGGAATGTTTTTTTTTAATGTACAGAGAATTATTAATACACCGTGATTAATAAATACTGATTAGGTTGGCAACAAAAAATTTATAATTTTAGAATAATCGTTGTACTTTAGTTTTTTCAATATCATGGTTTTTAGCGACATATTTAGCAAATATCCTTATTCCAAAGAATTTTAGTGCATGAGCAAATTCGTCGCTTTAATACATTTTAATCAAAATTTCTAGTAACCAACCAATTCACTATTTGTTCATCACGGTGGTAGTGTAGAAAATAACATACATATTAGGCCTTAGACGCCTAACCAAAGATAAAATAAATATCAAATGAAGCCTTTTGTGTCATAAATCCATACAAAATTCAGTTCAGTCAAAAATAAGAGAGCAAAATTTACATATCTTTTTCTTGTTAATTATTTCCTGCATATAAAAAAAAACATCTTTACGTGTTGTATGAGTAACAATTTTATCATAAATTGTTTAAGCAGTCATCTCGAAAAACATATCAAATTTTAGTCTGATAGCTACTTTAGGTAACTATTAATTAGTAGGACCAATTTAACTTAAAAGAGCGATAAAAACCAAAAATTTTGGAACCTGATTTTTTCTTATTCTTTTTATAGAAAATTCATCTTCACAAGAATAATTAAAAAGAAGATCAAGAACAAGATGAATAATAGACACACTTAACTCGAGATAGACAACAACGGAGACAGAGATGCCAGACTCAACTCCTCCAGTTTTACACTTAATAATAGGAAAGGAATTAAGAAGAACTAAGAACTTTAAAACTAAGTGAGTATACTGTTCCATACCAATTTTGGCGTACCTGACTTTAAAGACAAGTCTTCTCTTTATACTAGTTTTATATGTCTCTTAACCTGCATGTTTACGTGTAGGTTGCCTACCATCAGTGGCATCCTTGGTCTTTTGGCTCATTAGCAGTTATAAATGATGTATGTTCCGCCACTGACAGACAGTTTAAGCTCTCCTCCCGCAGATTTTTTATCTCGCCTATGTACCTCTTAAAAAATGGTCTCTACTAATATAAGGCTGGTGTCGCAAGCAGTTCAGTCAACAATATTAGTACAAAACTTAGATATCTCTTTTCTATTAATCATTTCCTAATTTGTTTTTAAAATGATATTATTAATCCTGAATTTTATTATAAAAAGTAACAAATATTTTGTTAGAAAAATAATGATCAAGATATGAACCAAAAGATCAATAGTTTTTTATTTAACTATTATTTAATTAATAAGAAATATTAGTTTGAATACCTATTCTTATTTCTATTCGGGATACCACACTTCTTAAGCGGTCGCCGCTCCGCCTATTAGAGAAAACATAAATCAAAACAAAAACTTAGGGCTTTTGTGTTTCCTACACTCACTAAATTATCGAATAATTACCACTTGAGTGAGGAAACGAGGAAACACTGGTAATTATCTCTTTATTTTTAACAAGAGTCTTAGCTTAAGTTGTATAAACTACTCACCGTTAGTTAGGAACAAATTAGCACGATTAGGAGTGTTTACCAAGTTTTATGAATGAAGAGAAAAAATTACATCGTCATTTTTAATTAAAATAAAAGAAGTTTTTCTTCGGACGAGATTGTTCCTGTTTAAATATTTGCCCTAGTCTAATAAAGGCAATTCATTATTTCTATTCTCGTATTAAATCTAAAGTCTGAACTCTAGTTAAGGTTATCTTAAAAGTGTCACTACAAATCTCATACATAACAATGTAACTTTGTTCTCTCGGCTGCTAGAACCGATCAAATAATATTTTATTGACGTTTCTCGTAATGAAAATCTTGCAAAATTAGTTTCAAGCCCATCCCACAAACACACCGAAAAAGCATTTTCACCTGCATTGCGTGCGTGTTAACTCTTTTCACGCTATATCTTCGAAAAACGTAACTTTTGATTTGTGGGAGGAAAATTCGAGCTGCCGTATTATCGACAAGGTTTACGATGCAAATTTATTGCAAAGAGAAATTCCGAGGGTGTTAGAGAGATCTTTACTTGTCTTCGAGAAGAAGGGTGAAAAACGACCAACGCCAATGTTTATATTATTTAAATAAGGGATGTTTTTCCAGCGAAATTTTCACTTCGTGACTCTTCCATAATTATTTCATTAATTAACTGTGACATTTATATGCGAAACTTTGTCGCCCAACACACATCAAACATACATAATTACGCATTCAATTAATATGATTAATAGATGCGCCCTGAATTCAACAATCGAAAAGGTTCGTTCTCCCACAGTTTTATACCATGTGGTTCACATAAATCTGTTGAACCTAAAAATCTGAAGTCTCTCTAGGTGGTGTAAATCAAAAAAGTGGCTAATTATTCTGTCAAGTGATTATGTTATCAATTTTTTGTCTTGGTAATCTGTTTGAGATCATTCCTTGAAACACTAGACGTTCTTCATGCACCCAACACATGTTGGTGGGCTGGAAATGGTTGAGATTTCCGTTAAAACGTAGGCGGACTTGCTGCAATCCTAAATTAGGTTCTAAATAACACTTGTAAAATCCATTGAAGAAGTAAAATAAATTGAGTGCAGCCTTGGATGTCAGTGACTTGTATCGATAATTTTATTAAACATTACGATAACGTTTTAATGAAGTAAATTGCCAACAATGAAAATTACAGTTAAGTGAACTTTGTTCTCTATTTCCCTACAAGCGGTATGTAAGTTTTTAAAATAAACGAACGGATAGAGGTGGACCCTGCTGTTACTCCACCTGATTAAAGAGGTTTATTACGGCCATTACAGCTACATCAACCTACACTGTCCTATAAATCCAACCAGCCTTCCAAGCTATGAAAACTTTCCTTTTTTACGCTAGAGCGGAAAAGGTGACTTTTATTTATTATAAGTGTTCTCCTGATGAAAAACGTATCTTTCAATTAAGGCGCATGTCCGCTGAAAGAACAGACACGTTAAAGCCAGATCGTACACGTGTCTCATATTTCATAAGATAAGTCTAAGGAGCTTTCGAAAATCTCTGCGGCAAACTCCCGAGTGCTGAAACAAAATTCAATTCGAAAGATAAAAATTCCAAAAAGGGCGATCAATTAAGGTGAGGCAGTGCAAATATTTCCCTTGATTGAAACACATTGTGCCGCAGACTTATTTCCTGCAGCGTGTTTTATCTTCGAACAATTGTTTGGATCAAGTCGGACTCTTTCATTATTTATGTGTGAGTTGAATTCATTATTTTAAAAGCTCGCAGGATTTTTATTCCTTTCTAATTACCGTAATAAAAGTTATAATGCTGACTCCATTTAAACAAATCTGGTGATTTTAAACATTTTTTTTTCCTATTTTCATCGAGTCTCGTGGGTTTGCTGTGATCATACATGCATAAAGAACATCCCACATGTGCAATATTGGCTCTCTGTGCGATATTATATTGAAGAGGAGCTCTTTGTACGTTTAAATAAAGCAAAGAAATCATTTTTCCAATAATTCATTGACTTCAAAATTCGAGCCATGTAAATCATTCAAGGGAATGCTTGTATGTGGCTTCGAAGCGTTCCACGGCTTTTAGAAAACAGAAACCTGAAAAGTTAACACTTTGTAGTCAGTTTTTGTAATCCCAATGAACAAAAAGCAGATTTTTATTGATTTATTTATTTTGCAGATAGCAAAGTTTGTAGAAATATTTACTTGCTCTACTTTTTAATCTTATAAACACCTGCAATTTTCCCCGTTGCCAGCTATTTCATTTAGTAATTTCCTTCTGGTAAAGTTTGTCTTGTAATATGCGAAACTTAATTTCCGTTTTTCTTATATCTAAATATTTTGAACACGAGAGAATGTAACCGATATTTTCAATACAACATAATCTCGATTATTTTTGAAAAGAAAGAAGAAATTAATTTTTTATCTCGATTTGAGTTTGTTGAGTTTCGCTTTAGCAACACCTCGAAAGACCACTTGAAAGTAAGATTCTTTGTTTCTTTGTTTGGCACTTGTAGCAGGTCAGAAAAAAGAAAGCAAATCCTTGTTAAAACGCATTTCTGCGATCCAATTTGAATCGATCGGAGGAAATCCGGGGATTTGGTGGTAATTAATACTGCTCCATCAAATTTCCTTAAGCGTAATTGGGAGAAGATACTGTGCATATGGTCTCTTGTTGCGCCTCCAGAAAAATGATTTTCTATTTACATGAGGCCGGCGATGCAGGTGATGTCAATAGTTGGTTGTGTCGTTGACCTGTAGGAATTATGGATGATAAAAGTTGTATAGCTTTGCAGCTTGTTTAGTTATTTATATTTCCGATACAAGGAACAACATGCAACTGGCTGTGAGTGTAATAATTTAGCCCAACGTCTTTAATACAGATTCTGAAGTTCGTGATCCATAAATTTCCGCTCCTAATCTAACGCTTGGCCAGTAAATAATGTGAGGATAACATTTCGTCTGAACGGTGTTAGCATAACGATGTTTTCGTTCCACGAACATCCTCAAAGCTATGACACTTCACACGAATTCAAAGAAAATACTTCAGAGAGCTCAGCTAAATACCAAAAAAGCATTACAGACCCAGATCAATACCAAATTTCTGACACTATTTTCAATCTCAGGAGCGAAAAGACGAAATAATAAATTTGTCAGCTGTGACACAAAGTATTAGTTACAAGTGGATTGGAAAATTCTTCTCACGCACGATCAAACTGGACAGATATTTTCAGACGTCGAGGAAACTCAATGATTACTCCAAATACTAAATGAGACTCTTTCCACGTATATACACAAACGATTTGTTTTTCTTTCAAACTTATTTATCTCAATATACAGCGATTGCTTTATCGCCCTCCTTCGAACACACTTATGTAACTTTAATAGAATTTATTCATGAAATGTATTTACAGGGGGAAAAATTTAACTACCTTTTGTATTTCCTTCACTTATTCAAAACAAGTAGTTAGAATTTTCATTAAAGCCTCAGGTAACGATCCTTAATGCAATAATGAATACAAAATAACTAGACAGCAAGACTCCCGAACTTATTAAAATATATAGACTGTCCCAGAACTGGCAAAAGCAAAATTTGAAAGTTATGAGAGAAGAATTCATGGGAAAATAGACATGAAATAATTTTCTTGGTCAAAATTTGGTAAATATTAAAATTTGTTAAATTAAAAACATGTTAGGCCACCAGAAGCACAAAAAAAATATTTTCTTATGTGAACGTAATTAGTAACACAAATTTCATTATAGCGTACTTGACAATTTTTTTAAATTTCCAAATTGGGCGCATCAGCCAGCTAAAACGTCACATGATGTGTTAATCGTGTGACGTAGTAATATACAAAGCAAACTTTTCGTTCCATTGCCATTACCTGCAAGAGTTTGTTAATTGATAAATAAATTAGGATAAATCAACAAAAATGACTACATCTTCAAATCGTTCTTGTCCAGTGCCATTGTGCAATAATACCTTTATAGAAAATACATTGATACATTCGTAGGTCCATTTAACACCAAATACATGCCAAATACTGAAAAATATTGTTTTATGCCATTAATACAATCTCCACAAGATGATGTAAGTCATTTTTAGATTTGTGTACAACCCCAGTTCTGGAATGCACCGATAACAGAGCCGGTGGTTGCCTATACAATACGCCAAATCATCCAACCAATAAAAGCATTGTAATACACAGTCACTATAAGTCTTTTCAATGACTCTAGAGTGCTGAGCAATAAAACGTTTATATTCAAATATTAACCGGCACCACAAATGCCGTTGGAGATGCCGACCGTTTAATTTTAAATTTACCTAAAAACCATCTTAACATAGAGATCAGTTTTGCCTGATTTGCCATTCTTATCACATCTACGGTAGAAACCCTGAACTCAGTCCCTCATGAATTCAGTAATGTGCAGGTATAGCTGCCTCGGAAATCTAAGATCCCTGACTTCTAAAGCTCGCAATAAACCAAATAATGGCCATTGTTGATTCTAATGATAAACTAATCTTTAGTGATAAGATATTTATGCAAATTTTACTTATCCCCAAGTTTTAGGATCTCTGTCGATTCCTCAGGTAGAGAACTACTCAGTCCAGATGTTAGCTTACGATCAGATTTAACAATGGCCATTATTTGGTTTATTGCAGACTTTAGAAGTCAGGAATCTTAGATTTCCGAGACGGCTATAGCATTCTTAGTAAATTGAGATTTAAGCTTAACATTTAAAGAAATGCAACTACAGGATACCGCTCTCTGCATTTGGTAAATATTATAATTTTATTGGTTGGGACCTCAGAGTCAGTAAAATTCACAATATGCACTCCACTCTTATTTGTGTTTCAGTTCATGTGACTAACACCTGTTAAAATTGTACTTTATTTAAAAAAATTAAACTATTTGTAATTGTTGTTATGTCAAAAGTGAAGATCAGTCAAATACTTTATTATTTTGAAACAAATTGTATTTTAAAAACTATTCTAGTTTATAAGATCTTATTATAAAATAATGCTATTTTAAGTTGACCAATCACACAAGCTTTCTTGAAGAAAATGTAACACAATTAATAACATTGTGTTGCCTAGTAGCACTGGTTCGAAGAATTATTTACGTTTACAATTAATTAATCATTTTTTAAATAACCAATATAAAATTGCCCTAAATTAAACACTACACATATTATTTTTTAAAAACCTTATATGAAAAAGAAAAAAAGAACTTGTAGTAGTTCACGGCTAATCTACTAGTTGTAGGACAGCCTGTATACAATATACCCGACAAAATTCATATCCGCATTAACACCAAAAAAATAGATTTAAATTTTAATGAATACAATTTATTTTAATTAATTAAAAACTCGAATAAAACTCTTTCTAAAAATGAAATTAAATTTATGGAGGTAGAAGAGTGCGAATGACAGGCGCCGTAATCAAATAATTATAACTCGATAGGAAATAAATGATTGGAACTACTTCCTCCCGGTTTTCCCTGAAACAAGTTTCTTGAATGAAATTTGTTAAAAAACATTGTTGCAATCGTGTCACTCGATTGAATGGCATACATTGTTCATCCTTGGCGCTTGCAGTAAACAAACAACAATTAAAACAAACTCTGTACAAACTCTGATAAAGCTGGTTTAGGTCATTCGATTTGTGTTCTATTTAAAGCGGTGTGTCACCGAAAATATGTTCAAATTATTGCAAGGTTGTGGCCTTGATTGTAGCATCGATGAGCCAGGCATACAATGAAAAAGAGCTAATACAATACTCCATAACTGAATATGCAATTGCAATAAATAGAAGCGGACAATGGCGCACCGTTCGTCTTTTGCACTGAAATAATACAAGCTGGAATTTAGCTTCCGGCGTGTCTCCATTATAGAAGGATTCGTACCTGAAATACCCCATATTATATTCAAGCAGATATTTGCATTTAGCAAGATTTGAATTTCACAATTTCATGTCAGTTTCCATTCATTACAAAAGTAAGTTCTCCATTGAGATAGCCACTCGATTACTGGTCAGACACAAATACCCGCATCATTCGATATAGATCTTGGTTTAATTAATCGAATGTCAAGATTATTAAAGACACGTAAAAGAACTTGTTTGACATGATAATACTCTTGTCTGAATTTCTTCCAGAAAAGATATTGCTTTCTGTTTAATAAAACAAAAAATGTTTGAAAGTTTCCAAAAGAAAATTGAAAAATGAGAAAAGATCTTTTTTGAGATTGTATATTGAGAAATGTTTTTTTCGTGTTTATCTTAAACCAATTCAATTATTTTAACAAATCTACTCGAAATCACTTACTCATACATTCACCTATGAATATCATATTTACAAAAGACTCAACACATGCTAATATCTGGTTACAATTCGCGTTAAATGAAATTCAAACCAAAGCGGTAAGATTGTTACTTTAAGAAATGAATATGATAGTGATAAAAAAACACATCGAGATAACGGCGCCTTTCCTGATTCTTATGTGTTGATACAACACTTAGGTCAACAGATAAACTTAAAAATATTTACTCGGATATACTTGGCTCAAATAGCATTTTTAGTTTGGTGGAACAGAAAATTCCCGAGTGGAAATGTATTCCCTACCTCCCCAAAGTCACTTAAAACTCAATTTACAGTCAACCAGCAATATTGAAATAGATTTTTCACTTATGGATCATTTGTTTCAATAGTGTGCGATAAAACCGGTCGCGGGACCAACAAGTCTCAACTGGTTTAACTTGTATAAACCTGCAAGACTAGATCGAGATCCTAAACTAACGTCGTTCATTGTCAACGTAAACTTCATTTTGTTAGGTTAAATTCAATATTTCGCATGCATAAACACAGGTTTACGAGGATGAGGAGATTAGTATATAAATGAGGAAAATTTGCATAAAAAGCTTATAATTATTTATAATTTTCGGACTAAATATACAGTTGAAGTTTCAAAGGCAAATTTTATTTATTTAAGTAAACTTTTATCTTATTACTCCCTTTGCTGTAATAAAGCTATCAAATAAATATAAAGTGTAAACAGAAATATAATTAAAAAGTCGACCTGTGAAAAATGGGGAAATTTAATTTCAACCTCGATGGATTAAAAAATAATATGTAAACAAAAGCGGGTCCATTAACTGTTACAATAAATTCGGTAAATTGCCCATCCCAATTTGATGCTAAATTTTAAATATAAATCGATTTGGATATTGGCAAAATGGCCGCCAATATCAATTCGGGAGTTCCCAAATGACTCAAAGCAAAGAAAAATATACCACTCGTAAGAATTTTTTACGATATTTTTATGGCACCATTCATGCATGCCCCTTCGTATTTACTCATAATTTATGAAGAGATAAGGACAAGGTGCCTCCAGATAATATAAATTTAAGATCCTATTACACCTTACATGACATTAAAAAAATAAAATGAGGATAAATATTTATAAATGTCGGCTTTCCAGACATGTAATAAGGAAGTGAAGTCATCAAAAATTTCTGTAAATTTTTCATTTTGAAAGTTCACGAAACACAATTAAAGTTTACAGTCGTGATAGGAAATAACCTGGTCGTACCTTAACAAAATAACGTATTGTACTGTCGCCACAAATAAGGATCAAATAATTACAATTCATATCTGTGCTTGATTATAATTATTTCACCACTTGCACTGTTTTGCGATCTAATATCTTGCATAATGTTACATTCCACACGAATGCAATCACTGCTTCATCATCAAAATATCCTCACGTGTGCTGATTTTCTAAAATAGGTTTGTTGGATTTAGATAAAAAAATTCCCAAAATTGGGGATTATCTAAAACAACACTTTGATGTTTTTCGCAAATTACAATTATAACGTTTTTTCGTTTGATGTTCTTGTAATCATTTAAATCAAAAAGCTTTTACGCTCTTCTGACACACTAAGAGACTTTAATAATTTATAAATGCGTCAACCATTTGCCGCAATTCCGGTAAAATCGCTCGTTTTACCAACCTTACGCAAATAATTTCCAAGAATCGCGGTTTTGCATTACACAATACATTTTATCACCTCTGAGATAAGAAATTGCTAAAAATGACAAAAAATTTGAAAAATATCTATTCTATTATTATAGAGGTTTATTTTTAATCTTCATTTTTTTAGTTATTAAATTTCATTTCATTGTTTTAGCAAATAATAATAATTGATTCTCTTTTGATAAAACTGAAACTGTAAATTAATTGCAGCAAAAATTATCAGGTATCTATACTAACTCTAGCATTCTCGTAGATTGTCATCTAAAAATTGAGGAGCAATGATGAGGTAATATTGAGATATATAGATTTTAGACTAGACGTAAGATAAACAAACACTAAAATATTCAAATATTAGATTCGTTAATAAGAAAATTTGCAGAAAAATTTAATAAATTTTAAGTACGTATCATATTAACAATTAACAAAAAATGTGATACGGCCTCTATCGGTAGAATTTAAAAGTAGTGAACCCACGTGTATTAGAGAAGACAATAAAAATTAAATTTAAATAACTATATTTTTGTCAACAATTTTCCTTAGTAACGCAGGTCTTCATTAGTACCACCCCCCCCCCCCATCAGAAAGCATATCGCCTTTTGTAAATTTTCAATAGTGTAATAATTGACATCAACAAAGTCTTAGAAACAAATTCCACCGTTAATAAATAATATGGAACGTTATTATTAAATAATAGGAACGGTTATTAAAGCAACCAAATGAGTTTTGTAATAGATCTTTTAAAAACGTAAATTATAAAAACTAATATTATGGCCAGAGACGACTCTATTATGGCCAGAGACGACTCTAATCTCACCGCCGCCGGGGTACAAAAATGTTATAGTTTTTAATATTTCAGTTGTTTTTTATAGCTCTGGTTTGCAATATTATTTACATCGAAATGATGTAGTATCCATTTAGAAGATAGGATTTGGAAGTAGTGAACACGTGCCTTATTGAGGTAGAAAATTTAAATTGTTGACAAAAACGTTAAAAACTCTGTCTTATTTAAATTAATTAGACTTTAGTTATTGCAGTAATCTCTATTCTGCTTAGCAACTAATTTCAAATTATTTCATTAAGCAATTTTTTACAAATTTTAAAAAATGTTAGAAACATAATAAAAGTGGTTTAGTAATATTTCTAATAATTGATGAAAATTACTACAAACGCCGCGAAACTTTAATTTTTTGACGATTGCGAAATTAATAGCTGCTGCCTTGTATATTTGGGTGGCCATGGCTATAAAAAAGAATTTCATGGCCAGTCTAAAAGTTGTAAAGCATGCCTTTTGCATGTCCGACATTACATTTTAAACAATTTTAGTACAGGTATTTTAAAATTATTTAAGCGCAATTACCAGTAGAAGATAAAAGTCGGTAAAATTATTTTACTGCCGCGCTTCTGTAAAACTTTACAGATAACCAAAATTGACCGTTTTGAGATATATTTTTTATAAATCTCAACAAGTTATTTAGTTAACGCAATAAAACTTAGACAACGGGTTTACGTTATTAAGACCGACATTTGAGCCACACTTCATTGTTAAATTTGTTTGACTGAAACAGTTATTCTTGAAAAATTTCTTTTAGAACTCTGATAGATGTTATATAAAAACATATTTTTACTATTTTTAGATAGAGAATTCAATTTAAAAACATTTTTGACTTTTGCAAAATTGTAATAAAACGCAATGTTTTCGAGTAACATTGGAAAAACTAAAAAAATACACAAAAAGGACTTCATAAGTGTATCAAATTTTATAATGATCGGTTAAGCGGTTCAAAATATACTTGAAATAATTTTGACATATTTTACTTACCCAACTCTGAAGGCCCGTAATTTTGTTCACTTAAGAAAAAACAATTTTTTTTGCAGATTTTGCGATGCTGTTAAAATTTTGTCCATACTTTTGAATCATCTGATATATTAAATACAATTTCTAGAAACCAACAAAAAGTTCTATAAAATAATACCAAAACAAATATTCTCAAAATTTCTGTACACGTATAGTTTATAACAAATTTCTCAATAAACGTGTCTTCATTATCAGTTACAACCACAAAATATAATAATTAATAAATAACACAGGACTATTCACTCTCAGAGCTAACCCCTTGCTTGCTGTGTAAATGATACGTATAATAAATCTGGACCTACGTTAAAGAGAGAGGCTGAGGAAGAGAGAAAGAGCCTAAACTGCTTCAACGAAGAAATTAAAAATCGACAATTGTCAATCAAATTTAATTGTTTCAAAACAAATAAAAAAAAATTGTCATATTCTATATAATAAAAAAAGTATTGCCAATTTAAAATTTATGCGGCACTGGCTTTATTTGAAAGCGTTGCAAAAAGGGTCCAAGTTACAAAAAAATATTGTTAAAGAAAAAATGTAGTAGAGAATTAAATTGTGTATAATCAAATCCGCGAGACGATATTTTTTATGTCTAATAACAGTTTAAGCGTCAAATATGCTCAAAAATGAGAAATCCGAATTGTTCAACATTTTCTCATTTCTTGTGCTTAAACTGTTATTAGAAATAAAATAATCGCCTCGCTGCTCCATTATATAAAAATTAATTTTCTAAAACTTTTTCCTTCAATTTTTTTGGTAGCTTTGACCGTTTTTGCAGCATTTTCAAATAAATCCAGCGCTGCACAAATTTCAAACTTTCAGTATATTTCTTAATGTTCTAGTAGGTAACTGTTTTTATTATTGCTTTTCTAATACAGATATTAAGAATTAAATTTTCTATATGACATTATGTGTCTTGTATAGTTACATTTGCAATTTTTAATTAAATTATATTAATTAAGTTTAATTCATAGCATAGCATGCTCTCTCCCTTTCTTGGTTATTTTTATATAGGTCCAGGCCGGCAATCAAGCAAATATTTCTATTGCTTTCCTTCGAGGTTACAGCTAATTTTGCTTGAGCATGTTCAAAATCACAAGATTTCTTTTTTCATTTTCTAAAATTATTTTTTCTCTTTTTTGACTTCCTTTTTAATTTTATTGCCACACTTTTTACAACTTCTTGCTTTTTCTTTTCTCCAAGAACAGTTTCATATTTACAGTACCTATAGCCAGACTAATTTTCCAGATAATTAAAAAAAATCCCTGACTTTGTGTGAATAAATTAAATGTCCTGACATTTCCAGGTTTTCCCGGTTGTCGGCCAAACACTAATCAAAGTATTTTTTCAAAATAATGTAGAGATTTACTCTAGTAGTAGTGTTCGTAGTAAAATAATAAAAAAATTTTGTTTAAAATATCAAGCTGATAATTGAGGGATACAGGAATAAAAAGAGGAATGGCCAAAAATTCGATTCTTATCGAACTAAAATTTCCATCGCTTTTTCACTAATATTAAATGCAATACAGACAAAAAACAGTTAAAAACAATGACTGTCAACACTCCTAAGCCTACTCAAGAGTTATATCAAATAAAAAAATCTGCCGTATTTATGAAAAACGATAGGAATCCCACCTCTGTAAAAAACAAATTTTTGGACATTTTTTATTCCAAACCCTTCAATTGTTCTTTCTTGTTGAAAACAGAGCTTCAGTGTTACACATCCAGATCTGTTATTTATATTTACCAGAAATTTTCTGTTTTTGGTATTGTAAATTAGACACTTTTCCTGTCTTATAATCCCGTTTGTTTTTATCAACTTTTAATTTTTAATAAAAAATGGCTTTGAAGTCCGTTCTTAATTTACAGTAACTTCAAATCATTTTTTTATTAAAAATTAAAAGTTGATAACAAAAAGCAAAATCATGAGATATAAGGAAAAGTGTCTAATTCACAAAAAACAGAATTTTTTTTAAAAATAAATAACAGATCTGGGTGCATAAAATGTAACCTGTTTTTTTTTAAGTTGGTAGCTTGATATTCTTATATTTATGTATTAAAGGCGTAATCAAAAGGATTATGGCACGAAGAAATGTTTAAAGCCTGACGTAGGAGGGCTTTTAACTTCCTGAGAGCCATTAGTGACGATTACGCTCGTGATACATACAACGTTTTATTTTATTTTGGATCGTTTTAATTTTTCAAATCAAAAGAATATTCAAAATTCCGATATTTTTTTTAAACTGTGAAAAAATCCAGATTAACTAGTTGACTATCTTGTCGTTGCCAGGATACGGTATGTTGTTATTTTGTGTTTTGCGATTTTCCAAAATGGAAACTGATGGAAACGTCTATTCTAGGGAAATGTTACAAGAGGTAAGAACCCAAAATTCAAGAAAAAGTTGTCTCAGGCTCTGTGCGTTTGTAGTGTTTAACAGTTTTTGAAATAAATGATGATTTTCATGATAATTGTTATTTAATGCAAAAGTGACGTTTACAAAATTGAAGACAATTATTTGACAGCTAGACGAATGTACAGTTATTTATTTGTTATTGTTGCGTAGCAACTTTAACAAATACAGTGCTATAAAAACAAGGATTACGCCCTGATTGGCGAACGTATAAAGTAGATTATGGTTCCAAAATCATTTTTTTTTATATAATTTCTCTTCGTAGCGCCTGCTTCGTAATTTTTTTTCTGATTTGACTTTTACTCTAGTGCCTATATTTTTGACGTTACAATACAAAACTTTGTAAGGTTTTACTATTATTCGATATACATAATTATATTACTTGCATTTTTTTTTATTCTTCTTTTGTGCTAAATTTACATTTTTTCAAAAGACATTTTTTTTTTGATACGCATCTACAATATTTCAACACTTAAATGTAGATATAAATATTTCGCTAGTTTTTTCACTTTTAGCTTTTTTATTGCACTTTCTGTATAAAAAGTTTTTTTATAATTATGTGCGCATTATATATATTTTTTCCAAAAAAATTTTATGTTCAAAGATCTTACATATTTTTTCATTGTTTATTTTAATAACCAATTTATTAGTACATTTTGTATTTTTTTCTAATTAAGTATACTTATTCCTATTTATTTTTGATTTTTTTTGTCTTAAGCATCCTTTTAACATTTAGAATTTTTTGGTCGGATCAGTGCCGGTTCCAATTTATTTTGTTTATCTCTTCTTGGAAAGCTCTTGAAATGGTCCTCAAACCGTCCCATTGACCACATCTCTCGACCAGCTCCGAGACAAAGCGAGAAGAACTTGCATTGCAAGCCACTGGGGTCAAAAATCTTGTACGCTTGTTTACAAAACTGGTCGTAATAACCCAAAACGCAACACCACCACCACTTCGAACTAAAGACATCGAAAACGTTCATAAATTAATTAAAAGTTATTTTAACGAGGCTCGTATAGTCTTTCCATGGGGGACCTAGTCAGCACGCGTAGGCAACACACCCATGGAAAGGTAAACCACCTGGTACTAAACTAAAAATATTCAGCGGCTTACAATAACTTTAGGACATAATCCGACAACTAAGAAATATCCTAAATGTTAATAAACACAAACACAAACAACCGGAGTTTTCTGCACGCACCTCACGAGTTCGCGAACGCACTTCGGGCAACATCCAGAGGAACGTCGCTCACGAAACTGACTATTCGGTCGGCCAATAATAATGCAGCGGACCAGCAGACGGCTGCTCCACGAAAGCGCACGACAAGAGACGAATAACTGTTCGTCTAGGAATGTACACCTTTTACAATGCCTTTTACCTGTGCTGGTATTAGATTAGATGACAAATAATGAAAAAGGGCGATTCGATTTCGAAGGGATGATACCAGGAGGAACATACCGATGCACCGGTTAATGACACTGGAACCAACCAGATGGAGGAGTATTAAAGCCCTGTTCTCAAACAGTATACTACAAATTACAGGGATCACAACAAAGCCATTAGAAATTGCATGATGGACAACTTTTCCTAATTACATCCTGAAATGTGAGGTTTTTGCCATTTGGATGCATTCATGCGTAGATATGTTATTAATCTTTGTTTCTGTTTGTGAAACATAGCTAGGCTAAAATTTCAGACTGTATACTGCATATATGTTTATGTTATTTCTACACTCAAGTGACAACAGATTGTTTATCTTTTTAGTCATCCAATCAGGCTATCAAAATTATGGTTGGCACTACTGTTACACGACTGCACCCAACTAGAGTCCAGTTACTAGAGGGAAATTTACCGATTTGCGTAAAAAATTGATTTTTTCAAAATATTATTTAAGGTAGATTTGTCAGTATTTTTTAATTATGTCAAAATACAGTACGAACCATTTGTAATAAATAAATTCGATAAAAATTCAAGGATTTGTTTTTCAAGAAAACGCTCAGACACGTTTTATGTTATTTTTCAACGCGCATTTTTTGACAAAAAATTAGATATACAGAGTGTCTCAAAATCGAGATACGATCCTTAACTTTGAAACACACTATGTCGATTTTTAGTTGTTTTTGAAAAAATGGCTATAGAAAAAAACGTGTACTTTATTTTTGCTAATGAAACTATACATAAATACAATTGAAGGGTACAGGAATAAAAAGAGGAATGTCCAAAAATTCGATCCTTATCGAACTGGAATTTTCATCGTTTTTTCACCAATATGAAAGCAATACAGACAAAAAATAGTTAAGGGGGTATTCTGGTGTAGAGGCATGAATTTGAGGTGTATTTTCGGGTGCCATAAATGAAAAACAAAAAATATTTTTACCATCCATTTTTTGACAAGATATTTATTAATATTTTAAAAATACATAAAAAAATAAAAAATGTCAAAAAATTAAAAACTCAAAATGTAATAAGTTGTTGAAGTAGGGAGTTGAAAAAAAAATGGCGCGCCAAGTTTGTCACGATTGCAACCCTTCTAATGATCCGAAACAAAAAAATAAAAAAGATTATTAATTTAGATGAATGCTGTTATAGTAGTAACAAAAAGTAAAAAAAAAATATTGTTAAATTTCGGCTGTCCGAAAAAAAAATTAAATTTTGTCTTATTTTTGTTTTCGGATTTTTTAAAAAAATAGTGAAAATTTTTATTTTGTTATAATAATAGTTAGTACGATAGAGACATGTATTGAGAACACTCATACCAAATTTCAAATACATCGGTTAAGTTAAACCTGAGAATTCATGACAAACCCTTTGAAAAATGTAGTTTTGAGAAAAACGCATTTAAAGTTTTGGATAAAATTAGGTAGAGGGGTTATTCCTAACGTCTTTTGTTCGATTCGTTCTGGTCTAAAATGACTATATCTCTAAAAATTACTAAAATTTTAACAAATCCTTTGAAGGACATATTTTTGAAAGATTAAGCTTTAAAAATACTAAAAAAAATTGATTTTTTTAAACTTCTACACCAGAATACCTCTTTAAAAACAATGACTGTCAACACTCCTAAGTCTACTCAAGAGTTATATCGAATAAAATAATCTGCCGTGTTTATGAAAAACGATAGGAATCTCATCACTCTAAGAAAACAAATTTTTAAACAATCTCTTTTTTATTCCTGAACTCTTCAATTGTAGAAGAATAAATTTATATTATTTTATTTTGGAACCATAATCTACTTTATACGCCCGCAAATCAGGACGTAATCTTTATATTTAAAGCACTGAATTTTTTAAAGTTGCTACGTAACAATAACAAATAAATAAATGTACATTTGTCTAGCTGTCAAATAAACGTTTTCAATTTTGTAAACGTCACTTTTTACATTAGATAACAATTATCATGAAAAATTATCATTTATTTCAAAAACTGTTAAACATTACAAACGCAGGGAGCGTGACACAACTTTTTCTTGAATTTTGGGCTTTTATCTGTTGTAACATTTCTCTAGACTACACGTTTTCACACACGTTTTCATCAGATTCCATTTTGAAAAATCGCAAAACAGAAAATAACAACATACCGTATCCCCGCAACCACAAGATAGTCAACTAGTTAATCTAGATTTTTTCACAGTTTAAAAAAAAAATACCGAAATTTTGAATATTTTTTTGATTTAAATGTATGTGCCACGGGCGTAATCGTCACCAATAGCTTTCGGAAAACTAAAAGTTTTCCTACGTCGGGCTTTAAACATTCCCTCGTGCCATAAACACCTTGATTACGCCCTTACTATATAAATAACTAGTAAATGCTCAAAATGGAAACCATTCACTTCCTCACAATATGCAAGCCGACGTTCAAACTCCTCAAACACATTTTGCATGATTTGAGGATTTAGTCGTTCAACTTCTTTCCGTATTTTACGTTTCAAATCTTCTACATTATCTGGCCTGTTGTCGTACACTTTCAACTTCAGGTAGCTCTACAAAAAAATTCACCAATAAACTCAAGTTAGGTGAACGGGCTGACCGCTCTATTGCACAATGGTAGGCAATCAATCCATCTACCGGAAAAGACAGTATTTAAATAAGTCATGACATGATGTGCAAAATGCAGTGGCGCTCCATACTGCTGAAACTAAAGACGCCGATCGATTTCATTCAGGTTGCTATCGGCAGGGTATAGTCTTTTCGATGTTGGCAATAGAAAAGTTTCCAAGAACCGTTGATAAATTTCTGCGTTTCGGGAACCTTCGAAAAAATAAAAACCAATTATCCGTTGTTCAATCATCCCAGCTCACACGTTAACTTTTCTTGAATATTAAGTCGTAGCTTCCACCATCCGGTGAGGATTTTCTCTGCTCCGGTACCGACAATTTTGCCTATTGACGGTGCTATTTAAACCGAATGTTGCTTCGTTAGAAAAAAGAATTGTGCTTATAAAGTCAGACCTGACACAAATTCATTACTTTTGAGTTTAAACGTCGGCTTGCATATTGTCATAAAGTGAATGGTTTACATTTTGAGCATTTACTATAACTTTATTCTTCTACAATTGTATTTATATTAATAGTCATTATTAAAAATAAATCACAAGTTTTTTTTTCTAACGTTTTTTTTTTTTCTAAAAACAACTGAAAATTGACATAGTGGCTGCTACATAAAAAATACGCAAAATTATACGCAGAATTTAAATATGCTGAAAAACATTGTGGTCAAACATTTGAAATTTCAAAGTTGAAGGTCGTATCTTAATTTTGAGACACCCTGAATATCTAATTTGTTTGTGAAAAAATGCGCGTTGAAAAATAACAGGACACGTATTCGAGCGTTTTCCTAAAAGGTAAACTCCCAAATATTTATCGACTTTATTTATTATAAATGGTTCACACTGTATAAATTATTGTGTGCCAATAATGTATTTCATTTTGACCAAAAAATAATAGGTATGGAGGAAAAAAGTGGTTTACAGTGTTAGCCTGAGAGAGGTTTGAAGTGGAGAATGTCTTTGTAGGGTTAGAAGGTAAAGCCCTTCTGCATTAAAAAAAAAAACAAAATAACTATGTTTGAAAGGTATTTAGACCTTATTCTGATGAGACAAAAAAGTCTATATTATTAACTACGTATTATGCATAATATCGGCTTTCGTATATTCACGATAACATACAGGATGTTTTTAAGTAGTGCTACAGATTCCAACCGGTGATAGCTCTTTGTACACGCTGTAGAATTAAAAAAATACTAACATGACGCGATGTATTGTAGCAATTTATTTGATACACAGGGTGAGTCTGTTAAAAGTTTATCTTACCTTTTCTCAAAAACTAGTTATCACACCTATTTCAGGGTTTGCCATTAAAAACTTTGTCTTTTTCTCTACGCATGTGAATTTCTTCTGACTTATTTTAGTAATCTTTCTAATGAATAGTAGTTAATTAATAATAATTTGTTAAAAAAAATATAAAATTTACATTATCTCTATTGTCATTCTAAATAATACGATCTTAAAATATTGTTTCGTAAAAAACATATTTCAAACAAATTGTAGACAACCCCAAAAAATAATAAAGTTTATTCCTTTTGTAAGACTTACTTTGGTGCAGCATTTAAGCATAACCTTTATTAAAAAGGTGCTGAAAAACCAAATTTCTCTTAAACAAATGTTTATAGTTTTTGAAATATACGCTTTAAAAATTATTTTTGAAAAACATTTTATTTAGATATCTTAAAAAATAATGATATTTAAAAAAAAAGTTTAACAGAGTATATCTCAAAAACTATTAACATTTGTATAAGGCAAATTGTGAATAATAATACATACCACACTAATATAGAGTATTTTTAAATGTTTTTGGTAACTTTGTTCTAACGTTTTAAAGAAAGTCGACAATTTTGTCTAGGATTAAACTGACGCCGGCTCCCCAGACACTTTCTTTACTAAAATTTCTGTATCAACGATTTTCAGATAATACTTCTAGCACTAGCTTTCACTACAGCTTCCCAACTGTTGCGTTTCTTGCGATATGAAGAAAAAGAAACTTCTTCTATATACACATTTATTCAACATATTTACAAAACTGAGTCGTACTACTCTCGCAGACAACTCTTATACAAGTGATTCTAATATCTCAAAGTTGGGGTGCCAACCCCGGTCGGGCCAGCTGGTTGGAGCGGGGAGACGTGACGTAACACCAACCACTATTTTTTTTTATAATTTTTTGGTAAACATATAAGAGATTCCAAAATATTTTTGCTCCAAGACTGCCTAACTTTTAGTTACGCCACCGGTTAATACTGTTAACAATATTTTTAATTACTGTTTGCTTCTACTTATTTATCAAAAAAAATATGCTAGGCTAAGCTAAAAAAACGCCAAAACAATCTATCTATTTTTATACAAAACATTAAAAAATGCAGTTTTAAAATCATAGGTGCATATAAATCATATAATTTATGAATTACATTACGTACAATCGAATACATGACAAAAATATATCGCTTATTTTAAATCACTTAAAATTAACATTCAATTATTATCAACTTTGTCAAAAATAACGAGTTATAAATAACATGGCATTCTGATTAGTTGAATTATTTACATTATTATCAGCATAAATTACTATTAGTCTCTAATCCGCTTATGTTTAAATTAAAATTAAAAAATTATTAATTTTAATTTATTATAGATTTAAAAAAAATAATTTTGACACAAATTTAACGGAGAAGTTTTAACTGAAACAAAAACACTTTTTTTAAAAAAAATTATTAAATGTATTGTTGATTATGCTTTTAGCAATATGTAATTTGCTTTTGTTTTTTATTATCTCAAATTAATATAAATATGTATTTTAAAAATTGAAACTGAAACACAAATATTTTTATCAGAGAACAGCCAAGTTGCGCGCCAGAGTGTGACGCAACCAGGGGCGGAACTACCACAAAATTTTAAGATAGATCAACAAATTTTTAAATAAGTACCCACATACTGTTTAAATATTTATGTATCAAAGGTGTTACGAAAATTTTTATGACTTCTAAGAACTAGAGCTGGAAAAAGTATCGATACTTATAGAAGGTATCTTACCTGCTCAGGTATCGTGCACCGATACCGACTGCAATCAGGTATTGAAGTATCGATACTTTCGATACCTCGATATCTCCAATACTTCGATACTTCCGATACCTCGATACCTCTGATACCTCGATACCTCCGATATCTCGATACCTCCGATACCTCGATACATCCGATAAATTCCTTCCGATACCTTGATAAAGAGTGGCTATAAATAAATATCCTATTCAAGGTGCTTTGGATGTTGGAGACACAAGCTATTTTGATGAAAACAAACAAATTCACAAGCTATTTGATGCGATATTTATTTATCGCCACCCGATACCTCCGATACCTCGATACTGCAATACCTCCGATACCTCGATACTGCGATACCTCCGATACCTCGATACTTCTCGATACCTCAATACCGCGATACCTCTGATACCTCGATACTTCCCGATACCTCGATACCCTCGATACCTTGATACTTCAGATACCTCGTATTAAAAGCAATGTTTATTTTATTGTCTCCAAATTGTTGCTAAGCTTTGAACAATATCTTGCTTCTAAAACTGACTAGATATAAACCAAAAATAAATTTTTCAGCAGAACTCAGCACCGTCTCATAAAACAGACAAAAAACTGATTTCTCTGATATTTTTAAAATAAGGAATGATCGCATTATAAAGTACGAGTATGCACTAAATCTTACAAAAATATAAATACTTTAAAAAAAAATTGGAATAGGACAAGGTTTTAGTAAAATTGTTGCAGCACTTAATTCTGTTAAAAGTTTAAAACTTTTCATTTGTTAAAAAAAAATCACTTTACAAGTCTTTGACTATCATGTTAGACAACACTGGTTTTTCTGTTATTTACTGACTTTTTTATTCCAATTGCTAATGAAAATATTGTTTAAAAAAATGTTGTAAACACCTACAACTATTGCCTATATATAACCTATATAACCTGGTTACCCTGTAGTAGCATTAAAATCTACGCACAATTTTGTCAAAAAATTTTGATTTTTACGAGAGAATACTTTAAAACTTTTACTAGAAAAACTAAAGACATAGAGTTATTTCCTATTTTTAAAATGGAAGACTATAGCATGGTCTCCAGAATTGCTACAAATCACAAGTATCATGTAAAAATTTCACCACAAACGACTGGTGTGAAGAAACGATAGCTTTAGAACTAATCTGCTATACTGACGGGTCGGTTCACTTCAATGAGACAGGCTCAAAAATATCTATATGTAGGCTCAATGTTAAAATTTCAATATTTTTAGGCAAGCATGTTAGCTTTTTTCAAGCACAAATTTTCGCTTTGCTTGTTTATGTGACTGAATAAGTGCATGAAAAGACCTTTCCCAAACAGGCTAATTTGCACTAACAGTCAGGCTTCTTTGAAGATTTTGCGATTGTGTAGGTACTCATTGAGACTTGTCTGGAAATCTCACACTAGGTTACAGGAACTGGCCGAGTACAACAAAAGGTTGTAACTTACTGGGTACCAGGACACTGTGGTCTAGAGAAAAACGAAAGAGCTAACGTTCTGGCTCGAGAAGCTTCACAAATGGACTTTATAGTGACGAAAACGTCTCTTAGCGCTACCAAAAAGCGACAGAAAAATACGTATCAAGAGTGATTGAAATCTCGCTATCTCTCTGGATTGCCGCATTCACGAAAACATGCGGCAATCCAAGCTTTTTATTAAAGGGCCGGACAAGGCACACAGTGAAGACCTAATATGTATTAACTTCAGCTACTAGAGACATGTACACAAGAGACTGCCTACTAAAAAACATCTGCACGTCATCGGTCTCAGTGAAGATGACATTTGTAAGCGGTTGTGTGAAAAGATGAAAAAACTTTTTTTTAATTTCTCTGTTATTGTCCTTTGTTTACAAACATCAGAAATCTACAATTAGGCTCCCGATATCTGCAGCCCAACGCTATCGAGAAGACTTCTTCAGACAGGGTATTGAGCTTTATTAGAAACACAGGGCAGTTGCGGTAGTTCTATTTCGAGAAGTTACAATAGGCATAGGCCTGGGTGTGCGGCTCGTTTCCCAAACTTCACTTGAAAAAAACCTATTATTAACATCATTAATTTAAGTCAATTTTGAGAAATGACTAAAATCAGAAATAAATCCTCAATACAGAGAAACATTAACCCTTCTCTAAAAGGGAGCCTTTTCTTTATTGGCAGATAGTTTTTTATAGTAAATTGTTACGCCTATAATTATACCTCAAATAAAAACTTTTTTTAAATGTGTAAGCAGGTGCGTTATTAGTTTAAAAAAATGATAAAAAAAAAACAATTTTTTATAATTTTTTATTTTATTAAAACGTACACAAAAATTTGATTATTTAATATGTTATGCATCTTACATTTTTAAAAACAGATGTGATGTCAAATTACACAAAATGTATAGTTTCTTTTGTTATAATTGATGTTTTTAAAATGACTTGTATAGACAAACGGACTGAATCTTTATAGCAGCAGAAAGTATACAGGCTTAAAATGCGTTTATAAATTAGATATATGTACTTTTAAAAAAATTGAAATAAACAATGTATTCTAATTATTTTAATTATTTAACAAAATAAAGAAATCTTCTTTTTAATTTCTATTTGCGACTAGTGGCGCTTTATCGCTGTGGACATACGTCGCGACGGCTTGTTTGTGGAGACTCAACAATGTAGCTCACACTGAGAGTGAGAGAGACGGTTTTTGAGATAGCGTTAAGACAGTACGTCTTAGTAACACAACCTGCAATATAAAAGTGGGGATTATACCATTGCCAACTTAAAAAATTAAAACACCCAAAAACAGCCAATCAGCAAGAAGTTTTTATGGCAACCAAACAATTGCGTACATCTTAGTTTGTTTATTTTTTTCAGTCTAAATTTCCGTTTACTCTTCTCATTTTTTTGATTAATAAATCGGCTATTATACGTAATAAAGCTTCTAAATTTATAGTGAAACTGCTCAAAAAGAGATAAGTTTTGTGTTACATAGATAATTGTTTAATTACACCATCAGATTCCATCATTATAATAGTTTAAACTCAAGAAGCCCTAAGCACGCAGAAAGAGTTAGGACTGGGGTAAGTTACTAATACTTTTGATTATAAAAATTGTAACAATTTAAAAAAACGACGAAAGTGTGCCTAATGCCGTCTTGGCACTTAATAAAGTAAGTTCGCCACAAAAAAAACTTATTTTAAATTTTTTTAGCATTTTTAAATTAAAACGTACATCAAAAATCTGATTTTTTAATATGTTATACATTTTTAGAGACAGGCGTGTTGTCAAAATATCCAAAATGTATTGTTTACCTATTTCTTATAATTAATGTTTTTAAAATGACGTTTGTCTCTATTTTACAACTGACAAGGAATGCAAGGAATTCGCAAGACAACGCCGTATCAACGAGGCTATGGGAACAAGTGGTTTATCCTTTCAGGAAGCGATCCAGCTTTATCCTAAAGAACAATTTTATTCTGTCTCGTTTTTACGTCAAGAGCATAGCTTTCTTCTATTACAATCGAAACCTAGACTGGCTTCGTCGCAGCCAAGCTTCTCAACAGCTTCAACACTTAGAAACAGTGCTTTTTCTAGAGTTTCGTTTTCCAAAGCGGCTCAATTCCAACCCTCCTTTCCCTCTACCTCTAAAACCAAACCACAATAAAAGTTACTGCCATTAGTCCAAGATCTGAGGATCAACAAGCGGTTAAAAAAGCCCTAATTGACTATCTCTCGTCAGGTCCTTCGGTCCCTGTTTATTCAACTACCAAATACCAAGAAAACATTAGAAATAACCCGGGGATTGAGACGCTTGGCCAAACTAAAGCGGAGTGGAACTCCACCAAAATACGTAAACTCTTGCCTAAGTTGTTATCTTCACATTTCTCTATATCTGATTTCGACCAGCGAATAAATCTTCAGCTTATTTTAAGTTCCCAGATCAAACCATATAACAATGAAGATGATACATTAGAATATTTGTAGTGTGGTACATAATAAGGACTTTTTCAATTCTATGTGTTATAACAATATGATCCAGATGTCATTTCCTTAAAGAAACCTAGCACAAACCTGATCAATCTTTCAGATTTAAAAGCTATTTAATTTTTAGAGCGGTTAAAATAAACGGTAGAGGTAGGATGGCTATATTTACATGCAGGTCGATTTCAGCCCATAGAGTTCTTTTGAATAACCTCAATATTCCTCAGGAGTTACAAATCATTCTTTTGGAGCTTCAAGAATTATTTATTATTGGAGTGTACAATCCACCCAGTCTTAGGTTACCAGTGAACATTTTTTACCAAGTTTTAGTGCAATTTGACACTAAGCCACTTCTTTGCATAGGGGACTTAAATTCCCAACATCCTTTTTAGGGTTCGGAAATAAGCAATCGAAATGGAAACCTCTTATTAGAATTTCTACAGGAGAATTACCTCTTTTGTTTGAACGATTATCAAGTTAGTTGCCCAGATGTCTTCTTCCGTACGCCAAACCTTGCAACACAAATTTCTTGGCAGGTTGTGTATGAGCATGGGACAAGTGATCATTTACCTAATTTTCTCTGCATGGAGAACATGTCAAGAGAGTTTAATACTTCTTCAGAACTGCAGTTTTCTTCCTATAGTTTTAACACGAAATTAGCTGATTGGAACTATTAAAACGGTTTTAGATTTTGCGGAATTGATCACTTAAGCAGCTTATTATTGCATTCCAAGAAAAAAGAAAACAAGAAAACACACAGTTCCCTTACATCCGTGGTGGGATAATGAGTGTTCTAGGGCTATTAAGGATAAAAGAACGGCGCTCGTAAATTACAGAAGAAACCCGTCAATAGAAACTTATGTAGCAGCTAAAAAACAACAGGCTATTTGTAGAAAATTTCTTAAAGAAAAAAAAATCGAATTTTTAAAAATTTTGCGAGGAATTATCTCCTATGACCCCTATTTCAGAAACATGGAAAAAATTAAAAGATTTGCTCATGCTTTTGCAGCTTCCCCACCTTCTCCGTCGCTGCATAAAAATCTATCAGACAAAATTTTCCAAATACTAGCAAGACAATCTAACCCTACGACTGATCAACTACCTCGGTCTCAAAATCAAATTCTTCCTCCGACGTTTAACCTAGATGAAATAATCGAATTACTAAATAAGAAGAAACTGCGGGTCAGGATGGCATAACTTATAGCATGATACGAAACTGTCCAAAACAAGCATTAGATCAGTTTTGTCGTCTTACGAATGAGATGGTCAGAGATGGTGCTCCTATTCCACCAAGTTGGAAAACGCAAGTGGTAATTCCTATTTTAAAACCCCAGAAGAATCCAAACTTGGCAGAATCATATCGTCCTATAAGCCTAACTTTATGTCTTGGGAAAGTTATAGAAAGCCTGCTCAAGAATCGCTTAGAGTGACAAGCTGAAAATAATAATCTATTTTCTTAATTTCAATTTGGGTTTCGAGGTGGTAAAAGCACCTATGATGCTTTGGCGATAATCTCTTCCAAACTCATATCTGCTCTTTCTTATAAACAACATTCAATTTTGGTTCTTTTGGATGTAAAATCGGCTTATGACAACGTAAACCTACACATTTTGAAGAGGATTTTGGATGAGGCAGCAATACCAGCTGACCTAATTGAATTTATTTATCGTTTGATTGGAGCTAGAGATATTTGGATAAAAGATTTGGTGAATGAACAGTTAAAAGGACCTGTATTGATTACAAGGGCTTACCGCAAAGCTCCACGTTTAGTTCAATTTTTTATAATTTGTACATCAGGAATCTTTCTAGAGATTTGCCACGAGATGTATGTCTAATTCAATATGCTGATAATTTAGCCCTTCTTCTAAAAAGCAAAAATATTTAACACATGATCAACACTATGAATAGAACTCTGAGAATTTAAAGTGCCACCCTCAATGACTTAGAATTATCTCTCTCACCGCAAAAGACCCATGCGATTATAATATCTAGGTCTACACAACAGGATAATCAAGAATTAGAGATTGATGGAGTACCAGTACCGTGGCAGAAAAGTGTTAACTATTGGAAGTGCGTTTGAATGCTAAATTTGCTTGGAAAGACCAGATCAGTCATAGTGGGGCTACAGCACAAAAGGGAATTAATGTACTAAAATATTTATGTCGCACATGGTAGGGACGTCATCCTTCAACTCTCCTTCTCTTATACAAAGCGATGGTTAGACCTCATTTAGATTATAGGTCAATATTTTTGTCATGTAGCAATAAAACTGTTCTTGCCACTTTAGATAAGATACAATTCCAGGCCCTTAGAACTGCTCTAGGATTGATGAAATCAACACCAACAAACTTAATACTAGCTGAAGCAGGAGAAATGTCGTTGGCATACCGAAGGATCTTACTTGCCAGTCGCTTTCTATTAAAGGCTTATAGTACAGTAAATAATTCTACGATAGCAGCTGTTATGAAAGCTTAAGCTGATTTTAACACGGAATTTACCTACTGCCCCTTTTGTCTCTCACATTCTCGTAACAAATCACCCATTCTGTTTTGATATACCAATCTCTCATTCTTTTAATCGTGTTTAATACTTTCCTTTAGACTTTGGTTCTGCCGATGTCTATACAGTTTTCTTGGAGGCTGTACACAAGATGAATTGGACAGATTGGGAATTAATTTTTACAGACGGATTTAAAAATAGACAAGATAAAGTAGGAGTTGGCGTCTATTTCTAAAAAGCTTAGTTAGAACATACATTACGTTCTTTGGATTCAACTACGGTTATGGGAGCCGAATTGAGAGCTATTCATCTAGCACTTCAAACAATAAAAGCGGTCGAAACTCAGAAAGCGATTATTTGTTTAGACTCTCGCAGTGCTTTAGAATTATAAGCATCCAATACTTTGCCACAAAAGTTACATCAAAAGATCTTAGAGATCCGGACCAAAATCACAAAGTTGATAGACGTGGGTAGAAAAGTGATGTTGACATGGATTCCGGCTCACCGTGAAATCTATGGTAATGAAAAGGCTGACGAACTGGCGAAAAGGAGAACCTAATTTGAACGGTCAAATGACACAAGAGTGGATTATAAGAAATTTTTACCGCCTTTGATGCAAAGGATAAATAATATGTGGAACGAAGAATAAAAGCAGATCTCTAATAGAAAGAGAAAGATTTGTGCGCAATGTATTCCTCAGCCGCCCAAAATCTCGTGGTTCTTCTCCTTTTGGTCTACTAATAGATCTATTACTTTATCGATTACACGCATCCGCACTAATCATTGTCTTTCTCGGCTTGTTTATAGAAGCCTAAACAAAGTAGCTCACATTGAGAGTAAGAGAAACGGTTTTTTGAGATAGCGTTAAGACAGTACGTCTTAGTAAGACAGTCTGCTGAATGAAAGTGGGGATTATATCATCGCCTACTTTTTTTTTTAGAAAAGATCACAAAAACAGCCAATCAGCAATAAGTTTAATAGCAACCAAACAATTGCGTACATCTTAGTTTGTTTATTTTTTTTACTCTAAATTTCCGTTTACTGTTCTCATTTTTTCGGTTAATAAATCGGCTGTTATACGTAATAAAACTTCTAAATTTTATAGTAAAACAGCTAAAAAGAGATAAATTTTGTGTTAAATAGATAATCATTTAATTACACCATCAGATTCTATAATTATAATAGTTTAAATTCAAGAAGCCCTAAGCACGGAAGAAGAGTTAGAAATGGGGTAAGTTACTAATACTTTTGACTATAAAAATTGAAACAATTTAAAAAACGACGCAAGTGTACTTAATGCCGTCTTGGCATTTACTTTATTAAGTTCGTCTACAAATAAAATAAACTGTGATAAAAATGACATTTTTATGACATTTTTAAGAACAAATGGTTCTTGGATAAGAAATTAAATAAGATCTTAACTTTTTAAAAAGGATTATAAAGCAAGCTTTTCATGTTAGCATTTTTCTTTCAGAACCTCAAGATGTTGTCTTCCTGTACTTTGAAGATCATTCATAACCTTTGGAGCTGCCTACCAACGCAACTTGCCTCCTGCATCCAGAAATCGGCCGACCTTATCTCACCTCACCCCTTTATTAGCAAAATTGAGGAATACAAAGAAAATAGTAAAAGTGGCTCTATATTGTTGGATAGTTGAATATTGAGAAAAAAAGAAAATCTGAGTTGGACAAATAGCGAGAATTTATAAGAACGATTCTGAGGTAGACAACTAAATTTCCAACTTTAACTTTTATTCATTGATAAAATAATTTTAGGAAAATAAAACTGCATCAGGATAATTGTGAAAACTTATCTATCTCTATTGTGCAAACGCTTTTCATGGTCGAGACATAACTTTATCAGAATTTTCTCAGAATATTTGACTTTGTTGAGGGTTTTTGCAACATTTATTTTTTGTTTGAAACTTTTCCTTTCTTCAGCATTTGGATCATAGGCAAAATTTTTGCGACTTCTTTCTTCTGCAAAATTTAATCAATTTCTTCCGGTGATAAAATAGATTTCTGTTTCACTCGCAAAGTTATTTATACGAAGATCTTTTTTCTGTTTACTGCTGATTGATTGTAACAATTTAATTTTTTTATATATGATTGTTACGTAATCATTTATTTTCAGCATCTGTTGACATTTTCATTGTTCCAAAAACATTTTTTATTTTTTTATGTCTTTAGAAATCTTGCTGTTTCTTCGACGTTTTCTAACTTCTAAATTTTCTAGCAATTTTTTTCGTTCTTCTAGCTTTTTTCTAGCCGATAACTTTTAACTTTTTGTGGAATTTTCAAGTGCTCTTTATTTACCAATCGTTGTTTCCATCATTCTTCTAAATACTCTTTTTTCTAGACGATTTTTGATAAAGGTTATTTCCTCTTCTTTTCTTCTAGCCGATGTGTTTCAAGTGTTTTTAGAGATTTATTTTGTTTCTCTTGTTCTATTAATTATCGTTTCTGCCTCTTCTAATTTTTTCTAAAATTTTCTTGATTTAGAATAATCGTCAATTTTAAAAATCTTTTAAAAATTTTTTTGTTTTTTTTATTTTATTTCAAACTGTTCTAAAAACATTTTTAATTGGTTTCAAATCCTCTATTTTTTTTCTTTTTTTTTTTCTAAAAGTTTCTTCTTTTTCTTTCAACAGACATGTTTTAATTTTAAAAGAATTTTGTGGTTATGATGCTTCTCATCTAAAAGATATCTTTTATAAGTGTGCTTTGGTCTAGGATTAGCATTGGTTTTACCGTTATTATATATTTTTTATAAGGTTATGTTTATTTTACATACAAGTTTAAACATATCAGATTTTTGTTGGATTTTGTTTCTAAAGTTTTCGAAGCGAAGAATACAAAATTTTTAAGTTGCTCATACATGAAACGTTCCTGCTTGTGTAACGACACATTTACAAAATTTATTGTTGCTAACAGGTATGTAAACTCAAAATTATTAGTGCCAATAAATTTGACTAGATATTTGCTACAGAAAATGAAAGAAAAAGAAGAACTTTTAAAAGAAAAAAGAAAAAAAAATTGAAGATCTGAAAGCAAATAAAAATGTTTTTAGAACAGTTTGAAATAAAAAAAGAACAAAAAAATTTTAAAGAATTTTTAGAATTGACGATTGTTCTAAATCAAGAAAATTCTAGAAAAAATTAGAAGAAGGAGAAACGATGATTAATAGAAAAAGTGAAACAAAAGAAAACTCTAAAAACACTTGAAACACATCGGCTAGAAGAAAAGAAGAGCAAATAACCTTTAGCAAAAATCGTCTGGAAAAAAGAATATTTAGAAGAATGATAGAAACAACAAATGGTAAATGAAGAGCATTTAAGAATTCTAGAAGAAGTTGAAAGTTATGGGTTGGAAAAAATCTAGAAAAACGAAAAAAATTGCTAGAAAATTTAGAAGTTAGAAGACGTCAAAAAAGCAGGAAGTTTTTTAAAAGCATAAGAAAATAAAAAATGTTTTTGGAACAATGAGAAAATCAACAAATGCTGAAAAAAAAATGATTATGTAACAACTATATACAAAAAAATAAAGTTCTTACAATCAATCAGCAGTAAACAGAGAAGAAATCTCTGTATAAATAATTTTGCTAGTAAAACAAAAATCTATTTTATTACCGGAAGGAATTGACTAAATTTTGCAGAAGAAAAAAGTCGCAAAAATTTTGTCTATGATCCAGATGCTGAAGAAAGAAAAAGTTTAAAACAAAAAATAAATGATATTATATGCCAATAATTAACTTTTTTCCTTTTTCCTAATCTCCTACCGCATGCGCGAACGAGCCAATCATACACTATTTCTTTGACAGAACATATGACATTTCTCTCCATTGAGTTTACAATATTTATAGAAGGCTTGTTGGCAGAAAAGCTCGAGACAGATCGTCAGATAGGCGTTTTGATTTGTTTAGTGTTCTTGTTATATGATAGTGGCTGAGGTAACTCTTATGTTGTTTTAATTCATATTATGATCAATATTACTTTGTTTTTAAGATGAATGCGCTCTCTACTTTTTTATAGTTCAGTGAACTTCCAAGATGTGTTTGAAATTTCAAACCAAGTTGGCGTGGTTTTAATGCCGCCAATTCCTACTGGGCATGCGGTATCAAAAATTTCTTAATAAGGAAAAAGGTTGATAATAACTGCCTATTTCGCGATCTATTCTTTAGACTCCAAAAACCAGATGATAGCCTAAACAGATAAAAAGACAAGATATAATTAGAAGTTTACAAGATATTTTGCTCCATTGCTATTACAGTTCTGTAGAGATTTTCATCATCAGTTATTTTGCTGTTTTTTATGTATGTTTAAAATTAGAATCAAATTGAAATAGCTTAAACCAAATTTTTACAAACTATTCAAAACAATGAATTGAAAGCCTATTAATTGCTAAATTAATATTGATGCTAATTTGTACGTTACAGATTGATGCTAGCGTATTATACTAGTATCTTCAGCATTTAGATGCTATATTTAGGTATGATATATTCATTTTTTTAGGACTTGAATTAGTAAACAGAATCTACTATAGCATATATTGGACAGCGTCAAGGTTTTCACATCACTATATGGAAAAGACAAGATGAACACTCAAGAAATAGTCACTTCAGTTAAAGTATTTGTAATTGTGTTGGCGAAGTGTGATTACCACCAAGCAATATCAATCCAGTAATAGTGTTGTTCGATTTCTCGTAATTTTGCTAAATTCCATTCCTGTCGCACATAACGGTAATCACAGTGGTGCCACACTCAAATTTTAAATTTTGTTTTTTAAATTGTACAAGTAGGGACAGTAACAAAAGCGTTTTGTTAAATAAATTGATATGAATACCGAGTGGTTTTGTTAAATTAATAATAATAATAGGTGAAGTAAATAAAATTTAGCAAATACCCTTTCTTGATTAAAACATGACAAATCTATCTAATTAACATTTGCTGAAAAGAGATAACAAGCTAGTAAAAGCTTCTGCTATCATTTATGTACTTGTACATACATCATCCATTATTTTTTATTCATAGAGTCTTACAAACAGACATAAAACAGGTTGAATCAGGTATAAAATTTACATTACTTCTAATGTTATTCTTAGTGAAACGATGTTGAAACTTTGTTTTGTAAAAAAAATATTTCAAAAAAATTGTAGATAAGCTCAAGTTTTGTACCTAAGACCTATTGTGATGCAGCATTGTACCTCTTTTGGGCGTAATCAAACGGCATTTTGCGACGATTCTTTCTCGAAGCACTTGAAGAGATTCAGATGGTGTTGCATAAACCTTCGACTTTAAGGCTAGCACATTTGACAATATGGCGGACATTTCAAGTTTGAATAACATGCACTTGTAAAAATATACAAATCTTTAAAAGTTGGATGATAAACAGCGTTTTCTTTACACCAAAGGTCATATCAAAGTTTGTGTTACGTACCTTTTCAAGCAAATAAATGAAAATTGAACTTTTGTTGAAAATTGTTAAAATAATTAACCAGTTTATTGTTTTTCAAATTATACAAGATCAAAAAAGAATATTTTTTTACGGCTTTACACAAAATTGCAGTGCCCTACGATCAATTGTTTTTGTAAAATAGCAAAAATAAATTCGACAATAATATTGTCCGCCATTGCGTATATTAGTTCAGCACTTTCATTACTTGGCGCGGTGGTGGCGCCACGATTCTCCCATTTCAAACTTCACACTGTTTAGACCACGTTCAAGCATATACAGTGTGTAAAATCCAAATGAAATAAATTCATTATTTCGGTTAGTGTACATAATTATAAAAAATCTAAAAACACGTCAAATTTAAATTATAAATTGACATCCTTCAACGTGAAAATGCGATTTCTACCTTCAACCCTCTTCGAATGACAGGTACAACCTGTCAACCCCAAATTTTTTAAATGGAAAGTATAGGCTTGTGATATATCGTTTGAAAGGTCTCTTTATTTTCTACTCAAAAATGTTATTGTTTTCAAGTTTATTGCAAGAATACGCACTGTAAGTTCTTAAAAATAAAATAATAAATACTTTTTTCTTTACAGAAAGTGGCATATCAAAGTGTGTGTCACGTACAGACTAAAATTAAGCATTCAGATGTTTTTTAATTAATATAACATGCAACAATTGTGAGTCGAGTTAATTAAAAACAATATAGTTTATAGTTTTAGAAATTATACAAGATTAGAAGAAAATATTATATTTTTTTGGCAATCCACAAAATCTTAGTGTTCTACAATGAATCATTTGTATAATAAAACACCAATTCTAATGGAAGAATAATTTTCCGTCTTATTAGTGTTTAGACCACTTGGCGAAGTAAACACCCCATACTTGAAGATTCAGACATAAAATTTTTTATTAGAATGGCTGCTTTTTTATATTTCTAATGTTTTGAAATAAAATTTATTGAAAACATCAATACCTATCCTGTTTGTTAAGAATTCATGTAAGCCTTGCATCCCAAGGAGGATAAAGCTGATTGGTAAGAAATAAATAAAAGTAAAAAATAATTTTCAACATTTTATTTTGGTAGGGGTCAGTGGGATCAAGTCTTTTTATACTTTCAAAATTAAAAAAAAAATCTAAATGTATAGTGTAAATTACTGTAAATACAATGTGTGGTAAGGTTATAACTTTAAAATAAAAAAAATGACAAATTTATAGATAATTTCAAACATATGTTGAGGTGTTAGAGAGTAAAAAGTCATCGAAGCTAGGAGAAATGCTCTAAAAAAAAACGAAAAATATAAAAATTTGATTAATTATATCCTTGAGCTGTTACTGTGAGGTTTTGCATCTCTTACTTGAGAACGTATTTTCAAAAGACACAATTATTTGTGTTTCTTTTTCATATATAAAGGTTCTTTACATGGTAAACCTTTTGGAATATTTCTGTAAATTAACTCTGGCACCACACAACTCATGTAAAATTTGGTTAATTTTGGCAACATTGTATTTTTCCATATGTTCTCATTACGTAATATTGTCTGAACATACAAAGAGGACCTTCATTTACAATAATAATAAAAAAACAAATATCTTTTTTGGCAATATTCAACTGGCTCTAAATCTGAAAAACAACAGTTTAATTGGTAAGATAAAGTTATAATAAAAACTTGAAAATAATAATTAGATATGAAGGGTTTTGAGACGTGGTTTTCCTTTATCTAAGTACAAACAGAATGAAGTTTTCTTTTTATTTTCCTCTATAACCTCCTCCAAAGATTTTCCTGACTTATGATCGCTAACTAAACATTTTACTTCTAAAATTCCATTATTTCCCATAAAATCCCTTAAACAAAAGTTTATATTATATCAATTTTGCTGAAAAGTACTGAAAAGTACCATCAGGAGAAGCTGCTAAATATTCAAACTCCTTATCAACAAATAATTAAGAAGGAATTAATTTTACTTTTCGTTCTTCTTCAAATTTTTTAATGGCAAATTTTTTTTATCTTTGCCATAGTTCATTGCTTCATTGCAGTAGTTGGTACCATACAAAACTTCTTTTACTAAAACCTGACATGGTGTTGTGTCTCTTCTTTTTATTATTTTTCCGAACAAAGACGCTGTTAATCGATCTTTTCGTTCTTGTTTATATACATCATTAGTCGACTGATCAACTGTAGCAACTTGAAATGCACTAATATTATGTTCGGAATGTTAAAGATACCAACGACAAATCAGATGAAGACAATGAAGAAATTTGGACTTTATTTTTTTTACATCAAAATATTTTTGTTTTAATAAAATTTTATAAATTATCTTTTGTGATTTATAATTATATCTATCAAATTACCTTCAAGTAAGTCTTAAATAACTCATAATACTCGTCTAGTGCGAATGTTAGGAGTACAAACGAAGAACTACTGTGTGAGTACGTAGATTGAACGCGTGTTGCGCGGAGCAGCACGGCAAAGCCTTGTTTTAAAAAATTTATATTTCAGAAACCATTATGTTTATTATCTTATTTTTTTTAAAAAAAACTTATTTGAAGTTTTGTGAATCCGAAGATGTACATTATATGGTCAAATTTTTAATAATTTACATAGCTTCCCGCAGGGTGAAATTGTCAATGCACAATTTCGCATCTAATGATTTTGGAAAGCCCTTTCTCAAAAACAAAAAACTTTTTTTAAAATTTTTTATTACTGTTAGATGCGCTCTGGTTTTCTCTATAAGTAGACGAAATTTCAAAATTTTAGCTTAAATAGTTAATTTATAAGCGCGATGTATGTTTTAAAAAACACGATTTTAGAAATTGTTGCTCCGACATAAAAAACATAATTTTACAAAGTTGTGTCCTACTAGAAAAAGTTGTAGATAGCGATTTTAGGTGGCCAAAACGATACTTTACAAGACTGTAAAGGTCCCGTCTGGTTATACCTTAAAAAAATTTTTGCAAGAAAGAAGCCTCGTAGGTCGTAGAACGGCGATTTTACTCGCTACTAGCCACTAGCCCGTCTTCCCCAATCAACAACTAATTCGACTATTTGAGATAATTCGAGAGCGAAATAAAACATAAATAGAGAGAGAGATAGAAAATGAGTTTCAGCGAATTTGACCTTGAGTAAAACAAATTCAAGAAATAATACATGTGGTGCCATCTCTTGAATACCATTTTTGTTTAGTTTAATGATTGACCACTCTGGCGCAGAAACGCAGCCTTAAGTAACATCACAAAAAAAATCCAAAGATGTGAAATCGAGAAACTTAGGTGGCCACTCAGTGAGACCTCTTCGCCCTATCCATTGTCTAGGAAAACAAGCATCTAAGAAATTGCGTGCTCGCACACGATAATGGAAAGGTGTTCCATCTTGTTGAAAAAAAAGTTAGTTTTCGTAGAGATTTATGTCTTTTTCTAGTGCTTAAATAATTAATGGGTCAATAAAGTCTTCTAACAACTGCATATAGCTGTCGCTAGTCAAATTGCCTTTTACAAAAAGTGACCCGATAATCTGACTATCCAAAATGCCTGCCCAAACTTTTAATTTTTCGGGCTTTTGTCTGTGCTTTTCAAGCAAAATGTGTAGATTAATATCATTTCAATAACGACAATTATGTTTTTTTACTTCACCAACAAGTTTCATTTTTGTATAGATAAAACTTGTGGTTTTTGACAATGCAATATACACTACTTTATGACACACCAGAATCTTGAGCAATTTTTCTGATAGAATGCCTATTATCCATAAAAGAAAACCAAAAACAGCCACTTTAACAGCGTCGTTTTAGACAGGCCGCTCACGGTGATGTTTTTTGTTTCCAACAGAGTCCGTTTCCTCAAATTTCTCAATTAAAGTACTTACGTATTGACGACTAACTTGTTGTTCCACACAATTTGCGTTAAAAAGTCTAGAAGCAACACTGGCACTATTGTTACTACCATAGTAGAATTTTACTAGTTCAATTCTGTGTTCTGTGCTATAAACCATTTTAAAACCTATTTTTTTTTTGTTATTAACTGGGTTATTGAACGACAATAATGTATGGAATCAAGTAGAAACTGTGTAAAAGATGATAATTTTTCCACCTACAGCTAAAATTTCTCGTTACTTAAAAAAAACAATAGTGCATATAAGATTACGTTTGTAAGTCCATCCATATCAAAAAACTTGTTTACAATTTGAACGAAGGTTCCGTAATTGTAAAATTTTCAATATGCTTAAAACAATTTTATGATTCTCAAACAATAATAGTTTAAAATTTATTGAAGATACGTGGTTACAAAACTATGATAATATTTAGTCCTCTTTTAAGCTGAAATTAAGCTGTTTTAGCATTTTTTCTAAACTTGGACGAAATTGATGGACATTTTAGGAGGTGCAAATTTTAGTTGGAATACCCTGAATAATACTTGGTCAAAAAATTGGTTGTCAGTGAATTTACACTTGATTATTCGATCTACTATAATTAATCAAAATCAGGTTAATGGTAGTCAGATCTAAATCCAACAATTGTAATAACAAATCTTGTATTGTAGGTGGCGTGTCAGGTTAATTTTTAATGAGATTTATTATCAATTCTATTTATATAAAGTCAACTGTGACAGCTACCACTCTGTATATTATCTTAGTACTTAATTTAATTACAATTTCTTGTATTTTGTAAAAGACCATAATAAATGACTTGTTTATAAAATTGCAGGTAATTTATTTAATTGATTGAAAACAGTTCAAATTTGTGTATTTTATTAAAACAAATGTGACAAATATTTAATAGTGCTGAAATTTGCAGAATTTCAATATCGGGTATATAGAATATACAAATTGTGTGATGATACGTGAGCATGAAGAAGTTTTTAGTAGTGCTGGTAATAAATGATTGTTATTTGGCTGACGGGTTTCGAATGAAAATCATCCATATTTCGAAAAGAAAATATCGGAATAAAATGTATAGAATGCGAATTTCATTTACTTTGATAAATCAATATGTCGATATCCTGTTTTATACTTTCTTTCAATACACGTATATGGCTTTATTAGCTGAATGTCAGTTCAATGTTTTCATAGCCTTTGAAACAATATAATCAATGGCGAGTGTTAATGTCAGCCGCCGACATCTTTTAAAGAAGATAATACACGACTTTGATATTTATCTTGTTTCACACCTCTTCAAATGGAATTTTTCACAAACAAAAATGGCGATAATAATTTTTTAGTCAATATTGCTGCTCTCTCAAGCGGCTGCGTATGTTTTCGTTCTCTGTGGAAAAGCAAATAGACTGAAAAGGTTTCATTTGGGTTTATTAGGTTTCATAACTCATTCATTTGCCTCCCATGGAACAAACACAAAATACACAATAACTCACGGTTATGGGACACTTAATTAAATTTAACCATTTCCAAACTGCAAGAAACCCAAATCAATTTTTTCAAACGCGACCTGAAAAAACCATTTCATTCAGCGCCAGATAAAACTCCGCATTGATAAAATTATTAGTTTGCCTGCCACAAAACTGTGTATATGCAGTTGCCTACATTAATACCAGATGGCTCGTTATCTCTTTCATTGCCTATGTCCAACACTAATCGAAGCAAAATTTGATTTATAGACAGACATTTGCTGAAAAATTCTGCAAACGTCTGTGAAAAATTACCGAAATGATTTGTAATTGAAACGTTAGGAAGCGCCCTAAACGACTGTCAGTTCATCAGATCTGCTCGTAAAATAATTTAATTTCGGGGGATACTAATTGCAGCGAAATATTTTTTGTTTAATAAACTAGTGCCATTAAAATGAGTTACGACTTGAACAATGTGTTGGAATACAAGTTTGGCACTAAAAGCAGTGTTATGATAAAGTTTGACGACTGTCAGTGGCAATAAAGCTAGGAAAACGCGTTTCAATTATCTATTTGCTTCCGATAATAATAAAATCCTTTAAAATCTCTCAACTCAAATTCACTTATCTCACAAAAGGCGGTATAATCATGAGAGCGTTCGTAATAATTGACAAACGAGAGCTTTTATCTTCAGCAATAAACAACGATAGTAGAGCTTGACGCAGTGAGGCTTCCGGAATCCTCCTATGCAGTAATATACATTAATTAGTGGACACATTGAACAATACATGTCTTTGGATTTACCGTGAATTATGTTTATACATTCATGGCACATGCTTGCTGCTCACTAACAGTTTCTATATCTATTTGTTCGTGAAGCTTTCAGTTCAGCTTTGTATTCTGAAGAGATACTTCTCAACCGGTGATACGTGCACCATTAGAAAGATTTTTTGCGAGTTAATTCATTTACCGGCCGACAATATCTGCAATAATCCCCAAATGGCAACCGTAATCCAAAGAGGGAGAGTGAAATTGCTATGATTCATCCAGGCGAGGGTGCGGCCTTGATCCTGCTTTGTTCAAGGGCGTTAGTCATCCCCCTCGATCCAAATTAATTTTACAAAAATAAAATTTCGGACGTTCTCGCGATCTAATCAACACAAGCCGGAAATAAACAGCTACTTGTCACCCGAGGGGTTCTTTTATAACTCATAGTGAACTGGCGGAACTCGCTTCTTGTCTCTTGTGTATTCCCATGTAGTCTAATACATGTTGTCCCTTATTTATAGCCCATAATGTTATATTACATCCGTAGGCAATAGGCGTATGAATTTGTTTCGTAGCTCAATTTTCACGTCATTTTTTCGCTGAGAAAATTTATTTTCTCCCGATTTGTAAGTTATATAAGTGCTGAGTAACTCTGAAGTAACAGTTTAAACGGTTATTAGAATTTAAAATCGAGGATTTACTGCTATTTAGAGCGTATTATTAAAATGACTCAAAAACACTCTCAGAGTTTTTAAGACGCTTATTTAACTGCAAACACGAGTAAAATAGTGTCGACAGATTAAAGATTTTAAGCGCATTGCGCACTGTAATTTTCATAAACCGTTTTGCGATTTCATGCAGACCACTGCATAATACTTTGCAGCACAATTTACTCCAAAAAAATTGGTTTTTCAATTTTTTTAAACAGTTATAACGTATCTGGGCTTCCATTAGTAATAAAATAAAGTTGTTATCTCGGGAGCATTCAGAGTTTCAACAATAATTACAGTCTCTAAAGGTTAGATACACTTCGGGGTCAGTAAATCGTAATGAGTGAGTACTCAATAAAAGCTAAGAGCCGTCATAAAGCCACTGGAATATAAACCACGGTAATGTATAGATTTTTCACTTTTTCTCAAAATTTAATTAAACATATTTAACATAAAATATCCAAATGGCGAGAAACAAGGCACAAAGAAAACTCAGATTTTGTACTTCTAAACTAATGATACTAATTCTAATCCCAGTTGCTGTCTGCCTGCTCAGCGCTATCATCAATCAGACCAGAAAGCTTTCTGTAGTGTCCCAGGTTTCTCCTTCAAGAAATTAAATTCAATACATTTAAGGAAAGCAGCTTTCATAAAACAAAGCCAGACTTTCATTATGCAAGAATTTTTCAAAAGAATTAGTACATTCGATTTGCCACCGGAAAGTAATTAAATAATTTAAGCATTTTTCCTTAACCGAGTTTCCAAAATACACAATAGAAATTTTTTACGGATCTTTTCTCGAGTGTTTAGATTGTATTTCTTCTCCAATTTTTTCAAGTGTTTGCGTTTGTATTCAATTGAAATATTGAAGATGATATGAATTTCGTAAAGTATAGTAAAACTTATCCTCTAAGATTTTACAACCACTCTAAACTTTATTAACCTCAATTATTTAACGGTTATTGTAAAAGTATTAACAGACGTACCAATAAATCACTTTTCCTGTTGTTCGTTTAGAAAAAAGTTTAATAATTCATAATTTTTTCTGAAAAATCGTTGTAAAAGAGGTGTTTTCAACACTCTGCGCATGCCTAGAATTGACAAATAAATAAAAAATAAAAGTTCTAAGAGTAATAACAAGCCGCAGCAAAAGTGAAACCAAGTGAAATTATTAAATTTAGTTAAAATATTTATTGTAAATACCACCGTTTTGTTCTAAATTAAGCTGTAATGCTAAATACTGTTTAAAATTATTTGAAAGGTAGGCAACTAAATATACTTTTTAGTTGTCCAGTGACTGATAGATGGCACTTTGTGTAATTTATTCAGTACTTTTTTAATTAATTGAGGTACTACCGAGTTATCAGTTATGTAATTAACTTGTTTCTTAATTCGCGATTAATATTCTCTACTTTATTCAGCTCATGCGTTAAAACGTCTCAATTATTAATTGCCTTTATTAACCAACTTGCCGGTTAAAAAATTTTTCAAAGTCTGGTTGACTTTGTTGCCATGCCCGACTTCAAAGAAACAAATAGCTGTGAAAGTAAATACTTTGTATTATTTGCAACACTAATAAAGCTTATTCTGAGTTTTATATTTAGCAGATAATGCAAAATGTTTCAATTGCTACAGCAAATGAGAGCGCCACACAAGGGAAATATGATGGTAGGATATAATTTCAAATTTGACATAATTTTGAAATTAGACTTATTAAAAGTATGCCAAAGTGTTTATAGTCGCTACGGCTTATTTTTTTGTGATTTTCAAAAGAATTATAATATTTTGCTATATGTAACGTAAACCGAATAACCATAAACGAATTAAAAAAAAAAAAATTTCGTATTAGTTTATTTAGCTAGCACCTCAATTTCCACAGGTAATTTGATCAAAACTTTCAATTTTGTTTATTTATTTTGGTTTGTTTTTAACTAACGAATTAACTACTGACCAATGATCTAAATCACTTACACTTAATAATTAAAGTATATTAAAATGCCAAGAAAATAGTTTTTTTTCCTGTATTAGTTCAAAGGAGCTGGGGTATCAGCATCCATAAGCAACTACTTATTATTTATCATCAGGTATGTAATATTACATGCATAGAAAAAAAACATTTTATCGTGTAATCAAAAATTCTATACAATTTGAATATAAGATCGCCATTATAAAAATAAATACAAAAGTGGAGGTAATGTCTAGCTTTGAGATATTCTACTAAATCTCTAAAACAACAACAAATTATATTATAATATAAACAAAGAAGAGAGATATAAACTGTAGGTAACATAGTTAAAAAAAGAGAAAAACAAAATATAAGATGCTTAACATAATTAAAAAACAACGGCAAGTATCTAAACGAAAACTGTAATCTTATTATTAAGTAAAAAGTTAGAAAAATAATAAGAAGCAAAAATTAAGTAAGTAATACAAAATAAAATAAGCAAAATAATTACGTAAAACATTAATTCGACAATCTAGTTTAAAAAGCCATATTGTTAAATAATATTTTAAAGATAAGTAACTACTAAACCGTTTCTGAAAATGTAACAACAAACTGTATAGAATAAGTAATGCAAATTGACATAATTATTGAAAAGTCTTAATTAAACAAAATGCAAAAATTTTAACGGTAAAATTTACTTTAAATGTAAAATTGTACTCTTTAGAGTCTTGTACTTAAAAAAATTTTTTTTTATGTCGTCACATTTTAAGAAATTTTGTTGTCATGTTGTCAAACACAACGTAAAGCACTTTTTAATTATTTTTTTAAATTCTTAGCTTTATATTGGTTTTCGAGCGATAATAACATATGAGGTCAATCACTTCAATTTTTTTTTGTCAATTTCTTTATCTAATTCTTTGTAGTAGGAACCACATAATATTTTTGTAGTAGGTAGAAAACCTAATAGGTATTTTTTATTTAAAATTTTTATTTATTTTATTAAATTTGCTGGTCTTACTCTTGCTTACAATTAGGGTTTGCACGAAATTTTCAATTGTTTTTAGTATAAAATTTTATTTAATTCATTTGTTATAGTTCTAAAGAATGACTATTTTTCATTTAAATGACATTGTTCTGTGTAGCAATAAAAGAGGTGGAACTTTTTAACAATGCGCTTGTTAAAAGTAGGAGACACCCTTTTTTATAAACTCGTACTACATTATTTTTTAAGTGAGTTCATGACTTTTAAAACATTTATAAATAAGGTTTTTGCAACTCCGAAGTTAAGTTTTAATTTAAAAATGTATTGAGTCTTTCTCAATAAACTGTGTGTTTTGGATACTCGAAATGATTAGTAACCAAAATTTTTAAATCTACTAGTGTAGATGAGTCAAATTAGTCAACTCAAAATCCAACTCCCATCAACTAAATTACGAAACAGCTTTATTTGTAAAAGCATTAAGGTGCATTATAGTTTCCGCTTAACCGAAAAGATGTTTTTCATGTTCTACAAACACACGTGTCAAACAGCTCCAACTTTTTATTGTTTTACTTGTCAAAGTCATTTAAATGGGGAATAGTTAGTGTATAATTCCACAAGCGATTGAAGAGTGAGCGGTTTATTGTAGTTATTACTTTGCCAATATCAAGCTATTTATTATCAAGTTATTGTTGTGTTTATTTGTGTATATAGTAGAAACAAATTATTTATACTTAATCTTTCGTAAACACTGTATTTTTTATTTCTGGTAGATATTGACAAATTTTACCTTATTTTTTCCACAACGTCCATGTTTTCTAAATTGCTACAAAGCATTAGTGCTACTTTCTAGATCACATTCTTAAGAGAGAAATATTGTATGTATATATATACGTTGCATCACAACACATTTTAAGCACAACACAAACTACTAAAATTAAACAAATAATAAAGTCATTAACAGTTAGAGATGTATTTATATATCAAAATTGTGTGAGCTATAAGATAAGAGGGGATGTAGTGTCAACCTATTGTCCCATAGGTTATATAATTTTAAAAAACTAATTGGAAAAATCTCAAAAAATTTCGAAAATAATTACATCTAATTAAATAATAAATATTTACATTTTTTAAGCAGAACATTTTTTTGTATTTTTTTTAAATGGCCAATCAAATTAATTATTAGTCAGTAAAATTAATGAATAATCAATAAAATTAAAAAATAGTCAGAAAACACTTTTAATTAACAAGGGGTTTACAATTAAGTAAATTTTTCAGGAAAAGAAAGACAGTTGATAGCGTTAGACTGAAGAGTATGTTTCAAACAAGTATACGCGCCCTGTCTACAAAAATTATTACTTTTTATGGGGATACTGCACATTTTTAAATCTACATATTACCAACTATTACAAACAGATTATTTTTACTGTTTATTTATAATTATAACACTGAACATAGAAAATATTATAGAAAATATAGAAAATCTATAGAATATAGAAAATCTGGGTGAATATTTTTTTTGGCGTCCAAAAATTTTATTTTTACTTGTCAAATTTTATTAATATACTGAGTTTTTACAATATTTTATTGACTGCTTATAATATTATAATGTTGAATATAAGTTAAATATTGTTCAGTTTATCAAGACCATTTTTTTTTTTTTGACCTAATAAGATGTGTTGCCGAATTTGAGTGCCTTAAGCAAGTAAAGAAAGATACTTGAATTTAAAGATTAAAATCGCAAATAACTAGTGCATGCCCGTTTTTATTTATAAATACTTTTATAGTTTTTATTTAAAAATTTTCTAACAATAGAACATTTTTAGAATTTCATAATAGCATAAGTATCACAAATAATTTAAAAATAATTTTTAGAATACTGATTGTTTCTTAATTTTCATAATATAATGTGTTTCATAATCAGTTAGCTCTTACACAATAAACAAATTTTATAGTCACCATAATAATGTTAAAAAATAAGTTTTTCTATAAGTTGGTATATTCGCCAATTACTTCAGTAATTAAGTAGCAAAATTCTTGTAGCAAGAATTAAATACTTGTGTCGAGTTTATTTAGACGTATCTGCATTTTTTGTGTCATTAGTTTTGACTTAAAAGCCTCGTCGTTTTAATGTTCCAAGTTATAAATTCGTAGTAGCTCAAGCTAAAGCTCGCTTCAATTAAAAAGGGACACGAACGAGATACACTATAAGCTCTTAGTTAATTGCTTCAGGATCACAATAAAAATTTAACGTCAACACGTAAAAAAATATTTTGGTTCTGTTTGAAATCAATTAATTGGTAATTTAGTTTGTTTTATTGAGTGTAATGCAAATTAATTGGGCGTGATTTGATTGTTGATTACCACACAACACATAAGGTGTAATAATTGTCGATTTACCAATTCGAGAATTGTACGCAATGCAGAAATGACCGTCAGCTTTACGAGAGACCTCTGCGTATCTTCTTGAATTACGCGACCTATGGGACTGCAGAAACATCGAGACGAATTTTAACTTCTCTTGTCGTTTATCAAATACGTATACGAGCGGAAAATTGAGTTATAAAGTAACGTAATAAAATACATTTTCAGGTAAGGTCAATGAAGTTTTATTACAGACTAGGTCTCGATGTAAATATTTGCCAACAAATTTTATTTAATTACAGCGTCTTACAAAAAGTTAAATTTATTCAAATAATTCAACAAAAACTGCCAATGTATCACAAGCTTTGAATAATTTAAAATCGAGTCAAAACTCTTCTCGAAATAAATAATTTTTAACACAACGTAATGATAAACAAAATCAAAATCAGCTTTCACGTCAAAACATATCCCACAGGATGTTATCTAAAAAACGAGTGGAATTTTAAACAGAACACTCCCCGATAAGGCAATGTTTATCCCAAGGTGGTCATGGTCCCAAATGGTGGTTGCGTAAACAATGATTTGTTTATCATCACGTGATGCGCATTTAGTTTTTAAATTTCAAAGTTACACTTTTCGTTTTGGAGTATTCATTTCAGCATAAATCACATATTTCTGTACCCAGGGATGATGCTCAATTTTTTTGTTACCGAAAGATATATAACAATGAAGTGCCAGATACAAAACAAAAACAAAATAAAGTATTGCAGCTATACCAATAGGTATAAAAAACAAACTGTTAATATTTTGTTCAATTATTGTATCAGTCACGAAGAAAATATTAATTCCAATAATGACAACACTGAGAAGAGTAAATAAAATCCTCATTCCCCTAAAAAAAATTGTTAGAATTATAGAAAATTGTGTGAAATGTCGTACAGTTTGTTAACAAATTCTCCCATAATTTTCGGATTGCTAGTAAAAGCGACCATTGGGATAATAGCGAATGGCAGTTGCAGGCTCATGACGGCGTTAAGAAAGTCATTCATTGTCGTAAGTTCGTTTAGAGAGCTGAAGAAGGCGACAAAAAAAGTGGGTATCATTGCGATGCTCCTCGTGAATAAAACTCTCTTCCATCTCGCCCATTGCAAGTCGAGAAATCCTTCCATAGCGAATTGTCCTGAGTAAGTCCCTGTCATCGTTGAGCTCTGTCCTGCGGCTAAAATCCCAATAGCCCATATGTACATAGCAGCAGGACCGTAAGCACATCCTAAATAAACTCCCCCTCTGTAAATGTCTGCATCCACGTACTTGTCATCCCTCTGGTAAAAAAAGTGAAAGTTTTAATTTATCCGACTCGGATTATTAGTGAAAAGACTCGGCGAACCAAAACAATCAATTTTCCACGTTATTTATGCAGGAGGATTGAATTCTAATTGATTTTTTGCAACTCACCGGAAAAACTTCGACGGCTCGGTCATAAACAAGAGATTCATTTTTGGGACAATCGTTCAACTAAAAACACACAAAACAAGTGGAATTAGATCGTTACGCTTGACTTGACTTACAATCTGATTGTTGGTTTTTTCGAACAAACCGTAAGCGAAAACCGTCACAACAAATATATTTATTATAAAACTGCAAACAAGAGCTATAGCGTTCTCAAGCATGTAGTACATTCGGGCTTCTTTGATTTTCGCTGGGTTTGAGCGATCAACTTCTCGAGATTTTACTAAAGCTGAATGGAGGTAAAGATTGTGAGGCATTAAAACGGCTCCAATAACTCCAACTGCTTGGAGAAGAACATTAGCATTACAACCCTCACACCAAGGAATAAATAATCCTTTCATTATCTCGTCTTGAGGGGGAACCGAAACGATATACTCGTAACCAAAAGTTAAGCCCATTATTGTTATTAAAAAACCAAAAAAGAATTCCAACTTTCTCAAACCGTAACGATCTAAGAAGAGAAAGGTGAAGGTGTCTGCTATTGTTATAAGACAACCCGCCCATAATGGTATTCTGAAATTATTAAATTCAAAAATACGAATAAATTTGAATAATAACTAACAGTTTGTTTGAGAGTAAATAAATAGCAATTGATGTTCCGATAACTTCCTGCATGTCTGACCCAATAACTGCAATTTCGACCATAATCCATAAAACCAATCTCGGAAATTTTCGGTATTGTCTATAACACATTTCAGCCAAGTGTAATCCGGTCACAACCCCTTGAAAAAAATGTTTGGCTGGTTTTAACACGTGTTACGACTTACCTAATTTAGAGGCAAGACTTTGTAATAAATATCCTAGAATAGTAGCAGCGAATAAAACCCAAAGTAATCTATACCGTCCGATAGAACCAGACTGAAGATCACTCTCGATATTCCCTGGATCTAAGTAAGCAATAGACATTAAAAATCCGGGTCCTGTGAATGCCCACAATTTGCGAAACGAAAATCCATCCTAAAAGTTTTATTAAGGGAATAAATTCTCGCAACACTTGATTAAAATCAACCTTTTTCACTTGAGGTATTTTTATTTTGTTTTGAGTAAAGTACGTGTCCAATTCGAACGTTTCGTAGTAGTAGCTTATAGGCTGCTTTTTTTCAGAGGGTGTTTCGTCGGCCATTTCGACGCACTAACTATTTTTAATAATATTTTTGTAGTTTTATAAGAAGTGAAGTTATCTGATTGATCTAAACTTATCGACTTGATTTTATGCGGTTTTAGGCACGTTCGAGATAAGTTTGTTAAGTGGTTGAGATTGTACACAAAGTCAAGATTAGCTTACTTGCGACAGACGGAACAATAGACAAAATATCGAAATTTTAATTTGAAACCTTCGTAGAATTCCTGGTTTTACTTGAGATTTAAGTCAATGAAGTCCCAGTAGCCAGTCTCTGATGACCCTAGACCACATGTTTATTTTTAGGGTTCTCGTAGTGTCTCTTTGGGGAAGCATCGAGAAAACCTATAAGAATGTTTCAGTCTTTACACTTTTGTTTATACTTTTTACCTGAAAACAATTTACTTGAGATGAGAATAGTAAGCCTGACAACATAGAGCTTTCTATAATTGTAGCAAACTTTATATTTACTGATATTAAGTTTAAGTTTATTGTTCTTGCTTAAATCATCAAACTTCAACTGAAGGTAATTACAGTTGTATAACTACAGTACCCTAAGAAAGATTTTAAGACGTCAGCAAATAAATAACTTGCTTAAAACAGTACATGCTTAGACTTGGATCATTAATAACTATTCTAGAAACCAAACTTAGATTACATTGCAAGACAGTCCAATCGGAAATGAAAGAGAACAACCTGTTGGTTGAAACTTTCCGGACAGAATTAACTTGAAAGACATTCATGAATTAGCACATTGAAATTAATCGATATTAACAAAGAAACAACAATTTATAATTAACTTATTTTACAAAAATTGTAACAGCAAATATACATTTACTTTCCACTTTTTTGTTTTGCTAACGAAGCCAAGAGTTTTAAAAAAAGATTTTTTATTTTCATTATAATATAAAATACTGCAAAAATCTATTTGTTGTTAATGTGCATGTTTATGTTTTATACAGTTTAGTGTGCATCTGACGTAATTTAACGCATTTAATTACCAACAAATAAGTTATGTTTATATAAATCGCGAATTTAAGGTATGCCATCGAACTTGAAGCATTTTGTTATCCTCAAAAACGCTGAATTTTGTCAATGTTTACAAAATGCTTTTAGTTAAGAAATTTTAATGTGCCTAGCAAAAATTCAAATAAAAACAACAAATCTTCATTCGTTCAATTCAGTTCAAATTACGTATCACACATGCAGGAAAGATGAGGACAAGACTGCTGACTGTATAAACAACTACGTCGCGCTTTCGCAAAAAGTGTCGATGATTGTTTTTACTTTTTTTTTGAAGTGAGAAATGGTTATTTTCACAAATGTCGTTTAATAAAAAGTGGTGTTTTCATTATGGGAGTACGTTTTATTTTAGCTATGAGGTAAGCAATTTTTACATGATCAACTCTAGACATAGAAATTTTAACCCTGCGAACAACGCGTCTACAGTTATCACAACTCACGAACAGATAATATTTGCTGCACATCGGAGATTAGAAATATGTAGTTTAATTAAAAGTAATGCATCACTTCTCCACATTGTATTAAAGTATTTATATACTTTTAATAAGGACCCAAATTGTATTAAGAGTCATACAATTGGCAGTAATATGTTTGTAGGTGGCAAAGCTGCAAAAATTAAGGTAATTTTGGAAATTTAAAATTTACCTCAGAATAGAAAGTTTCTTACCACAAATCTACAGTTTTCCACAAAAATCTCGGATGTCAAATATTGACACTGTCAACTAAAATCGTGTACACCACCTTTTTTGTCACTTCTGACGTTAGTTATTTTTATTCAAGTTGTGCGTAAATGTAAAAATTAAATTATTTTTTATATTTGTGGCACATTTGATATCCGAATTTTTTTGTAGCAAATTATAGTAGAACAATTAGACAGAAATTTTGAGTTCCGATTCTTAAATTTGATTTTTAGTAAATAAATAAATAACTAATGGATTGGAACATATATAACGCAAATAACGAGCCATCCAAAAATCCTAGAAATCCAGTTGGCACTGGAAAAAAGAGGTAGATATAGTGGTCATGTTTGAAAATTCTGCATCACTTAAATTGCCAGAACTGTTTCAAATTTCAACTATTTTAAATTGGTTTGACGTTGGAAGACTAAAATTAAATTGTCCTTACTGTAGTTGTTGCTGACTAAATTTTTAGCACAAAATACAAAAATATTCGCTTTATAAAATAACATAATTTTGCACAGAAATTTATGACACTTAAAGCGACAGTAATGATTAACTTTATACAGACAAATCTTATTTTTGTTTTAGTCTGCTCTACTCTGATTCCGCGACTTTTGGAACGCTCTTTATACAGAATCTCCCAGAAAGATGTTCCTCTAAGGCAACCTAAGATTTTTAAGGCCAAAAGAAACAAATTTAACGCAACTTATCTATATCTCAAGTATTATTATATCCCAATTATTAAAAATTGTTTTTAATTAGTAATTTTTTCAATTAATTATAGAATTTTAATTATTTTTAATCATTTTAGCAAATTTAATAAGATTTAATATAGATAAACATCTGTTGAGGCTCCATATAATAATGTTGTTCCTTTTTATTTAAATTTAGTTTTAAAGTTCTAAGCTATTATCAATAGTTACACAGCTAATATCAATAATTACACATTTTTATGTATTTTTAAAAGGGTTATTCGATTGGTTCAACTAAATTTGTATGGGAAAGCTACATTGATTTTTCATAATTCTGTGTTTTGTAAAATTTTTGTATCTGCTTTAGTTTTTAAACAAAAAAATAATATCAATGACAATTATTAAGAAAAATATTATTTTTTTTAAGAAATAGTATAACAAGTTTTATACTTATTCAAATCTCTTCCTGTTAATTAAATTAATAATGTTAAATTACTATGGTCACAAATGTAAATTGTGTACTCAAGCAAAATATTGATATAAGGGTAAGTTCAGTTAAATTGCTCTATTTCTATCTTAAGTATCTTAGGTTGCTGTACTATGAGAACGTTTTTCTGGGACAACCTGTATATACTGAGAAAAAAATTTGCTCGGGTATTAAAATAAAAAAAATTCGGCCAAATAATTTGAGTAAAAGTCCGCAACTTTAGTCAGCGGTAACCAAATAATTTGGCAAGAAAACCAATTTTGTAGCACGCATGATCAGTAGCGTTTTAGTGCACCAAAAACTTGCTCGGGTAACAAAAAAATTTACTAAAACACGTCTTGGCAAATAATTTGAATTAAAAAAAAAACTATTAAACTGGTTCCGAAGTGTTGAAACAAATCTATTTTCTCTTGGCTACTAATACAATAATACAATAATTATAACAAAAGTCATAGACGTACTTACAAACCTAACTGTTAGTCTATTTTATATATTTAGTTTGTAAACTTTTTTTAATGCTGTGGATTGGTTTACAATGCAAAGCGGTAAAACCTTTATACAATTGAGCAGATGTAAGTATAGCCATTTTGGCAATATAAAAATGTTGCAGAGAGTTAGATGAAGTAGAGTTCTAAGAAACGGGTTGAAGAAAATTAGAAAAAAAGAACCAAAAAATTCTCACAAAAAAGAGAAAGAAGAGACTTAGAATTAGAGCAAGGAGAAGACCTCAAAAGCAGTATATAGAGTGTATTTAAAGTAATGTTAAAGATTTCAACGGATAATAGCTCTTGTTGAAAGGATGCAAAAAACTAAATTTGTCTCATACAAATGTTTATAGTTCTCGAGATATACACTGTAAAACTATTTTTAACTAAAAAATTGTTGAACGAGTTACGATATATTATAGCAATTTTTTTAGTATACAGTGTGTGATTACAATATATGCAACGATTTTTTCTGGTGATGGTTTTGGCTTTAATATTAAAATCAGATATACCTAGGTACAGGGTGTTTTTGAAATTTTTTTACAAGTGTAACCAGACGATAGCCTTTGTTGAATGAATAATAATAAACATAATTTGATGTATACAAATATTTATAGTTTTTAAGATATACGCTTTAGACCATTTTTTTTAAAACATTAGTTTTGAGATACACGATGTATGACAATACTGTTTTTGAGCAAAAACTTTTACACCGTTTATCTCCAAATCTATATGCTCAAAAACTCAACTCAAAACTCAAAAACTGTGTTGACATACATCGTGTACTTTAAAATTAATTTCTACTGTAGTAGTTATTTTGAATCACCTCCTATAAGACTATGGAAACATTGATTTAGGCGCAAGTGTAAAAACTCTTACATTTTAAAAATATGCTTTAGCATGTTAAGCCTAGTCCACAATCACCCGTAAATGATAACGGCAACAATAACGCCAACGTTACGCAAACGGTATTAAATGCATCACGTCCACAATACCCGGGAACAAAACGGTAAAATCTCATCATAGTCTCCACTTCGAGCTGCAACTGGTCCGAAAATTTATAATGTCTACCCTTTAATATAAATATCTATGATATTTATATTTATATTTTGTCTAGCTTAAATATTAGTAGATCAATAAAAGACAACATAACCTCAGAAGCTACAAGATTAAGCTGTCAGCTGAGTCAGTGCAAACACCGCATGTGTGCAATCGATGATTTGATTGGTTCCGGTAAGCATCGGGAACGCAAAAGTTGAATGTTGACGAACAATTTCCGTCATGTTCCCGCGACTGAAATCCTTTACCGTTAACGACACAATATTGTGGACTACACCATTATATTACATACGTTTCAACTTTTTTATCGTAATCGTTACAGTTGTGGTTGCCGTTAACGTTTAATTGTGGACTAGCCTTTAGAGTCTTTTGCTTTAGGCGGTCTATTTTAAATTGACCAATGAAGAACCGTTGTTCAAATAGCTCGGTTTTTAGTACTGTATCTATTAGGCGATCCAAGTATAGCGTGCATCTGTTTAATATACAAGTTTAGATGTCCCTTATTGTGTTTTCATCCTAACTTCGTATATTATTTTTATTTTTATTAAAATGTAAAATACTGGAAAATTTATTTGTTACAGGTTTTAGCGTTAAATAAGCTTTTATTGATTTTGTTATTAAATAATATTTAAATTAATAACAATTGGATTTTATTAATTTACAAAGCTGAGTTGTAAAATATAAATTAATTAATGTATTTCAAATGTATGCTAGTGTCATTAAAATATTTTTTTTATGTTTTTTATTTAAATTAAATTTGAATACACTGACGAATAGATAATAGATAAAAGCAAAATAAATGCAACATTGTTGCTAGGTAAAATAAATAATTTATTTATCTAAAGTAGATATTTGTGATAACAGAATGTAGGTGATTTTTGATTTTACGCAAATAAACATAAATTGAATTTACATTAAAAGCTCTCTTGTTTCTTCATAATTTCCCTCAATTTATTTTATTACGTGAAGTGTATTGTAGAATAGACAAATCGAGCGATTTAATCCATTTACGTTTGGTTACGTAAAATAATGACATTGTCTTTATCAGACTATTGAATTTCATTGGTTATTGTCTGTATTGTAAATTATTGATAAGTGAATGCGATTCGTTGAAATGAGATGTTCAGCTTGTCATTTAATTGATAAAGTGACTTTATCTTGAAAGCTTTGACCAATAATATTCTAAAAAAACACATTGTAACAGAGAACAATTTTATTTTTGTATTAATAAAAACAGGTAACAGAGTATAGAATAATAACTCAATCAATAATCATCGCCGTCCTCGGTCTCTCCATCATCATATTCCTCGTCAGCATCCTCAGTGTAATGACCTGAATCACCATCTCCTTCATCATACCCTATTAATTCAGTACATGCATTTACATTAGTCCAACTCAATGTTACATAATCTAGTAGTAAATCAGCGATTTTTTACCTCCTTCGTAATATTCCGATTCGGCGTCTCCTCCGGATTCGCCATCTCCTTCAGTGTAATTTCCAGATTCTACGTAGCCTTCAGAGTCACCGGAATCGGCGTAATAGCCGGAATCGCCCTCGTAATCTTCAACAGCGCTCACGCCCTTTTTACCCCTTTAAAATGCGTTTTTTACGACAATTGCTTGTGCACTACATTTTAAAAATAATTACAACTACAGACAAAGCGTGCCTGAAATTAGATATAATTGCTCGAGTGCTTTTCAGATAAAAATCAGGTGATTTGTTTTGAATTTGGCAAAGTGAAACATAAAAGCGGACAATAAAATTCATTTATTTATTCAGCACCCGAGCTGAATCGAATGTTATCTCTTGAGGGCAACTGGAAGACCACTGGCTGAAATTCTTTCAAACCATCATTTCAAAGTATAATAAAATGTCCTAAACAGAACGTTTTCCCAATGGAAGGACACCACAATAAAAATAGATGTGCACTTGAGACTCGAGAAAACTTTACGTTTAAATGGTATAAAACGAACTGATCGATAGTTGAAAGAAAACTTTACGTTTACTTAATTTTCAACATGCACATTTTAAATTTTTGATTAGATTTTCTTGTAAATGTCAAGAAGGCTTGCTGTTATTTACGTGCACTGCCATAGCGTGATTTTCCGCCATTTCAATATTTAAACTTGTTATTCGATCATTTTTAATACAAAATTAAATTAATTGAATTACTTACTCATTTACATTTTCAACAACTTTGTAAGCTTTTTTAGTTTCGGCTTTATCGTCACCTGAAACAACGATTTTATTAGTTAACCACACATTGCACTACAAACAGTAGTACATCACTCGATATTAAATTTCGTAATTTAATTATCATTGTTTCATATTACTTCCACATTTAAATTTCATTAAACTGTAAAATTGCAAATCTCTACACAACAATTTATCCAATTCACTTACCATCACTCTCTGTGTATTTTCCAGATTTTCCTGTACTCCCCGCACCTCCTTTGTCTGATTTTCCATATTCGGAATGTATTTCATATCCGTATTTATCTCCGTCTTTCTTATGGTAGCTGTCAAAATGGTTGTATCCATCACTTCCTTTATCCTGTGTCTTCTTTCTGTATCCTTGGACATCACCATCGGCGTCTTCTTTATCGCCATAAGTGTGCAAGAAAGCTTCTTTAACACCTGTAATCAAGAAAGTTCAGTAATACATTATCGAAAGTGACACAAATTTAGATTGATGCGGCAATTTTCCAGTCGAGTTGAACCTTCTCACCTGGCTCTAAAAGATCCTCGATGTGTTCTGGAACAACAGCTCGGGCCTCGCGAACTGTGGACTCCACGACGGCGGTGTCATCTCCAAGATCTAACATCAGATCATCTCGGGTTGGGAAAGCGAGAACTGCAGGAAGTAACAGGAAAAAAAGCGGCGCGATTTTACACATGTTTCGAACTTAAATAAAGCACACCCTAAACCCGATTTATCGACGGTCAACAAAAAGCGCCCTTTTGGGAAGATAATGTAGAAAAAATGAAATATGTACGTTTTAACAGCAAGTGCTTTTTAATGCACCTATTTGTTATAACAGATATATCGGTGTTTGCTTTAACTGTGCTCACAGACTTGTAAATTCACTCTACTTATAACTGTGCATTTTTTTTTCGTCTGAGGAGATTTGGAGGGGTTGCGGTTTCGGTTGTATAATTCTTCAATGATGTAAGATTACGGGCAATGACGAGTCGATTCGATTCATTGACCTAAAATTTTTTCAAACAGGACTAACCAAAATTTGTGGTTGCTCTATTAATTACTAAAAAACTGTAGCAACCGATAATGTCAAACGTCATCCAAAATTCTAGTCATGGCATCACTCTTTCGGAAAATACCCATCCAACATTTCTGTAACTTCATCAAAAGAAACAAAACCACTACTAACAAAAAAGTAAGTTGTTTATACACGAAGTGTGTATAAAAAATTCTTAAATTTTAGGAAACTAAGAACTATTTAATTGTGCGACCCACTGTCGATGATTATGACGAAATTTTATGTCTAATGAGAAGAGCCTATTATCCTGACGAGCCAACAACATATTCTTTAGCCTTCAAACCTACTCCATTTTTTGAAGATTTAACAGTTCAAGCATTGAGTGAAGGTTACTCGTTAATTGCCAAATGTAAATACAATGGCGACATTTTGGGGGCGTCTATTAACGAAACCACTCACTCTTGGGATCCTGATATTAAAGACAGTCTTGCTTGTAAAGTTGGTGACGTTAAAAGTCGCCAACTCTTGCATTTCTATGCTCACATGCAAAGAGTTCCAGATTTTTGGCGAAAATATGGAGTGCAAAAAATTTTTGAGGTAATTTTCTTTTGATAAAATTGTGTTTCGAGTCATTCTTTCAGATATGTTATTTGTTTGTGAGAAAAGACGAAAGAAAAAAGGGCATAGCCTACGATTTAGCAATGGAATCAAGACGTCTAGCAGCCGATTGTGGCTTTTCCTTAGTCAGAATAGATGCAACGAGTTTTTACACGTAAGTTATTTTTTATTACAAGTTTAAATCACCTGGTAATGAGCGCAGAAATAGGAGATTAATTTAAAGTTTAACCACAAACTGCGCTAGTTAATTGCAAAATAATTACCTAAACTGATAGAACTCATGTCGAAACTTTTGTGCACCGCTAGCCATAATTATGGTAAATAGGATCTTACATATCATCTGTAACAAAAATCTCTGGGTACAGATTTTACAAGTTTGTATTTTGTCTAGAGAATATTGTATTAATTAAAGCTAGAATTTCTTGTTAACTAGCAAAAATAAAGTTGTCTCTTTGAAAGCTAGGATCTTGCAATATCGGAACGGGAGAGAAACACAAGCAATAATTTAATTTAAAGGAAACTTGAGTTTTTGTTTTGTTTAAACTTTTATTAAAAGTGCTACTGAAATTTTTATAACAAGTTTAATCAATGTCAAGCGTTTTTGAGATAATTTATAGAGTTTGCGAGTCTAGTTTAAAACATTTTTATTTATTAGTTCTCTTCACTTTAAATAAATAATAACCTGCAGCTACTCATTTAGTTGGAAAAGCTTTTTAATTCATCAGGGATGACACTAAAAGCCAATCGAGTCCCAATTTGTTTGCTTTTATTTCAATAATTACAAGTTAAATTAACTCGTGATATTGTTGAACAAAACTAGTAATTGTAGCAGTGAAAAAACCATCCATTCAGTGTTGTACTGAAAAATTCATTCTCTACTTGAGTGAAGCGAATCGTGATTGACTTTTTAACCCATATTTCCTCGAACAAAACTGAATTTCGTGTCAGCCTCTTTCATTTTTTTCTAATCACAACATTGCGTAAATGTTTGCTCAAGTTAATTTACTTTTTTTCTTCTCTCTCTGCAGAGCGAAAATGTGCGAGAAAATGAAATTGAAACTGGCCGAAGAGATCCCTTATTGTACGTACGTCGGTGCTGATCAAAGACCTATTTTTAAACCCAACGATCCTCACAAATCCGTCAAAATTTACATCGACGATGAGCCGCAAAAAAACACAATGTAATAAAATAAACACTTAAAAATGCTTCAAGTTTTTTATTTAAACAAAGTAAAAACAGTGAAAAGGACCAGTTTCACAGCACGAAATCGAATTGTGGTCTGTGAAACTGGCTGGATAACACAAAATATGGCATGTCCGTAAAAAATTCAACTATGTTTGCATGTTGAGCCGAAACCGCAAGCTCGCTTTCACTGATTTAAGCCGAACTTAGTGATGCATAAAATTGCAACAGATTTTTGAAATTAGTGCTTCTGGGAGTAGCCGAAATGTTTGCCAGACTTTGAGCCTTTCTTTTTTCCATAATCCGAGTAGTGTTTATGATGGGACTGGTGTCCTTTCTTTCCTTTGAAACCTTTGTGTTCATCAACGACGTGTCCTTTATCGCTAAATCCTTTTTTCCCAAATTCGTCATCGTGATGTCCAGAATGAGAGGAACCGCCTTTCTTATGAGCCCCACTCTTCTTCGCATAGTGTTCATGATGGTCTCCGTATTTATCATGAAACCCACTCTTGTGATAATCATCATAAAACTTGTGCTCTTTGTGGTACTCGTCTCGGTGAAATTTGTTATGATACCCTTTAGTCTTATGTCCTTTTTTGTGTCCTTTTTTTTCTCCAAATTTTGCTGCTTTGTGTGATTTTTTCCCTTCATGGAACTTTTTATAATGTCCAGCTTCATCATGGTGTTTATCGTCGTGTCCTCCATTTTCACCATATTTTCCGGATTTGTATTTTTTTCCATGTTTTTCTTCTTCTTCTTCATCGTGTTCGTGTTTAGAGTCGTATCCTTTATCTCCTTTATGTCCATGTTCAGAGTATTTTTTGGCATGATAATCTTGTCCTCCAGCTTCTTTTTTTCCACTTTCACCATTTCCCCAATTAGTTGCAGATGCAATTAAATACTCAGGAAAGCCGAAATTGAAATCATGAAGAAAACCAACTTGGGTGTTGTAAAACGGAGTGAAACTAATTTGGCCTGCTGCCGCTAGGCGAGTCAGCAGTGTTAAAATATTGACAACTTTCAGCGGAAACATTGCACAACTAAAGATCTAACGGTTAAATGTTCCTTTTATATAGTCTATTTTCTAGGTGATGGCGTAAGAGTGCTTCCAGTCGGAAGTAAGAGAGGATGAATTCTTGGTTTTAAATTTAAGATTAATTACAAAAACAAGTTAATTTTCTGGTACAAATTTCGTAATTAAAACGTTTAGTAGAGGGTAAATTTTTTGTCGTGTGTGTGGCTTAATTGATTAATAAGAGTAATTGAGGGCCAGAGCTATACAATCCAATTTCGAGGGTCCATTTGTAACAAAAATAACCTATTTAGCTTCTGCTGATGATAAGCAAGTCAGCCGTATATTAAAACAAACCACTAATAAATCCTTTGCTGGTGTGGACAGCAAAAGGGTAATGAGAAATATGAGCATTTCAAATTAAATTGCTGAAAAATTTATATTTCTTTCAGGTAATTATTTTTTTCAGTTATTTAATTTCTTCTGCGGCTAAAGTCAAAGCAAAAAAAAGCATATGCAAACTCTCATAAAAGACTGAGTTAACTGTTTGGTTTCAGCATTTTATGAAAAAGTTATTATAACAAGCATCTCAAAGTATCTCAAAGCAAAGTTGCTGAACCAGCCAATCACTTTGAAAACACCGGAATATTGATTTTACGACAAATTATAGATGCTTTATACAATCTTTTCTTATACAAATTACCAAAATTGAACTTTTAACTGTTTTCAATCAAAATTGATTTATTGCTTCAATAAATTAATAAGCAAAAAATATTAATTAATTTCCTATTTAATTAAAAACAATAATAATTAAAATCGTGTATTTTTTGGTTTAAATGCTCAATTAAATTTTTATTAACTTGAAAAGTAATTATTTTTGAGGTTTTAAATTATTTTTACGAAAACATAAAATCAAGTTTTAAGATAGACAACCAGCAATACGCGTTGTTAGGAAAGGTGTTTGCCAACCGAGCACATTGAATTCAAATTTAAATAAACCAGTAAAATTAAGTTTTAAAAAAATTTAGGTTTATAAAAACTATTTTAATTACTGAAGTATGTTTTTAACATAAATTATAATCTGAGTTTGAGTCGATTTCTGACTGAAGTTTCAACCTCAAAGTTTTTAAACTTTTCCAATTTTTTTAAAGTTTTTTTCAAATTTAACTGCTAACCGAAAATGTAAAGTATTAAATTCTGCGTCAAATGAGTACTAATTTTGCTAATTTAATTAAGTGGCTTCTACAAGCTATTTCAAAAAATGCCAGTTTTTTACAATTGTCTAACTTATCAGTTAGTAGTCGTACAGACAGACACAGTGTGCCATCTAACGAAGAGTGCTGGAAGGTGCGAGACTTGGTATAATAATGTTGGCGGATAACAAAGTTATCTCTTGGGCTATCTTTCCTATATAAAATCTTCCAAAGAACAGAGTTGACGATAATTTTTTTTTGCTGTAATTTTAATCATTTAATTATTGTATCAAAATTAAACTTTTGTAAAATTTTTATTAAAATTTACCACAACTTCTTGGTGTTGCATTTTTCATTCAAAGCAGTATATTATTATATCACAAGAATTTGAATTCTTACCGGAAATTTTTTTGAGTAAATTTCAAACACGTCATTATTAATTAGACATTTTTGAAATGCACGAGAAAAAAAAAATTGGAAATTAATCTAAGTTCGTGGGCTATTCAGTAAGAAAATCGGATAACAAATAATTAAATTTGCACTAAAATATTTGTTTTTAATACGACTTTTTTAAAACATTTTTGACACTATAAATAAAATATATAATTTTGTATTTAAACTTAGTTTTTCTATAATTTGACAATACTTTCACTTGGTAGTATCGCCTTAGTTAAGTAACATAAAAATACTTCCAGAAATTTTTTTAAATTCTATAAGAAAAAGTTATAATACTTGTTTTTCATTGATTCTAATATAATGTCATAAAACTCTCTATTTTGTTTTTTTTTTGCTTTTTTTTAACCGTACAAGCTCTTCTTACCTATAAACATGATAAAATTAGCAGATTATTGTGTTATATTTTGCCAAAAAATTATTTTAAAAAGTAAATTTTTTATTACTTTTATATAATATTTAGTTTTTAAGGGTTGCTTTAGAGTTTGTTACAAAGTAGACAATCTTTTAAAGGACGCAGCATGTCGCACAGTGTTTCGCCGTATGTATTTTAGGTGGAAAAAAGTCATATCAAATTTTTTAAAAAACACCAATTAGGCACTAGTTGGGTAAAGTAGAGATTTCATATTCAATGTTTTTATTAATAAATATCGCTTTTTGTCCTAATGCGATAAGCCTCTAGCAGCTCATAATGAATTAGCAAATATTTTGTAAATGGTGTGGTACTAACTGTTTGCAATAGAATCAATGGAAATCTCATTAGAAGGTAATTATATAACTTACTTTGTGTTTTTAATTACTTAGTAAATAAAAATAGTCAATGTAAAAGAGTGGGGGTATGCTAGCAAATTTTGAAAGTTATTAGTCAAAAAAAATGTGAGTACCGCGTTATCAAGTCTTAAATTAAAAAACATTTTATGCAAAATTAAATGCTGTTTTCAAATATGTAAGCTGTTGTCAGCGCACGATTTTGCAAATATATATTTTTTTAATTCTTAGATGCAGGTTGCGTCATATCTAGAAGAAAATTTTCCGAAGAGTAGAAAGAACATCGTAGAGATGAAACACCTTAAAAAATTTACCGCCACCTTGTTATTAATTATAATTTAAGTAATATATCTGATGGTGAAAATACCGAGCTTAAAAACAATATTCGTCTGTGGCCGTTAGAAGTGGTCTAAAGCGAATAAGAGGCTAGAACGGTTTATCTCGACCTATGAATCTTATTTATCTTTATCTATATATTATTATATTATTTTACTTTATTTATTATATTATTTATCTTTTACTTTAAAAAAAAATATGTTATTGATTTTTTTAAGTTTTAAATATAATTATTTTCTACATATTCTGTGTATAATCGTAAAATGTTTTTTTTTCATATTTTCATGTAAATATTTTTTTGTTTTAATAAATTTCTGATTATCAATAACTGCAGACTCTTTTTGACCACTTAAAATAAAGCCTTCAGATGTCATGAAGTTAATTAAAAACCTTTGATTAACTCTATCCCTCTACGTTTTTATCTTAAGATACGAACATCAAAACCAAAAATCGCAATACGCTGAGTTTTGACTTTTTTCCACCCGCGCTCATATGTTCGAAACACTGTGTGTCGCCAGGATGCAACGCGCCTCTTAACCGCTGACATATGTCGTGACAGACCGTTAAAAGTCTCTTTATGATCGACAAAAAAAATCTCTATTATAACACAAAACGATAAAAAATTTTTAAAAGTTAAATAATAAATTATATAGAAATAACAAAAAATACTGTGCAATACACGTTTGTTAAAGTCTTTACGGCTTCACCACTTTAATTAACTCGCTCTTCGAGCTCGTTTCACAAACATTCCCACTCGGACGTGAAAGGTACCCTAACAAACTTGTACTGTAAAACACTATTTTTTATTAAAATAATAGAGTTAAGTTAAATAATTGCAAATATAATTTTCAAGTTCTTAAAAACAAATAAAATAGTAAAGGTGTTCCAATCGAACAACAACGTCGAGAAACTGTATACCGGTTTCGGGGTTTTTGCCTCTCATCAGTATAGTGTATCTCGGAGCGTTGTGCCCGATTGGAACCGGTGGGAGAACACTGTACACACAGTACACACAGTACAACATCAGTACACTGTACTGATGAAGGGCAAAAACCCTGAAACCGGTATACAGTTTCTCGACGTTGTTGTTTGATTGGAACACCTTTGCTAGTTCTGGTTACACTACCTTTCAGTGTGTTGCTGTGTAATTCAATGTCGGTCGAGGCGTTAGTCCGCGAAATAGTTGTTTTTGCCTAATCGTGGAAGTTGGTAATGTTGGTGACCGAGCGAGAGCCGAAGAGATAACTTTGTTATCCACCAACATTATTACACCAACTCTCGCACCTTCCAGCACTCTTCGTTAGATGGCACACTGTGTCTGTCTATACTACTTCTAAATAAAATAGTGCTAAATTATTCTTTCCAAATGCTTATTTATACTAATAATTTGTATAATTCAACTAGTAATTGATTATGACTTAGAATTTATCAGAATACTGCAGTTTGATAAAAAAATACAATTTAAAATTACCCTAACATATTTACATTTATTCCGACAATTAGCGCTAGATTTAAATGACTTGAATTTAAATCTCTTATACCTTTTATTAATTACCTATATTTAATTTTTGTTTTTTAGTAATAAAAGTAAACTAATTAACACTGACTTTAACCTATCAGAGTAAATATAAAGTAATAATCGTTTACATTTTACATTTGTACAAAATAAGCTCGCTTTGGGAACACTGTAAATTAGTTATGCTTCCTTATAGATAAATTTTTTATTGTTTTTTTTAAATCTTTTAGAAAAAAATATTAAGGTATACTGTACCAGGTCAATCAAGTTTTACCAGCACCACAAAAACAGCCATTTCTAATTAAGTATAAATTTTCAGAAAAATTGTTGGTGATATTTTCAAACAGAAGATTTTCTCCAAGTTTTAAATTGTTTACTTGTACGGTTACTTTTCTCACTTTTGCTCATTTGTTTATAAATTAACGTTAACGATTTTTTGTGTACAGGTATATTTTGATACAATGCACCAAAATGGCTAATTAAATTTTTGAGCAAATGTGTCGTTGGTTTTTAATTAACATTTTGATATTCAAGCACTTACTTTCTTATAAATTATGAGAGAGTGGTATATTTTATTTAAAAAAAGAACCCCATCAGAGTGACGGTTTCTTAAAATTTATGGTATTCGTCATGAAATTGGCACACGACTATTATGGAGACTTGAAGGTTAGCTGGTAACAAGTTCCCAAATCATAAATCTAGTTCAATTGTTAGGGTGTTGAGCCGGAGATTTATTACTACTCTAACTTATCATGTCATAAATTAGACTAAAATATTTAATAAATAATATAAAAATAGGTTTTATTCAAAGTCTATAAGTCTAACATTTTTTTTTAATAATAAATTTTGCAAATTGATTTTATTAGCTATTTTTGATCGGTTGATGTAAAAAACAGGACGTAAGATTCCATCCCGAAATCATTTTTCATCAGTTTTCTAGGTCAAATAAATTGCTAGAACAATTTTTTATTTTTTTGAAGATAGCTTAAATACCATTTTAACGTAATATATAAATTTAATAATTTTTTTCCGTGTTTTAAGGCGTGTTTTTGGGGTGTGTTGATTCACCCGGTATAGAAGCGATGTCATAGTATAAAACGTAGTAGCGACAGTCACGTTGGCGGGAAAAGTCTTGTAGACTTTTTGTTCACTGTATTAAAGTCTATTTGCGCTTCCAACAGTTCTAAGTAGGAGAGTGTAAAATTTCAAAAGGAATCCCTATCCACGTTGCTTCCCTCTTTATACTCACTTGTGAAGTTGAAGGGTTAAAGGGAAATCTGTTCATCGTCCGGCTTCGTCGTTCTCAGGAATCTCGTCCAGGATGGTGAAACATAAGCCGTATCAGGATAATAAGCTGACTGTTCCTGTTACGTTTTATACTGGTCTACTACAGGAGAATAAGAGCATCAAGGTCATCGGACAAGTTTTATGTACATTTTTTTTTACGCGAGAGGGCGCCAGTAACCCTGGTGATACAGAAGATTACTATTTTTTAATCTGGACGCAAGGTTTTTTTCTTGTGCCATTGCTATAAGCGAGTGAGAGACTAAACAGCACCACGCGGTACAAATGCGAACTATCGAAAAAGAGTCGTTTACTGATCATGTCATGAAGAAGATTATTGTTTATTTTACGATTTTTTTTATAACTGATATAACAAAACATTAGTTGTTAGTATGAAATCAAATCCTTATTTTAATAAAAATTTAATTAGTTTGATATTTGCTTTTGTATTTGATTTTTTAGCCGCTTTGTAATGTTGTCAAAAATATCATCAAAAAAAGCATTAAAATTATTATGACAGTTTTTGATTATGCAAAATTGTAAATTAGAATAAACCAGACGCTTTTACTTTGTTGGCTTAAAAATATTCTAGATAGAACTTCCAGAGTTTGTTAATAAATAGTTTTTAACCTCAATAATTGCTTTGCAAACAAGTAAAAAACTTATAAATTAACTATAAATTACGGTAAACTTACAAATTACAAAGTAACAAAAAAACCGGCACTCTGATATAAAAAGTAAAACATTAAGTAATTGAGAGTACATTTGTTTTCAAGGTAATAACAAAAAAAAACGGGGTTTATTTCAAGTAACTGTTACAAAAAACGTATTTAACATAATCAGTGTTATTCTTAATCTTGTTTTACTTTTAGCACAATACCCTAGCACAGCTGATCAAGGCACACGGAATTCAGTATTTAATATTACTCTTAGAGTCCGTACACTTTCAGAACAGCATGTTGGGTCATCAAAATCTGTCAGCAAACGACATTAAACAGAATGACCAAAAATGACGAACGCCGCTGACCTTTCGTTGACCACGTGCGGCTTGGCTTCCTCCCCTTCAATTTGCAAATGGGACTGGCCCGACACTATTTTGTCATCTGCACACTTTTATTGGTGTGCTGTTCTGAAAGTGCACGGACTCTACTACGTTTTACTATAGCTAAACGTAAAGCATGAAGGAGAATAAATAATTGCGTAAAAGAGTAGTAAGTGTGAGAATGAACTACTCTCTTATAAAACAGCTGTTTGTTGCGACAGTGGCTGTCTTATTAGCTATCTCAGTCGGAAATGGCACAAATTCAGTTTTATGAAAATCCTCCATTTTGCATGCTATTGTTATTTGCTTCTAGACTAGTTTTTCCAAGTTTTTTTTGTGTGATTTTAGTTTTAACTTTTATCTTAAGAACAAGAAGTGATAATTTGACTCTAATTTTGTTGTATATTTAGCGTTAGGTATTAGGTGCGGTCTAATATTGAAAACAAGACAACGGAAAATAATGTCTGACATTAATTACAGGTCTTTAGTTTTTTGTTCTAGGTTCTAGGTATAATCTCTAAAAGGATTTATTTAGTGTTCAAATTTGGGTAAGTTGTATAATATGAAGTGTGCAATAGTGTGTAAATTTTTAGTTACAGGATTTAGAATAAAAAAGATAATTAGTTTTTGTTTACAATTTACTTATATCTTGTTAGCTCTATCTGGAAAAATTTATTATTAAATAGTCTAATACTAACAGCGAAATGTCTAATCTAGAATGTCGTCAAAAATTTATGTTGAGTGTCAGACTGCACAAACAAGGAGCCTTTGTTTATATATTTTAATTCTGACCGAAGTTTGAATTTTTTTAATAAGTGGGTTTGTGTTGTGAATGATCAGCGCTACCACCAATTACCTCCTAGGAGAATTTATAAAAAAGTATTATCTTGCTCCAAACATTTTGTGAAAAATAATAAAGAAAACACTGTACCAGTTGATCTTTACCTTACACCGCTGACCTTCCCAGCGTTTGGAGCTCTTAGAAATTACACTTTCTTGCGTTACAACAATTTTCAACTTGAATTTGTACCAAGTCCTGCACCAGGAATTCGTAAAACTATAAATGAGTGTCCTAGATGTTGCTGCCACTTTTACTTTTCAAGATATGCTAACCATTGACAATCTCTAGATGGAGCCAAGTTTAAAGTTTAAATAATTGTTTACTTGAACTTTTTGACAAACATGCCCTGTTAACTATTGTCAAAGGAATTTCTACAAAAAAACGTAAACCGTGGTTTACTGATAATCTGAAACTTCTGAAAAAGTTAAAAATGAATATATGGCGTCGTTATTGTTTATCTAGAGCTGACAATAATAAATCATACTATTGTCAAGTCAGAAATTACTACAATTTAGCTCTTAAGCAAGAAAAACAAGCTTATTATGAATTTAACTTTAAAGAGACAATTTTAGCAAGAATCCGAAACAGTTTTGGAAAATCTTAAAAAAATCAAATATAATTAAATCTAATAATAATAGTGAAATCTCTTTTGAGTTTTCTGATCCCAATCAAATTAATAATTATTTTATAGAGTGCATTCCTAAAACGTCATCTTCACCAGTTTTTCGTAAGTATCTTCAGCGCTCAAATTTTTCATCTGGCAAGAAATTTCAATACATACCTGTAGACGTAACGTCAATTAAAAAAATGGTTTTAAAAATAAAACCATCAACAATCGGTTATGACGGTATATCAGGTCGCATGCTGCAGCTTTCCTTGCCTTTTGTAGCTGCACCATTAACCCACTTAATTAATTCTAGTTTTGAGCAGGGATAATGGATATGTTCCTGAAAGCTTGAAGACTTCTTGTGTCACACCAATGAAAAAAAAATCTGTCCTCACTTGCCTCAATGATCTAAGACTCATAAGTATTCAACCAGCATCTATGTTAATTGCATAGTCAGTAATTTATAACCAACTGAACGATTACGTACGTTCTTTTAACATCTTACCTTCAGTGCAATCTAGAATTCGTATGGGACACAGTACATCAATTGCTCTTTTATCGGTGACCGATGAAATTCTATCAAATATGGACAAAGGAAAAGTAACATCTTTAACTCTGTTAGACTTAAGTAAAGCTTTTGATTCAATTGACATAAATTGTTTACTAAAAAAATTAGAGTATTATGGAATTTATAATGATAAATTCAAGTGGTTTAATAGTTATTTACACAATCGTAAGCAGACATGCCGAACAACTTTAGGTTTATCAGATATTAAAGATGTTTTAACAGGAGTTCCTCAAAGATCAGTGTTAGGCCCACTTTTTTTATTTTTATTTCAGATATTTCGTATGCAAGTAAATTTTGCAAAATATGTACATCTATTTGCAGATGATATTCAACTCTACCTAAGCTTAACCCTCTAGAAATACAAAATATTAAAAATATAATTAACAGTGACCTTAATGAAATACATAATTAGATCCAATGTAATTCACTATATTTAAATGCAACTAGATATAAGAACATACTTTCTGGATCATCGAATAAAGCAGAAAATTTAAAACACACCGTTTGAGTTAATAATATAGAAATTTCTTTTGAAAGTACAGTCAAAAATCTTAGTGTCACTATGAATTCACAACTTAATTTTACTAATCATGTTTCTCAGTTATCTAAACATTGTTATTCTAAATTAAAACAACTTACACAGTTTAAAGAGATTTTATCTTACAGGTGCAGTTTTTGACATATATTATACTTTTGTTTTAAGTGTAAGAAATCAAAATTTATTTACAAGTGAGATAATATGTGAAATTACTCACTAGTGAGTAGAATTGTCAGCAGATACAAAATATTCAAAATTTGCTTTTAATTGTTTATTTGAAATAACTACAATGTAATTTATGTTTTATGTGTATAAACGTTAACATTAATTGTGCAATTGTTATTGTTGAAAGAAACCGCAGTATCGTGTAAATTCAACTCCTTCTTCTGATATCCAACTTTAAGCTCTTGGTTGACTGTATTGTTGCTGCTTTCCTGTCCAAGAACTTGTTGTGCAATATTTACTTTGTTTTGTAAAGAATCTTCAATATAGCCATCAACAACTGCATCACTCTTCTAGCCACCAAAACGTTTCAGCGTTCTTACATCAGGCCCACAATCCGCTAACAAAGTTGTACCTGATCTTCGGAACGCATGACCAGTATACATTTTTAAATTCTCTAATTTGAGAAATGTAGCTATCATTGCAGGCATCTTTCCAAACGTGTTAATACCTATTGGTTGCACTGTGCATTTCCCATCACGGTAGCCAAGAAACAATCGCGTGGATTTTCCGTTTTTAGGGCGTAAATTAATATATTTCCTGTACAAATCTAATGAATTAATTCCAAATTCTTTGATCAGAATAGTGAACGATCTTTTTTTATGGGTTTTCGTGTACGACAAGTGAATTAAGAGAAAATCTTCTTTAACTTCTACATTTGTGAGCTCCATCTTCACCAACTCGTCATACCTGCATCCACCCGCGATTGCAAAAACAGCAACAAGCTTTATTGTTAGAAACGTGTCATCAGAGGCAGTTTGAAGGAATTTGTCGATTTGATCTCTTGAAAACGTCAACGATTTTTTCGCCTCGTATCCAACATGCTGTCTCTTCAAAAATGCAGTCAATCTGTAATATTTGCCTATGTCTACATCTTCATAAACCTTCATTGAGGTTTCGATCATTGAGTACTGCGCCCAAAGCGACAAGGACTTTTACTTCTGTGCCTACAAAACACAATGCATGTAGATACTAATGCATGATGTAATTCAATTCAACTCACTTTTTTAGCAAATTATGCCAGCATCACTTCCTCCGAACTGTCACCTAACAAATTTTCCGCCTTCCAATTTTTGAACAAACTATGCTCCTTGTCGTAATGATTCTTCGATTTTGCCGGAATTAAATTCGAGATAGCAGATTTTGCGTCTAACTTAATATGTTCTGGCAGACAATCCATTTTATGGATGTAGTTCAAATTGTGAAAAAAGCAATGCAAGCGAATGCAATGTTTATTTCTCAAAAGAATCAGTTGTTACGTTACTATGAACGTTCATATCTACAGTGATACGATTTTTTGTAATTTCATTTTTATTTACATTTTTTAATTCTTTTACTGTTGGAATCGCACCTGTAAGATAAAACGTCGTATTTTACACGTGAGGCAAATACATCATTCGTTTGTGACAAATTCTCACTCACGTATAATGATGTATTTGCCTCACTTATAAAATAATATACTATTAAATCAAAAGACTAAACTAATTTTAATTAACTCACTAGTTTAATTCAATCTGCATTACCGTGATATTGTTTATGGCCCGCCCCTAACTGAAAGTAATAAACAAAAACTTCAAAAAATTCAAAACTACTGTTTACGATTTGTGGTTAGTATACCTCACTTTGCACATGTTACTCCCCACCTAAGATCTTTAGGATTACTTAAATTGAATGAGCAACGCTTTGTTCATAATTTTTGTTTCAAGTTACTAAAGTTAAAAATTCCTGTTTATTTGCATGTCAAATTAATTAAACGCTGTATAACATACTTTAGAAATTTACGTTTTGTTGAAAAGCATTTTTACTTTCCCGCACACAAGACTTTTTTATTTCTTTTTCTTATATTGTACCATGTATATTAAGTAACTGCACTGATCTTCTAACAGTTGACAGTTCTGAATATGTAAAAATAAAATGTAAAAAACTAATTTTGTCGCAAAAACTTTCAGCAGTTGATCTTAGTAAATTTTAATCTATTGTATTATTTGGTGGTATGTTTAATGTAGGTATATTTATAAGTATTTTAATACGTTTTAACTATTTCTCTAGGTTAAATTATAAAATCAGGTTTGTGTCTGCCATTTAACCTTTTGTACATTTTTGTTTTAATGGGCAATAAACTTTATTATTATTATTATTATTAAAGAAAGCAGGGCTTAAATTAGAAAAATTTAACACAATCAAATCAACGCCAAAGCATCTTGAGAAGTTATACGATGACCTTAGAAAGCACTATTCAGATTGCAGTGATTTTACAAAGAGTTTTGAGTTTTCGTAAAGTCAGGTACGTTTTGCAAATATACTAAAACTTGTAAAATAAAATATACGAAATCTTCAGCATGTGATGTCTCAAAGTGTTAGACACTCAAACTCTTTTAATGATTCTACACGTGTTTAAGCTAACTGCACTAGTGATAAACAATTCGGCATCAACGTATGTCTGATCATGATCTAATTTTCAGTACATTTGCAGAACTGATCACTTGTCTTAAGTATTCTATCTACGACTGAAATCACTCCTGATTTTTATAAAAACCCGAGTAGAAGTGTCTAATCAAGTAATAGTAATGAAACTAAAATGCGCACCGCAATTTTTCTAAAGTTTAACTCTCTGTGTAATGTAAGAAGTCGGCTGAATTGTCTGACCTATTGTCACGTGCTTGCAACTGCCCTATTATTCTTTTGGTAAAAATTTTATATTTTATATTTTTAATTCATATAGAAAAAATAAACAATTTAGTATTTAAACGTCTTTTTACACTTCTAGTGAAAATATTCATCAAAATCTTCGTTATCTTTCTTATTAGAATTTTCTTTTTGATCCATAAATTTACTATTAGTTAACGGTGATATAATAGTTTCCTTTTTCTTCTTCTAAATCCAAAAATCTAAAAGACAATTTAAATGCAATAACTAAAAATATTATCTATAACAACACCGTAATAATTTTTTTTTGTTTTTTAATTTCATCAATTTGCCTTTTATTTGTTGCCTCTTCTTAATTTTCAGCTATAGGTAATAAAAGCACTTTCATTATTAGTTTTACAAATTTCCTTCTAAAACCTCCCCCATCCATCCTTAACAAGATTCTCATACTCCTGGTTTCTAAATTTTGCATCCAATTTTGAAACATCAGAAAATCTTTTTGGTAAAACCTTATTGGCATCTTTTACCTCATTATTTCTATTTTCTCATCTGAGAAATAATCTGGTAGGTGTCTTCATTTTTGTTATTAACCGACAAAAACCTACTAATGTACACAAAATTGTGCTTTTTTGCAACCATTTTTTTTAGTTGTACTTGGAATAAACTTTACAAAAATCAAATCGTCATTACCAGTTAAATTACAACAATTTTCTATGGGTTTACTTAATACACAAAAGTCATTTTCGTTGTTTGAAACGACAGTTTCTTGCGATGGTAAAAAGACATCATCATCCAAAACATTGTTAGACATAGCACAGAAGATTCTTTTAGATTTAGAAATATTTCAAAATTTAGGAAGCAAATCTTCAGAAATAAATTAACTCTTGACGTGGGATTAAACCGACTTAAACAATATTTTTAGTTAGTAAATTGAAACTCGGAATTACTATACTAGGTGTATCAAAAATAATAGTCAAAAATTTACCCAGTGATAGGTCTCGCTTAAAGAAAATTTTTTTCTAGATCTAATTTTTTCCGAATCTTAACCGTTATTAAGATAAAATTATTTAAAAATTTACTACAAAATACCATACTCGCCCCTGACCTATGTAATATTATATTGATAACTAGATTATATTATAATGGTATTGGTAACTAAGCTATCATGAGCCTATCGTGATTTTATGAAGAGGACAAAGTTCAAAATTTTTTGCATCAGTCACAAAAATGGTAAATATATAGATATATATCACTGGTTAAATTTTGGACCATTATTTCTCCTATACCCTGTATTTACAGCTGTCAAAATGTTGTCTAAAATTATGTCTAACTGAATTTGTATCTGTATGCACAGATACACGACCGTTTCAATAATAATAAAGGTCTTTATTGTGCAAATAAAGAAAAGATACATTAAATACATTCTAAACATAAGTAATATTTGCACAAAAGCACATACCCTTTCTTTTTATCTTAAGCTTAACACTTATGTGACATTATGTGACACAGAATGCAAAAGTAAATCATTCTGCGCATGATCCAATTACGGCTTTCCAGTAGCGTACTGTTAGATTTATAAATTAGAGCACGCCAAGAAAAGCTTTAAGCTTCGCCCCTAAAATTTTAATTTTATGTTTGTTTAACCTTTCGTTAGTCGCGTATCTCATAGATACATGCCTCATTTTTTTGAAGATATTTTTAAAACTGCTAATTCTCTGAATTTGAAGCGTAGTGTATTTCGTGGTCAATGTATTTTACGTATGTTCCTTAAAAAACAAGTTAAAATTTTTATTTTTAGCACGGTTATTTGTGCAGATACTAAAAGGTCGCTTTTGAAATATTCAACATTATCTCGTGTTTTACTACCTGTATCACTTATTTTCTGTCACACAGACCGTGATTATGTTTTTGTAAGTGTCTTTTGTCTGTGAAATGTGTAAATACTTGATCTTATTACAATGAGTACCAAAAAAAAATTAATTTATGTAGTCTAAAAGATAATGAAGAAATTTAGATACATAAGATTCATTTAAGTAAATCTAATAATTTCTTAAAACAATATGTTTTATTTAACCAATAATATTTAGTGAACTAAAATACGATAATATATACAAAAAATTTTGTAAAATTGTTTTAAAAAAGATGAATTATAAAGCATGTATCTGAAAGATACAGGGCGACCAGTTATATTACAATAGGTGGCGCGACTAATGAAGGGTTAAGCTCAAACACGCTTTATTTTAATAAGAATCCCAGTTGCCTAAATTTAACAGTTAAAGTAACAAAGACGTTTTTCAATTTGTACGTTAGATATATCTTATGTCCACGCCGCTAAGCCTCTGCGTAGTGGCCTCTTTTTCCGAATTATGTGACGCGCTATTTATATATTTTTTTTATTTTTATATATATATATATATATATATATATATATACATTTTATATTTTTTTTATATTTATATTTATCTTCGTAAATTACCACTAAGTTTCCAATTACTGATTAATTTAACATGGTAAAAAAATGGTAATTTATTGCGGTAAATTACCAAAATTTTACATTACCGTAAATTTACGTTATACAATTTTACAGCTAATTGTCAGAATAGAGCCAAACTTTCAAAAAAATGTGTCATAGTTGGAATTTTTGCCAGCAGGGTGCGCTTCAGTTTCGGGCTCATCAGTATATTTTTTTTATGAATTATGGTGACATTAGTAGCGTCCATTTTGTTTAGTCCGTCAAAGAGTGAAGTTTACCAAGTGCAGTGAAGTAAAGTTTATCAAGACATGAATGAAATTGAAGAATATTCTGATTCAGATCTTAATTTGTCGGACGATAATGACTATCACGACTTTCTGGTAAATTTCTTGTTTTTCTACAATAACAAAACTATTACAAATTTTTAGGATCGTATGAAAGCGAAACGCCGAAAAATAAGAGATATCAACGATAACCCAGAAGAAATTAAAAAACATGTCATCTCTGCCGACATCCGCTATGGAAACGACGAAGAAGTATTGGAAGAGTTGGAGAAAGGTAAATAAAAATGTTGTGTGCTTATTCAAAGCTAAAGTAAAAAAAGGACTATTTTACACAAAATCATAACATAGGTAAAGCCGCAATATTTTTAATTTTGGGTAAATCTGGCAATTGTGCTCAATTCGAAAAATTGAAATAAAAAACGGTATTATTTAGGACATGTTTATTAAAGTAATTAGTTTTAACCTCTGATTCAATGTGCAAACAAAAACTAAAAAAAATCTTCTAAAATGTAATTAAAACAGTTGAGATTAACAATTTCTTAAAATTTAGGGTGGGGCACATTTTACGGATATATCAGTCTTATGTGCCTCAGTAAAGACTCTTAGTTTTTAGACTTTTTTCCTTTTTTTTTGACTTTATTATTGCCACCGCACTTGTTACATTTTTCTAGAAACTTTGTGCAATCTTTATGTAACCAGCCAGAACATTGCAAACACTGAATCCAGTCACTTTTCTTCTTCGTATGGTAGTAAGACTCAAGACATTCAACACAAGTGTTGTCGTTCTCATCGGAAGATTCTTGACTAGATTCGCTGAGCTGTAACTCCTTTTTCACTTTTGATAAAAAAAAGACGTTTTTAAAAAAATTCTTCTTACGTTTTGATGGTACAGTAATCAATTTCTTTTCTTGCGACTTCTTTTTTATTTCAAACAGTTTACGAGTTGTTAAATGACTTTCTGATGTCAAAACCTTAACGTTTTGTTTCTTTTCACTTAATTTATGATGAATGATAGACAATGCACTATCTGTAAGGTTTTGGTTGGTGTTTCTTTAGGTAAAACAACAGAAGCATGTGATGTAGGCATCTGAACATTTTGATTCATAGAAGATGTGGAGGTACTCGGCAAAAAAATACATTTATATTCTGAATTGACTGCAAATTATCATTTATTGGTTTTAAATTATTTTTACTGTTTCTAAATGATGCATCAGAAATTCTGAAAAAGTGATTAGAAATAGCATTTGGATCAAAGAACTATATTCCTGTTGCTTTAAATCTTAAAACGCTAATTGCTGGTATTGCCAACTTTTACCAGGCATCACCAATCATTTTTGAAATGTGGTATCGACTTAAAGGCCTTTTTTTGTTCTTAGTAAACCAGGTGGTGACTTATTTAGACAGGTAACTTTTGAATGGTTTGAAAAAACTTCTGTTCAATGGTTGTAGAGCCTGAGTAGTGTGGCTGGGTAGACAACGGAGGATAACATTATTTTTGTTAGTCAACTGTAGCATTTAATATAAATTGAAATGAGAAGAATACCTATCTAGAGTCAGAAAAACTTTCCCTTCTGGCTTTCGTGAAATAAAATGATCTTTCATCAAGTTAAAGAATAGTTCAGCGTTGATGTAAGATGACTTTTATTTCATAAACACACTTGAGCCAGGCTGTAGACCCCCAGAAAATTTACATTTTTTGTATTTTTCCTCAAGTATCAAAACAGGCAAAGGAAAAGTGCCCTCTGCATTGCACCACACAATTAAAGAAATATTTTTTTCTTTTTTGGTTCTGCTTATAGTATTACTACATTACCACTCTTGCTGACTTGTACGCGTCCAGTTTTATTGTTAATTTGAATACCGCTTTTATTCATGTTGAAGATTTTTTTCGGTTTACCAATCAAATCATTATCAGTTAGTACTGTCGATTCATACCATTATATCTCGCCAGCTACAAGCCCTCCACTTTTCTTTTACTTAGATCTGGGTACCTCTTCGTAAACCCTTAAAACCAATCCCAGCCTGCTTGTCTTCTCTCATTATTGAATCGATGTCGCAATCTCAGTTTTTCTGCAAAGTTGTGAGCAATAGACTGCAGTCTCGATTGGTTCAGGAGAAATCCGATAGATTCAAGTCTTTTAATGTGAACCACAAGTCTTAACTCATTTGTCATGTCTTAATTAGGAAGGTCTACCAATGTTCTGCTTGCTTTTCCAGCCCCTATGGATGTGTCTACGTAAATTTTGTGATGGTATGTCATATGTCCGGCTCACTTCATTTACTCGCATTTTCTTGGTTATCACATCTTCTATGGCTTTTATCACATTTTTTCTGTCTATTATCTTGGATAGCTTTAACATTTCCCATTTTCTAAAATGTTAAAATTAAATTGGAAGTTTATAAAACTAATAATATAAAAATAATCTACAGATGGGGCACATTAGCCAATAATTTATGTAATTGACCATGTTTAAGGTTGGTACTATTGTTATAAATAATTGTCTATAAATAATCTCAGAATGGAGCGAAACTAGTCAGGTTTTAGAAATAATAAAAAACGTTAAGGTTAACAAGACAATTATTTATAACAATACTTTAGCCAATGTTCAGAATGATGTGTCCATTAAACACGAGACAAAAGTTTATCAAAAACGAAACGTAATTGTATGAATACAAAAGCCAAAAAAAGTTAGATTTAGAATTAAGCTTTAAAAAAGTAAAAAAAAATATGAAGCAAATACTTTAACTTGACGTAAAAACAGATAGAAAACAAATTCACACTGTCATACATACGTATCTGCTAGTTTCGCGAGTTTGTCACGTTATCAACTGAGGCACGTTTGCCTGCTTTACCCTTGATGAAATTTGGTAAAAATCTTAATTTAGGTGCAAAAGAAGAGATTTTGTGATTATATTATTTTCCCTTGTAGTAGTAATTTTTAACCTCTTCTAATTTTGACTTATACAGTTGTTTTGTTAAAAATATTTTAACGTTCTAATGGGCTGATTTCAAGTTGAGATAATACTGGTAGTATCGCAAATTTTAATACTTTTTCATGACAACAGCGAATCACAGCCCCGAATTTGTATATTTTTCCATGGAAACAAAGATACTACCGGTATTATCTCAACTTGAAATCAGCCCATTAGTCTCATATAAAAACTAAAGTAAAATAGTTTTTTTTTTAAATAAATTTGACTATGAATATTATGTGTATTTATTATACATAGGTACTTTTAAAACAAAACCCTATAAGTAGCGCGATTGACTAGGTTCTACTTAGAAAAAAAAAATTAGACTTAAATTTAAAAGATTTGAAAAACTGCATATAATTGATATTCAAAATTGACATGTGTTACAGCAAATACAACGATAAAGTTTGAGCAAACTTAGTTTTATTTCTATTTTTTAAAAATTATAAAGTTTTCTTTTTGTTATTTTTATTCTGACAGTACATACAGTCTTTTTCATACAGAGTGACATAAAAGTAGGGAATAAATTTCATATTTTCTAAGTTAATGTTTTTTTAGAAAAATGCTAAAAAAGATTAATTTTGTTTTTTTATTGCGCATGTTCTCACTTGTTTTCAAATTTTTTTGACCAACTGGTTTTTTGCGGTGACGTAATCAATATTTTTTAAAAATAGCAACCCTTATTTTTGGTGTTAAATATTAAAACTACTTTTTTTTGCGTATAACAGTATAACATTTGTAGGGTCTAAAGTAAAAACTAAGTAATTTAACCAATTTAAATGTTTTATTGAATTTTTCAAAATAGACGCAGTTTTTAACAGAATTACTTAACTAAATGTAAAACTTAACGTCTTTTCTTTTTTTCGCAATAATGCAACTAATTTTTGAACTCCGTTAGCACATTATTTTCTATTTTTTTGACTAATTAAGCCGTACTGATTTGTAATTCTTTTTCTTAAATTCTTGATTTTGTTGCAAATATTTGCTTTTATTTTGATTTTAAGTAGCGCTTTAGAAAAACGGTCAAAACATTATCTAAATTATCTCTGACACCACGAACATAGTGTGAAGGTGCACCGTTTTGTTTAAACCATACATAATAAAAATAATAATAATAATAAAAATAATAATAATAATAATATTTATTGATGTGAGGAAACCAAGAAGGTATACATAAGTCAGAAATAGAAAATAAAATAGAAATACAAAATATCAATTACAAAAGCTGAGAGAAGTCACAATTAAAATAATCATCATAGGAATACAAACACATTGAAATAAGAAAACACTTTAATTTTTTTCTAAAAATGGTTAGAGGCAAATTTCTGAAACTGATGGGCAAATAGTTAAAAAAATTTATGCAGAAGTATCTTGTACCAGTTTGAGTTCTGGATAATCTTAGAGATGCGGGAAGAATATTTTCCTTACCGCGCGTGTTATGATCGTGTCTATCTAGAAATTGCGAAAAGTCACTGATATTCTTTTTAACGTAAACTAAGCAATGATATACTAAAAGTGATGGGAAAGTTAATATTTTATTATTGATAAAGCATTCACGACAGTCCGCACGATATTGAAGTCCAAATATCACTCGAATTAGCTACTGGTATGTCTAGATCCTTTTTTTGGGAAAAGTTTCGCTAATGCTTCTACAAACGTGTCGCAAAGAACATCCAAATAATCTCATCTAGTCGATGAAACGTCAAAAAAATACGGGTCCTAAAATGTGATTAGCTCAAAAAAAACACAATTGCCATATGGGTTCATAGAATATTTACACTGTATGAGAGAAACCAATACTTTTTATAACACCCGCAAAAATTGAATGTTTAGTGTAATTTTGTCAAACCACATTTTAGGATTTTAGGACATCAATGATGTAAGAGAAAAAATTGCAAATCAGTACCGCTTAATTAGTCAAAAAATAATAAATAATGAGCTAACGGAGTTTGAAAATTAGTTGCATTATTACTAAGAAACGGAACGACAACAATTTTAACATTTAGTTCAGTAATTCTGTTAAAAATTGCGTCTATTTTGAAAAATTTAATAAAACCTTACTTTGGTACTTTGAAAAATTACTTAAAGTTTTTATTTTAGACCCTACAAATGTTATATATAGAAAAAAAAGTAGTTGCAATATTCAACACAGGGTTGCTATTTTAAAGAAAAATATCGACACAGAAAAAACCAGTTGGCCAAGAAAATTTGAAAATAAGTGAAAAACGTGCGCAATGAAAAAACAAAATTACATGATACAAAATTCTAACCTTGTATAGATGTTTATGCAATCTTTTCTTGACAATTTTTTGTGTGTTGCTGTAAGGAAAAGTACACCTGTTTGCCTAGACAATCTTGTCAAAAATGTTCGTGGATTTTCTTCAATACGTTTCTTTATGTTTTGAACAATTTTTTCAAATACTTGAAGTTTTCCAGTTGATTTTCTTTTGTTTATACTGCCTGTGTGAATAAATTTGTCCAGAACGTTTCTTATATAGACCAACAATGATGTCTCTTGAATTTGTAGATCAGGATATTGTTAAAGAAATTTATTTTTATAAGTTAATATTTAATAGATCCACTAACCATTTTAAAAAATTACATTTCGATAATGTAGGTAACATCACAATTAAATATTATGTTTCACAGTGTACCCCATTGCTAATTGGTTTTAAGAAAATTTTTATTTAATTAAAAGTAAATTTTTGTTAATTACATACTTACCGGAAAGAAGTGAAAAACAAGTAAAAAAGTTTTGAAAAAAACTGAGTTGATTTGTTGTAAAGCTAAAAACGTTCAAAATAGCTACAAATCGTGGAATATCTCGAAAGAAAAGCGTTGAGTTTAAAAGTAACACATGAGTGACAGTAATGATAGATTTGACTTTAATGACATCTGCTGAATTAGTGCCCGCTTTATTTGAATAAAGCAGCAAATTAATAAAATCACAGCCAATTACGCTCTAATAATCATTTATGATAACGGTGTATAATGCAAGTATTATACTTCTGGTTTCTGAAGTATAATGCCATATATAAAACCTTACTTTCATTACTAATATTTTAAGCATAATTTTAAAAAAATGTATATAAATAGTTTAATATTATGATGATTAAGTATAGGAAACCAAACCTAGTGAACTTTTACTTCGATTGTAAACTTAATAAAAATAGCGTTTTTGAGAGAGATTTATTGCAATGCATTAAAGTATTTAAGCTGCTTATTGCTTGTTTGTCACAGAAAAGCAAATGTTTTAAAAAGATCTCAAAAAAGATTTAGATCACAAAAAGCAGATGAACTGAGGCAGGTAAATTGTCCAGAACGACATTGTTGTTAAATTTATACAGGGTGTCCCAGAACTGGTGGATCAGCCGTAAACTACAAGTTCCTCTCTTCAACTTAATACCAAATTTCGAAAAAATATTTTTCTAAACTCTATCGTTTTCAAATTACAGCAAATTTTATTTTAACCAATCACATAATAAATACTAATTGTAAAGATAATATTCATATTACTAGGCAATGAAATTAAGCCTAACTAACCTTCTTGACAAAATTGACACTTGTCACTTTGACAATTTAGTTATTACAGTCAACCAAATAATAAATACTAAATAATAAATATTAATTTCATTGCATAATAACATGAATATTACCTTTACTAATACAAGGATTAATATTTATTATGTGATTGCTTAACATAAAATTTGTTGTAATTCGAAGACGATAGAGTTTTAAAAAAAATTTTTTTTGGAATTTGGTATTAACAACTGTTTATTTAAAAAAGTTGTCAAGTGTGCTATGCGATTTTGATAAAAGAAAATGTAGCGAAGAAGGTATGTCGGAACTTGATACACAGTTCCACAGTGCGCGCGCAGTCGTGATTTGTCGTTGTAACTGACAGTACAGCAGCCGAATTAAACTGAGACATACTTCAAAATGTTTTTGTTATTTCATAGCACACTTGACAACTTTTTTAAATAAACACTTGTTAGGTTGAAGAGATGAACTTATAGTCTACGGCTGATCCGCCAGTTCTAGGACACTCAGTAGTTTAAGTCAAAATTCACTAGAAGGTTTGTTTGTCTATACCCACTGAGTCGCCAAAACTGTATTTTACAATATGTAAGAATTATATAAAAATAATATTTTACAAAATAATAAAAAACTATTGCTCTCGCGATTTAAAATAAGAAAAAATAAGTAATAACATTTTATCTAAATTTAATTTGCTATTTTGTGATGCAGAAACAAAAATAACAAAACAAGCTTTATGAGTCTATAAAGATAGAAACTATGTTTGCACAAAATTTCAGATTTGTATTTGCTGTTCCACACATATCAATTTCAAATATCGAAATTTGGAGTTTCTAAAAATTTTTAAATTTCAAGTTTAATTTTTTGACAGCAGAACCTAATTAGTTGAGCCACTACTGGATTTTTGTTTTTTTATATCGATACATTTCCTAGCTTATAACTGCTCATAAAACAAAGTTTCTTTTTTTAGGTCGGTGTATAATTAGTTGCATAACTTAGTTTGCATTTAGTGTAATTTAAAGTTGAATGTTAGTTGACCTTAAAAATATCTGAATTTGGTCCTCCACTCATCCTGAATCACTCTCTGTAATTTACATATTAATTTTACGTAATTGTTCACTTTTAGGATTAGACCCCAACATTGATCTAGACCAAGGATGGACTCCCCTGCTACTCGCATCTAAAGCAGGAAATGAAAAAATTATGTCGACTCTGCTAGATAAAGGAGTTGATGTTAATCAAAAAAAAGGTTGTTTTTGTCATTAAAATGTTTAATTTATTAATAATTTTTTTTTAGATGATCTAACTTCCTTAATGTTATTGTGTAATAACAGCACAAAATATGACGTGACCAAAGAAAAAATTTTTTCTTGCGTTAAATTACTTTTAAGAAAAGGAGCAAATGTTAATTTAAGAGATAAAGAAGGACGAACAGCTATTATGTTGGCCGCATATAATGGACATTTAGAGATTGTCAAATTATTATGGTCTTTAGTTGACAAAGATGCAGAGGATAACCAATGTTGGAATGTAAATATATCGAGTGCTTAAAAAAAATGTACACTTAGTAAATGGATTACTAAGGCTGCTTTGATTTCATTTGTTTTTTAATCGCTCATTATTTTAAAGCAAAATTTTGTGCAAATGTACCTAATACATTTTTGTAGGTTTTATTTTGGGCTGTCAATGGGAATCAAAAAAACATTGTGGAATATATTATGGGCGAAGGCTTCGATTTCGACAAAACTGACAAGCAGGGAATGACAGCATCGAGGCTGGCGCGCTTCCAAGGCTACTTGGATATGCTGTATTTATTTCCAGACGATCCTCGTTACGATTAGGTAGGTATATAAATAAAATACTTTTTTAGAATACTTTATTGTTTATAAATAACTTATATATTGTTGCGTAGCTAAACAATAATTAAAGCATCAAAATGTGTGACAGTTTTCAGTTAGCATTATTTTCAGAAATAAATATTACCAATTTAACTGCAACAAAAAAAAACAAAATTTACCAAAAAGCTGCAGGTTGAAAAAATACAGAATTTTTTGAAATATAAAAATTTGTACACATTTAGTGTTATATTGGGTTCAGTGTTTGTCCAGCTGTGATTGTTAATAAGGGAGTTTTAAAACTCAAAACTTTTTTACCCAAAGAGCTCTTGATTTGTTCTGGATCTGTTTTTTTTAAAAAAATTTTTTGTTGCATTCTCTATAAACTAATTTTGATTCTGTTTTTTTCTTTGTGTTTTGTTTATTTTACCGTGTTTATAATAATTTATTGTCAATCGTACCACCTTCTTACATCACTACAAAATTTTTGAACTACGTCTAAATCAGAATTGTCTAATGACTGGGTTGTGCCAAAAATTGCCGTAAATTAAAAAACACGTCTTTATACCAGTTATATAATTTAATGAAACTGGAATTACAACTACAGTGAATATATTGATTATTAACTGTCAAAAAACAAGCTTATTCCAAAAATAAATTTTTTTGTTCTCATGTTATGTTTATGTACCATAGGTAAGAAAGCAAGTGTGTTTTTGTAATTTACGTTTTTGACAAACTTGTTATAACAGTTGGAAACACTAGTGCTCTAACAGACCTATTATAACAAAAAACATTTTACTTTTTTTATAGAAATTGGTAAAACAAACATAAATTATAAAAAACACTATATGCCGAAACGGCGTGTTTGCCATAAATTAGTAGTATGTTATGCAACGAGCATTTAATGATAGCTATTAAGACATGGGTATAAAAATTACGACACGAGCATTAATTAGCTAGTGTCGTAATGAATACGAGTGTCTTAATAGCCATTAAATGCCTATTATATACACTATTTTTTCTACGACCAGTCATAATAATAATAATAAAAATATATTTACAAAATTTATTAAACTTAAACTCACGAAATGAAACAAAACGGAACTGTTAAAAAGTCAATTTTAACACAAAGTAAACAAATTTATCTTTTTGATGAATTGCCATATTCCGAATAGTGCAGTTATTAAACTGCAACTGCAGCATTTTTAGTAGTCCTATATCAATATTGGCAGATGCTGTTGTTGATGTTAATAGAACAATTATTAATAAATTATTGGTCTGATTATGAATAACCGAATTTAAAATTTTTATTTCCTGTTTACTTTATTTTGAACTGATTCTTTTATATAAATTTTGGCTACTGTAGTAAACGTCCAGTTATCGTGGCGTTTTAGTATCACCAGCAACAACCAATATTGTCGCAGAACTGCGACGGAAGCAGTATCCGGAATGTAAATACTAACTTTATAGTTGTCATTTTAATTCATGAATTGAAAATTAAATTTTTCATAGGTTTTAGCAGATTTTGCCGACACAAAACTTTGTGTCGCTTTTGACTTGATTTAGAATCTCTGAAAGCGTAAGATTTTTTATTTTACAGTCACTTTTTACCATATTGGCTCGTTTTCTCTTGATTTTAATTAAAAACCACTGCGACTTCTCACAATTTTAAATCTCAAGAGTATATGGCAATCTGATAAAGATTTAAATCTTGCTGTAGTACATCGTTCTCATTGGTCAAAATTTGTATCTTAATAAAAATTTGTATTATAATAAACATCATTAAAGTACAGGTAATTTGCAACTAGTAAACCAATTAGAATATAAGAGTAGAAAAATAAATTTATATTGATGTGTAGCATCTATCTCTTGAGGTGAAGTAGTGAGGAAGCAATTGATTTTAGAAAAGTATGCAGTCAATTAAAAATCAAAAATTAAATTTAATTAAGTTAAATAAAAATTGAAATTAACAGAATTTAAACAATTGATGAAAATAATAACTTAACTAAAAATTTTATGGTAACAATAATGTTGCATCAATTTTCCAATTAAAATAATAAATTTATTATTGCAATTAATTTGAATTTAAAGGATTTTCTGCTAACTTATACAGAGGACCAAATTTGTTAAAAACATAAAATATATGCAGTGTATATCTCGAAATCTATAAATATTTATATGACAATTTTGGTAGTTGTCTTATAAAGCTATCACCTGTTAAAATTTCTAACACTACTTCAATAACACCCTGTATGTAGAACATTTTAAATGTCATTTCTGTGGAAGAGACTTTATTAACTGAGCTTTATTTGTTGTTGCTTTAGTCTTGAACTGCCTCGAAATGTTGGTGTGCGTTTAAACTTTTGAGCTTCTCTTGGCAATAAATGTGGTATTTAACAACAAATACATAATTTATTAAATAAAGTAAAAATTTACTTTTACTACTATGGTTACTATTGTTAAAGGGAAAATTTTTTTTTACTGATTTCAGTATGTAAAGTTTTTTTTATAGTGAAAATATATAGTTATTTAACCAGCAAGTTCGTTAATCAAAAAGATTAAAAAAGTAGATATTATTAATTGCAAATTAACAAATAAGTTGATTACAATCTCTTCTGTTGGTTGCACTTTAGTTAATTAAAAAAACTTAAAACATTATAATATAGTGCCATCTAATCGTCACCAAACAAGTAAAAAATATATTTAGTTGTCTTTTTTGTAAATAATTTTAGACAGTAGGTATTTTGACATTTTAGCTTAGTTAAGGACAAAGCAATGGTTTATCACATTGTTTAGACAAAAGAAGTAAAAAAACTAAGACTTTTTTTGTTAACAACACTTTTATTGCTAGCAACGCTTTTTTTTATTTGTTTATTTTATTAAAAAAAATTGTAAATAAACAATTATTTAAATTATTAAATATTATTGTGCAATTTTTTCATTATTTTTACTTTGCAGTTTATTTTACGTAAATGTGACATGAAAACTTTTTCCCAAATTGTTTACATCTTGTAATGGTTTATTGTTGTTATAGCCACAAATGTTACCTTAAAAAATTAGAATTTTTCTTAATTTAAAATTTTCAAATTACAGTAATTTTTATTAACTACGGGAAAAAATAACATGTTCAAACGTTAAAAAATAGTTATACATCAGAGTCTCGTAAAGTCATATTTTACAGCGCGACAACTTTGTTTGAAAAACAAGTCTGTAGGGCAAGTTTTTTATTAAGTGGAGCGCTGTAAAATGACACACGAAATTTGTATAACATTTTTTGTCTGACAATTTTTTTAAAACTTTTAGAAAACTGATAAAAGAAAGATGAATCTTAACCTAAAGTCGAGCAGATTTTTAACATCTCTTTAAACTGCATAAAAAAGAATTTGATGCTTGACAACTTTGATTTTATAATATATTATGTTAAATTAGTTTCTTAAAAGAAGCGACGAAATGAGTTTTTGTAAATAAATGTAAAGTATTATTTTTTGAAGTAGCTTTTTTGCAAGAATAGGTAATCAAATTGCATAGAAATACAATTCAATCGATGCAAAATTTAATACTCTACATTTATGATTACCTAGTACCATATGTTTATTGTAATTTTTGATCAGAGGCTGTCATGAAAAACAAAAATTCTAAAAACGTAGGGCGTAACTTATTTCACTTGATAATAAAATCATTTTACTATCACTCACAAAGGGATTTGTTTTTGATTTTCCAGTACCTTTCTTCCGATTGACGCTGCCCGTTTCTCGAAAAGACGTGATAGTGTTTTTCAAATTGGTATAAAAATTTGACTCTGTTATGATTTCTTCTGGAAATTTCTCCCGAAACTCGTCAAAACAAAGCCTGGATGAGTAAACCCGTTCTCCGTTCGCTAAGTGCCCATTGCGAAAATATGATTTTACTGAAAAAATCTTCTGTCCTAAAAATCTAAATCTTACTTTTGACAGTGACAGCAAAATGACATTTATCAAGTGAATTAATCTAGGCGCTACGTTTTTAGAATTTTTGTTTTTCATGACAGCCTCTGATCAAAAATTATAATAAACATATGGTAGTTTTTATGTTGATAAAGCTTAATTGGATTTAATTGATTGGATGTAAAAATAACACCAGACTACTCGTTTCTATTATTATATTTAGAAAAGAGACTATAATTTAGACTATATTTGGACTATAAATTTCAAAGCATTTTTTGTATCGAATATAACAAGTTTGTAACAAAAAACATATCAGTAAAATTTTCAGTCGCAGTTATGTGTGAATATTTTTATAGTATCATGTAGTTGTAATGTACACTCGCGGACAAAATAAATGACACCCTAATAGTATCGGCAATAATTTGAGGGGTTGGACCGTGACCGTTGTCATAAATCTTGTCGCTCATAAACTTAACATTTTATGAACAGGTCAATATCGGATTTTAAACTTTGTTTAAAATTAATAAATATTATAAACTGCAAATTTTGCTAAAGTGGTAAAGTCATGAATTGTATTACGTAATATTTTATTATATTTTTGGACCTTAAAGATACTTTTTGCTTATAAATATCATTATTTATTATGTTTTAGTAGCTATGCATTTGTTGTTATAGTTATTATAAATTAAATTAATATTTATATTGGCATTAATAGATTAATAAAAATCTTATGTCATTAACATTATTAATTTAATATTAATAAACGTTAATAAGTAGGTGATAAATTGCATTTTTTTGAATTAAGAAATATCTCAAAAATTTTTTTAATTACCATTTGCTTATAAAAAATAATGAATTTTACCCTGCCTACTATAATCAGTATTTTACCTGCTTAAGGATACAACTTGCTATTTTATTCAAGCTATTACAGTTTAGTGAAAAGGATATTAAATAGGATTAAATCGACTAATAAGGGAGAAACGGATGATTTTCCCAAAAGTACCGCTTAATTGTATTTGCTTAAGAATTTGTAAGATTTTGTGAATTATAAATTTCAGAGAAAGATATCATGAATGAATCTGTCGACATTGACTAGCTGCTATCAGTTGAATTAAATCCAAATTCAATTTTTTAGCCATTTCGACGCTTTCAAATAAGAACACTGTAACAAAAAAATTAGTTAACTTGTCATCCATTAGACATAGCGTTTTTTACTTGAATACATCCTTTTATAAAAAAAATATTTTATAAAATATTTGACGGTGTAATAACTGTTCATGAAATGTTAAGTTTATGAGCGATAAGATTTATGACAACGGTCACGGTCCAACCCCTCAAATTATTGCTGATACTATTGGGGTGTCATTTATTTTGTCCGCGAGTGTACATGTTGATTATATTTATTCTATTACTAATCAGGTGATTGAATATTATAGAGCTCGTTAATTCATGTTTTTGTTTGCTTTTAAAATATAAATTTAAGCCGGAAGACTAAATTTGTTTAGTTGAACCTAATCTTATTTACAACCATATTTTTTATTTTTTTTGTAAAATACACTAAACACATTTTTTCTTTAAAATTTTTGATATTTTTAAGAACCGAAAAATTTGCAAGTATTTGCCTTGAGAGTCTCCTAAACAAGAGCATTTGCTTTATTAGCAGATAGTTTTTTTATATTTAATTGTTTCATCTATAATAGTACATTATTTGAAAGTTTTTTTAATTTCTAGCATTTGTAGCGCTTTATCGCCGTAGGAATTTATCAAGACATGTCGCGGCGGCTTGTTTGTAGAAGCCTAAATAAAATAGTTCACATTATTGAGAGTAAGAGAGACGGTTTTTTGAGATAGCGTTAAAACAGTACGTCTTAGTAACACAGTCTGCTGAATGAAAGTGGGGATTATATCATCGCCCACTTTTCTTTAAAAAGAGAACACAAAAACAGCCAATCAGCAATCAGTTTTAGTAGCAACCAAACAATGGGCTGGAGAAGTGTGTCGTAATTTTAGCGCGAACGTTTGAAGCACTGTCATTCTGAAAACATACCTTAAAAAAGTCGCCCTTATTGCACTAATACATAAGGTTGAAATTATAACAGCTAAACTTTGACCGAATAAAAATCACATATGGAAACACAAATAAGGCATAAAAACACTCAACTCCAATACTCTAGACATTCTAGTTTTAATCCAGACACAAGTTACAAACAATTCTCGCATATTTGAGAAATTAATCGAAAATAGAAATTACTGTACATGCTTCGTGCTGTCAAACTCACCCGAACAGCTGTAAACCAACTACCGAAGATGGCCGAGTACATACAAATAACAAGTGGCGCGGGCAAATCGGAGGGGATTTGCTCGCATTCGGCATGGTTCGCTGGAATTCGTTCATATTGGACCTGCGTTAAAGCTTAGAAATGAAGGAAATCTGTGCATCGAACATTTTATTTTCCATTAAATTCTTTATTAAGTGTAAATTTGTTGTAATTCGTGACTTATCAATAAATGAAATGTTTAGGCTATCGAATGTCAACATTTTTAGGTCTTATTTATTTTATTTAGTGTATTTATTCATCGCATAAAATTTGATCTTTATAAATTCAACCTTATTTACATATGCAATAAGGTCGACTTTTTCAAGGTATTTTTATCGAATGACAGTGTTTCAAAATTTCGCGCATTTTTTACGTCACGGCTTCTAGAGCCCATTGCGTACATCTTAGTTTGTTTATTTTTTTTCACTCTAAATTTACGTTTATTTTTCTCATTTTTTTCGATTAATAAATCGGCTATTAGCTAAAAATTTTTAATTAAGCTTTAGTTTAAAGTTTAGTTTTAGCGTAATAAAACTTCTAAATTTGATAGTAAAACAGCTAAAAAAGAGATAAATTTTGTGTTACATAAATAATGGTTTAATTACACCATTAAATTCCATGATTACAATAGTTTAAATTCAAAAGGCCTTAATCTCGAGAAAAGATTAAGAATATAAAATGGGGTAAGTCACCAATACTTTTGACTATAAAAATTGAAACAATTTAAAAAGGAAAGGACACAAGTGTATGTAGTGCCATTCTTGGCACTAAATGAAGTAAGTTCGCCTACAAATAAAATGCACTCTTGCTTTAGAAATTACATAAAAGCTTAATTTTTTAAAAAGGTTAAAAAGTATCTAGGCTTTTTATTTTTACATTTTCTTTTCAGGACGTTAAGATGCTGTCTTTCCCTGATGTGAAGACCATTGATAGCCCCTGGAGCTGCCTACTGACGCATCATTGGAGTACCTGCCTTCTGTCTCCAGAAAGTCTCCGACTTTATGTCACCTCGCCCTTTTATTGACTTAAGAAATACAAACAAAATAGTAGAAGTGGCTCCAAATCGTTATATAGTTAAAATTAAAACCTGAGTTGAACAAATAGCGAAAGTTTATGAGGACGATTCTGGGGTAGACATCACTAAATTTCCAATTTTAACTTTTATTCATGGATAAAATAATTTTGGAAAATAAAACTGCATCAGAATTAATACTAGTGTTTTATGCTAGTATCTTCAGCATTTAGATCTTATATTACATATGATATATTTATTTTTTCCGGACTTGAATTAATAAATAGAATCTACTTAACACAGCTATTTGACAACTTCAAGGTCTTCACTACATTTTATGGAAAAGACAACATAAACATTTAAAAAATTGTTATTGCAGTTAAAGTATTTGTAATTTGTGATGGCGAAGTGTGATTACTAAGTAACATTTATCCAGTAAAAGTGTTGTTTAACTTTTCGTAATTTTGCTGATTAGCACTTCCTGTCGCACATAACGGTAATCGTCACAGTGATGCCACACCAAAATTTCAAATTTTTTTTTCTTAAATTGGACAAGTAGGGACAGTAACAAAAGCCTTTTGTTAAATAAATTGATATAAATACTGAGTAGTTTTGTCAAATTAATAATAATAATAGGTGAAATGAATAAAATTTAGCAAACGCTTTTTCTTGACTAAAACAAGACAAACCTATATAATTAACATTTGCTGAAAATAAGAGATAACTACTTAATAATTGCTTTTGCTACCCTTTATACACATCATCTATTATTATTTATTCAGAGAGTCTTACAAACAGGAATAAAACAGGTTACAAAATACAAAATTAGATACCCCGTCCGCCCAACAGATAGAGTAATAAAACTCAGTGGGAGGAGACAAGCAGCGTAGAACGTTCTGCGGTGAAGTCAGATTTACACTGTATCATTATTTGAAGTGCGGATGTAGGTGCTTAAAATATTAAATTCTTGGTTTTAAAAACGCTCACTTAGACAAACAAAACAGAAAAGAGTAAACAAATACACTCTACGTTTAGCTTTTATTTTAGGCGCAAGCCTGGACATTCTTACTTTCTAAAAATATACTCTAGTGTGTTAAGGACTTTTACTTTAGGCGCTCTATTTAAAACTGACTAATGAAGTGCCGTTATTCAAACAGAGCGGTTTAAGTGGGCGTTTTTATTACTCTATCTGTTCGGCGGACAGGTTATAATAACAGTAGATACTTAAAAAAAATAAACATATTTTATTAATTACAATTGGTGTCAAATTGGGCACGTTTGCATACAATTGTTAACAAACAGGTAAATATTATAATACATTTTTTATTTAGATGATGATGACGAAGATAGATAGTTAAATTAAGGTTTGTAATTTGAGATGGTTATTACAATAATGAGTTATAGTATTTGAGTTTGAGTGGTGACATAATAATATAAACTATACTTGATAAGGAGAAATAGAAGAGTACAAATGTATTAAAATGAGGCTGAGAGGTATGATGTTGAATTAGGAAACCATATCAAATTTTGGTAATAAGACATGTAAAAGAATGAATGATGTAAATGGAATTATGTTATGTAAGCATGGAATTAAAAGAATAACAGTCAATTATAAAAATAAAATAATGATAGGTAATAATGGTTCCAAGTGTTGAACAGCTTTGGAACGGGATGTATGCAATTTGTTGTCCAATTAGCTTGGATGATTAAAAATAATTAGTTCAAATCATGTCCAAAAAGTCGAGAACATCATAATAATTCGGCATTTTAGTAGTACCTCTTAGTTGAAATGTACAGGAACAGAGTTAGTGGTTCTTGAATTAAATAGATATTTCAAGAATCAGTTCTTAGTTACGGTAATAACTACGAATTAGCACTCACTAAAATCGAAAGACAGGCCTTAAAGCACTCCCGCACTTAACACAGTGACACTATTTGAAGTTAACATAAACAGAGACTCCAGAGAGTAGTGGTTCGTACGAAGTACACTAACCTAAAACGAAAAACAGGCCATAAAACACTCTCGCACCTTAGTCAGTGGCAGTAGATGAAATTAACAGGGACAGAAATAGTTCTTAAGTTAAGTAGATAATCTCGGGAATTGAAGGGCGGGCCATGGACACTTCAAAGTGGATTGAGATAATTTGTCGATAATATAAGCGTTTGTAATAAGTTTTCCATTTGTTTAGCAAAAGGACTAATTAAGTCAGGAGGTAAATATGGTATTTTAGTAAGATCAATAGTTTGAGTGTTTGTGTAATTTAATAAGTTATTTCTATGTTGTAGGTATAATGGGCAGTAAAGGATACGATGAATCGGACTGTCAATTTCTTGGCAAGTAGTACAATTAGGATATTCAGATTTGCCAATTCTGTGAAGATGCTGTATGAAATTACCGTGGCTGGAAGTGACTTGGCAAACATGAAAAGTTAAAGAAAGGATTCTTCCAACTTTTACAGAAGGAAAGAATTTAAAAGTAAAACAGTAGATACTATAAAATTATCTTGTTTTATTACTGTAGCAAGCATTTTCACTAAAAGAATCCTGAATGGCTCTTATATTACTAATTAGATGATTGAATATTGTAAACTTCGTTAGTTGATGCTTTTGTTTGCTTTTAAAACATTAATTTAAGCCGGAAGATCGAATTTGTTCAGTTGTACCTAATTTAATTTACAACCTTATTACACTTAACCGCAAAATTAACCAAACACTTGATTTTTGTCCCGTAAATTTGCAAAAACGTTCTCTACATTGATTTTATATGGCTACACATAAAAAACAACTAAAAGAAAAAATATTAAAGTTTTTTGGGTTAACGCTTATTACGCAGATTACTTTTTGTACCTATTTTTTTACGCGGTTTCCAATAAGAAAGGTTTTGTTTGTTTTACACGTCTGTCAAATTTGTGTCGATAGCTGGTTCTGGTTTGTTTAATTTGGCTTTTTGGGGAAGAGATTTGTTGTAGAAGCGATTTATATTGTAATGAGTCCAGAAAAAGCTGGCCAGGCTGTTGCTTTACATAATGATGGACGCAGCATACGATTTATTGCAAATGTGCTTGGCTTTCCTAAAAGCACGGTATCCGATGCGATACAAAAGTTTGGGGCAACTGGTTCCTATTCCAAAAGATCTGGACAAGACAGAAAACGAGTAACAAATGAAGTAGAAGACCGATTTCTTCGATTACAAATGCTGCGAGAACGGATTCTTCCTGCTACAGCTTTGGCCAGGAGACTGGCGGATGTTCATGGAATCATGATTTCTCCTCATACTGTTTTAAGGAGGTTAAAAGAAAACAATTTGACATCACATCCACCTGCTACTGGCCCTAATTAAGTTAAACGCAGAGCATCGCAGACAGCGATTGGAATTTGCGCGAAATCATGTTGATTGGAATATAGACGAATGGGGCTCCGTTCTCTTTACGGATGAGTCGAGTTTCACTAGGTATTCACCTGATCGTCGTCAACGAGTATTTAGACGCCCGGGGAAACGGTATGCCCAATGTTGCTTTGCGCTTAGAGTAGCATTTGGTGGTGGAGGTGAAATGGTATGAGGAGGGATTTCTTTGGAGGCTCATACAGCTCTTGTAACGGTGCGGAGAGGTAGCATTAAGGCTGACTGGTACATTAGGGAGTGTTTAAAAGAGCATGTGGTTTCCTTTGCGCCATTTGTAGGAGAAGAGTTTCTCTTAATGCACGACAATGCGCGCCCTCACACAGCCCAGATTACGCGTCAGTACCTTCACGACGTTAATGTTTAGGTGCTAAGGTGGCGACCCATGAGCCCTGACCTAAACCCCATTGAGCACATGTGAAACAACCTGGGGAAAAGGATTAGGCAGAACTACGGCGAGTTTCATACAACAGTTGAGCTGGAACAGGCGTTGCTGAATGAGTGGGAGCTAATAGCCCAAGATGAGATCGCAGACTTGATTGCAAGTATGCCTCAACGAATGAGAGCTGTAATTCAAGCGCGAGGAGAAAATACTTGCTACTGAAACCATTTTTTTGCAGTTTTCTTAATTTTGTTTTGCTTTGTTTTGATACTTGAAATCAAATTTTTGTTGAATTTGTAAATAAATATTTATTTTTGAACATTATTAATCAAAATTATCTTGATTTCAATTTAAATGTTCATCATTGCACATTTTCAATTAAAATTATTTTGATTCAAATTTTCGTCACTGAAATTTTTCCAAAAGACTTAGTGTCCGCTTAATTTTGCGGTCGAGTGTATTTATTATTTTTGTAACATAGATGAAACACATTTTTTTCTAAAAATTTTGTATTTTTTTGAAAACAGAAAAATTTGAAAGTACCTATATGCCTTAAGAGTTTTATAAACTAAAACATTTTTTTTTATTAGCAGATAGTTTTCCCATAATTAATTGTTTCACTCATAATTGTACATTAAATAAAAGCTTTTTTAATTGTCGAAGCAACTGCGTTATTGTTTTTTTAAGTTTAAATTAAAAAATATATATATTTTTCTCTCTCATTTTCCTCTAATTATAACACAAAATCTAATTTTTTAATATGTATATTACATTTTTAACCGTCCATTAGTCGCACCATCTAATGTAACATATTTGGTCGCGCTGTATCTGTCAGATACATGCTTTATAATTAATATTTTTAAAACAATTTTACAAAATTTGTGTAATTATTATCGTGATGTTTCACTAAATATTTTAGGTTAAAAAAAAACATAATATTTTAAAAATTTATTAAAATTATTTAGATAATATGTACTTGTGTACCTAATTCTTTTCAAGGTCTTCTGGATTACATAAATCAAAATTTTTTGGTACTAATTGTAAAAAGATCAAAAAATTACACTTTTTACAAACAATAAACACTTAAAGCCACATGAACACGGTCTGTAAAACAGGTAGGGAAACACGGGATAATACATACAGGGGCACTGTATAACTCTTTTGTACTTGCACAAATAACCGTGCTAAAAATAAAATTTGAACTTGCTTTCTAGAATCATAATTAAAATGCATTGCCCACGGTATACTGTACAGTGTACACCTCAAGTTCAGGGGATTGGCAGTTTTGAAAATATCTTCAAAAAAATGAGGCATGTATCTGTGAGATACAAGCGCGACTAACAGAGAGTTGAACTCAGGTGTGTTGTCAAATTATACAAAATCTAATGTTTTTTTGTTACATTTAATGTTTTTAAAATAACACTTGTTTAGACAAATGGACTGTACTTTGATAACAGCAACAAGTGTGCAGAGTTACAGGGTATTTAGAAATTAGATGCACTTTAAAAAAATTGAAATAAACAATATATTATAATTATTAACCAAAATGAAGAAATCTTCTTTTTAATTTCTAGCATTTGTCACGGGTAGCGGTTTATCGCCGTACGAATTCAACAAGAGATACGTCGCAGCGGCTATTTTGTAGAGACCTAACAAAGTAACGTACATTGAGAGTAAGAGAGACGGTTTTTTGAGACAGCGTTAAGACAGTACGTCTTAGTAACACAGCCTGTTGAATAGAAGTATGGATTATATCATCGCCCACTTTTTTAAAAAGAGAACACAAAAACAGCAAATCAGCAATCAGTTTTAATACCAACCAAACAATTGCGTATCTATTAGTTTGTTTATTTTTTTTCAGTCTAAATTTACGTTTACTTTTCTCACTTTTTTGATTAAGAAATCGGTTGTTATAGATGACATAACTTTTAAAATTGATAGTAAAACAGCTAGAAAAGAGACAAATTTTGTGTTACATAAATAATCGTTTAATTACGCTATCAAGTTTCATGATTATTATAATAGTTTAAATGCAAGAGGCCGAAATCACCAGAAAGACAAATAGTATAAAATGGGGTAAGTAGCAATACTTTTGACTATAAAAATTAGAACAATTTAAAAAAAACGACGCAAGTGTACCTAGTGCCGTTATGGTCATAGTCTTGGTCATGTGTCAAAAACTAGACTTTTTATTTCAACATTTTTTTTTCAGATCTTCAAGATGTTGTCTTGCCGTACTTTGAAGACCATTTATAGTCTTTGGAGCTGCCTACCGATGCAACATTGGGGTACTTGCCTCCTGCCTCCAGAAAGCTGCCGATCATATCTCACCTCACCACTTTATTGACAAAATTAAAAAATACAAAAAGAATATTAAAAGTGGCTCCAAATTGTTGGATAGTTGGATATTGAAAAACATTAAAACCTGGGTTGGACAAATAGTGAAAGTTTATGAAGACGATTTTGAGGTAGACATAACTAAATTTTTAACTTAAACTTTTATTTATTCATAAAATGGTTTTAGGAAAATTAAACTGGATCAGGATAATTGCAAGTACTTATCTATTTATATTGTGTAAATGCTTTTTGGGGTCGTGACATAATTCTCTTAAAATTTTCTCAAAAAATTTGACGTTGCTGAGGGTTTTTGCAACACCGTTGCAACATTTATCTTTTGTTTTAAACTTTTTCTGAGTCATAAGCAAACTTTTTGCGTCTTCTTCCTTTTGCAAAATCTAGTCAATTTTTTCCAGTGATGAAATAGATTTCTGTTTCACTCGCAAAATTATTTATACGAAAATCTGTTCTCTGTTTACTGCTAATTGATTGTGAAAACATATTTGGTGGTTATGATTCTTTTCATCTAGAAAATGTCTTCTGTGAGTGTCTAGGTCTAGGATTAGCATCGTTTCTACTGTTATTTATTTTTTATATAAAGATCAGTTTATTTTACATAGTAGTTTAAACAGATCAGATCTCTACAGGGTTTTTCTTTAAAATTTTTAAGTTGGTCATACATGAAACGTTCCTGCTTTTGAAATCACACATTTGCAAAATTTATTATTGATAACATCTACATATTTGAAAGCATCAATATCTTGACTTCACTTAATGGAAAAGACAAGATAAACACTAAAAATAGTTACTTTAGTTAAACTATTTGTAATTCAAAGTTTTGTTAAATAAATTGATATAAATAATAGGTAGTTTTCTTAAACTAATAATGAAAGTAGGTGAAATGAATAAAATTTAACAAAGGTTTTTGCTTGATTAAAGCCCGACAAACCTACTCAATTAACATTTGTTGAAGTAAGCTAGTTAGCTAGAAAAGGCTTTTGCTAAAATTCTCAGAAAGATATTTTGTGTTTACAACCTTTTATGGCTTTGATTCTTTAATAAGTTTATGGCCGCCCCAACACAAGGTACTTAGCATCTGCGCTGGCCTGGCTCAGCATTGACAACATCTGTTTACTTCCTTTTATTGGTGTCTACAAATGATGCTTTGCGCTTAGACCTACATAAAAATTAGTAAAAGTTAAATACCAAATTATGTCGTAAACACAAAATATCTTTTTGAAATCTCTACCCTTTATTACATCACTCATTATCATTTATTTAGAGTCCTACAAACAGGCATAGAACAGGTCAAAAAGTACAAAATTTATAACAATAAATACTTTATATAATTATGTCGTAAACACAAAATATCTTTTTGAAATCTCTACCCTTTATTACATCACTCATTATCATTTATTTAGAGTTCTACAAACAGGCATAGAACAGGTCAAAAAGTACAAAATTTATAACAATAGATACTATAAAAATTATACAAAACTATACTCTGTTCATTATTAATATACATCTAGTAGGCGTTACGAATCTAAATGTAGTTTTAGCTTTTTTTACTAAAAAAGAAGCCTGAATGGCCTTTTTCAACATCAATAATCAATAGTGTAATATCAGTGCTTCATTATATACATTTTTTATAAAAATTCAGTAAAACTCGACAGGAAGATTGAACTAGTATATTTACTAAATTATCACAAAAATGAGAGGGCTAATAAGCAAGTTTATACTTTTATTTTAGTTTTTTGCTTATGTAACAGAAAAATTAATACAAGCCAACCTCTTGCTTGTGGTTCAGTAATATGAACCTTAGCTGAAAGAAACAAAGAAAAACTGATTTAACCATAGACCTTAAAAAGAATTTTTTTTTAAATTAAAACGGTTTTAAAACAAAATAAAATATATTGGCATATAAAGAATTAAATTCTTAACACAGGTGCTAAGAAAATTATAAGAAACATAATGATATACAAATCTAATAGATTTGGCAAATTTGTTTTCCTTTCATAAATTTTAATATAACTCGACCTAAACTAAAGTTAAACATTATTTAAAAAAAAATGTGACTTTAAAATTATAAATTTAAACTATTTAAGTCATAAGCGCTATAATATTTATTTAAATTTAAATCATAAGCGCTGATATAAACAAAAACAAACTTATTGTAGAATATTATTTTGAATCTTAAAAATTAAATTGCAAATTACTGGAAATGGTGACATTAAATTAAATTTTTTTGCGACAAAATTTGAATCTGGCTTTAGTCATTTCAGACAGATGACAATGCAATTTTATATTTTGTAAGTACATGACACCTAGTCGCTATTTTAATTTATACAAATTGTGGGAATCTGTTGCGGGAGCATCTATTAAAGCGGATCAAAAAGAGCAAGTCAGTTCTTAAAAAAATCAACGAAGACGGCTACAAAAACTCAGCGTTTTAACTTCGTAAGCTCCTTCCACCATTTTCAACGGTCCGGGAGCCTTAAACTTATCTTAGTACAAGAGTGTAGCATTTCGAAACCATAAAGAGCCAAATATTTTAAAAAAATTCTGTTATTTGTTATAAAAATAAACAGTTTAAGCAATATAAAAGGAAATAAAACTTGATGTGTATGTACGCATTATTAAAGAGGTTTATTTACCATTATTAACTTAATTCTAGATGTTACGTAAGTAATCAAACAATTTCTTGTTGGATCTTCTTGGTGTGTAGAATGAAATATAAAACACCCAATAACAACAAACAATTTATTTTGCACGACGCACATTTCGACAACAAGGTTGCCATCCTCAGGTAGGAGATTAAACTAAATAATTTACAAAGCTTCTTAGCTTATGTATTATTATTATAGTCAACCTACCCTCACTACCCCGCCCATCAACCAACGAGAAAAAAGGAGTAGGAATAGGTTCAAAATCAGCGTTGATTAGATGTTTTTTATTTCTGTGTATTTCTAGACTCTCGCGAAAGTCTGCGAGAGTTTTTAGGAGTAAATCCGTCGGGTTAATTCCCCACTTGAGGATGACAACTTTGTTGTCTAAACATCCGTCCTGCAAAGTAAATTGTTTGATGTTATTGGGTGTTTTAGGTTTCTTGACCAAACAATAGTTATCAATAGGCTACGGTGCAAGCAAGTTTTAACTAAACAACCAGGTAATTAATCGGTGTAATCCAGCGGGCTGCATGTTAATCATTCAACTGGTCTATTGGTCTAGTGGTGTAGGCCAGTTGAATAAATAACATGTAGTCCGCTGCATTACACCGATTAATTACCTGGTCGTTTAGTCAAGACTCGCTTGCACCGAAGCCTAGTTTCAATATACTAAAATACTCATATTTTTTTAAACCAGTAAGCAGATATCTTTGAAACTTTATCTCTTATAAGCAACTCTATTTAAAACATTTTATATATTTTTTAAAATCTTGATACTTTTATTAGTTTAAGCTAAAAAAAATTTTTATGATTTAATGCACGATAAAAACTAGATTCTTTCCAAAATTTTATTTTTTTAAAGATATATTAATAAAATTTGGGCGCTACGTTAACATTATTAAGACAGATATTTGAGTTAAATTTTAGTAAATTTGCATAACTAAAACATTAAGTTTTGCTAACTTCTCTAAAAAATTTCTTTCAAAACTTTTACAGATATTATTTTGGTATTATCAAAAAAACGCAATTTTGTTAATAAATAATTTTATTGATTATCAAAAAACTATACAAGTATATTACAATTTGTAGACACAACAACATTATAAATATGTATGTATGCCTTAATTTCACTTTGAGAAATAGTTTTGCCTGATGAATATTCAGTATACAGAGTTCATGAAATGGCCCCATCTAAAAACCAATCTCTCAAACATAACTTTAGCCATAATTTTACTAGCGGAAAAATTTCACAGTTATCAAGCTAATATACGGAGAGAACAACGTTTTTTTATCGATCACATTTATTCATTTTTTATTATCATAAAAAAAATGTGTATATGGAACCTTAATCTTCAACAATGTCTTATAAAATGTTTTAAAAGTGAATTTACTACACTACTTATAACTAGAATTTTCTTGTAATACTGTTTTATTTTCTATTTACATTTCGTGCAATATATACACTGTAAACCGGTCTTGGTTCGTTCATACCATTTTAAGAATTTTACAAAATTATTTTTATTAAAAATATCTTTGTTTTATCAAATTCAGTCATTTAAGAAATGTTGGAATAATACTGCTAAAGGAGTCAGTAACTAAGCTAAGAAATTAAGCAGTCAAATTAGTACCATGTGAGTGTCCCTACCTAGTTTATAACAATAAATGGTTCGTTTTTTGAATAATGCATTTATATTTATTTATCAATTCCTCTCTCGGTTAATCTCACTAATATTAACATTAGAATTTAAATTTTTAATACCCTTCAAGAATTATGCAATCACAAATTAAAAATTAATATTGTACAGTGTGACTAAATAAATTCTTGGTCAGGAGTGGTTTGGATAATTTCCGAGACCGGTCTACATAAACAACAGTGTCACCGAAGTTGTTGCTATAAAAACCTTGAATAAGAATTTATTTAGACATTCTATACATTATGTTCAGTAAAAACTGAAATTTTATTTCTCTGTTTGTTACAAGAAACAAAATACGTAATAAAAAGTAAAATGTAGGACATTTTATTACGTATCACAAAGAATTTGGCATTTTGGGTAAAAATACTTTATTATACACTAGGTAAAAACAAGAATTAATTAATATGTCACTGGCAATACGAAAAATTAGACAATCCGCAGACTATCTGAGTCTCGGCAATCTGCAGAATGCCCAAACAAAAAATTCGATCAGCCATCGTTTTGTTTAAAATAGACTGCTAATTTTTAAACTGTCTCTAAAATGTCGCCTGATTTCGGCAATCTGCAAACTGACAACGCCGTCGTCACCTTGTTTACTTAGTTGCGTCTAGCAAAATATTATAAAAAAAGGCAGTTAGTAGCGTCAGACTGAGTTTAATCTAAAAGTGTGTTATAATTAAAGAAATATAATGAGCGCGTAGCTTCACTTTAAAACCAGACTTTGGCTGACGCTACTGACTGCCTTTTTCTTCATAGTCACCCTTATTTCGAGTTGGAAACGCACGAATTGTCGTCTGTGATAATTTTTTGCTAGATGTAAGTAAGACTGCGTCGTGTCATATTGCAACGTTAATAATTCTGTGGATTAATTGTTTATTTGGTCATTCTGCAGTTTGCCTAGACATTCTGTGAAATGTCTGCCTTTTCATATTGCGGATAACAAATACATTTTTAATAACATTTCCAAAATTTTTACTTATTTTCGTGTTTTATTAATTTTTGTACTATAAGAATTCTCCGTATTTATTATTGTTATTTGTTGGAACCGAATATAAAAAACACAAAAAAATTAAAAAAAGAATAACAAAAAATCACTTTATTAAAAAGCACTTTTTAGTCCAAGAAATGATGAACCATAAGTGGTGTTGAAGGTCTCTGTTTATGTAATTTCTGTTGCACTTTGCACTGTTTGGTGTGAAATTTCGTCTTGTTGCTTGTTTGTCTTGTCCATTTATTAGAAAACTCTTGACCCGATGAGATTTTTTTCATTTTGGTTGTAGTTTGAACGCAACGGCTACCCTAGAAAAATAACTTTAGGTTACAATAGTAGTAGTGGGTTATTTAACGTTATTGTTAGTTTGTAGAAGTTTGCTCAAGGGTCACAATAGGAAACTTTAGTAAAGTAGAAACAAAGACGGGGCTAATAAAATATGCACTACAAGTGCAAACAAGCTATTTATTTAAACAAAACTTGGAGCTTTTATAGATCCATTTCACACGAATACTTACAAGTAACAACGTGCTACAATTGTCGTAGGCTCTAGCTTTATGACTCAATTCACTTTTAAGTTGCCATCCGTGTAAATAGACGTGAGGGCTTATAGGCTGTTCACCTCGTCGTATTCGTAAAATTGACTGCCATCTATAAAAAAAATATAAGAAAAGAAATTCAAATATTGATTTCCCTGACCTTGTGATCAGTTGAAGCAGACGTGAACTTTGACCGAATTTACGCAGAATTTTTGATGCTCCCAACATCGCGTCCTGATAAGAAGTACACACAGATAGAGCTTTCCAATACAACAAAAGGGCATTCATGTTATCACTTTTTCCAAACAACCAATGCCCGTAAATAGTGCTGTAGTAGGGATCTCGAGGATTTAAAAAAACAACTTTTTTGAGTAAACTATTGACACTTCTGTCATTTGGTCCTCGAAGTCTTGCAAGTTCGATATAAGCCGGTGTAAATCTCGGTTCCAGACTAATACACCTTTTTAACATGTGTTCAGACTCTGCAGTCCGATTTAATTTCCTGAAAAATAACCAAATTGTGGCATCACTGAAAGCCATTGCATGTTAGCCGCAACCGGTTTGGTTGTCGTGTTTAGGGCGACAAGTCAAATCCAGTCGATTCGATTAATTATTTCGTTTGAGTATCAATTAGGACAATTTACCTATAGAGCTGTCCTAGATTGTAATGTGCATTGACATGGTCGGTTGAATATCGGATAGCAGCCAAGAAATGTTGTTCGGCTTCTTGTTCGTTGCTTAATAAAGTGCCTAAATTGTTATGGGCACTTGCATAAGTCGGCCACAGCCTTAAATTGATTCAAACTTGCATTAATCCACTTCAAATAAACCAAATACTTACTTTAAAGCTCGGTGGTAATGCGACTTTGCTAATTCAGGTCGAGCTGAGTCTCGCAGGAAATTTGCGTAGTTGTAGTGCATTTTCGCGTTGTGAGGCAAGGTCATCAAACCGGCCCTAAAAATGTTTTTTAATCTTATATCCTGGTAACTTTAGATGTTGTCTGACAAAAACGTATACAAAAGCAAGATTTTTGCATATTGCTTCATTTTGATGTTTCAATAGACGGCTTTGTGAAATATTAATCGTCAAATATATCCAAGAAAAATTTCTGAAAATTTTTTCATTCTAAGCCTCTATGTATTTGTAAACAATTGTGGTTTTATAAAATTCACTGTAAGATAAAAAAATTGTCTGTTCAGGTAAGTCGTTATTGCATACTCCACTATTAATTACTCTAAAATAGAACTGCGTTTTTTTTAAACCTTGCAATTCTAGTAACAACATTATTAAAATCTTAGGTTCGTAAAAATAGTATATTAAAGAACGCGTTTCACAAATTCAGTTTTGTAACTCAAATTCAAGTTTATAAAACTAGCACAAAGTGGGAGTTCTATAAAGAATGGCTACGATGGTTTAAAAAACAAGTTCTTTAATAGTTATTTACATTCGCGTGTGATAACTTCAAATTTACAGCGTGAAATTAATTTAAAACACGACGCGCCGGCAGAGTGTTTTAATAATTGAGCGCTGCAAAATTGTTAACACACAAGATTTGTATTAAAATTTTTGGCCGACAAATTTTATTAAAAATTTTTATTAAAAACTTCAAAAATAAAGTTTGGTTGTTGCTATAGTAACTAAATAAAAAAGTAAGATAGATATCTGTAATAGACAATACGCTTTAGCGGCATGAGATGACACCAATCTAATTAAAATTACAAATGTTAAAAAATTATATAATTTCAATAATTTAACAATTTAAAAGTTGTAAATTTGACGTTGTTTTGATAAAAATTCTATCAACAAATCTTACAAAAGCATTTTTGTAAACATATATTTTTGGAAAGAATTTTTTTACTGTTTTACCGCACGATCATGCGTAAATTACACGGCCGCTTGTAAATACGGTGATTCCATTGCAGCCAATTTTGTACTTTAATTTAACATTTACTTATCAGGAGACCAAAATAGTGTTTTATGCTACGAGTTTTATACGAACCATTTTGTTACACGCACGGTTTTAGGACACGACGCGAAGAGCTTAGCAAGAAAAGCTCTACAAAAATAAGTGCGACAAATGGGCTGATTTCAAGTTGAGATAATACCGGTAGTAGCACAAATTTTAATACTTTTCCATGACAACAGCAAATCACAGCCCCGAATTTGTTTATTTTTCGATGGAAACGAAGTGACTACCAGTATTATCTCAACTTGAAATTAGCCCAAAAGTATCTTAGAAACAAGGTGTTATACTGTATGTATTTTCTTATTTTGCACCATTCTTAAAAAAAAGTTTTAAAAATGTGGGAATGTTTTGAGAGCAAGTTTGTGCGATGCATGTAACAACGTTGTCATAAGTCATCACAAGGTAACCAATAACATAACGTTTTAAAGCTGTTCAAATTTTAACCGTTTTGACTCCTCTTTATATTTCAAATATTTTGAAACAAACACGTTAATTTACTTTTATGACATAAACACTCTTAATAAATCTAATATTAAAAAAGTCAAGAAAATAGATATGGTAACAAAAAATTTTAGAAAAATAAATGGTGTTTTTTAAAAAAGTTAAAAAATAAAAATAAGCCAAACAAGTAAAAAGATTTCTAAAAAAAAACAAAAAACAATCTTAAAAAACAAAGCTTTAAAAAACTACCAAAAAAAATAAACAACGCAAGAAAAAATAAAAACAAAATGAACTCCTGGAAAAAAAAACGATTTTTAGAAAATCAAACATAAGAAACTACAACAAAAAAAAAAGCTTCAGGAAAGGTTTGAAAGACAAAAACTGGACAAACAAAAAAATGTTTTCAAGAAATTAGACAATGTGCAAATCGCTTAAAAAAACTGACGTTTTTGGTCTTTAAATTAACAATTTAAAAAACGATAGATTACTCTTCGTAATTAAACTTTTATAAACAAACAATCTTTTAAGAGAGGGCAATCCTACCAACTTCTTTTGCCTATTGAAAGCTGAAACAAATTTAAGTACTGATGATTTGTTTTAGTAATTTTATTTTAGTCAATACTTTTATTAATCCAATACCTCCAAGACCAGAATCAGTAACTTTAGATGTTGCGCTATAAATAGTCCAAAAGCTAATAACAAATTTGGAGAAAATGTTTTAGACCGAATAGAATTAATGTAAATTTTTTTTTTAAGACTGGACCACTCAATGGAATTTTCGTACTCGACATTTCGCCAACTATTGTAGGTAGTTTTTTTAGAGTAGAGAGACAACTGGTTAGAGATGTACTTAACTGTTAAATGTTACAGCACGTTGAGTACGAAAATTTAATTGACACGGTCCAATCCCAAAAAAAAATTATACTGACTTTTGCCGTAAAAGTTTTTGTTCCAAATACCTTAATGTTAGTTGAATAAGAAATCGAAATCCTGAAAAGCTTTTTGCCGATATTCTGCTATTGCGCACTATATGATATTTTCAAAAAAATTTAACCAGAATAAATATTTTTTACCGACTCTGTTCTTCTTTTAATTATTTATTTGAAAGTTAATGGAATACGAAAATAAACTTCTCTAACCATCACCCTGACGGTTTTAATATAAGACTAAACTCCCCAAGGTAATATTTATAATAATCACAAAAAAACGTACTTTCCTTTGAAATTCATAGCATATTTATTTATTATTGCTGAAAATGTTTACTAAAAGCGTGCAAAATTCTTTATTTATAAAATGGTGTTCAATAAAAAAATATCTACAAACACAGTAAACTATTAATTATTGACAACAATACATATGTATTAATCTGACATTATTTAAAAGTTTCTTGAAAAATAACAAAATATTTTAAAAGTATGTCTTTCGCAATTATTAAAAATACAACTTTGGTACAGTCTGGTTATATTTCAAAACCGTCAAAAATAGTAAAAAAATGTTTTTTATTCTATAAACTCAGAAATAAATTATTTTAAAAAAATCAGAGTAGACAATAATAATTATTTATGTATTAAATTCTTAATCAAGGAGATGAATATTTAATACCCGATGTAAAAAAAAATTAAATATCCAACAGCCATTAGTAACAATAATGTCGATGACACATACAAAGTTTTATTTTACTTTCCATTGTTTTGATTTTTTTAATTGAAAAAATATTCAAAATATCGACAAATTTAGGAAAAACTAAAAAAATCAATACAAAAATACTTGTTTTTTTTTTCGTAGTTTTTGAGGATAGCGTAATGTTGTCTTTGCTTGTTTGACGTTTTTAAAATAAAATTTGAAACAATCGTATTTATTTGATAATATTATCTAGTAACTTTAAGTGCCATAAAGATAAAAAATACGTCTTGATTTGCGGGCCTATAAAGAATAGTTGCAAAATAAAAAATATTTTTTAATTATAATTTTTTACAAATATCATATGCGCAGTAGTAGAATATCTGCTAAAGATACTGTTATCATACTTTATTTGGACTAAATTATGCTCTCTAAATTTTTCATCGGCTCTCCGACTAAATCTGTTTATTTTGCTTGTTCCAGTACAGAAGATAACATGGAAACAAATGCACAGATTTAAAACTTTAAAAAAATAATAAAATTACGCATGATCATAATATAGAAAACTAACGCGAAACCGGCACGATATCGATAGATACTTTATAGTATTTTATAGTACAAGTCCGTTAAGATAGCCTTTATGGCCGAGTCAGAAAATTGGTGAAACGAGCTCGAAGAGCGAGTCCAATATTACTGGCAAAGCTGTAAAAGCCCTAACAAAAAATTCGTTTATAATAATTGTATTTTTAAAATTTATTAATTTTTATTAAAAAACAGAAATGAGTTAGACTGAGCTGGCTGCCATTGTCAATCATTAGTAATTTCCAGCTTTAATTAGAAAAGGTTTCGTTGCAATTTGTGTGGTTATAGTGATTTAGCCTAAGCAGCCTGTCGGCCGTAAAAAAGCTCTTTGCTTTTGCTTGTTCTTTAAGAAATTATTTACTCCGCTCCGTAACAAAGAGAACCTTTAAAGCAATACTTAATAACTAGATATTACGAAAATATGTCTATTACAACATCAAAGTGAACCTACAAGGTGATTTACATAATAGTAAAGTCCTCAGAAAGATATTTCGTGTTTACAATCTCTTATGGCTTTGATTTTTTAATAAGTTTATGGCCACCCCAACACCCGGACAATGCTTAGCAGGTACACTGGCCTATCCGGGCATTGACGAAATCTGTTTACATACCTTTATAAGAGTCAAGAAATAATGGTTTGCGGTTAGACCTTCATAAAAATTAGTAAATGTTAAATACCGGATTATGTCGTAAACACGAAATATCTTTCTGAAAACTCTAGAAACTTGCTATATTTTAAATGCACTTAGTTCTTAGTAAAACAAGTAACATAAAATCTTTTAAAAGTCCTATCGTAAATTTATTACTTGTTTCTATATTAAACGTCGTTCCTCATGCGAACTACCTTTTGAAGGTATTTAAAATTAACCAAGTTTTTAGTTTTATGTAAATCATTTCAGCAACATATGCAAAAAATACATTTAGCCACTTTTCGCCTAAAATTAGTAGACTATTAATTATTAAAAAAATAAAATACCTTAAAAGTGATTCTCGGGATCTCCAGTCGCGGTTGCGTACGACTGTTCTGAGACAATTTGTTGTTAATAGGAGCATAACACAGCAGATTATCGTTTGGCGGTGTTTAGAATACGAGTTCCATAAAATTTGGATACCATATACTACAAGGAGGGTGCTTCCAAGGCTGGAAATTGAAATTGAATTGAAAAAAAGTAGAGTGTGAGGTAATATGCTTACCTAGGAATATACAAGACTCTTTCAGCTACTACAAATCCTACGGTAACAACCAGATTAGCTGCCGGTAAAAAGGGCAGAATGAGCAACATCAGTCCGAGCACTACAGGAATATGCTTCTGATTCTGTGAAAAAAGCAAAATATTTGATGAAATCGATATAAATTTTCGTCAGGATTAGGGGTTAAAATCCTCTCTGAAGCTAGTTTCTATTCAAGCAAGCAACTCGAAATTCAAAATTGGTCGCAGACTTTGTCAGATCCCGTAGGGTTTGTTAATTTATTACAGGATCTTAGGGAGTTATCCGAGGAGAGACGCAATTGTACAAAGCCTAAAAAATCGTCTGTTTTAAATTTTGATAGATTTAAATTAAAATGTTTTGGATAAAAAATGAGATTTTATGTTAATGCGAATTGAGGAAAGCAAATATTATGGCACCATTATGATATTATTTGCCTTTTCTGGGAGTGGAAGCGAGTTGGGAAAAGCTATAAGTATAAGGAAAAATGCTTTTAACATTTTATAGCATTATTTTTATTTCGTGGAATGTAGCGCTGTATACTTAATACTAGCATACGTTATGTAAATGTAAATATTTCCGTTACATTAAACTGATATGAGATACACGGTCAATACTTTACTAGCGAGCATTTTCGGGGCAAACGCTTGCAAGCTTTCAGTACGAATCCTTGGCTTTGAAAGTGACGTCATCTAGATAATTTCAGGAATTTGTCATGTGTCTGGAGCATCTGAAAATTGTAAAATTAAATTCTAGACGCTTTTTGTTGTTACAGACGCGCGATAAGAATCGAAAACAGACGCTGCCAAACTTATTGCGTCTATTATGAAAATGGAACAAGTCGTCTTTATTTAACTTCCATCGGAATGAAATTGTTTGTTCGTGTATGAACAGATAAGTGTCTGTGACACTCAATCTCGAATTTAAAACGTTTCGAATTGCCTGTTAATGGCAATTGACAGATTAGCTGTCTTTAGTAAACCAACATTTCAGGTGCATTATTTGATGCCTCGAGAATTTCGAGAAGGTTAATTTAATGCCAAGTTACTTGTATGTATGTACATAGAAACAATCGAATTCTGTTTAACAGCAGGAACAAAGGGATAAAGCCCACACACAGAAACTTGTAATGTGGGTTTAACTCACCTCAAAGTCGCAAAGACTTCTTATTACAAGTAAAGCTGCCATTCCAAAGAAGAAACAAGTCATTAGATTTCTCGAATCTGACAGCGACGTTACTAGAGGTACTGAACCCATCTGCCAATCATGGGAAAGTGTCGCAGGACACAGCAGGAGCCACCAGTTGAACGCAGCCAAGTAGCAGAAAGTTAACACTCTAGAAACAAATTCCTGATTACACATACGGGTACTTGTTTACACACTACATCAACTAAAACCGCTTTCCCAAATTATCCTGCATAAGCCTGAGTTTGCTGACTGGCATTTTTTTACTGAAATTGCAGTTAAAAGGAATCGATGCTTAAGGCTCTTATGCGATTTTAATGTATTCTAATGGTTTTTGGATTTTCAGGCCTAAAGCACGTATCACTTTCGGGTTGAAAGGTTTCAGGTGTTTGGACACTTTCAATTGCGGTTTTTTTTCAGGCACTTTTTACACTCTTTTATGAGCGATTAAAGTTTCACGAACTAGGTGATTACGAAGCTAAATCTTTTAAATAATTTTAAATTGCAAGACGTGATTTAATGTGAAAGAAAAGTTTTAAATTTAATTTTAGGCGCTCATAACGCTAAAGCTGAAATATGTCGGGGATTTATCTCCCAAGTTTGCAACGAAAAAAATTTTAACAAAAGAAAATAACAAAGCGTGTTTCAAAATATACAGATTTTTCAAAATTATGATTTACAATAATTCATGCACAATTTAAGCCTAATTGAAATAGAAGTTTTTTTCTCGTGCTGCTGTGCTTATGTGGGCTGGCAAGTTGTTTGTGCTTAAGGAAGAAACTTAATAATTGTCACTTACATTCCTAGGATACAATAACTAATTGATTAACAGTGAGGTCCTGAATAGCTATTAACATCATAGGAACGACATGAGCAAATAACACACGCAATTAAATATTTTAAAGTTATGGCCGTAGCCGAAATTTTATAAACAACTTAGGTTTGTTATTTTTATATCGGCCGTGTGAACTAAATTGCTCATTCATATACCATAAACACAGTGGTCAATAACTGAAACAGCCTACTTAAAAATTTTGTTAAAGCTTAAGACTTGTAACTTCCAGAGAAATAGAGTAATTTAGATGTTTCTTTGTTGGGTAGCTGGTTTTGTAGACTTTTAGGTGTGTGTATTATTGTATTCTTTTTATAAATTTGTGGTTTTAGTTACATAGGACGTTATAAGCAGATACTGCAAAAAATAAAATGTTTAAAACACTCGCATTTTACAAAAATTTTTTGAATTTTTCTAATCAATTTTTGGATCTCTGTATCTCTGCAACTCTGTATCCCAAAATAATTTTACAAACTCTTAGCTACGCTAGCGAATTATAATGGCAGTGCAAAAAAACTGTTTTTTTTTACGTTTTTCCTAATAATATTTTAAGTTGATCAATTTTTATCATCTCAGGCTCAATTTGAAACTAAAAGTTTAGGCTAGGATACTAGCTTATATATTTTAAAAAACACATTCAAAAAGCGATCTTCTATTACAATATAAAGATTTAAAACTCCTTCAAAATTTTGCAATTTGTAGAAACTTCCTGTAACAGAAAATATTAATGGTATATTCATTATTACCTATCACTATGTTTTAGCTTTAAATTGAGTCCGAGATGGTAAAAATTATTGATTAATGTTCATCGATTAAAAAATCTTATTAAAAAATGCACAAAAAACATTTTTTTGGCCCCTATACTTATTAGTAAACGCAGCCGAAAGTGTGAAAAAAAAACCGTTTTTAAATATAGGGTAGACGGCTATTGGCTATTAAAAACTAATTAAAATATTAAAAATTTTTTTTTTGTAAAATAAAAGTATTTTACAAAAACTTTCAAAACATTTACGTATTACAAAATTTTTTTTTTGTAATATCTGTATGTAACGCCCCATACAATTAACACATCAAAAAATTTAACAATAGACCTAAGAGTCCACAAAACCAGCTACACAAAAAACCACCCAAATTACTTTATTTCTCTGAAAATTATAAGCCTGTAAATTTCGACAATATTCTCAAGTGAATCATTTCAATTAGTGACTACGGTACTTAAAATTTAAATCCTAAATTTTTATTATGCAAATGTTGATAATTTTTGGGATACACAATGAAAATTTTTCTTTGCAAAAAACATTGTTATCGTACAGAGTACCGAGTAAAATTCTAACACAAAATTTGATTAAACCCTCCATATGTGACACCAGCATAAAACATGCATGCATAAAATAACAAAGCAAAAAATTTATTATAAGATTTATTTGAATGCTTTAATAGCTACTATATAAGCGCAAATTATAAAAGATAGTATAAAGCACTTACATATTTCTTAACTCATTGTGAGTCTTCATTTTTATATAAAACTCCCAGATTTGTGTCGCAAAACTAATTTTACACAGCGCGATCTTTAATATATCTATTATTGTATAAATTGGAAAGCAGCTTATTGTATAAAACCAAAGTAATTAAAAAAAACTGATTAAATAAAGAAAAGAATACTAAAACACGACGCTGTATAAGCAAAACCTGAATGCATACCAAATAAACGACCATTACGCAAAATATACCAAGATATTTTGTAGTAGACTACTAAGAAAAATTTGCTTGAAACCCGATGACGTAGTTTTTTTGACACTGCCTGCAAATATACAAATTTGAATTTGCAAAACAAACAACAAAGTGCAAGTTTTGTTAAGAATAAGTACCCACAATGACTTATAGAGTTATGTTAGTTATTAAACTAACTCTTTATAATAGTTTTTCTAATTTGCACTTACTGCCTATTTTTTAAATGTATAAGTTAATTAATGGCTTGATTGGCGACAAATAAAAATTCTGATTGTCGCAAACACTTTTCTGCGAGTTTAACAAAGATTTTTACAGAAACCCTTTTAAAATAAATTGCCTCATGTGCAATCAAATAATTACTTCATTTATATCACAAATTCAAATAGCCGACGTAATTAATTCATAAGCAATTCCATTAAAAGATAATTATATAGTCTCTAACTATCAACAGTTTAATTATGCTTCTTTGTGAAATAAGTACAATAAATTAAATGTGTGTTAACGGTTTAAAATAATAATAATAAAAAATAAATTGTTAAATTAAAACCAATAAAATAAGAGTCAATTAAAGCAAAATTATTTCAAAACACCCGTTATTCGGCAAATTTGAAAAAAAATTCAAATGTAGGTACAATGTTGTTTTCTTATAGTGGTAGATGTCTTCTTGTAAAACACAAAAATTTAATGTTTGTAGTAGTGTTATAGTTATGCATCAACTGAAAATTAGTATTTGTGCTAAAAATTAATTACCTGCTGATAAGTTTCGTAGTTTTGGTAATTTTGTAATAAAAACTTCGTTTAATTTTGTTTGTAAGCTTTTAAAAATTTAAAAATAGGTTGGTACTGTAGTTATGCTTTTGAGTTTATTATAAATTAAAAAAAAAAAACATTTTGATAATTTACAAATTGTTGCAACATACAAAATAATAAAGAAAATAAGTAAATAACCATCATACTTAAAATTTTCTATAAATTGTTTTTGACCTGCTGCGTTAATTAAAGTTAAATTTTATTGAGTTTTGTCATTAGTAGAAGTAAATATTTGTAAATTTTTTAACAATTTTTTTTAAAACAATTTTAAACAGCCATCCGTAAATACCTAACTGATGTGCTACTATATTTAAAAAAATTAAATATATGTATATTATTCTGGTATATTATGCTTTATTTCTATTCAGTATTTACATTTTACAAAAAACCGTATTTCATTAATTTTAAAACAAATGAAATAAATTAATTATTTTTCATTATTCAAAAACGATCTAATTTACATATTTTTATTAAACTATTGGTCCAATAATTAATAAACAATTGATGGTTGGTATAAATTGTAACAAAATTTTCATTAAGCAATTAATTGTAGAGCTATCAATAACTTCAATTGTGGTTTCCCTCAATTGATAATACAATGAATAAAATTTGAAATAAGCTAGTTTTGGTGCATAGAATGTAAATATCTGCATAGGCTCGTTTAAAATTTAAATGAGTTGCTGATGTAATTCATCATGTTAGAAGAGAACAATTACATGTTAGAAACATTAGCAAAGAAAAGTCGGAAAATTGGCCGTAGTAATTCGTTTAGGGAAATTTGAAGGGGTGAAGTTTATTAGATTTGTTGAAAGTCGTTTAAACCTTTCTTTCATTTAATGTGAGGTCAAGCAGGGTTGAAATATTGAGAGTTGCGACTGTTGCGAGTTTACTTTGATGAAACAATTTGAGTACATAACTGTACAAAGTAATCATCTTGCGGTGTTATTAGTAATGTCTTGAAGCTTTAGTATCAAACTATAATATGTTATATGTTGCCGCATTAATACAGTGCTATTATGTCTCGTTAAAACCATTAACCTCACACGTAATCGGATTGTGAGTTAGCAGCTTCCAACTCCAGGAACCTGACGTAAGATTTCATTCCCTTGGGTGTAGTTCGGGTGAAGAAAGCTATATTTCTTGTTTAACTACTTCTTGCTTTTTATATATAACAGACAAAATTTACTAGCATTGTTAAATCAAAATTTCATTATTTAGATTTTATTTGCTTCCCAACGAACGTGTTTTTCTTGAAGACATAAATTTTCAACCCTAAAAATCTGAAAACAGTTTATGAACAAAACAGTAAAAACAAACAAAAGCGCGCATTACAAAGATTCGAAATGTTATGATTTAATTAAACACCATATCAAGATAAACAACAATTCTCTATTAAAATATTTATTTAGTTTCCGTACAATGCCGAAGAACTTTCTGTAATAATATTTGTCTCTACTTTAGCGTATCATACAGCGTGCTGAAATCCCTACAATAACAAAAAGCCTCACTCCACTGATAACCTCGCATAACAAAATGCGACTCGAGAGACACCAATAAAACAAAAATATAAATATTGTACACAGGAAAACAATTTACAGACCCAAAACAAATATATTTTTTTATTAAAACTTTTCACTGTAACTACACCATAAATTTACCCCTTGTTATCAGCACCACCCCGCGTGATGTTACGACTTTGCGACTATCGACAACTGGCCCAAACAAAACTTGACAAACTTTTCATAAAGTCCGTATTTCGTATTATTTTCGATTTGAACTTTCAGAATTCCGTAATTGCAAAAGTTCAACTTATAAACCCACAGTAGCGTAATTGCCACCAGGGACTAATTCAATATCTACGTGTGCGATAATATATTCGCTGGAAATTTATTTCTGTTTGGTCGATTTTCATTTGGTTGGTTAAATATTTAATTTGGGTCAAAATTAGAAAAAAACGGAAATGGTTTTTTGGTAAAACAGTTTGCTTGCAGGAAAATGTGGAAATAGGAATATGAAAAGGAAATCATTTTCTATTATCTTACCTCACATAGAGAGACGGATGGAAAGCTGTAGGATTATCCTGTTGCGAAAACTTGGGTAAGGATCCTTGTAAAAGAGCTAGTCTGATGGCGAGTAATATACCAAGCTGTAATAAGAAACCTTTATTTTACACACATATCTTTGCAAGCGAGAATATAAACTTAATAAAAATACACAGAATAAGAATAAATGTACTCTTTTATAGTTCCAGCCAGCTGTGACTTGACTTAAATTTATTTTAAGACACTTTTACTTTTATTAGCGATTTTTTTGGCAAAACTTTGTGACCTACAAACATCGATAAAAGAAGAAAAATTCTTGAATAAACTCACTTTCCTCTAGCAGATTACTAGCAAATTATTTTTCTCCTGACGTTTTATTACTTCAGTGTTTTTCAATTGATTTACACTTTTTGTCAATTGAGATTCATAATATTTCAATTAAATTTTACTCACTCTCGTTGTTTATACAGGGTGAGTTGGGCGAAACGCATCAAACTTCAGAAAAATATAAGAAACTTAAAAATAATCTAAAAAAAGTCATATGTTTTTATCCGATTTGCATTTGTTTTCAAGTTACAGGATAAAACAAAATTTCGTACATAAGCATTTTTCAGTCGTAGCGTTCTTTTGATAAATGTTCAAAAATACTGCCATTGACCTCTAAGCATTTTCTGCTTCGTCTACAAAGGGTATTTATTGCTTTCGTAATTGACTCAGATCTGTTTTTTTAAATATCGGATGCAGTGTTTACAATACGTCAAATTAGTGCATTACTAGTGTCCACTTTCACTTTGTACACCTCATTTTTAAACCAGTCCCATAAACAAAAATCTAGTGGTGTGAGGTCTGGGGATCTTGAAGGCCAACTAATAGGACCACCACAACCTATCCAGCGCCCTGGAAACCTTGCGTCTAAATGTTGCTTAACCTGACGACAAAATGTGCAAGAGTTCCATTGTGCTGATTGTACATTCTGATGTTTATAGAAACATTGTCTACTAGTATTTGTAACTCGTGTTGTAGAAAATTTAAGTAGTGGTCTCCCGTGAGGCAATTATTAAAAATGAAAGAGCCAATTAAATACTTATAAAGCATACCATACCACACGTTTACAGAAAACTTGTGTTAAAAATTACGTTCGACTGTTGCATGGGAATTTTCGTCTGACCATACGTAACAGTTACGAGTATTATTAATACCGTCACGAGTAAATGTTGCTTCATCCGTTAAAAATAAGAAGCAAATATAGGAGTGATGGAGTAATAGTTTAGAGGGCTATTGCCTATAGAAGCCGATCTCCTCTTGTGTTTATTAGGAGACAGTATGACAGTTGTGCGTTGTGTTGATAACGTTCTACGAGCCATTGTATTGCATTATCTAGATGGCGGTCAACATGTCCATTTTCAGCAAAACAACGCACGTCCATATATGGCTCGTCAAATTATAGATTAGCGTTAATGTTTTGCTATAGTCACCTCGTTCACTAGATTTAAATCCCAACAAACATGTGTGGAATATTATAGGCAGAAAACTGTCCTCTTTGCAGCATCGTCTACAAACTCGAGCACAGTTAATCTATGAGGTTCAAGTTGCTTAGAACAAGGTGCCACAAGCAGACATCGACTATCTCATTTTGTCGATACCTAGACGTGTATAGAAGTGTACTCAGTTGCAGGGTCGCCACACATGTTATTATTTTTTTGTAAGTTAGTGTTACTAAAATTTTTTGCAAATCCAATCATTTTATTCTTGATGTAACTCTACAGCACTGTTAAAAAATTACGCCTAAAATATTATTTACTCCTTCAAGGTGTAACACTTTTAATCTCAATGAGTATATTTACAGTTTTTACATTATTCATACAAAGTCTATTTGCCAAAAACCAATGTTTAGTAAGCAAATTTGAAATATTTTTCTGTAATGTAACAAATCAAGAGACTCACTAGAGCTGCCTGTTGTAGTCATCATCAAACTAAATAGTATTAAAATTAGATAAATAAGAAGGTAAGTTTTAACGTAAATCAAGAATAATATTGAACCGAGTATAGATCCTTATGGAAAACTTTGTTTTTGTCGAAAAATTTATTATTAATTTTAACTAGCTGAAATTTATTCGATAATTATGATATAAGATGTTTTTTACTGTTCAAATAAAAATTATAGTAAAATAGTTTTCGTAATAACCATACATAGGCATAGAAATGTCTAAACATAGAAATTGCCGTGTGTAAATTTCATTGCATTTTCACATCCTGGATCAGTATAGACACCCTTTGCATTAAAATCATGCTGATTTTTGACAAAATAATTCGCTTCAAAAATACCAACCGCTGATAAAAATAATCATTTTCAAAAACAAAATTTCAAAGAAAACAATGAAAGTAGATCAGCAGACCTACTTCCCTGTTTAAATTCCCAAGGTGCTCTGCCCTGTGCTCAAGAGGGTGGTAGAAACAATGTAATTTTACCACGACTATTTTACTCATGGTTTTTTAACTAATCACATATTCTTATTCAACAATAAAAAAAAGTTACAATTAAAAAAATAAGCTGATAAATTTTCTCAGTGTTCTCAGCCAGTATTATTAATATATATAACACGAAAATTAAAACTAGAAAGTAAAATTCGAGAGAGGACGGACAGTTCGATTGCTATATACAAATTTCTGTAAATTCGTTAAATAAGTAGGTAGCTAATAACACGGTCTAGTTCGGTGCGCGCGTCAATGTGTAGGGATCGCACCGCTTGGATTTCCCGCCGTGACATTTCTTTGCCTAAGTCTAGTAATAACAGATCGTGAGAAATACAATCAAAAACTTTGCTTAAATTCATTATTTGATAATAACAAAAAATTAATTGAAAAACACTGTAACAACATTAATGTATAATTTTCGCTAAGAAAATTTTACTTTTCACTTGTAATTTGAACTAAATTCTTAATTACGTTAATTGAATTGCATTTATTTAACTAACAAATTATTTATTAACTAATAATTATATAAATTTACTAACTTACTAATTATTTAATTAACTAACTTTTCAATTATTTTTTGGTTATATTTTTGTATTACTCTTCCTTATTTTTCCAAAATTTTTCATCAATAAAGCTATTTATAGCTCTAGCAAAATCACAAAAAGTTTAATCAGTAATAATATTATAACCAATTATAAACGTATCGAAATCAAAATAGATTAATTGGTACCGGCAAGGCATCAATTAATGTTTTATATTGTTTTTACAAAATTTATAATTTTGTCAACTTGATAATGTAAAAAACTTTATTTTTTCCTATAAATATTTCAAACGAGGTGGCGTATTGGTAGGCTTTACTCTTTTGTAGTCTATAACAAAAGTATAACCACATGAGAAAAAAGCCTAGTGTATATGTAAAGGGTGTTCATTTAAAAAAGTCATCAAGTTAACTACGACTTGTCAAATCTCTCATAGTTAACTTGATCTCTCAAAGTTAACTTAATGACTTTTTCAAATAAACGCCCGATAGTTTTGTAACGAGCGACTCAAAAGTCGTGGAGTCTCAGTTAGCTATGAAAGAAAGAAGTAGAGGTAATAGTTACGAGTTGTCTGAAAATTGTGTATATCATTTAACATGTCAAAACTATCAGAATTAAATTTCCATTTTTCTATAATTTTATTCACCATTGGAAGACTAAAATTAAACTGTCTCTACTGTAACTGCTGCTTCCCACATTTCTAGCACAAAACACAAACTTCTTAGCTCATTTTATAACAGAAGTTTGCTTAATAATTTTGACAACTGAGATGACAGTAATGATTAATTTTAAATAAACGAACCTCATTTTTGTCTTAGCCTACTTTTATTCCACGACTTTCAGATCGCTAATTATACCCACCTATTTTTAATAAAATTTTTAGATTGTTATTATGAACATAATATATTAACATCAACTAATAAAAAAGTTGGTTTTGTATTATTTATAGTAAAAATTTGACGACAAGATGTCAAATATTTTTTTGACTTTGTCTGGGTTTTAACTAAAATAAAGCGTTTTACAAGGTATAAAGACAGTCTATTATAACACAGACGTACTATAAAACAATATTAAACGTAATATATTTTCACATTTAATGGTTCATTTAATTTTCAGAGGTGTATAAATGCGTTGGAGTATTTTCTCGTTGAATTATAAAACGAGAGCGAGCTTTCAAGTCTGTACGAAATCATTTACAGTACAATTATTTATGCACATTTTAAAAATTAGCCGCGAAAAGCAAAATTTCGAACCAAATTATGCAAATACACTGAAACAAAAAATTGTATTTGTGAGTTGCGAGTTTGACGAAACGAATTTGTTTTAGGTCCATTTTAATTTGCATACATTTCCATGAAAACTTTGGTAATTTCGATTAAAAAATGTCTCAACTATTCTAACCCTTCGAGTTCGTGAAATTGTATCGAAACGACTCCTTATCTTATCCGGTCCATAAAGCAAGAGTTCAATTTCGAATTTGAAAATTTGTTAAATGAGAATACATTTTTTTAATGAGTTGTAATGACTCAGATGGCGAGGAATCTTTTTCATCAAGAGTGAGCGATTGCAGCAGATTTATTCTGTTGTACCACATACAAATTAATTCGATGTAATTATTCAAATTAATTAAATAAATGTTTGAAAATGACACAACAATGCCGGCAAACTTAATCAATATTGTAATGAAAGACAACGCTTTGTGGACATTTTGTCGGCTCTATCAATGCATAACACGAACTCAAATTAATTTATCTTCAGGTTTAATACGAAAAATTTCATCTGACCGAGCTATTGTAGTTACCGTTCCAATTCGTTGCCTGTTAAATATACATTCCTGTTTATTGGACAGTAAAACTGTTTTTACAACCCATCGAAATGTTTATTTTTTAATTCGGTATTAACGGATCGACGAAATTGCTCATCAAACGTACTTGAGAGCTTTCACCCCGTTTCATATTTTTTTTTTCACAAAAATGCAAATACTGCTTATAATGTTTTTAAAAATTTTATTTTCGCCAAGACAATTAAACACCTACTTAATCCACAAAAATAAAAAACGCTCTATTTTTTTAAAACTAGAATATTTAAGCTCTAAATTGTTCATTTGAACAATATTAGTTGACAAACATATTTTTTAACAAATTATTTGACAACCAAAACTTACACATTTGTCAAATAGGTATAATCAAGAAATGCTACAAAAAAAGAACAAATAACAAACTATTTTCTGGAAAAAATTTTTTTTTAATAAAATAAGTTAAAAGAAAAAGATGGTAAAACAAACCATGTCCTGAAGAATATATAAGATTGCAATTTTAGTCCTACATCACAACAATTTTTTATTTAATAACTAATCACATAATTACCAGAGTAATAACAATTTAAAAGAATTTTGTGAACACCTAAAAATAGTATATTAAAAAATTTATTTCATAACATTAGTAGAAACGTTTTGCAGCACGAGTCCAGGTTTATAAAACAAACAACAAATAATTTTAAAAATTAAATTTTTTTATATTTTTTGCCTTATGTAATGAATTTGCTTTTTCAAAATATAAGTAAGTTTTTATAATGTCATGATTTACAGTCAAATGATGTATTAACATAAAATTCAAAAAAAGCTGTGTTACAATATGAATTGAAAAAAGTTAAAAAGCACTAAAAAAAAGTGTCAAAACACAATAACCAAAAAATATATATAAAAAATAAGATAAAAAAAGTAAAGAAAGCTGATGAACACAGTCTACAAGCTAAAACTAAAAAGTAAAATAGGATATTAATAAATATATGTAATTGCAATAAATAAATAGTAATAGATGGTACCAATAGTAAGTGTAAAAAAACACATAAATAAAAATTAAATAAAAGCAAAAAGTTTGAGATTATAAAACCCAGAAATAAAACACATAAAACATTAATAATTACTTAATAAAATAACATTAATTAACTAAAGTAAAAAATAAATACAAAATTTCTTATAACTTTTCAAAACATTGTCGGTTTAACTAAACCATCCTCTAGTAAAGACAATCAGTCTGAAAAAATTTGCATTAAAAACTTTAAAAATTAAAATAAATTTAAATAAATAACATAGACCAAAAAATTTTCCACAGCTTTTCTGTAGTTCAATTCTGTAGAAGTCTTTTTCAGCATATACTAAAGTAGATGGTAGAAATTATTCAGTACTTAAGTAATTAAAAGTACTTGTTAAAATAGTTAACTGTAAAACAAAGAAGCAACAGCAGTTTTTTACTATTATTAGAGATAAGTACATAACAAAACTATATGTACAGTATGTTCCCGGATTGACTTAAAAATATAGTCCCCAGTACAACGTCCTTAATTATTATTTTTTTGATACATACAAATGTAAAACTTTGTAAGTGCCTTTCTTGCAACAAGTCCGACAAACTTTTTTAATAAGAAACTTTCTGCGCTGCTGCGTTTTCAAATGCCCGATTCCCAGAATTGTCGATATGACGTCACTATTGACGCTCCGTATATACAAGTATAATTTTTTAAAAAATTTTTAATAAAATTAATTTAAAAATAGTGGTCAACTTGTCCGACAAAAATCATGCTGCGTATAGAGTGTCCACCAACCCGAAGGTGTCGGTATGACGGCATTCGAAAACGCAGCAGCGCCGAAAGCATCCCATAAGAAAAGTTTGTCGGACTCGTTGCAAAAAAAGCACTCACAAAGTTTTACAATTGTATGTATCAAAAATAATTTAAGGACGTCGTACTGGGAACTAAGAAAAAAAATCTTATTTTGATTTCTCAAAAAAATTCACTCTTGTTGAGTTGTCCTGCTTTTTTTCAGACCCCCAAAACACAAATTACTTTTTATTTAACTCAAATGATTCTCGAGATAATATCATTTTTCTTCAAAATTTAAAATTAGTTCTTTTCGTAATTTTTAGAAGTAATTCTAGCAGCTGGATTTCGTTAAAAAATGCCACTCATAGCAGATGACAAATCTAAGAAGTTAGTAGAACTGCAAATTAAATCTTCGCTAATTTAGACAGAATTTATGTTAAAATGTTGACTTTACAACTGAGAATTTAGTTAATTTAAACTGGTAAAAAGTGCTACCAAGTTAGTTTTTTAAAAATTTTACCAAAAATACCTAAAAGTTACCAAATTTCAAATTTTGGTGCAAAAAAATTGGTGACCAAACTCATTAAAACGGGCTTGGTTTTAAACATTAAAAAGTCAAAGAAGCTGTTCAATAAAAACAATGCTGCTTTAATTCTTACCGTTCATTCCCCAAGAAAAGCTCCAATGTTGTCTTTAAGAAGGAGGGCAATACAATTTATAAAAAATATATTTGCAAACAATATTTACATTTTCAAAGAATGTTCAATCAGAACAAAATTTTACCATTTAAACCGCAATTTAAGCAAACTTTAGAAAATGGTGATAAAGCCAAACGTCTAAATTTTTCCTTGAAAATGACCTACAGAATTTTAGAAAGTTTAAATTTTCATAAACGATTTATGTAACGGAGTCGTTTCATCTCAACATTGCCAGTACTAGAGTGAGACGAATTATCGAAACTTCAGAATTTCTTGTTGCAGAAAATATTTCAACAAATAAATACGTGGTGTGCGGTTTCGTACTACGGTTTTAATGACCCATATTTTTTTGATCATAATTTAAACCGTAATTCATATTTGGAATTGTTGCAAAATTTTCTAGCTGATAAACTAGATAAATTGCCGTTAAATTACCAAATAAAAATGTTTTTCCAACACGATAGGTGCCCTGCTCATTATGCCGGCATTGTTTGCCGCCATGATAACTAGACAGCAAGAGATGGTAGCATTTTATGAGCACCGAGAAATCCTAATCTCACAATAATGGACTTTGATCTCTGGGGTCGCTTAACACAAATTGTTTACAGAAAGCCCTTAGACAATAATATAGAGCAATTAAAAAGTAGTATACAAATTGCAGTCTAGTCCTTATCAATCTTAGAAATAAGACGCAGTTTCAATAAATTTAGAGCTCGCATTAAAATCTCTGCAGAAAAAGTAAAAGATTATGTGAATAGAAATTTAGTTTTTTAAAAAATTTATTTCATTTTACTATTTGTTAAATTTATTAAATAAAACCCTATTTAAATATTTTCCAGCGATAAAATAATATTATCTTGAGAACCGTTTGGGTTAAATAAAAAGTAATTTGTGTTTTGGGAGGATTTGAAAACAAGCAGGACAAATCAACAAGAGTGAAATTTTCTGAAAAATCAAAAATAAAAATTTTTCCTCTTTTAAATTCAATCCGGGGACATACTGTATTTGTATGGATAGCTATATATAAATAGAAAATGTCATCACCAATTTTTAGAATTAATAGAAAATACGTTTCGGAATTTCACCATTAGTAAAATGTCGTTTCGACCCCCAAATTAAAGAAAAAAGTTTTCATGTTGATTGGTTTAATAATAGATAAAAAATACCCTTTTCAATGTATAAATTTAGCAAAATTATATATTTAGATTTTAAAATTAGTAAAATGTCACCTCTAGCTGCCATAATTTATAAAAAATGCTGTTTTTTAAAGTAGTAAATATCAGCTTCCGTTTCTACAATTGAAAAAATTATTACCTTTGCATCTATCAATTGAAAAATTGTTAAAAATATTTTCTCCGATTTTCAAAATTTGCTAAAATTTCCCTTTAAAAACTGCAACAATAATGTGGTTTTATTAAGAAATTGATAATTGTTACAGCAAGAATGTCGTAATAAAAGTTAGGTATTCTTTTATTCATTGTTTTATATTTTTAAATTATTTATCAGATAAACAAGTTGCATGCAGTTTTATATGAATACAAAACTTTTGGGACGTTTTTCTATTGCTCTGTTTTGTAATATTTGATCAAAATTTTATTAGTAATTTAATTTAGATGCTAAAACATCTAAACTATTTTTAAATGCTTCGTTTTTTCAGTCAGTCTGTTTGAAAAAAATCAAAGTTCTGGTAGGGTGGAGAACACGCGGCGCAGTTTCCGTTATAAATTATTTGATCGTGACTGTCATTAACTGGTAATTATCGTTATCCTTAACTATGAGGTTAACTGCGGTGATTGATTACACTGACAATAACAAACGGCGTTGATTGATGAAGTTTTAATAGGTGATAACAGAATTTGATTAAAAATGTAATAAATCGATATTTTTTCCATGTAGAAATTGCTCCGATCCGATTTAATTAAGCTGAATAATAGTCGAAGAAAAAAAATGTTGTAATTAGTTAAACTTTGCTAATCAGCGTCTCGATGTCAAATTCTCAAGATAAACACAAAATGTTTGTGCCGTAATTGGGGCTTTGTATAAACATGAATTTTTCGGCGATTAGTTTGATTAGAAAATTCATGGAAAGTGATCATCTGGAAAAAACGCTCCGGACATAGATTTTCGGGCTCATTTAATCCGAAGAGTTTTCAAGTTGAACGAAAACTTCCTTTTAAGTTGTTAATTAATGTTTTAAATATTGATTTTATAGAGTTAATTGCACTTACCGATGTAAGGACCTTTGCAGCTCTATTAGCAAATTGCTGGGTTTCCTGATTCCATCTCACTTCGACTATTGTCCTAGAAACAATGTGAAGAAAATTAATTAAAAGTAGAATCTAGGATTTTATTAGCATTCACAATGAACTTGATGTGGCTTAATATTTAAATTTTGAGAGAAAGGATATTCTGTTTCTTTCAGGACAATAAAACGCCCGCTAATTCACTTTTATACCTGTCTGTTGATAAAATTCAATTTTACGTTGTCAGTCACTTGATAACTGACGTTTATTGTATGCATTATGCAAATTATAATTAATTTTCAAATCAACTAATTCCGAGCTGAAAACAACGCCAATTGTGTTTTCAGCCACCGAACTAGAATTTTAATCACATTGTGGTCGCTTCAAAATCAATCAAATACTCACTTTTTTACGGCGGGCCAATGCCGATAAAAGTCGTAGGCCAAATTGAGCAAAAAAACTGAAACTCCGGTCTCTTTTGCCAACATACTGAGACCACCCAAAGTGACGCTGATCCAAATGTGACATTTTCCGTCGGGGTGCCTGCAACAAACACAATTTTTCTATTACAAATAAGTTAAACGCGATCGACGTACCAATTAAAAGTTATATTCTGTTATGTGCAACTTTAAAATTAATTTTGTTAATGTAGTTTTGAAAAATTTTAATAAAAGTTTTTCAAGCTAGCCAAAAAATGAATTATCTAGGAATTTCGAGAGGATCTACATTCTTTAAAACTTCTATATTCAATAACTTTGAATGCTTTGATGTAGAACTTTAAAGTTACTACGTGACTTAGTAGTTAAGTGCATCAAATCTATTTACTTTGAACATTGTCTACAATAGCTTAGAGTGCATAAAACTGATGAAAATGCTTTTCAAACGCTTAACAAGAGAAATTTTTGTTTGAAACTGCAACATTTGTTTAAAAATTCATTAAAACGTCATGTTCCAGCGATTCTTTAAAATCATTTAATATTATTCATGTCCATTGAATTTTATTTTAACCCATCAAACTACACTGTTTGAACAATTCTCAAAATGTTACTAAATTTTTAGTTCACTGATCAGGTGAAAAACTCGTCATAATGTTCAAATTAAAATTCTTTTTCAAATGTTAGAGATTTTGTACAAAAACCACTTTAATTAAATTTTAGATGAATATTTCAAATCCTATAAACACTTTTTTCTCTTATTTAACATAAATTTGTAAAAAAATAATTTTATTAAAGCACATAAAATTGCCTCTTCATTTTTTTAAGGATTCATAAAAACTCTATTGTTATGATTCATTAAACATTATTGAGCTGTGAGTATCGTCGAGTAACCAACTTGAATTTTCATTATTTATTATTGAGTGTAAGCAACAGATACTTGTAAACAATTTTTGTTTTGTTAAAAATATTACAACCAATATAATGTTTGTTTATGTCACACCTAATTGTTTTTAATATCAATAATGCTAATGACTATTAACATACTATATATAAACTTGTTACTTCTTATTTCTTCGCAACAGTTTTGCTTTAAAAAAATATTTTGCTGAAGGTCAGCTGATAAACTCATCATCTTGTTGCAGTTCTTATGTTTGACAGTTCCCAGTCAACAGTCAATACGAGTACATTCGTCAATATATTATGTTTTCAGTCGAAATATATTATAGTTTATTATCTGTGTTTTCTAAAGCTTCTTTTACAGGGTAAAATTATATACGTACCTAGTTATATAATAAAAAATTGAATTTTAATTTTCAGAACTTTTATATTATTAACAACTTGCTGCTACATATATACAGGGTTATTCACATAAGATGACGAGCCTGACCAGGTAAAAATGCAGCCCAAAATACAGTTTGCAAAGGAAACATTGTTTTTTAGAGCTAGAAAATTAAATTAGGAATTAGGAAGTATGTACGTATTAAAAACAGTTGTCAGTATCATTACATTTTTCTTTCATAATTATTTAACTTAATGTTTTATAATGATAAAAAACAAACATGATACTAATTTTTTATGATTGTCGAAAATATGGTGTTGCTGCAGCAAATTTGTATAGAGAACGTTATCCCGAACGCCAAGCTCCAACCGACAAAATTTGTAAAAAACTAAAAAGCACGCAAAAAAATAATTGGCCTTGCTTAAAAATAGTAAGAACTAAAACTGTCACTTGCCCTAAAAATGAAGTCGCAGTTATTAAAGTTGCAACCAAAAATCCACATCTCGGTCAAAAAATAATATCAAGACAGTTAGGAATTAGTCAATCGTCGGCTTATAGAATTTTGACAGAGAATAAATTTCATTCACAACTTGTCCAAGAGTTAAAACTGACAAATTACCTCAAAAGGCTCCAGTTTTGCAATTTAGTTATAATATCTATGTTTTATGTGGATTATGGTATTGCAAGAGAGATCCAGTTAGCTATATAAATCGTATTTTGGGTTGCATTTTTACCTGGTCAGGCTCGTCATCTTACGTGAATAACCCTGTATATACAGGGTATCCTAAACCAGACGTGTCAAACTGTTAATACGTAGTCAATTAGGACCAAGAAACACAAGAAAATTCCATCTTTGTTTTGACAATTACAATAATAATGACAATTACAATAATAGTCTTTATTAAAATGGTTAAAATTGTACGGTTTAAAAAGTTGTGTTGTCGTATGATTAATTTAAATAAAATTAAGAACAGAATTTTTTATAAAATGTAAAATAACTGCAAATATAATTGTTCTTAGTATAGACTTAGTTGAATCCTAGTTAAACAAAATGTAGATTTATTTCAGTCAAAATTTACTTTAAATGTTGAAAGAAAAAGTAGAAAATTTGGGGTGTTATCTCTTAAAAACAAAAAAAAATTAAAACAATATGGCTTTTTTCTCGTGTCTTCTAAAAAAATAACAGAAAGGTTATATTTTAAAACTTGTATCGTGAAAACTAAAATTTTTTTCGAAGCGCGCAAAAAAATATGGAAAATTAACATGCACCAGTGATATTTTGCTAATTGTTTTTTCAAAGCAAATTGAATCAATAAGATCCTTTAAAATCCTGAATTTCAGTCGATCCCAATTAAATCACAGCAAGCGATAAATGTTAAAAACTTCTAATCTCTTTAACCAAATATATTTTTTCTTAGTCAATGTTCAGGCGTTACATCCTTTAGCTCACGATACATATACAAATAAATAAAAACTTAATTAGTTTTTTTAATTACGAGATTTAACATTTCTTCCAGGTAACACGTAAAAAAAACTTAGGCTTAGAACTCTCGCAATGTAATAGTTATTTATGTATTAAGAGCGTAATCAAGAGGATTATAGCACGAAGGAATGTTTAAAGCCCCACGTAGAAAAACTTTTAATTTCCCGAAGACCATTAGTGACAATTACGCTCGTTTTAATTTTCCAAATCAAAAGAATATTCAAAATACCAATATATTTTTTTAAACTGTAAAAAAATCCAGATTAACTAGTTGACTATTTTGTCGTTGCCAGGATACGGTATGTTGTTATTTTCTGTTTTCGATTTTCCAAAATGAAAACTGATAAAAACGTGTGTGAAAACGTGTATTCTAGAGAAATGTTACAGCAGGTAAGAGCCCAAAATTCAAGAAAAAGTTCTGTCATACTCCGTGCGGTTGTAGTGTTTAACAGATTTTGAAATAAATGATAATTTTTCATAATAATTGTTATTTAATGTAAAAAGTAATGTTTACAAAATTTAAGACGTTTATTTGCTAGCTAGACGAATGTGCAGTCATTTATTTGTTATTGTTGCGTAGCAACTTAAAAAAAATCAGTACTTTAAAGATAAAAATTACGCCCTAATTTGCAAGCGTATAAAGTAGATTATGGTTCCAAAATAAACTAAATATAAAAACGTCTACTGCCCTTCATATCCAAAACCATACATTCATATTAAAATTCGTTTGATTTATTTTGTTTCTATATATTTTATTTTTTTATTAGTTTCTAAAATTTGTTAATTAAACCGTTTTTCGCTTTATTTCTAAATTTTTGTTTGTCAAATTCACTTAAAATTTTATTGTATTAGATACTTTATTTACATTCATTTATTATATTTTATAGTAGGAGTAGAAGGTCTAAGAAACTCATTATAAAAGTCAGTTGTTAAGTGCACAATAGTTTATGGTCAAAAGATTATTAGTGTCATAAATAAATAACAAGACACCAGGTGCTATCTCCAAATACTTAGGTAGACGGATTAAGAAACTGTTGTAAAATTTTCTTTCTGTCGGTGGGTCTTTTGTAGTTGACCGTAACAAGAGTAGTGTAAATTGAGGTCTGTTGTAAAAAAGCTGGCTACCAATAAATTTCTGCATAAGTCAATCTCTTAGATCTTTTCCTCCTATTATAATTTTAATATTATCCAAAAGATTTTAAAATCATCGTTTCTTTTTACCTTTTCCTGTTATTTCTTTTTTCACAAAGTTGTACTTTTTGTATTTTGTTAGCTGTATAGACAACTACTTTTAAATAACTAGAGTTTATAATATGTTGTACTTATTTTTGCAAAATATATCTTTCTTGTTTGTATTTTAGTCTAGTGTCCTATTTGATTTTGCAATTTTTGTTCTGTTTCCTTCGATTTCAAATATATGTTTTCTTTTTATAATTTTTTTTGGTTTTGTCTAATTCATTAACTAGCATTGTCATTTTTATCTTTTGTTGTAGATGTTTGATCAATTCATTTGTACCCACAGATAGTTTTTTATTAATGTTGCTTCTATTTGATGATTTCATAATGATTTTTACTCAAAATTTCTATGTTTCTATGTATTCTATTTATATTTCTAATCCATAAAATTTTGAGTATTTAAGAGGAAAATATAGTTTTTTTAGTTATCAATATTATATAATATTTGTTTCGTTTTTATACACATTCAATCCACAACTGTCTACCAAAATATCTCAACTTGTAACACTCACAAAATATTAATAATGTTATTTCAGTCAAAAATTAATAAAAAAAGCGCAACATTTTATCAGCTAGACGTCAATTCACAAAAACAGCTTACAACTTTTAACCAATTTTTTTTTTGATCAAATTGTTTTGTCTCGGTGTAGATTCAATCGAGAAAACTTAGCTCTTTATTGCTTTAAATTTAGGTTAAAGTTTCGTTGCGAAACCCTTGTCCGGAGATAATCTACAAAAAGGTTTTTTGATAGTAAATTTCTCTTCGTCAGATTGAAACAGCAGCATCCATATTTTATCAAAACACACCTACATTACATTACCATTTTGCAACAATAACTCATATTCATTATTTATTAAGCAAATAAATAAAGACACAAATGAGCAAAACCACATATTAGTTTGTGGTTTAACAATGTTTTGTTATTGCAGATATTTTTGTAGTAGCAGCGACGAATTTGTAAACACTAACCAAAGAAAATTCAATCCTGCTCAATCCGTTGACAGCGGTCTTACTATTCAATGTCTTGAACGCCTTCAAAATAACCTTGTTGAATACAAACGAGATAGCTTCGACAAAAACCAGACATTTTTTCTAAATGAAACCAAAATTTGCCTAACTCTGAATTTTTTAAAAACATTTTCTGTTATTTTTCTTTGCCCGCTTTTCACATTTTATCTATAAAAGATCAAAGCTTTGAGAGCTACCCGGCGCATATACCATTTTTAAATTAAACAAATATTTTTCTATCGATGGAGAAAAATATTTTCAAAAGCAAAGATTAGGTTGTTTTGTAAAAACATTTTTGGACATATTTAACCCAGCGTATCTACCAATTTCACGTATTGTTTTAAAATAAAACCTCGTAGTGGTAAAATCTCGTCAAAGTAAGTTTTTGCTGTTCAAAGTTCGGTTCTTTAAAGAAAACCAGACTGTCCTAGTTTTTGTGCTTGACATTCTTTTTAAATTGCACAACTCTAGAAACTTTTATTATATTATTTCGTCGGATCTGACCAGAAATCTCGTTCGAGTTTAAAATTTTCTAATAATACTCGTACGAAGCTTTGGTTATCAGGAGAATGCTAATAATCTCGGATGTAGGCTGAGAATAGTTGGTACTCGAGTCTTGTTAGCAATTCACACCCTTCGTATTACAGGCTAAAGCTCCTACCCCAATGACACGTAATCCATCAATTTCACGTAAAAAGTTAAAGAACCCGGCCATTCTTCACGTGCCTCTCTATCATTCCTCATTCTTGACTTATCGGTATTTTATATGGGCGGTAACTTTGCTGTGTATGGTTTTTATTTTATTTTTCTTGTGTGTTTTTATTGTCGCTGACCCAGAAGTATAAATTAGAAGCGTTTTTCGATTAATTTTTTGGCGGAGGAAATCGTTGGAAAACGTCGGAAATCGTAACTTTGATAATGGAGACTTAATATTTCACGTTTCTGGTTCACAATTTGCAACGGATAGCACAAAATGGAATTGACAGTTGTGTTATTATCTCAGTGTTGCAAGCATTAGGATTCGCTTAGAAAATCTCTCTATATTTTATTCATGTCCTCTGACCCCACACAATAAAAAAATATTATGACCTACGTTTCGACCACGTCTCTTTTGACATCGTAAAGAATTGCAAAAGTATGAATCATAAAAATATTTCATTTTCTATTGTTAGCACCCATATGTCAAATTCTTTTCAAATGAATAAAATATCGAATGTAAACTTTATTTCTACATAACAAATTTATTAACACGATAAAATTTTTATTACCAAATTCAAATAATAACTGACGCACCCTCTAGTCTATAAAACTTCTCATATAATAAACCTGGTGTTGCTTCAAAAAAAAAAAATTAGGTATGAAAAATACGCGAGAAACGTTGACTTTTAGATTGTAATTTTCAAATAAATGCAGCAATTTGCAAGATTTCTGCGTACTGCAATCGAAACGTAATGAAATATTCAAAACAACAGAGCGAAGTTTTCCAATCCCAAGGTTCACATTATTTATATTTGCCAGTAAGATATTTTCTTCTAGAACACCTGGGAAATCGCTCGGATAAACTCAACAAAATGAATATGAACACCCACCGTCCTTGAATATTACATAAACTGCTACATGTTTGCATCTCAGCTTTTACATTATACCAAGCAAATAAAATATACATAAGCAAAAAGAACAATCCCAAGAAACAGAAATTAGCTAAGAAGATAAAATATCATGCCGCTTTAAGATGCTTATAATGTATTATTTTTTGGTCAAAATTTTTAAAGATATTTTATGTAGTACAAGCACAAGCGTCAGCAACAGTCAATTTAAAAAAACCATAAGATTTAATTTAGTTAATGATTTAAGTTAAAAAATTTCTAGATAACGAAATCTAATTTTTCTTATTTTTTTTAATACATAGTATTGTTTTTTCTTTAATTCAATAACTAGCAGTTAAAAAATGTTATTAATAACTGTGAAAACGTTGTTTGTGTAAAGTATCAATTAAGCACAGAATTAAATTTATTAAAAATAATTTTGGTTACTGTAAAAAGCCATGCAAGATAATTTTTTAAAAACAGTTCACCTCAACTTTCTTGGTAACAATTGTGAGTTAAAAAAAACAAAGACAGGTCGATTTTTATTGTCAGGAAGACATTTGTTAAGCATTTTTTTTTCAAAAAGCAGCTTGATTCTTATGTCAATAATGTCTGCTTTGTGTCTGCTAATGTAAGTATGCAATCACTTACCAGTTTTACCTATGTAAACTCACCCTTAATATAATTTGAATAAAAAAAACTAATTTGTGATAAATTATTATTCAAAGCAAAATTCGTAAGATCAGGTTAAGGGTGGGTTCATAAAAGTTAAATAGGTGAGTGGTTGCACACTTACTTTCTAGACTAAAGTAGACAAAAAAGTTTTAAATAAATAATTAGAGAAAAGAAGGACAATTGAAAAAAATAAAACAATAGACAAAATCAAGGAGAAGAAAAAATACCGACATTTGATAAAGTAAAGATAGTTATAGAAAAACTGAAAAGCAAGCAGAGTCCAGACAACAAACAAAAAAAAATGATAAAATATGTAGAAAAAATGCTGATGTGTACGATATAATTAAGAGTACCACTGAATAATATGAAAGTACACGTATATAAATAAAACAAAATTCAATAAAGAAATAAAATATATCAAAAATGTCGCAATCAGCAACGGTTATAATTTAAACACAATAAAATAAAAATAAATAAATAACGCAATACCAAGCTAAAAAAAGGCATATAATAGTAATAAACATCTAAAGAAATATGTATCACTTTTATATGTACAGGATGTTTTAGAAGTAACTTTACAAATTTTAACAATTTGAAAAGAGGCTAAATACTTACCAAAATGTTACTGGTTTTTGAAATATACGCTGTAAAAATTATTTAAAAAAAAATACTATTATAAAAGTATACGATTTTGAATTTGAATAAAAACTACTTATTTGTGATACATTAGTATTCAAAGCAAAATTTGTATAGCAAAAATACTAATAATTTAAAAGAACAGATAAGTAAAATAAAAGATCATATTTAATAAATGTAGGGTATATAAACTCAGGTGCAAGAAGTAATAGTGCTCCTGAACAACGCATACAAAATACTAACAACACTAATAAATAATAGACTAAAAAAACATAAAAAAATTGTAAAAAAAATCCAGTGTATTCTTGCATCAAGAGATATAAGGCTCGCCGATTAAGTCGTAAAATAGTCGTAAAAACTATGTAAAGAGTCGTTAAATTGTTCTTGGTACAGACGACCAGCTTTGTTCTCGATGTAACATAGCGTAAAATAACTAATTATTGTCCAACTGGAAAACTAATGTCAACTAGTAAATGTAATTTTTGTGTTTATTTTGGTAGTACATATATAGTTTTTGTGTGTGCATTTTATTTGTTTTTTAGTTCGGTTTTATAAAAAGATTGACGACGTTTTTTATATAAATATTTTTAAAACCAATCCTGCAAAATATTTGTGATGCATCAAGAACAGTACAGTAAACCAGCGATGATTCAAATATGATGGAAGCAGTTTGCATTTAAATATCGAGTTGGTCGTGTGCATTCTCAGTTTCTCTCGTATTTCTCTCCCTCTACCGTATATCGCTTGATACAACAATAGTTATGTTAAACATTAGTATTTTTATTGACTTGAAAACACCCTACGACAGTATAAATAAACAACAACTATACTAATTATTTAACTTTGTCACTTTTATTTTTGGTAAATTTTTGACGTAATATTTGCATGTTGTTATCTATTGCAACCCCTAGTATACAGGCTGTTTCAGAAATAAATACAAAAATTTTAACCAGTAATAGATTTCATCAAAACAAATTTTTCTAAATAAAAATTTTGCAAAAAATAAAATTTTTCCGAATTTTTTTACCGCTATAGCCCCCCTATTAAAGTACGATACGCTCATAAAATTTTGTAAATTCATGAATTTTCTATAGTTATCATGGTGACAATTATAATGGTGTATTCTACTGTTTTGACCAGTGACGCGTATGAGATTTTTGCCAAGACTTGAACTAATTTTATCTTGCTAACGGTTGAAATACAAAAAAAAATTATCTAAAAAAAATTCTTCTTTAAACGAGATCTACAAGTGGTTAAAATTTTTGTATTCATTTCTGAAACACCCTGTATACTTTTAGACTGATAATAAAACCACGGTGGCTTTTAAAGGTGGATTAATCATCATTTCCTTTATCGTTATACAATGTGAGTCATCATATACAGGGTGACCAAACGAAAACTAAACAGAGGCTATAACTTTCAAAAAAATAAGTTTTCAAAAAAACGCAAAAACAGGTCTATTTTGTTTAGAAAAGGGACAGCTTTTAGCATAAATTTAACAATTTTGTATGCAAACCCCTAAGCGGGGAATGCACCCCTTCAAAAATTTTAAATAAGAAAGGGGGTCGAGTTGCACATCGTTAGAAAGCCCTTTCAATTCTGTATACATTTGTTGTCGAACATTTGAGAGCATATTTGTGGAGTAATTTGACGACATTCGTTCACTATCCGCTGCCCTAAATCTTCTAAAGAGGTAGGTTGAGTTGTATAAATTTTACTTTTTAAGTGATCCCATAAAAAAAGTCTATCGGAGACATGTCTGGCGAACGCAGAGACCACTCAATAGGTCCTCCCCTTCCAATCCATCGTCCTGGAAATCTCTGATCCACATACTGCTGTACAGGCAGTGCAAAATGCGGGGGCGCGCAGTCTTGTTGGAATATCAACAAATTTTTATCATAGCCTTCATAATTTTTGATAATTTCTATCAAAGCCGGATCAATAACGTCTTTTAATAAATTTAAAGACATTTCGCCATTTAAATTGTCATTAAAGAGAAAGGGGCCAACTACGCGATCCTCAAAAATACCCACCCAAACATTCAACTTTTCAGGAGTCTGTGTAGCCTCCGCGTTCGCCAAACATGTCTCCGTTAGACTTTTTTTTATGGGGTCACTTAAAAAGTAAAATTTATAAATATGATAAAAATTACTCCCTTAGATTTTTATGAAAGTGAGGTTGATCCAATGACAGGGACAAATAAAACAAAATTACTTTAATCGACTAGTTTCGTTCGTATAATGAACATCTTCAGAACAAAAGTACAATTAATTAAATTCATTTAAATGAAAAATTGTAAAAATAACACAGTCTTGCCTTGCCATCACCAGGAGTTATATGTCCTGTGTTATTTTTACAATTTTCAGTTTAAAAGGATTTTATTAACTTTACTTTTGTCCTAAAGATGTTCATTATACGAACGAAGCTAGTCGATTAAAGTAATTTTGTTTTATTTGTCCCTGTCATTGGATCAACCTCACTTTCAGTAAAATTTATACAACTCAACCTACCTCTTTGGAAGAAAGTAATCGTCAAAAATAAAATTGAACAGGTAATGTAAAAACACCTAAGAAACTTTTGAAGTCTTGAAAATTACTCTTGTAATCCTGAATAAACAATACATTTAAACGTTGTTTTTAGTTGCTATGACATCTAATAACTAAAAGTTACATGCCTTTTTCACAAATATCAAAACTACATGATTGAAGTTCCTTAAGCATTTTACATAACTTGTTCAAGTAAAATACAACAAATAGCTAGAGTACCATTATAAAAATAATTTTGTACCCTTTAAAATAATGTGTCAGTTGACCCTACTTTCCATTTAAAATTCTAGAGGTGTGATTCACCCCCGTCAGTGGGTTAAAGATATAGGTTGCAAAATATTCTTAAAATGTGTCTCCCTTCAAAAGAAAATCAACCTGTCCAAGCGTTTCTGCATTAAATTTCACAAACAAAGGTAACGCTAGGTGCAAACTTTTCATTGGACCAGTCTGTATGTTCTAATAGTGTTTTAAGAAAACACGCTATAAAAGAAATTCATTGAAGCAGAAAATTAAAAGACCGGTCATATGCCACAATCAGAAAGATGACGTAGTAAAGTCAGCTGTTGTTTTTCCATGTTTAAAAGGTTGTCTTAAACCACTATCGCCAACCAAGTTTTGTAAAAGTAACAAGATCTAGGTTTCATAATCTCAGCAAAAGATTGCCAAATGAAATCATCGAACACTGTGGTATGTGCCCTTTAAAATTCTCCTCAATACTGCAAGACTAATTTTTTTAATAAAATACATGTTTTTGTAAAAGAAAAGTGCCTCTTAAATTCCTGTTTTTGCTCGAGACATTATGTTGAAATTTAGTTTTTAAAAATCTTAGAAAAATTAAATATTATATAATAAAAATTAATATTGGATAAATGAAGAAGAATGAATAAACTTGAAGCAGCGAACAAGACGTGGATCCAAATGAAAATACTGCATTATTTTTTTTTTAGTTTCTTATTTACAACGAAGAAATTTACAAAGCAAGCATCTGTTTAGTCTCGCCTCATATATATTCAAATCTTAAAAAAAGCAACAAAATTACCACATTGAGAAGTAATGAGTAAATTAGATTTAAGAACATTCAATTGTGATTTATATATATCAAAAAAAATTTATTGGAAAAAGTGCAAATTAACTTGACTAAAGAATAATTATTTAAAATTATCTGAAAAATAAGACTTTTTTCCTTCTCAAATGCTTCATCTGTTAAAAAAATAAAAAACATTGTATAAAAGAATGAGTTTAAAAAAGAAATTTTATAAAACTAGAAATGGATTACATTGAAAGACATTACAATACATAAATACATATAAGTGAAAAACATGGGTTATATAAAAACAAAAGATGTAATAATATATAAATAAAAAAAAACAGCGTTGTTAAGACGACTTATAAGCGTTCTCTGGACAGTTTCGCTTTAGATGTCCTGGTTTGCGGCACAGGTAGCAGATTTGAGCGTTTTCGGGACAGTCTCTCATGATATGGCCGGGATTTCTGCAATTGTAGCAGATCAGCACTTTGCGGCCGTGCGGGCAGTCTCTGGCAAAGTGCCCCTCGCCGTAGCAACGGAAACAGCGTGGAAATTCCTCCTTGCAGTCGCGGGCATAATGACCAGGTTTGTAGCACCTGTAGCATTTATCGTTTTTGGGTCCGCGCTGACCTTCACGTTCACGCTGAACACGATAACATTCACGTGCCACGTGACCAGGTTGATTACACTTATAGCAGATTATCTCAGAAGAATCCATTGCAAGCAGAATAGCAAATCTTGAAGTTCTCAAATGACTCAAAGTTTCTTACTTGAAAAAACAGACGACTTTTTCACTTTATAGCTTTGCCACATTCGAGTCGATGTGTTGTATAAAACACTTGTAGAATAATTCCAAAAAAGCGGTATATTCAGATTAAAACACAATCATTTAAGTAAATGAAATTTTGAACCAACTTCGAATTTAGAGTCAAATTTTGACATAAGTTTTCACAAGTAACTTGATTTTTTTGTTAATAAACTGAAAACCTTCCCTCTCCTACTAAACTCTCTAGACGAGACATCTCCCTTTCTGGCAACTTCACTACACTCGACGTGGTTGTACCACTGCTTGGTCACATAATCGCAAAAGCTAAAAACAACCGATAGAACAACAAAAAAAAATTGTTGGTATTGTTGGTTATAAAGCTGTCTCCACTGAGACTGCTACTGCTATTGCAAAAATACAAACTTTACAAATGCAGAATAAAAGACAGAGCTTTATTATAAGAAAAAAATTTCATTTCTGGTTAAAAACATTTTTTTATAGGTTAATAGACCTTTTGTAAAGCTTCTGTTTCTGCATGTACCAAAATACCTCATTCTTCAGAAAGCTTTAAATTTTTTATTAAATCGTTACAAATTATAATAATTTACTCGGTTCCATTACTTCAACAGTCAGGTGTATGTAAATTTTAATGTGGTTTTTTCTCAACAGTAAGACAAGAGTATTTTTCCTAGAATTAAAAAAACATCTGAGATTTATCAAATTGTTTAAAGACTGAAAATTCCAACATACCACTCCAATTTGCAACTTTCAGGTTATCCACTCTTGCAAGAAACGGTAAAAGCTAGACATCCTCAAAGATCTTAATTATTTCATAAAAAAAACTATAAAAGCCTAAAACAAATTTTGTCTTAATAAACGAACCAAATTTGATTTCAACGTTTTCAATCATTTAATTATTGATTTTAGTAATTCATAACCTCACTCTATTGTTTACACTTAACATTACGAATTTATTTAACAAATTAATTTTACTTTAACTCTACTAATTTTGTATAGGGTGACCAGATGTTAACGTTACAAAAAGAACGAAAAAAGACAAAAAAATTGTGAATTTTCTAGGACTGGCCGATACCTCTTTTTAGGTATCAGGTATCGATACCGACAAAGTATCGATACTTACCAAAGTATCGTAAGTATTGAGGTATTGTAAGTATCGAAGGTATCGGAGATGTCGAGGTATTGCAAGTATCGAAAGTATCGGAGGTATTAGAAGTATCGGAGGTATCGAGGTATCAGAGGTGTCAAAAGTATCGAGGTATCGGAGGTGTCAAAGGTATCGGAAGTATCTAGGTATTAGAAGTATCGAGGTATCGAAAGTATCGGGTGGTTATAAATAAATATCCCATCAAATAGCTTGTGAATTCTTTTGTTTTTATCAAAATAGTTTGTGTTTCCAAAATCCAATGCCCCCTAGATGAGATATTTATTTATAGCCAACTTTTATCAAGGTGTTAGAGGTATCGGAGGTATCGAGATATCGGGAGTATTGAGGTATCGAAGGGATGGGAGGTATCAAGTATTGGAAGTGTCGAGGTATGGTAGGTATGAAAGTATCGGAAGTATCGAAAGTATCGAGGTATCGGAAGTAACAATACAACGATAGAGTCCGTCCACTTTCAGAACAGCACACCAATAAAAGTGTGCAGATGACAAAACAGTGTCGGGCCAGTCCCATTTGCAAATTGAAGGAGAGGGAGGCAAGCGGCACGTGCTCAGCGAAAGGTCAGCGGCGTTCGTGGTTCTTGGTCATTCTCTTTAGTGTCGTTCGCTGACAGATTTTGATGATCCAACATGCTGTTCTGAAAGTGTACGGGCTCTACCTGATTGCAGTTGGTATCGGTGTACGGTACTTGAGCAGGTGTCGATACCTTCTGTAAGTATCGATACTTTTCCCAGCCCTAGAATTTTCTATAAGACAAAAAAAAATGTATAAATGACAATTAAAAAAAACATTTAATTTATACACAAAAAGTAAATAAACCATAAAAATTAGCTATCTATATTGATGTAACAAGTACATAATTAACTTATAGAAATAAAAAAATCCAAAAAGTCTAATTATGTATAAACAAAACGGCAAAAAAACGTGAAGCTAGCCCTTGCAGTTTTTGTTTAATATCATCATTTCTAGAGATGGGCAATTGAAAGTAATGACTGGGCAATCAAAAGTACTAATTGGCCAATAATGGGCAATCAATTTAAAACCATTTATGACAAGAAAAAGTTGAAATTTTTTTGGCGAAGAAAACGTGCCCGCAGTTTTGTTGTCTCGCAGATTTGTTTTCGATATAAATTTTTTTGGAAGGGTAGTATATTAAAACTAATTTGTGGGAAATCTTGGGCAATTGACAAACTAACATTTACAGTAGAAAAATTTATAAATTTGTAACTGGCGAATAACAACAGGTGCAGATAGCGCGCAAGTTTTTGTGTTATAATACCATTTTTAAAGGTGGACAATCAAAACTAATGACTGGCAATGGTGGGCAATCGATTTGCAATCATCTCAGAGAAAAAAAAGCAAAAATTTTACTTTGGCGGTAAAAACGTGAAGTTAGCCCCCGCAATTTTGTTTTCTACATATTTTTTTTTTACAAAAGTGGACAATCAAAACAATTTGGTGGGCAATGGTGGGCTATCGATGGGCAATTCTAGACAATTATTTTTGTTGTTTTTTTAACTTTGTGGGGCTAACTTCACACAGCTGTAGGAAATAACCATTAAGCTCCACTACTAGAAAAGAAATGGTAGTTAATTTTGATAATTATACACAAACTTGTACTTATTAACACCAAAAACATTAAAAAAGTTTTTTAAGTTTGGATGTAAATAAAGACGAAGAAAAAATCATTCCTACTGGTAATAATTATACATCACTTTATTAATTGGTAACTAGTAAAGCTGGAATTTTAACATTAAAAAAATCTTTTTTATAATTCTTAAACAGGTTTCAACAACACTAAAAATAGGTAATTCAATTGAAAGATTAATTTAATTAAAAGATAGCAAATATAAAAATTTAAACTTAATATTGTATACTATTCCAGACCAATTTTGACGTAGCTGACTTTAAAGACACGCTTTCTGTTTATTACTAATGCAATAAAAATTGTATTGTTACCAAACGCAGGTAATTTATAGTGGTTAAACCCTTCGATGACATTTGAGAAATCCGCCCGGGGCAGATCAAATTTACGTAAAAGTGGTGACAAATCTGCCTGCTCTGACCTGACCAAAATTGTCTTTATATAAATGTTTATAGTTTGTAAGATATACACTGCAAAACTTTGTTTTATCTGTTTTGTACAAGACACAATATATTAGCACTTTTTTATATACAAGGTGTGATTAAAATATGTGCAGAAATTTTACTTGGAGATAGTCCTCGTTAAAACTATGCTAAGTAGAGTCCGTACACTTTCAGAACAGCACACCAATAAAACTGTGCAGGTGACAAAATAGTGTAGGGCAGTTCCATTTGCAAATTGAAGGGGAGGAAGCCAAGCGGCATGTGGTCAGCGAAAGGTCAGCGCGTTCGTCATTCTTGGTCATTCTGTTTAATGTCGTTTGCTGACAGATTTTGATGACCTAACATGCTGTTCTGAAAGTGTACGGACTCTATCCAAATTTGTCTTATCAAATGTTGGGTTCTATTTAAGATACACATAATTTTTTTTCAAAAAGTATTATGTTTGAGATATACAAAGTTATTCACGAAAAATGACCAAAAATTTATGCAACCAATCTTACATTTTTGCATAAAGCTCTGATAAAATTTAATAATTAAAAAAATGTTTTGCGATCATAGTTACTGTCTTCGAGCAAATTTAGTCAAAATGTTCACTGATAACAAGAATTTTGAGCACTTATTATATTTATATTTTAGTTTAAAGCTTTTGTTCTCTTTTACTGTAGTTTTAGTTCCATACTTTACGTTTATTATTTTTTAATAAATGCGTTTCCACCAATTATTATTAAGTAGTCACTCAATTTGACCAGTTATGAAAAAACTGACAAAAGTAGATCATCTTTAGATAACTTCGATTCAATATTTTCACTGAAATGAAAATATTATCAAGAAAATTGCTTAATATGTAAATTTGGTTGAATATAGATTTGTCATCATTTGTGACAAATTTGACTTGTAGAGTGTTTGACAGCACTGTTTTTGAGCAGGTACTTCTGCATAATATATGTCAAAATTTATAAACATTTGTTAAGACCAATGTTGTTTTTTAGCATCATCTTTTCAACTGGGCTATCACCTGTTAAAATTTGTAACGTAACGTCAACATTCTTGTTCATCAAAACATCAAAGGTATAAAAATACTCTTTCTTATAGCTTACTTTTTTTTACTGCTATGCAATATTCCATCTGTCAATTTTCCTTTTTTAATAGACAATTAAACAATATAAGCAGTTTTACAGTTATAATTTTTGCTTTTGGAATGCTCTCACGATTTAAAGGAATCTAATAAATGCAAAACAGTAATTTTTGGAAATATAAAATATGTAAATGTCTGCAATAAAAGTTGTATTGGGTCTGGTAGAGGGCTTTAACAGTCATACTAATGAGTGTTTTAATTGTTGTGTGGGTGTTTTGTAAAATACATAACAAAAGCCGAATTTCGCGATCCAGTAAATTTGAATGATTGCCACCGAAGCCGAGCAAAAATAACATGTCTGACGGTCGTGGTGCGGGCGAATGAGCTTTTGCAGTTATTTCCAATGAGTTCTCTCGTCAAACAAGCAGCAAAAATCTATGAAACTCCCGGGGGTCGAAAATTAATTAAGCTGTCGATGTATAGGTACTTGCAAACCGTATTTTTCAATTACCAAAGCTGGCAGCTGGCACCAGTGCTCTGGCAGATAGCAAAGAAGACAACTCGCGCTTGGTCAAACACTAAAAAAACCTCCGGACCGGCTTTTGTACTACACATTTGCATTTTCAATTTCCCTTCGTCGTGTTAGCGGATGCGTGTCAAAATATGTGAATATAAAGCATAGAGGATGCGAAAATTGCTTTAAGCAGATTCTTTTAGCTTTCTATTAAAATTCCGGACGGAGATTTTTGAAATAATTAATTCGCGCACTTTGCTCTTTCCACAGAAAATCACCTCACAAATTCACTCTAGACACATAAATTTTTATTTTCACGAGGGGACGACGTTCTATTGACTTTTATTGTTTGATAAACTTGCAGATTTATAGAGGGACTTTTTAATTTTCTGAAAGATAATTTTATGAAACTCAACACTAACTAGATCCGATAAGGCATGTCGGGAAGCTTGCCAATTTCACACTTAACATTTATTATTACGTTTTTTTCGCCCTCCCTCAATCTGTCCGTCATCTGGAATTAAATCTCTGCGAAAAAACGATTTTAAGGCAGACGCTAGCTACGACAAGAAAGAAAATCGACGATGTGCCAAGCAAAAAAATTAAGTCACTTCTAGAAGTAGGTACTAGTACCTACCACAACAAATTTAATTTTAAAATAACTTAGTTTAAAAAAAAAATTACACTCATTAAAGTAAGAAAAACTAAACTTAAAACATTTTGTAATTATCTTAGACGTAATACAAATTAAACATCAAATCAAAAAAACGATCAAAAAGAATAACTTTGCTATAATTTTCTTTTTAATCTTCAGTTTTTATAGGTAAATTCTTATTTTGAAAACATTTAAATAATTGCAGTTTTAAAACTTAATAAATGTTTTTTTATAAAAAACGCATCTGTCATTGTTGTCAATGTTTTAAACGCATTTTGAATTAAAACATACAGCGTGGCCCACCGAAAAGTTTCTACCCAAGTTAATTCCAACGTAGTTTTAAATGCTGACACTATGTTTGTACTTATTATCACAGTATAGTTTGTGCTTAAGTGTATCTTTTTTTCATTGGCCTGTTATTTTATTTCTTTAATTGCAGTTTTATTTTTTCGCAAAATTCTTGATAATAAAAATTAAAAAACTTAGTATTAAAACAATTGAGAGCCATTCAAAAAAATTCAGAGACCCTTTTCCATTTAAAGTTTTAAGATTAAAGCTCACTCCGGTTAAGAGGTAAAAACTGAAAAATAACATCCACAAAATTAGTCCTTATCATAACAAAAAAAATTTGCGAAACCGCAAAATTTGTTTGCATCAAAACGAAGAGAAACTAGGAGAAAACTTTTTGGTGGGGGACCCTATCATAAACGGGTACGACTTAAGAATTCTAATAACACAAAAAAACGTAGAGATACAAAAGAAAAAAAATATGTGTTAAACAGAATTAATAGAAAACAACTTGTTAAATAATTCTAGATAAGTCTAAATTAATGGTGTGTGATAACGATGTAGTATTGAGAGATTAGAAATAGACATATATAAAAAATTCGGTCTTTCTCAGCATCTCAGTTAGTTTTATTGCGACTACATACAAGGTGTCCCAAAAAATCGTGCCAAATTATTGATACGTTGTCAATTAGAATCCAATTAACACGAAAAAAGTATCTAGAAAATTCCATATTTTTTTCTTTACAATTTACAAAGACCAAAACATAAAATTTTAGTTCCGTTTTTAAACAACTAGAATAAAATTTCATGTCTAAAAAGCGCAAAAAAAATATTTTTTTACTGTTACAAAACTTTAAAACTAGCATCTTAACATTTGAAATAGATTTTGACTAAAACAATTCTACATTTTATTAAATTTTTTGTTTTTAATTTGGTTTAGAAAATCATCTGACAGCACAACTTTTCAAACTAAACAACTTAAGACAATTCAATTAAGATTTCTATCATTTAAAATGCCATTATTATTCTAACTATCAAAACTGTGATGATATTTTTTTTCTCGTGCTCCTTGGATCCCAATTAACAGTGTATTTAGCCTGTTTGGAAACAACTGCATATTAAAGTCATTAAAAAAAAAATTTTTTTGTTTTTTCAAAACTCTCTGTTCAATAGTTGCAGTAAGATAAAATAATACCCCGATTAAAATATCAGCTCCTAAAATTAATAGTTGTTTATTGTATATCTTTTCATTTCCCACAGTATTATAATATTTATTTTATTAAAAAATTCAAAATTACAATATTTTAATTACTGGAATCCTTCTAAGTACGTTTTTTGAGAATAAAGTTGGTATTTATGTAAAATTAATTGTTGCAGTAGAAAAAATTTAAACAAATTTGAAAAGCTTTATTTTGCGATAAGTTTCTTTAGAAAAATAAAAAGTTTTAAAATTTACTGTAATTTTAATATTAACCTCAAATAACTAAAATAGCAAAAAAAATTTAAAATCGTCTGTATTGTTTAACATTTTACAGAAGCGCCACTAAACAATAATTTTACCGATTTTGTCTTCTACTAAGTACACTAAGTAGACTTAGCTAATTGAGGTCAAATTTGTGCCAAATATTTCTGAAACAACCTGTGCATAATACAAAATTATAGAAATGTAAAAATAAACTCAGAAATCTAGGAAAAAAAAATATATAAACAGATAAATATAGAAAACAACAAATATGTTTGAAATTTTAAACCTAGAAATCCACAAATATAAAAATTTAGAAGTACAAAAATATACAAATAAGTTAAGAAAAAAATATAAAAAACATAGAAATTTACAAATATAGGTACTCACAAATAAAGAAATTTAATATTGGAAGCGCCGGACTTGAAAACACTCTCGCAACGCCCTGAGATCATTTTTGTTTCTACACCAATTTCTAAAACTGAGTTTTTGTTTGTATAACAATTTTTGAAAAAAGTTTATATTTACAAATATACTGCTCAAAACGAATTAGGAATCACATAGAATTACCCAATAGTTGATGCAATTTTTTTTAACTTAAACATAATATGTACAGTCACATAACACATAATGTAAATTGTAAATAGTACTGTCTCTCTGCGTCATATAAAATAAAATAAAAAAAAAGTAATGTAAAAAATCATTTAAGGCATTTTAGAAAATTAAGCAAATTATATTCAAATACAAGCTATTGGTATTTTAGTACCAAGTATGTCTTTCTTGTATTCGTATTTCATTTTGTAACTGACTAGGTATCCTGCTTTTTACATGTCGTATTGATTTTTGATGTATTTGTTTCCATTTTTTCTAGTCTCTCGAAAATTCAAGGTATTTCAAGTTGTCGCAAATGTCTCCTTGGTATGTATCGAAATTATTGCATAAAATTTACATCCCATTTGTAGATTGACGAATAACTTGGCCAGCCAACAACCCAGACCAACATCCTATTGAATATCTTTGAGATGTGTTAAGAAGACATCTTTAGCAACGGAAAGTACTTGACATTTCCAGAAATACTTTCGAATAAACGAATAAATTGGACAGCCAACAACCTGGACCAATATGCTATTAACTATCTTTGAGATGTGTTAAGAAGACATCTTCAATAACGGAAAGTATCTTTTTCTGAAAATTCCTTATTCTGAAAATCTTGACATTTCCAGAAATTAAAAAATGTTTTACTGAATAAATAGGAACAAGTATCCTAAAAACAATACAACATCTAATAAACAGGATGCTCTGTCAGTTTCAGGACCAAATACGAGCACTAAAAAGACATAGTCGATACTAAAATACCAATAGCTTGTACAGGGTTTTCATAAATGATTGTAGAGACGTAGGCAGCTGTGGAAATAATAAAAAATATTCTGTCTTTTAAAGACAAAGACTTTAGCTATTATTATAATTTTTATTAGACAAATGAGTAACTCCAGAAACCATTTTCCAATGTTCCGTTGCGTAAATAAGATATTACAATAAATATTCGTGATATCAAAAATCTCCACAGCCACCTACGTTCTTACAATCATTTATGAAAATATATGCCTGTATTTGAATGCAGTTTGCTTAATTTCCTTAAAAGCCATAAATAGTTTTTTATATTACTCATTATTTTATATGTCTGCAAAGATAAAATCCTATTTGTTTAATGTATAATATAATCGAGTATATTATATTTAAGTTTAAAATACACTTGACCGCAAAATTAACTGGACACTAAGTTTTTTGAAAAAATTTCAGTGACGAAAATTTGAATCAAAATAATTTTAATTGAAAATGTAAAATGATAAACATTTAAAGTGAAATCAAGATAATTTTGATTAATAATGTTCAAAGATAAATATTTATTTACAAATTAAACCAAAATTTGATTTCAAGTAACAAAACAAAGCAAAACAAAATTAAGAAAACTGCAAAAAAAAATGATTTCAGTAGCGAGTATTTCCTCCTCGCGCATGAGTTACAGCTCTCATTCGTCGACGCATACTTGCAATCAAGTCTGCGATCTCATCTTTGGGCTATTAGCTCCCACTCATTCAGCAACGCCTGTTCCAGCTCAACTGCTGTATGAAACTCGCCGTAGTTCTGCCTAATCCTTTTTCCCAGGTTGGCCCATATGTGCTCAATGGGGTTTAGGTCAGGGCTCATAGGTGATCACCTTAGCACCTGAACATTAACGTCGTGAAGGTACTGACGCGTAATCTGGACTGTGTGAGGGCGCGCATTGTCGTACATTAAGAGAAACTCTTTCCCTAGAAATGGCGCAAAAGATACCACATGCTCTTGTAAACACTCCCTAATGTACCCGTCAGCGTTAATGCTACCTCTTCGCACCGTTACAAGAACTGTATGAGCCTCCAAAGAAATCCCTCCCCATACCATTACACGTCCGCCACCAAATGCTACTCTAGGCGCAAAGCAACACTGGGCATACCGTTCCCTCGGGCGTCTAAATACTCGTTAACGACGATCAGGTAAATACCTAGTGAAACGCGACTCATCCGTAAAAAGAACGGAGCCCCATTCGTCCATATTCCAATCAACATAATTTCGCGCAAATTCCAATCGCTGTCTGCGATGCTCTGCGTTCAACTTAGAGCCAGTAGCAGGTAGATGTGATGTCAAATTGTTTTCCTTCAACCTTCTTAAAACAGTATGAGGAGAAATCATGATTCCATGAACATCCGCCAGTCTCCTGGCCAAAGCTGTAGTAGGAAGAGTCCGTTCTCCTAGCATTTGTAATCGAAGAAATCGGTCTTCCACTTCATTTGTTTCTCGTTTTTTGCCTTGTCCAGGTCTTTTAAAATAGGAACCAGTTGCCCTAAACCTTTGTATCGCATCGGATACCGTGCTTTTAGGAAAGCCAAGCACATTTGCAATAAATCGTATGCTGCGTCCATCATTATGTAAAGCAACAGCCTGGGCAGCTTTTTTGGGACTCGTTACAATATGAATCGCTTCTACAACAAATCTCTTCCCCAAAAAGCCAAATTAAACAAACCAGAACCAGCTATCAACACAAATTTGACAGACGTGTAAAACAAACAAAACCTTTCTGATTGGAAGCCGCGTAAGAAAATAGGTACAAAAAGTAATCTGCGTGATAGGGGTTAACCCAAAAAACTTGTATATCCTTTCTTTCAGATGTTTTTTATGTGTAGCCATATAAAAGCAATGAAAAAAGCGTTTTCGCAAATTTACGGGACAAAAATCAAGTGTCCGGTTAATTTTGCGGTTGAGTGTAGAACTTTCTACATTATCATTGTGTACTTTTAAGTGATCCCTAATTCGTTTTGAGTAGCATATTAGTTGAGTAAAAATGTCGAGACCAAAATCTACTTATATTACCCACTTTGGGGACAACAAATTAATAAAAATCCAAAAAAAAACATAAATACTTTTTTATAATTTTTTTAAAGACAATTTACATAAAGGTGTAAAAGCACAAAATTTTAAATCAAAATAATTAGTAAAAAAATGGTTTAAAATGTGCTAGAGGTCAAATTTGTCTTTTTGACACTGTTCTAGTAATAAACATATAAGAATACGAAGAAAGTATAAAAATTAAGAAATATGAAAATATGTATAAAAATATTGCAACATAAAAATACAAAAATATTTAAAAAGTTGTAAAAACACACAAAAAACATATAAAATGATAGAATTTAAAAATACACTCAAAAATATAGCAGCATCATATTTGTTTCAACATTTACACATACATAATTAATATTATTTAACACAAATTTTATCAGTAGCGTAACTTAATAAAAAAGTAGTACACAATTATTCTATTACAATAATTATAATTTTTATTTATACGCGTGAGTTGAAATTATTGTTAAAGACTTTGTATACATAAGTAAATTGCTTTTACTTTTATTTTATGTGAGTACTTATTTTCTATTAAGTGCATTTTTGTCTTTTTTTATGTGTGTCATGTTGGTTAAGATTAAGCGTGTTGTCAGTTTAATCTCGCGCCTAGTCGCTAAAGTCAGTTTTAATAACGATTCCTTATACCCCTGTTGCAATTTCCAGTGTTTCCACATAAAACGCGTGTAACATTTTCTATTCCGTCGTTTCAATCCCCGCTATACTCTGTAAGGCTCAGAGGCTGTAAAAAACTAATACATCAGCGGGTTTCTAGACATTTTATTTCTTTCGCACGAACGTTTTCTGAAGCACTTGTATTAAATTATTTAAATAAAATTCAACATTGTTGGCGCGCTGTTTGCCATTGAGGTATTTATAGTCCCTTAAGGAAATAGGTTTAATCATCGTTGCACGCTTTATGTTGATATTTTGCCTCGAGGAAATTTATCAAACTTATGTAATTTTTTTTCCAACTTGAGTTTTGTGAGAAACAATTAAAATAAAAGCTAGTTGGAAGTTTTTCATTTTTAAACAGGCTGGGAAGGAAAAAACAAGTCTCTAGTGTTCATGCATGACGGTTTTTCTCCTGCAATTGAAAGCTCTAAAAAGCTCGCAACGAGTGTATCTCTCTAAGATATTGTTCATTGTATCTTTGTTCAACAGCTTGTGAATATTTCCTGTATGCACTCTCAGATATAATCTTTATGAATACTAAATAATCTGGAATCCAATTCAAACTTGTAGCTTTTATTAGAAACTACGTTTAATTGAAAGTTTTTTAAAAAACATTCTTTCGGATGCAATAAACATTCTTGTAGGGTGACATTTCTAAGATATTTCTGTTGAAAGAGAGAGACACGTAAGCAATATAGTGAAGTGTTATTACCCGTGATATGCCAGAAGCGATACTAGGAAGAAGACGCAAGCCAAAACGTCTGCTCTGCCCACTATACCCGTCACCTGCAACAACAATAACCACTTAACCTCAAACATAACAAATCTCTAGACGAGTTTCATGCATACTCTTGTCATCGAGACCCTCTGAAAAATTTTCCAGGAAAATTCTTTCACCAACTACAAATCAAACACATTTCAGAGAATTTCAACAACACAATTTGTTTCTGAATTAATTTTTATCAAACATGCACTTTAATATTAAATATCTTTTTAACAATAAAACTTTTACATAAAATTTTTCAAAAGTTAATAAAATTGAACGTAAAATTAAATTCTTTCAAAAAATTGAAAATAAAGTGTTATTATATTTGTAGCCAATTATTTTCAATAAAACGTTCCACATTAATTTACAAAATAATTCATCAAAGTATATTTAAATAATAAAAATTAAGTGTACCGTTTTTAATTAAATATAAAAAGTGCTGTAGCTGGAAGCATATGTATTAGCTTAAGCCATTTAAAGTGCATAAAAAATTCGTTTCTATAGTAAAGATATTCCACAAGTCTTATTACAAAGTTTTATATCAAAAGTTAAAAAATCTTTTACCATTTTTTCAACCGTATCAAACACATGTGAGAAAAATCTAAATCGAGTACTGCGCCACTCTTAAGTATACATAAAGCACTATTAAGTGCGCTGACTTAATAAGAGATTCCAATAAACCAAATAATAGTTTTCGTTAAATTTAAAGAAAATGAAACCACACTGACGATGGTCTATAAAATTTGATTCATGATATCTGCATCTACCACAGATACTGATACCTGGCAAGGAACGTTTGTTTCGCATTTTAGATGAAACTGTCCCAAATCAGAATCCAGTTTTATTGCGGTTTAGCCTCTCATAAATTCAGCAATGACTATTATTTGGTTTATTGCCACCTTGTATAAAGTCAGCCCACTTAAATAAGCTACGTGCATATTTAATCTGAAAAAAAATACAAAGTTGTAATCAGTTTATGGTAACTGCCCTTTATTAGCTACTGTAAAATATTAGATAAATTCTTAAAAAAAAAATTAAAATAAAAATATTTCAAAACCATGAGACCAGAAAAATTCACTTCAGCGCCAATTCCTAAAAACATAGATGCAGTTTATCACTTTATGTTATCAGGCCGTCAAATTAGACTAAAACGTATAGCTTAGAAAACGTTATAAAACTTAAGTACATCTGTTTAATCTACAGATAAAACACCAATGAATAAAATAGAAATCCATTAAATACCCAAATCAAAAAAATTTCCAAAAAAAAACCTTTTGGCAAAGTCCTTAATTCAATTGTTTTAGGATAGTGGTAGTGTCATCCTGATTAATTATATTTACTAAAAAAATAAAATAAAATTGGAATGTAGTAGAGTTCTAATTTTTTAGAACTGTACTTAGTTATTTAAAACTGTACTAATTTTTTAAAACATCTTATTTCGCATAAAATACACGCAGAATAGTCTCAAACAAACCTTTAATTTTGCAGGACATTATAATAGCACACAAATCTAAAATTGTTATAATTAAATTGCTATTAAAATAAAATAAATTTTTAAAGTTATTAATTTTTAAATCCAAAAAAAGTTATTAAAGCAGTAGAAAGTTGGTCTGCAGACCAAGATAAAATATTTTTTTAGAGAAGTTTAGAAACACTAAACAGTTTTTGTGAGAAGTCTGTAGTGTTAAGTAAAAACAAAGTAAAATCATTATACTAAAACATTTTGAAATTCCACTAAAAATTTGCCTTTACCTCTTCTAGTCAAGTTTTCTTAAATCTTCTCTTTTTTCCTTTCCACGTTTACCTCTGATGCTTTGAATGTCAAGCATTTTCTTGACTCGACTTGTTCAAATTACTTTGCCGTCTGAGCTTTAAATTTTTGTATTATACTCGGGTATAATTTTGTATTATACATTTTCATCATTCCTTTATTTGTTTGTTTTCTTCAAGTTTCTATGTTGTCTTTCATATCTTTACATATTTTGCTCAAAACTATTCTTTTTCATTTTTCTACCGTATGTTTATTATAATTTTTGATCACAGGCTGCCATAAAAAACAGAAATTCTAAAAACGTAGCGCCTAACTTATTTCACTTGATAACACATAACCTGACTTTTTTCATGTTTTCAAACACATTGGTAAAAGCTGCAGGAGTAATGTTGTTTATCTCTTCCTAAATACGGTTTTTTAGTTGTTCGATATCATTTACTGACTCTCTAAAAATAATTTCTTCTAGAAATTTATTCTGAAACACGTCAAAACCGAGTCTGGATGAGTAAACCCATTCTCCGTTCACTAAGTGCCCATCACGAAAATATGACTTTACCAAAAATATCTTGTTCTGCAGTAGACCTCATAATTCAAATCAAATTTAAATTTTACTTTTGACAGTGATAGCAAAATGACATTTATCAAGTGAACTAATTTAGGCGCTACGTTTTTAGAATTTTTATTTTTCACAGCAACCTCTGATCAAAAATTATAATAAATATGTGTTAGCTATACTAAGAGATGTACTTTTGCTCAATACATTTGTTTTATATTTGTTCTGTATGAAACAGTTAGTTTATATCAGTTTGTATAACACTTTTGTACAATCTTATTTTTGTCTTTTTTTTTCTTCTTCTTCTTTTTTTTTCTCATAGTTTCTACAACTGTAGAACACTTCTTTTTCTAGATTTTTCCTGTTTCTCTATTTTTTTTATTTACAATTGTTAAGATTATTATAAATTATAAGATTATTATTATTATAAGCTTTGAAGAGCTATTAATTTTTTTAAATTAGTACTGTCGCTCACTTTGTGTCATAACTCTTTAAAATCTATTTTTAAAGTTTTTCTCTGATAATATTGCAATTTATTTTTATTTATGGAAAAGCTATAACTCTTTTATGTTATCAAAGCTATGCCATCTGCATAGGCTATTAACTCTACAAGAAACTCATCCGTTCAATAAATCTTTTAAGCAGTACCTAAATGACATTTTCTTAAATTTTTTGTTTGTGATCCCATTTTTACCGGAACTTTTATGATTCTTGAGTTTATTTAAGTACTATCATCCTAACTTTCTATTCGACGATGGTTTCCGATATCTCAGACAAGTCAGTAATGATGCCCTACTTTTAGTATAGAATCTCGATTGACTTTCAAGACACCTAAAGCTGTAAATAAGAGTTATTATATGCAGCACTTATATAATCTGGAGTAGTGTGATTAAAAAATAGATATATATTCTAAGTCATTATTACTGTTGCTCCCTTTGTCTCTTCGTCATATTGTCCCGTTTAGTCTCTCTGCCATGCCTTATTAGATCTTATAACTTTACATTGTATTATGCACTTTAAAACGAGTTAGGCAACAACAGCCTTCAACTTCATTTAATTCCTTTCTGGCGGTTCTCAGGCATCAAACACACATCTTTGGGCTGATAATGCTTTTTTTACGAAGTATAAAAAACTACAGTTTTATTGTTTTTTATTTTAAAATTCAAAATGTTTTAAAAATTTTAAAAACGATGCAAAAATTTTTTGCTGCATTTTCAAAAAAGCAGCACATAGCTTTAGTCGAAAATATGTCATGTCTAGATCATCAAAGTTTAAAAAAAAAATTAGATTCCAGGTTACTTTTATTAGATAAGCATCGTAAAAATGATAAAACGGCTAAAAACAAAAAAAATGATAATAAAGATACAAAAGTTAAAAAAATTGTTGATGAAAATCATTAAGATAAAGATCGTAAAGAAAAAAAATTATAATGAAAAATAATAAGAAGATAAAAAGACGAAAAGACAAAATTATAAAATGTATAAACAGAAAAAAAAGCCAAAAGACAAAAAGACAAAAAAAAACGTTTTGATAAAAAAAATGTAAAAAATGTAGACGATAACAAAATGGTTCAGAATCAGAAAAGTTTAACGTACAACAATAAAACACAAAATGACAATAAATTAAATTTTTTGATTGCTGTTTAGAGATTTGGGAAAAAACCGATACATCTTTCAAACACAAAAAAATACTCTGGCAAAAAATTTCTTAATGACTTTGAAAAGTTGTTTTTGCTAAAACAATACTTAAGATGGTAACTAAACAGTTAATTCAATCAAAAATTAATTTGAGCTTTTGGAAAAATTTGACATACTTGTTTATAGAAGAATTATAAAAATCGCATAAGGTTTACTTGTAGATTAAAAGCACAAGACGAGACAACAAAAAAAATGTACCTAATTTAATGTCGGTCGGCGCTTTAGCCCGCAAAGTAGTTGTTTCCACCTAATTGTCAAAGTTGGTTTTGTTGATGGCCGTGCAAGAGCCAAATGACAACTTTGTTGTGCGCTACCTTTCAGCAGTCTCCGTGAGATGGTATATGGCGTCTATCGGCATGATCCATACTCGTACTTCCTTGTTATAAGCGTGTCCTCCTATCTGTTCCAATCGAGTCAAAGGCCCGAGATAGTTGTACTGATAAGGGACAAACACGCCGAAACCGGAAAACAGCTTCCTGACGTTCTAATCCATTGGAACACCTTTTGCTACTAATTAATTCCACAAAACTTTTTTATTTATTTTCTTGCTCGTTTAATGCCGGAACTCGACTAGAGAACGGAGTATCTGATACGCGTTTTAACTGTACAGGGCTTCGCATTTTTATCAATTTTACAAGAGTTAATGAGTTTGGTTTATGTATTTCTGACCATATTTGTTAACGCATATCGCAGCTTCCTACATTTTAGCCTCTGCAGATTTTAATCATTTATCCAGAAAATATTTAAACGTTTTTAAATTATACCCTTTTTGATTTAATATAAAAAGTGCTAAAACTGACAGCATACACAAATCCGAAAAATGTATTTGTACAAATTTTCAGAGTGTTTAATTAAATTTTGAATATTCTCTTATCGCGCATTTGTTGATGTGTTGTGTGGACATCTAGACGCTATAAAATCAAATTGCTACCAGAAAGCCTATCTTCTTTATAGAACTTTTTATAACGTGTTATTTTTCGAACATTACGTCACTTGGACTTTCAGGTCTTAAACGATAATATAAGGGATATTCGAAAAGGAAATTTTCTGAAAACTATCTTTTTATGGGTGTACTTTTACGAAGAAAAGAATATTGACGTATATCTCGTTATTTCAAGATGTTACACGTCTTTATCAGGCATCTGTGAGACGTTTTTCGCAACGAAATGGAAGCAATTCAAAGCACAACACTATCGTCATAATGAAAACGACTGTTTCTAGTATCGTGGAATTAACTCGAAGTTTTTCTATTTTTAATCTCGACAATTTTAATAAGCAATTAGATAAGTTTTAAGTGAATTGTAGACTATTTTATAAACGTGTTTATAGCGTCGTAAAATATGCAATTTTAATTAGAACAATGCGATATGTTTTGATAACATGCTAATAAGCTCTAACAAGATTAAATGCTTTATTAGTTTTACAAATTGATACAACAAAAACGTGTAATTCAATATTGGAATTGTGTGTTTGTATGTTGCAATATTGGAAAATAAACCAATTAAGTGCGTAATATCGTAATTACCCGAGTTTGATTAATCGAAAACAGATCACGAAATAGCTTGAAAAATCTTTTGTAGTGTTCTCAAAGTTTTAATTTCGAGGAAGCATGTGATGTACATTTGAAAAGACTTAATTCTTTCTATTGTGTGCTGGAGATAAATTTTGGTGTTATTGTAAAGTTCTGTAGTGAGAATTTTATTGCACGTGCATTCGTTGAAATATTTTAAAAATGACTTCGTAGCCATAAAATAGAAATCACAAAGTATTAGAAATGTGACAAACAAGTCTATATTTCATGTCAAGGCTGCAAAAGTACGTGCAAACAGAATACAGGAGTGTTCAGTGGGATTTAGTCATGAGTGTCTGGGTGCGTAACATATTGGGAATTGAGTATGCATATAAGTGGTTCAGATATCGGCCTTTTGAGGTTGGAGGTACTGATATATCTTGGCCCTGCTCTAGGCAACATTCTATACAGCCACTCATGTTAGATTTATAGCGCATAAAGCCGCAACATTGAAAGCTCTGCTGACTGCAATATCCCGGTATATTGTGTGTTGGCTCAAACCGAACTCTGCTCGCCCTTCTGCCAACTTAAATAAGTTACAAGCACTTTTGCAAAGCCGTATCATACGACAGATAACAACAAATTTTTAGAAATAAAGAGTGAGCTGTTTTATCTCATTAGCTTCAAGAATTCTTTGTTACTTATCGATTTTTAGGCTTTGCAAACGTTTTACGTAAAGCAAGATGCAAATGACAAAATAGATTGGCGAGATAATGAACGAAAGAAACCAAAACGCAATTACCAGCTTTGTTTTACACAAAAATAAAATAAATGAAACTCAACCTTTTTACCATCATAACAAAAACGCATTTTTACAAATATCTCTATTATTTTTATACAAAAGCTTTTTATTAACAATGCAAAAGATTTTAATTATGTAGAGTGTAAATATTTGCCCGGCGCATCCACCAATTTTTACAATATTTTTGTGACAAATTTGCAAATTTTTTATTGATTTGATAGATTCAAAAATTTATTAAAATTTAAAATCTCTACGTAAAATAACGTTTTTTATTTTGACAGCAGCCAAATCAAGTATCTAACTGTTAAAATATTAAACAGAGACGAGTTTGAGATAAAAAAGCAGTTTTAAAATTGTTGAATGACATAAAAAGCATTGAATCAAATAGTTTTTTTCATACAAAAAATTAAAACAACGGTAAAATTCTACAGGTTACAAACGTTTTACTACTTATAGAGAGTGACCGTAAATAATTAAATCTGTTGGCAAACCTACCTTGATTGATTTGGCTTTCTATGTGTCAGAAATATGTAGAAATATTATACATATTAATTTTTTATTCAAATAATTTTATAAGCACTTATTTTCAAAATTATAAACGTCAGAAATTTATTTAAATTCCGCAAAAACAAATTTTCCGTTTTTTGTAGTTAGTTTTTAATTTTTTTATGGAGATTTTTATTCACAAATGATGATAAAAGATTTATGCATCCAATCTTACATTTTTGCATGAGACTTTAATAAAATTTAATTTGCAAAATGTTTTTGCGATACTGTATATCATTTTACGTTACTGTATATCATTTACGTTACTGTACAGTTACTGTATATCATTTTACGTTAATTTGACTGCCTTCGAGCAAATTTAGTCAAAATGTTCACAGATAACGAGAAGACTGACCTGATCCTAATATATAAAAAATGTAGAAAAACGCTTCAGCTGCAGTAAGACTTTATACAGAAAGATATCCCTATCGAGTGATTCCAACTGACAAAATTTTTCGAAGACTTAAAGCAATTGCGTCAAGGTCGACCTCTCTTAAAAAAGCTACGAAGCAAAACTGCGACATTAGAAAATAATGAAATTGCTGTAATTCAGGCGATTATAGAAAATCTAAATATTGGGCAATTTTGCAATACAGCATTTGCTGTAACAAAAAATTTAGGAATTAGCCAACGTTCTGTTTCCACAATAATATGCCCTAATAAATTGCATTCCTACCATGTTACACTGGTACAAAAACTAGAAATAACGGATTATTGTAGTCTAGTCATTTAATTTGACAACTTATGAAAAAACTCGCAGAAATCAATGTTCTTTGGTAACTTTGATTCAATATTTTCTCTAAAATAAAAATTTTATCAAAAAAGCTGCTTAATATGTAAATTTGGTTGCATATTAATTCGTCAGTACCTGTGAATAACCTTGTATGTTAATTCTAAGTAATATGTTAATCTAATAGATATAAAAAAAGTGGTAAAGAATTAGAGAGAGAAATAGCAAACAATAATTTTAAAACACAAGAAAGGAAAGAAAAAGAAGAAAAAAAATGTAGAACAATTTTACATTAGAAATATTTACAAAAAGTAAAAAAATAGTAAAAAATAAAAAAAATGCAGTTGACAAATAAAAGCTAGAAAAAAATTACTAAACGTAAAAAATAAAATACCTAAAAAAACAAAATGGGGTATGTAAAATTAAGTGTACAGAATGCCCATCAGTGTGTAAAAACAACAGAAAGATTATTGAAAATAAAAATTATGTGATATGTAAACTAAAGAAAATATTTAAGTTTTAATAAACAACTTGTAAAAAAGGCGCTAGACTAGATCAGGAAGGAACCAAACTGTTGCATAAAAAACTGAAATAAAGAAAATAATTTTACAGGCAATAGTAATAAATAATAAAATTAATCTTCTTGTTGAATTTTCTTGGTGTGTTAAATAAAACGTAGAAATATTTAATAAAATTATTAAGAAAAAAAAATGGCTCTAAACAAAAAAGTTTACCTAGTATACAAACTAATTTTTAGAGCAAAATAACAGAAGAGAAAAAACGGTTTGCAAACATAAAAATTTGTCAGATAGAAAAAGAGTGAGGAAAAATAACTTAACAAGACCGTAAATGTTAAAAAGTAGCATTTTAAAGTATGTAAAGGTAAAATTATTAAATTTTAATCTGTTACATGTAATTACAACATTTTGTATATAAAATTGCGCGTTTAAAAAATATATTCAATTTGTTATGGTAGGTTAGGTTGAGAAAAGATCAGCTAATTTAATGCCAGTCCTTAAAAAATTTAAATAAAAACAATAAAAGTGGAAAAAAGTAGAACTGTTGTTTGTTAGTTTTAACATAAAAAAAAATATAGATTGCACTTAAAAAAATTTCATTATTCTTAATGATATCGATCTTTCAAAGAAACGTAAAACACCCACTAACACCAAACACTACACTTAATTTGACGCGTATTTTGACTTTTAAATTTTTAAACTGAGTTTTAATTCCTACCTGAGAGTGACAACTTTGTTGTCGAAACGCACGTTGTGTTAAGTGTAGTATTTGGTGTTAGTAAGTATTTTACGTTTCATTCAACACACCAAAAAGATCCAATAAGAAGATCAATCTTTTAACTTCCCCGTCACTAAATTTTCTATTGCCGCGCTGTCTTCACGAAGAATATCAGGTGGAAAACAATAACAAAATTTTTTCATGATTTTCTAACTGATTTGTTTATATTTCGACAACAACAAACTCAACACAAAACACAATGTACATAATAATTATCTGTAACCTTTTTGACATTAAAGTTAATTCTAGTGTTTGTTTTAATTCATATAACAACTTTTTCTCTAATCCCAGATTCAAAAAATTTTGCTCTTATTTTCTCATTAATTTCAGAAGGTTTTGAAAAAAATCGTGAGGTAATATCTGTGCAAGAATCAGCTCAATAAAATATTCGATAATTTAAAATTTTTTAGACTTGTTATGTAATACACTATTTTCGTAGACCGTTTATTAATAACAAGATTCAATTATAAGATTGCAAAAATATTTTTATAAATTTGGGTCATCAATGTAGATATGATCTTTACATAAATATAAAGATACAGGGTGATTTTTTTATTTGCTCCCGCCCGAAATTTAAAAAAATAGGCAACACGTTATACAAACAATACGCAACTTTGGAAAAACTACAAATGATCCAAATGAACTGACTCTGGAAGCACTGTCAAAGGTATTGTCATCAAGATTCACATTAATTCACAACCTTCTACTCCATAATTTTGAAAATTAAATTTTGAAAAATTAGCATAGTACATATAATTAATGTGTTGTCTATTTTTGAAGTTTTGGGCGGGAGCAAATAAAAAATCACACTGTAATTGCTTCTTAATTGTTTATTCATGAGGATTAATAAATAATTTTGCATTAAAGAATAATTTTAAAATTTAAATCAAATTTTTGTTTTAATGTTGAAGAGCGACTATTAAAAACATTCACTCGCTAATGCTTGTTCTTGCTTTAAGAGGTTTTGATTTAAGTCGTTTTCATTAAAATCCTTCTTTATTAAACGACTATTACCTTTAATTAAAAATAAATTTTTAATTTTATTGTTTCCTGCTCCAGCAGTTTCTTGACATGGTTTCTACTACTTCTGACAGGTGGGTCCCTTGTTGCCAAATATTCTAGTTTGTGGCACACCATAAACAGCTAGCAAGTAATAGATATTTTATGCATATAAATCGTTCTATAAACAATTAAAGAATATTACCAAATCAGACTTAATCCAAATGTAGAAAAATATTAATTACAAACCAGTAGTATTATAATATAGTTTTTACAAATACTAAATAAAAAACATAGCAAACATTTTGATAATAATTAATTTACGTTCAAAAAAATAAAAAACTTAATTGTGTTTTTAGCAAAACTTTTTTTAAAATGTATTTTGTTTGAAAAACATTTAACTAGAAAATTGCAAAAAACAAAATTAATTTTATGAGACCAAAATAGCGTCAGGTAAGCTTTTATTTATGCAATTTATTTGGTTAGCGCTGTGAAACTGGAAATTTCGATTCTTTTTTATCGTTGGATGTAAAGCAAAGCAAGTAAATTACAGAATAAATTGAATTAAATGTCGCTTTTTATTATTAGGCGAGTAGTACAAAAGCAATCACTGAAACCAATCGTAGCGTTTTCGAATCTGATTATCCTTGAACGGTTGAGCTATATATCAAGCAGGATAATGTGGTAGGCTTTATTGTAATCTCGGTATTGATGCTCCACTCAACTCCCTGAATACATTGTAGCAACTTCATTGGTCTGATGAACGCCCCTACACAGAATCATGTAAATTGTGTGTTAAATAAAGGGCATTTATAACAGCTGCCTCAAATAATTTACAGATTAGTTGCGTGTATTTCCGAGGTTTTATTATAAGGTGCGAGATTATAACACAATAACGAAACGATAATACCGGAGAATTTGTAGACGGCTTGGAAAAATAAATGGCCCCAAAATCATTTTTCAATATTTTAACAAAGCAACGATCAATATTGGCTTTAAAATAATAATTAACATTTAGCTATGTTATTGTTATTTATTAAATTCACTCAAGTGGATTATAAATAATAGAATGGAATTTAAAATGTGGTTGCAAAGTCGTTGTAAACATTTCAGCTAATCTGCTAGCAAAACACTTTATTTCGGCTTTGTGGAATTGCTTCGTGTTCCTGTAGCAGTGTAAGGGCTTTATTCTCTTGTTAAAAAAGTAAACATGTTTATCGTTAGCTTACGACTATGAAATGATATTTTTTTGTTCCGAAATTGGAAGAATACTTGACGTTAAATTTTAATTAAAGCCAAATCGGAATTTCAATTAAATAAACCAACATAACAATAATAACAATTGATTGCAACTCAATGCTGGTACTTGGCTTTGGATATAACAAGTGGGTAATTGAACGAGTCTTCCGATTGCAATTTCCGGCAATGATTGGTGAAATAGTAATCACCAAAGTTTTTTTCTAATATAAAATGTAATTTCATTTAAAAAAGTCATAGGCTCAGATGACATCGGAGAGTTTGGGGCCTAATTTACATCAACTAAATTAAAGTAATATCTTTCGTACTTGAGGGGTGAATAATTAATTTCAAAAAATGTACGAAAACGTCTTAATTAAAGCCAAGAAATTTTTCGTCGTACCACAAGGGAGTCTTAATTAAATTGATTGATCAAGTATTGGTGGTTAATTAGTTGGGTTAAGTAAACCCAGATTAGCGTGCAAACGAAACTATGTAAGCCCTACGTTGAAAATTGGCACAAAAGGAAATTCTCCCTAGAATATATTACTTTATAATAAACTTCGAAAACCTATGGGGGCTGTGTTAACAAGGGTCGGATAATCTATTAAGAGAAACAACATGCAGGCATTTCCGAGATAAAACGAGGTGTTTGCCACAAATTAAAAACAATTTCTTGTGGCGTGGCAAAAAGCACGTGTTTGATTTATTTTCTAGATTGTTTGTTTTGATGTGAAACAACCCCTAAAGGAATTATACAAATGTGGTGAGCGTAAACTCAAAGTTTCGCCTGTTAGATAGGGTATTGAGTCCGGGTGGGTTGTTAAACAGACCAGAGAAATCTGTGCTTTCATGTGTTTATTCAAAGGACGGACATATTAATAGAAAATCAACAAACAATTAATCAAATGCAAACCAAATCTATCCAACTATCACAAAACACATTTTTATGCCTAGTCCCATGGCATTTCCCAAAAATATACAAATTTACGATGACATCCAATTAACCTAATCTACCGCCCCCAAGGCACTTTATTAGTGCGATGTCATTTAACTTAGTGACATTTTGAAATATTTGCCGAATTATATTTAACGAAAGTTAACTAAAACTTGTTTAACCTGTGACCGTAATTCCTCTATAAAAATTTATTAAATTTAATTGTTAATTATTTTATATCAAAAATAAAACGGAAATGCACAGTTTCATCAATTAATTATTTCAATAACATTGCAACTGAAATAAATACAATTTATTGATAAATGCTATTACATAGTATGAACAATAATAAATTTAAATAAACATTTTTAAATTTATAAAATTACTGGATGCAACGCGCCGTGTGTAATAAAATATTCAAAAACTGATTAAAATACACTGTTTACAATCAAAAAATACATATTTATTTAAAACTTATATTTGTAAAAATTCAACCCCAAAAATTATTTGTTAAAATGTAGAGCCATACACTAAATAAATAAATGATAAAAAACAAAAGTTTGTAAAATTTTTATTTAACAATAGAAAATATAAAATCTTAAAATCCGACTTTTTTCATATGTATTATTAAGATTGCAAACATTGTTATTTGATCAGTTTTTTTTTTAAATAAATACATGCATCTCTAGCATCCTCTATAATATAAATTTTTGTTTTTTTATTCCAAGAATACTCTTAAATACATAAACTTTTTTATATTCAGTTACAATTTTTTAGATTCTGGAGACGTCACAATTTTTTTATTTTGTCTAATCACTAAGTTCTTCAAGTATTCAAAATTACACTAAATTTATAAGTTTTTTTTTAAATCCAAGACTAGCATCTTATACTGTTTTTATAAAATACACTTTCGGTTTTATTAAAATGTAAGAAAAAGTATTAAATACAACACAAGTATCATTGTTAAAAATTTTTGGTCTTTTAAATTTAAATTACAATCTCAATTTTTAAACTGTTTAAGAACATTTCACTCAAAAACTATAAAAGTTATACTGACAACATCCACATCCTAACATCCATCTTCTCCTACCTATACAACCATTTTAGTTTAGGTTTTTTCCGTGGCTTCTTCTATGTAGCTATTCTATTTTTTGCTTGGTCGTTCCTTTTTTTTTCTAGTTGGTCTCCATTCCATTATTTTCTTTAGCCATCTCTCGGGACTCATACGTTTTATATGTCCATACCACCTTAAACCTTTAGCTTCTATAGTGTCGGGTATAGTTACGTAGACCACTGCTAAAATTCGCGGAAAATGTAAAACAAAACATAAATTATTTTGTGTAAAACACTTTACCGTTCTTTAAAATATTTGCTTTTCATATTTATAGACTTTTGCATTCGATAAAATCAATCTTCAAAACATTTATTCTACTCTGAAAGAGGTACCTCCGAAACTAGCGACTTAAATGCTTCAACGGCCTTTTCAGGCGATGAAAAACGCCCGCCACGCATTTAATTTTTTATGTATAGAAATAAGAAGAAGTCGTTGGGTGATAAATCGGGCGAATATGGGCAATGTGTCATTAATTCGATGTTGTTAGTGATGAAAAACTCGACAGTTCGATGTGCAGTGTGCGCGCTTGCATTGTCATGATGCACAAAAATTCGGCGATTTTGGTTGTTTTTTCTGATTTCAGCAATGACTTCCGGCAAACCAATTAAAGTATACCACTCCGCATTAACGGTTTTTCGATCTTCTAATACAACAGTTGCGACATAACAGGTTTTTTTGAAGAAACAAGCAACCATTTTTCTTGAACGGGTCACTTTGGTTGGTTTAGGTTAAATTTAAAACTCCCATACAGTTGATTGCTGTTTAGTTTCGGGTTTTTATAAATATACCAACAATTCGTCACATGTTACAATGTTGTATACAGAATTTGAAGAACCACCGTCAATTTTTTTTAGCATTTCCTTGTACCATTTGACTCGTGCCTCTTTTTGCACGTCTTTTAAATTGTAAGGAATCCATCGACTGCAAAGTTTCCTAACATGCAACTGATTGTGCAAAATCTTATGTATTTGTTTCACTGCAATGCCTAAGGTCCCCTCTATGTCTCTGTTTGACACATGACGATTTGCTAAAATAATTTCGCGTATTTTTCGCGACAATCGATATTTTTTGCGACAACGGAGGTGCATAGACGTCCTTCGCAAGGATCGACAACAAACGTTGATCCTTCCACTCTTGAATTCTGCAAACCACTTGTAAACCATAGTTTTAGACGGTGCTTCATCTCCAAATGACAATTTAAGTTTTGCTACACGTTGCGGTGCTGTTAAACCGTATCGAAAATCCCAAAACATTATCACTCGATCATCACGGTTCGATATTTCCATTTCTTAGCGCAATTGCCAAACTTTTATTTCTTTTAAAATTAAACCGTTAGGTTTGAAACCGAATTGTCAACTGTGTCAGAGGTAAAAAGTATCAGATTTTACGAATATGATACTTGCAACACACTGGCAATACTAAAAGTACTTAATTCCGCGAACTTTAGCAGTGGCTACGTATTCCAGCACCTATTTTTTCTCTTATTTGTTCGTTTTTCACTCTGTCTTTCAGTGTTAGTCCACAGACTCTTTTTCAATAGTTTATTTTTGTTGCTAATAACTTTTTCTTAAGTGTGGGTGGTGTAATCCATATTTCAGCCCCATATGTTACAATGTTGTCAACTACTGTTTTGTATAATCGTCGTTTAGTGTGTTTAGTTGTCTGCTTACTCCATAGTACCGAATTCAGTTGCCTTGTGACAATTCTTCTTTATTGAATACAACTTCTCATTTCTTTTTCACATGTTTCCTCTCTTGTAATCTTCACTTCGAAATATTTGTAACAATCAACTTTTTTTATAGTTACAGTTTTAAGCTGAATATCACAGGCTTCTCCTCCTACTACTACATACACAGTTTTTTCTGTAATAATTAAAAAACCTCACTTCAAATATTATTTTTTTAATTTTCTTAGCATATATGAGATATAGTCATAATCTTCTGCCACGATGACTTGGTCATCAGCAAAATGTAAAGTTAAAAGTTTGTTGTTTTTGATGGATATTCCCATATTGAAGCAGGTTCTTCTCCAGCGCTCCAATGTTGCGTTTAAATATATTTTAAATAATGTGAGAGCAATAGTACATCCCTGTCGCAAGCCTTTGGTAACTGAAAACGCGTCAGATTGTTTAGTGCCAACTTTTACACAGCTGGTCATATTAGAATATAGGGACCTGACTGCTTAGATGTATATATCTTTAATTCCAGCGTCTTTCATTGGTTTCCAAAGCTTGACTAAAAGTACGCTATCACAAGCTTTCTGTAAATCTACAAAAACAAGATAAGTTTCTAAGCTACATCTTTTTCTTCTACGAGTTGTTTAACGACAAATATATTGTTATTTTTAGATCGACCAGCGCGGAAACTATTTTAATCTTCTATATCTTCTATTTTATTTTCTATTCTGTTACTAATTATTTTTGCATACAATCTAGAGAGTGAATTAGAAAATACTCAACTCTCGATAATTAGTACATTTTTTTCTATCTCTTTTTTTGTGTATATTTAATATGTAGACTGTTTTCCACTCCTCTGGTATTTCATCTCCTTTCAAAAAACATGTGAAAACACATGACTGGAGTTCTATGAAAATGTCTGGTCCATGTTTTATCAATTCAATGAATATACCATTTGGTCCTGGAGTACAACCGTTTTTCATAGAACCTAGATTTCTTCTTAGAATTCTTCTATCGTAATCTAGTCGTCTTCACTAAAACTCAAGTCCCAAATAAAGCTCTCGTCACAATATAGAAATATCCGTCAGTCTTTGACAAGAAGTTCTGTGTGGTAGTCTTTCCAATCATTTAAGTTTATAAGGTGTATGAGTGTTTTCGTCTTGTTCCTTCTTTAAGCTTTTCAATGTTTTTCATGTTTCTGGCTGCCTAGCTCCTTCTATATAGTTGTCAATGTGCGTACATTTCTTTTCCCACATATCGTTTTTTTTTGCTTTATTTACAGCTTTTTTTACTTCTCTGTTATAGTATCTATATAGTCTATAATCTTCCATATCGTTTATCATTAACTTCTTTTTATAGCATTTCTTTTTTTTTTGTTACTATTGCTTCTATATTTTTATTTAACTACTCTTTTGTGTTTTTTCTTACCTTCTACTGATTTTTTCCCCCAATGCTTCTCTTGCTGCTTCATTAATGTATCTTACTATGTTATTATACATGTTTTTGCTTGATAAATAGTGAACATCGTTCAGTTTAATGTAAAGTCGCATATTGAATAGAAATTGTGTTGAGTCATCAATTAGGCTGTCTATATTGTATTTTATTTCTTTTAAGCTTTGTTTATCGTTACATTTGTCTGCTTTAAGATGTGGTGAGTTACATAGGAAAAACATTTTGCATTTAACTGCAAAGTGATCGGATTCGCGTGATTTTTTATATTCTTATGAAATGTCGTTGAAAATTCTAAGTATTACATTATGCGGTTCTCGATCGTTTTAGAAGCATTGAGACATCGACGGCTGGAAGCTTCAAGCATAGTCGCCTGTCTAAGCTTGGATGTCTATATAAGCGAGTGAGTTGACCAGTACTTTGATTTAAAAAAAAAAAACAGCAAAAATTATTACGAAAAAATCACCGATGATTGTTTAAGACAATAGAAGTTTTTCTTTTATTAAGTTGTTTAATTATTATTGTCCTGATAGAAGAATTTTGAATAGAAATAAAAACAATTTATTTTTCTTAAAGTCCGACTACAAATAGGGAAAAAAAATTGTGTAACATATTCAGTTAGTGTTTGAAAATCTTAATAACAAGAACAAAAAATAAAAAAAAAACAAGAATCAAAAGAAATTTTAGAAAACTCATAAAGGTTGATAGGTTAATATTAATGTTATAGAAATGTTAATTATCAATTAATTATTTAATAATAACAATAATCTCCATTTAATATTAAGAAGAACACATGTATAAAAAAGTGATTTATTAGTTTTTAGATTTAACGTTTAATAAAGAATTTTTTTAGATTTTTCTAATTTCTTGTATTTTTATTCTTCAATTTTTTAAAAAATCATATTTATATAACTTAAAATTTTCTATAAATTATACATTTTTTCGATTGTCTACAACTGTACATGCTCCAAATATATAATAATTTTATTTAAATATTATTATTATAATATTATTTTATAAACATATAAATTTGAAATTCCCAAATTCAATTTTCAAAAATTTATAATTGCTCAAATTCTGTAATTTTCTAAATCAATTATCGTTGCAAAGATCTCTATTGATAATTTATTTTTAAATTTTACATGTAGTTGAGAAAATTTATTATAATTATATAAAATACATATAAAAAGAAATAAACATTCAAATACTTTAAAAGTAATTTTTTGGTAAGCTTGGCCTAGATTGCAATTTGGTAGGCGTCGAAGGTTCGCAATTTTCGTTTAAGAATTAGAGTCGCGTCTATAAAAAAGACAAACGATTATTTTCCCGGTCGAAAAATTTCATTCAGGACACTTTTAATCCGGCTTTCGATCCCTAGCGAAGCCGAGAAACCAATACGACCGATAGGCATTTACGAGGCAATAAGTTAAGAAATAGAGAAATAAAACTGACCGCTTCCGTGTGGATGGGATGGGCGGCGAATAGTAGTCCAGCAAGGGTTGCAAAAGGGGGTTTGAAGCCGGCAATGTTCAAGCACACCCTGGTGAACAAAATGCAGGCCACAGAGTGCAGAAGGACGTTCGTTGCGTGAAACCATATCGGCTGTAAGCCGAAACATAAAAAATTTGCTCTGAAACAAAAAAATATTTTAATTAAATTTTAGTTATCGATCGGAGTAAATCTCGAGTTGGTTATGGTTAGTTGGCAATAAGCACTAGTTATTGGTACATCGGAATTGGTTGCGCGGTTAGTTCATGGTTGAGGATGAGCATTATTATCTCGTGAGAGCAGAGACGAGGGGTCAGGAAGTCACTGTTAATAGCTACTCTGTTTGAATTACATGAATTGGTAATTTGAGGTCTACTCCAAGCTGTATCCACTCCGAAAACTACTCCAAATTTCCAGAAAAACTCGCCTTTTAAGTCAACAAAACTCAAATGGAGAATTAATTAATTTTCAAAAACTCTCATTAATTTTCAAACGTAATAAAATAGGTAAACAATAATCAAACATCTGATAAGATTTTTTTCCAAATTAATAATTTCTTAAACAAACTTGTCCGCTTGTTTGCAGAGTATTCAGTTTTATTAAAAATAATTAGCCACAGTGCGAAGCAATTTCCTGGTATTAGAATTTTTCGTGAAGTAAATACAATTTCTAATCAAAAGCGTGTTTTAATTTCTTGTCAAAAGTAAAATTATCCGATTAAAGCATATCCTTTCTAATAATTACCGGCAATACCTCAAGTGACGGAACATCCTTTTTGCATAGTAATAGCTTCATTAACTTAGACACGTAAGATATCAGCAGCAGTCCGGATTAGTATTAAATCGTCCAAACATGAACTGTATGCACATCTTAAATCTACTGTAATTCTCTAAAAAATAAAAATAAAATAACGTCCGTTTTTGCCAGGATTTCCGAGTGTACCATCTGTCGAGATTCTGCTTAAATTGATTTATTCGATGTCGTGTTAAAAAAATATACGAGCTTTTACGTGTATTGTGCGTGTGTGGGATTAAAACGAGCCAGAAGTAATTTCATCTCCATGCTGGCGAGGTCATTAAGCATTGTTTTGTTCTTGCAACGGCTCACAAAATTTATGTAATGAAAATCTTTGTTTATTGCTGAAAATTAATGGAATTCTCGAAGGAGCTTTACATTGTACACAACTATTTGTATAAGACAATTAAATTTCAGCTAAACGCTTAAATGGATGCAATAATTTGTTGTTTCAGTGCGTTGCTCAAACAGATACGCCCACATTTTACACCAGGGCTAATCAAACTATAAATCCAACATTCAATTAAACACAAAAAATTTATTCGCGTCAAGTCAAGCTACTTCTAAGATCTCAACATTTCGTTAAAACATCACAAAATGTAAAAAAAATAATTTACATTTGGCCTCGTGAACGAAGTGAAAATTTTGCAATAAACAGTTTCTTTAATTTTTTACTAACAAAAAATTGTATTGCCAACATAAAGTAAGTTTTCTCCTACTGACAAAATAATAATCATAAATATTGACTTTTAATAATTTCTTCGGTCAAGAAATCTAACACAGTTGTCGTGCGATAGGTAATTTACAGTGCTTAGACACATCTGACTCTCGGCTTAGCCCTGAAATCGAGTCTGGGTACTGTAAATTTCAGCTACCGCACTCTAATAAATAACTATTACTTAAGTTAGGTCAAGCCTCTACAAAAATAAAATAAATCTATTTAACACCTTCCTATAAAAAATTCATAAATTTGCTCATTTTAGGTAAGAAAACTGCTCAATAAATCACTAGTAAGATAAAATATTTCAAGGCGCTACAACATAATTTACACCAATTTGTTCTTACAAAAACTAGAAAATGCTCAAGTAAAATAACAAAATTGTAACGATCTGAATATTTGAACTTGGAGTAGCTGTCTTCAGTTCTGTGAAAAAAAAAATATTTCTCTTACATATTGTGTTGTTTTACCGTTCAAATTCGCAAAATTTTTATGATGACATTATTATCTAAAATGTCGTCATGAGGTGTGCCAAATCCTTTATTTTTATTACAATTAATTCTAATTTATTGTTTATTTTTTAAGATGGAGTTGTTGAATAATTTTTTTTATGTAAGGTCCGACTTGCGACTTCCTGGCTTTTATATTATTAATATTTTCACTGACATCTTTAATCAACAAAACACTCATAGCATAAATAACTATTAAATTGTATTAAAAAAAAAATGCTGTGTTTTATACAAGCAGTTAGAAATTTTTTAGTTTTGGGTGATGTAAAAACTATTTGAAAGAAAGTTTTGTAGCCTTTTTAAACTTTTTATTTACAACAATTTCGTTTGATTGCTAATAAAATCAAATATAAATTGTAAAATTACTGGCCCAATAAATCTGCCATTTCGCTACGTTTTATTTTTCAATTTTTATTATATTTAATATTTGCATCATTCAAATTTATTGAAATGTATAGTTTTTGATCGAAAATTTTCCATTTACTTCAATATTGTTTGTTTCAATCTTCTATGTTTGTTAACAACTCTGCAAATAATTTTTAACGGTTGACTCATTGCATCCACCATTTTGGCACAAATTAGCTATATTATTTTTATGTTTTAAAATTTATTTTTATTTAATTTCTCTATAATTGTTTTTTAACACGTTTTCATTATTTAATTAGTGCTTATTTTAACCTTCTACTATTAATAATAAAACAAAAAAATTTAACAAATAATTTTGGCTCAATGCATTCACCATTTTTGTACATTTTATATTAATTTTTATAAAATATTAGCATCAATTTCTGACAGAAGATTGTTTGAACAAATCAAATAGTGTTTATTGTTTCAGCCTCATGATTGTTAATAACGCCACAATAGTATTTTTAAGGTTAATTGTGTTCTAGTATACAGACTGTTTCACAAGTAGTAATGAGCCTGCAAAGCTGAAAATACAACCAGCAATACAATTCCAGAGTTAACGTAGATGACATTGATTTCAAATTTTATTTGTCAAATCTGTCACCGATAAAAAAAAATGTATTCAAACGATGAAAAAACCGACATAATGATGATATATGGGAAAAAATGCCTCTGCCGCGATGAGTTTGTGCAGACAACGTTTTCCGGGTAGAGAAGAACTCTTGCTGACACCATATTCAAACGACTTGAAACTACCTTAAGAAAAGATTAACCACTTTTAAAAAAGCCAAAAGCAAGAACAGCTACTGGTCATTAGTGGCATTTTACAAGTGGCATTAGTTTGTCTTCAGTTAACCGAAAGATTAAATGATTTTTTATTTAATGTATTTGTAAACAAAAAAACCTACGTTATCTTTGAAATTGTATTGCTGGTTGCATTTTTATTTTCGCAGACTCATTACCACTTGTAAAACACCCTGTATATATTGTTTTTTGCCACTCAATTTTTAATATGCAAAAATTCCACGACGACAAAACCTAGTGTATGTAGTATTATTGTGTATTTTTACAAACTATTTCAGAGAGAGAAATCCAGCACTTCCAGAATTATAACATTGCGCCATGAGTCACACTACAGCACATAATTCCCCGAAGCCTGAGTGACGTCGATTGTCTGGTCGAGAAAAATGTTGTCATCGTTTCGACTGAACGGAGAGTGTTCTTCATATCGTTATATAAGCAGAAAATAATAATGACCAGTTAGTAAAACCCAAATAACGATTGAGTTAAGTCAGCGGTTCATCGAAGCAATATTTTCAGAAGCGACCTGAGTGAGATTAAGATCAGGAATTATTTTGAGAATTTCACCACTATAATTTACTATTTGTTGTAGTATTAATAAACTTAGTAACTACGTATATTTATCCTTGCAAATACAATTTCAATTAGGAATAGCCAAACCTGTTATTTTTTGATAACCTTTATGACCTGTTGCGTTTAAGAGTGCTTTGAAATAGCAGTTAAGCATATTTGTTACTAATTGTTATTCTCATAAAAAATGCAATATTTTCTTATGGGGTTTCTAACTTTATAGAATATGGTATATGGAAAAGTGGTAAAAAAAATCGATTTACTGCGAACGTTTTTATCTGTTAATTTAAATGTTATTTTAAAAAAATTGTTAAAAAATTGTAACAAGACTAGCTAGAAGTTTAACTTAAGAGTCATTTTTTACTACTACTACTACTGATTATATGTTAGCCTATACACTTATTTAAAAAAAATGTTAATAGTTGTTAGAGAAATAGCTGTCCAACACCGGTTATTTAAAATATAATTTTAATTCTCTAACTATTGACACTGATAAGCCTTACACATTAATTTAAAATACTACAAAAGTTATCTGTTAAATAAGTTTTAACAGTACTTACAGTTAAAGACAGTTTAATCTAACAGTAACAGTTTGTAATCGAACTTTCATTTAGTGATAGCTGTTGTGGTTAATTTAAGATAACAGTTAAGTAGGGGCCCGGTTTGTAGAGACTGTAGCCTGCCTTCTCTCCAAACCTAATTTTGTTGTTTTAGTTTAACCGTATATATTAGAAATAACAGTTTATCCTAACAGTAACTGTTATTATTTCAGCAGAGTAACACTCTGTTAGTGTTGTTTATAAACAACAGAAAAGAAATAACAATCAATAATAAATTTGAGTTTGTTTTTTTATTTTTTTAGGAAGGTTTTAATCACAAACATATTTTTATATAAAAAAAATAATTGTTTTAATTTGCTAAAATTACATTGCTTTTAATAGAGATTTTTTTGTTAATTTTATTTGTACAACAAGGAAAATTTAACATCAAGTAAAGTGCATCCATATTTTTTGTATTTTTGCCTCAGATTTGGTAACCACCATCACATATGTCATTGCTGATGCTTCAATTCTCTTGTGAATGTTAAGTAAATGTTAAATAAATAAATATGGTTTAAAAAAATATTTTGGATTTTTGTTTTAATCTAAATTCAATAAAGTTGTACAGTTTCTAATCGAAAAGTTTCTGTTTAAAATATTAAGAGCTCTAGCTTGTCGCACTTTTCCAAGTCTTGATACAACTTTTAAACTTTTGATTTATTAAATTTGTTTTTCTGTTTGTGCTACATAAATAAACAAATAATAAAATTTAAAGCATGAGTAAATATTTATTCAAGAGGTAAAACAATGTTTTAGCTTTACTCGTGTTATAAAAATGATTAATTTAATTTAAAAAAAAATAATTGTATTTTTTTATTCGTCGTGGAGTGAATAAAATTACTGTTTTTGTGTTAAAATAAACCATAGAATTATTTTTGAATCCAATTAGAATGAAAAAAAAAACCTGAATATAATTGAATCATAACTTAAAATATTGTGATAATTTTGCTGGAAAAGTCGGCGTGAAGTTGAAGGGTTAATTAGGTAACATTAGGCAGATATTTTTAATTTGAATATAATTGAATTAAAATTGGAAATTTGGAGAGTCTCTCTGGCAATTCAGGGTCTGACGTTTAGCAGTGGGCTCTTGTAATAAATAACATTTGTAGAGCCATTGAGAGTCATTTAAAAAATATTATTTATCCATTTGAAATCTCAGTGGATTTAAAGTTGTTGCAAACAAAAGGCAATGTTTAAAGTCATAAATAGCGTCGGAAGTGGAACGGAATCGAATGGCGTTCATAAAAGTTTACTAAACTACTCGACGGAATACCCTGAGTGCATATTTTAGATTTTTTAAAGCTGTGGATCTGTGGAAACCACTGAGGTCACTTGCTTCGGCCCGTAAAAACGCTTCCTTTGAGAAATAAATGGCTCGACATAAACTTTATTTAGGGACAAAGGCACTCAACGAATACGAACTATTTAAGAAAATTGTTCTCTCAAGCACGAATTAACTAAACTTTATTTTCTCTCTTTCGTTTTAAAAACGTTACTGAATTTATTATCTGGATTAGCGTCGAATAAAGCAAATTTGATTTATTCTTTGTCGGTCGAAAGTAGTGCCGTAAATAACGCTAATTCTGTTTTTAGCGCTTTGTGAAGAATATTTTCATTGTTTGAGTTTGCGTGTTTGGTATCGATAACACAGCAAGAATCATCTCGAGACAAAACTGAAAAAATAAATCTTATGTAATTTGGTAAAATTGTGAAAATAAGAAGTGTAATTGTTTTATATAAAAAGTTGGCACATTATTTATATTTAAGAAGTCGCTGAAACATCACGGAGTGCACATTACAACTTGCTAATGTGGTTATAAACCCCAAAACTACGTAAAAGGCTGAATGTACAGCATTATGGCAAACAAATGTAGTTAACCCTCACTCCCAACACAAATTTCTCTTCTCTCTTAACCAAAAACGCTCCCCTAAACCAAATTAAGCCAAGTCGTGCAGGTGCATTTGTTCAAAGTCAACAAAAAGTAAAAATATGCTGTTTTAAGTGGTCCTATGTCTAAATAAAATTTATGTTTCAAGCCAACTTAAAGTATGTTTTATTTAAGTTATCACATTTCAGTGAAAGCATAAAGAAGAGTGTTTCATAAATCACGAACAACTTTTGCCAAACTGTGTGCTTAACACATTTCTCTAAACTTTTGGCATAAAACACTACATTAAAGAAAATGTTTGTTTTATATTAGAAAACAATTTATAATACTTTCAGGAGTTTCAAGCTTTCAGCCAAACGGAATGCCAAATGAAAAAGAATATGTGATACGAGAAATGGCTCCTGTTTTTTAATAGATACCGCGATTTAAATTTATGATTTCGCACTTTACATATTTATAAAGTTTTAAAGACGGAGCGGTAATTAATTTCTTTGTTTGAACTAAGTTTAATGAACACTTCAAATGTAAAGTAAATTAAAATTATTTTCCCGGAATATTTATAGAATTTCAATGCGAGCAATAATTAATGCCAGCAACGTGGTAAAAATTATTATACAAAAAATGCTAAATATTTCACTAATTAGTTTTGCAATTATTTACTCGACACATTCACCAAATTTAATAAACAAATTACCGAAAATTATCAATAGTTGTTTCACAACTCGTAATTTAATTAACAGTAGCAAAAGAATTATTGTTTTAATTTATTTATTTCCGTTTCAAATTTATAGTTATAAAAAATTTAATATTTTCTTAATTAACTGTTATTCTTATTTAATAACACTAGTCTACAAAATTAAACTTTAGTTTTGTCCTTCGAATGAAATATGGTTTTTTTGCATTAGCTACTAAGGGTAGTTAATACATATTTTTTTGTTTTTCCGCTAGCACGTCACACTTCTCAGAAAAAACGTTTTGTTTTTTACTTTTTCATATAAAATGTCAGAAGTCCTGTTGACTGACGATGACGACTATACTTTTAGATAAATTTTAAGTGTGAGATAGGTAGTGGGCGCAGAATTTATCGTCTTTAAACTCCTGTAAGAGTTTTTGCCCTAAGAAACGCGGTTTAAAAGTTATATCCAAAAAAAGATGTTAACTTTCAATAGTTTTGTTGTTCGCAAAATGCTATTTTTTTTGAGGTATACTTTTTCTAAAATTATTTAAATAATAAAGTTATTTATTTTATGAGTGGCGTTATCATTTCTTCATAATTTTTTTCCCGAAAACTTTGGAAGTATGAGTGACAAACATGGCGAGTGACTTCATCAAGATCTGAAAGTATTTGCAAAAAATATAGAGGTTTTTGGGTTAAGAACATGCTAGACTATTGAATAACTTAAATGATTTTATTTTTTAAATAATTCTAAAAGAAGTATATCCCAGAAAAAATAACATTTTGCGAACAACAAAACTGTTGAAAGTTAACATCTTTTTTTGGCTATAACTTTTAAACCGCGTTTCTTAGGGCAAAAACTCTTACAGCAATTTAAAGACCATGAAATTCTGCGGCCTATACCTATCTCACACTTAAAATTGGTCTAGAAATATAGTCGTCGTCGTCAGTCAAATAATGACATTTTATACGAAAAAGTGAAAAACAAAACGTTTTTTCTGAGAAGTGTGACGTGCTAGCGGAAAACAAAAAAATATGTATTAGCTACCCTTAATAGCTTATGCAAAAAAATATATTTCATTCGAAGGACAAAACTAAAGTTTAATTTTGTAGACTAGTGTAATTATTACTGCTCATTTTGTTTTAAACAACAAGTTGAAACTTCTGAATTGAATGAATACAACGGTCCCGATAAAATAATAAATATTCTCTGGAGAACCCATAAAAAAAATTCAAAAGGTTTTAGAAGAAACAGAAATTGTTTTTGACAAATGAGAAATAACAGAAGATAACTTAAATCATGTTTTAAGCGCCAGAAATATTGAGAAATTATAACTAGATGGTTTTTTTAATGACAAAGGTTCCAATCAGGCATACCACTCAACAAACTGTAGTCCGACTCCAGAGTTATTGCCTTATCATCGGTGTAGTTTGATTAGTAAGTATGATTGAAGTTATTCCGATCTCAACCGTTTATCACGCTCCTTCATTATTAAAGCCTGTTTCCGAAATAGTACACACCAAGAAAACAGTTGGGTTTGTTCAAATGTAATTCTAAACAATTTAACAACTCAATAACAGACTTATATCGCTTTGAGTAATCGTTGTTAATTTGTTAATAGTATCGTAAAGTCGAACTACTTGGTAACCAACTTATTTCTTGCTTATATAGAGTTAAAGAGAATAGAGTGGTGTAGCTCCTGAAATTTATAAGTTCATATCAACACTGTTCAGAAAATTAAAAATTAGTTTTAAAAATACATTTTTATAATACTGGAACACTTCTTTATGCTGATCGAATGATTAGTCAAAGAAAACCTTGAGGTCTTAAAGACCTTATGACCTGCATGGCCTCCTTTTTAATGCCTTTAGATTATTTCATTTTAGTTTTTTCAAAAATACTATTTATTAAAAGAGACTGCACAAAGTTACCTGTATGGTTTTCAAAAGTCCTGACGTCCCCACACCACAGTACAAATGTTTGAAACAGTCATTCGATAAAAATACCTTGATAAAATCGACCTTATTGCACATATAAATACAAAGATCAAATTTCAAGCGATGAATAAATACACTAAATAAAATAAATAAAACCTAAAAATGCCGACATTCGATACCTTAAACATTGTATTTATTGATAAGTCACGAATCACAACAAACTTAAATCTAATGAAGATATTAATCGAAATAAAACGTTCGATGCACAGATTTTCTTAATTTCTAAGCTTCAACGCAGCCCTAAGACGAGCAACTTCTAGCATACCATGCCGAATGCGAATGAAGTCTCTTCTGTTCTTACGCGGAGATTTCTAATTTTATGTACTCGTACATAAAATTACTTCGGTAGTTGCTTTACAGCTGTTCGGGTGACTTTGACAACACGTAGCTTGTACAGCAGTTTTTATTTTCGATTAATTTTTTACTATGACTTCTTCTTAAGACTGGATTAAAACTGGAATGTATAGAGCCTTATTATGCCTTATTTGTGCTTCCATATGTCATTTTTCAACGGCCAAAGTTTAACCATTATAATTTCAACCATATGTACTAATGCAATAAGTCGACTGTTTTAAGGTATGTTTTTAGAATGACAGTGCTTCAAACTTTCGCGTACAAATTAATAACAACACACTTTTGGAGCCCATTAGCAATAATTGCATATTTATGCAACTAATTAATCAGTAAATAGTATTACAGAATATTTTTAAAATTAAGGAAGCTTGAGTACAAAAGTGTTTAAAGTTCAGTGGTAAATATATTGGGCCGAATTCTTTTCCCTAAACTAAAATGTTATTTAGATGTTTATTAGTAAAGTAATTGATTAGCCTAAACTAATATTTTAAGGAATATTTTAATGAATGGCCTATTCTAATCCTCGTTTGCACATCAATCTGTTAATCGATGTCTCTAGGCAAATTGTTTGTTTTAAATCAGGCTTTTTTGTAATTAGTAATTACAGTAATCTATACATGACCTCGCCAACTTTAAATTTTAAACATTTTATAAGTGATTTGAACGTGCAGAACAATGAAAATTAATAAACAATCTAAGTGTTATTAATTGATGTGTAGTTCTGTGTAGGTAAGTACCCAAGTGTTTTTTAGGGCAGCTAATAGTAGAAGAGAAAAACAAAAAAAACTTTACTGAGAACGAAAAAGTGAGTATTGTAGATTTTGTTGCCATACACAAGCATATTTTGGAATAAAAGAACTGTGGGCAGAAATAGCAGAAAACTTAAGAGCGGCGAGCGGTTATTATTGAGATAGTAAAACAATTAGAAACGCGTACTACAGAATGAAGCAACAAACAAAATCTGTGGTAGGGAAGTACAAAATAGAAATTAAAAAAAACTGGAGGTGGCGAAGGACAATCAAGTAAACCTTTGGCAATGGATCAAAGAAGATATTACAATTTTTAAATATATAATTTTAAAATATATTTTTATCTTAATTAAAAATTGTTTGGCAAAAAATCTAAGAACAACTGAAACTTGAATTTTGGGGGTTATGTCAATCCTCCTATGATATACGGATTCAAGTTGGGGTGTTAAAATGTTAGCAACAAATCGCGTTGTTTCTTTGCTTAAACAATATCGCTTTTCAAAATGATTATCTGATAATTCATCAGAAGGAACAAACCGTTCTCGATACATATATTCTTGAATTTCTCGGTATTCTGTCTATTTCTCCGATTTTATCAAAGTTATTTTCAATTAATTCAATATTTTCCAACAAGTAGTACACCCTAGACCGTCATTTTCAAAGAAAACAGATATTTTTATAACTACCAAGTTAATAGACATTTTAAACAACGATTGGCGTTCTTTAAAATATCCACTAAATGTGATCGTTAATTGAAGTCTCTAAATTCTTAATCAAGAGTAAAGAATAGGTGAAATTTAATAATAATAATAATAATAATTTATTTGTGTTATAATACATTGGTACTTTACACACGTCAATAAAACATAAATGAAATATACATAAAAAAAACAAATGTGCTAACAAAATTTGCAATTATGAATTATATGCTTCGATTTAGACAGAGCTTGTAGAAACAAGTTAATATAACGTCCTAAAAGCATACAGTGCTCATATGACGTTATTTAACAATTTTAAAGAATGTTATTAGCGCTAATATAGAGAAAAGAATTTGGCCCATTGAATCTTTCATTAAAACGTAAATTGTTTTAAAAATGTTTGTTTTGTTTTATACCAAAAATGCACCATTTAAAAGCTAAATTAAAAATTAAAACTTCTGTTTTATTAATATTTAATATACCTTAAATGTAAATCCCACAAAAATGCAAAATATTTCAAAGATTTAGAATAATTTTTGCAATAAAAATTGGAAGTTAATATGGAGAGTTAATATCAGAAATTAGATAAATTCACAAAAATGTGCAACGAAAATGCTGCAAAACGAAATTAAGTTAATGTAAGCAAAATTTTGTTATTTTTACTAAAATTTATCATTGTTTCCGAACTAAAAATCGTAATATTCGACTAAACGATTCTCGAGACAAAAGTATTTTTTTACAACCATATTTGAGGACCTGTAATCGTGTTATCAGTTGAAATAAAACAAAAATTTTTGCAGATTTTTATAATTTTAGATGTTCTTATATCTCAGGTTAATATTTTGCTGAATACTTTTACCTGATATGTTCAAAAATGTAGATATTTGCTTTTCTCACGCGGCTATTTTATTGTGTCGTGTTGGTAGATCAGAATTACATATATCAATTTTGCCGTTTCATCACTTTAATCAGTCGGTATATTTTACTTTCAAAACAATTTTCGACGTATACTTCAAACAGCATTTATTTTTGGCTGCTCTGTATATTAATATTTGATGAATTATGAAATCGACAGAATAATATTTTTTCTACAATTGCTAGAACAAGGACATTTTTACTCATTTTAGTGTCTAAAATTTAGCTCTTTGTTATGATAAAAAAACCCTCTCTTTTTTTCTTCTAACAGTGCGTAAAGTAGCTACTTCACGTACTGTTTTTTCACTTTGCGTGAAGTAGCGTCGACTCTCTTAGTAAAAAAAGTTAAAAAATTGCCAATTATTGTTTATTTTTGATAGAAATGCATTGAACAAGTATAAATAATCCTATTAAACACAAATAAATACAAGGTCGTTTTGGTTATAATATTTTATAAAAATTACAATTAACCAAATAAGCAGGTGCGAGGGCATTACAGACTCCGCTACAATAAAAATTTGATGGAATTAGTGCAACTTAAAAAATACTCACTTATTTTTAACTTCTCACTAATTATCAATTTATAACAACTGATCGTAATTCTGAAGAGTTTGGTACAAATTTTACCTCTTACAACGTTTCTATTTTTTTGAAGATAATATTATGAAAATTAGTAGATTCAATTTTAATCTTGATATTATAATTTTAAATACAATAACAAGCAATACATTAAAGACAAACCAAATATAAAAAATGATTATCTTCAACTTCTGATTTTCTTGAATTTCTTCAAAAGGTAGTGTGAAACATAAAGAAAATTTTTCTCTACCGTCACAGGTATAAATATTATTATAAATAATAATTACAAGTATTAAGTTTAAGTAGTTTCTTTAGCCAAAAAATTTAATACAGTTATCGTGCGATAGATAATTTACAGTGCCTCGACTCATTTAACTGTGAATTTTACTTACCGCGCTTTATTGTAATAACTATTCTACAACTGTTAAAAATAGAAATTTTTTTTTACTAATTGCAGTGTCTAAAGCTTGTCTTTTTTCTACTAACAGTGCGTGGAATAGCTAGTTTACGCACTATTTTTTTATTTGCGTTAAGTAGCCACTTTATTCAATTTTTTAATAAAAAAATCACAACATCACTATTTAGTTGTTGAAAAAAAACGATAAAATTAAATTTTATCGGGCAAGCGAAAATTGTTATTTTACGAAGGGCAAAGCCTCAAGTAAAATAATTTCGCGAGTTAAAAACGCAAATTTATCGTATTGTGTAATATTCTATTTTTTTCTACAGCAGAATTAACAGAAAAACTAAGAAAATTTAAAAAAAATTAAGAATATTATTTATTTATAAATAACAAGATTTATTTTCATTAGTTTTTTATGTTTTTTTATACAGGATGTAACACTAAAAACTCCTACCTTTAATAACTTTAAAACAAATAAAGATAAAAAAATAAAAAAAAAAATTTCGACAGTATTAAGGGAGAAGTAAAATGAATATGTTATTTAGTCTGTAAGTGTTAAAGTATTAACACCCCAACCTCAACCCCTACAAACTTTAATAGGACTATACTATTTGTGATACATCAAATAAAAGCTAAGAACCGGTAGAGTGTGACAATAAAAACCGCATCAAAATATCGTTATTAGTAATTCCGATATAGAGAAAACAAGTGACGGACGAATATTTTTTTACCGCACAATAATTAACCCCCTAACAAGAAAAAGATACTTACAGTTGCTAGATGTTATCACAGAATCGCAGATGCAGGTGAAACAAACCCCACGCTAAATCCCGATGAAGTATTCTTTCAGCAGGATGGCTCACCACCTCATTATTTTAGACCCTTGAGAGAGTATTTAAATAACGGGTATCCAAACAAATGGATAAATCGAAGAAATAGCATTAAATGGCCGGCCAGATCGCTATATTTTAAACAGTTAATTTAAGTTAATAAATATTACAGCAAAACATCTGTTAATCAATTATTTTACTTTGTTCCTACGTTAATAATAAAAATATGTTGTTAAATTTTTTGTGTGGCATTCTTTCGGTCCTTTCATTTGATGTATCCTACTTCCCTCTTGATTCTGTCGAAACGGTTATTTTCTAATATTTTATCTCCACCTGTTTATTAGAGGTAGAAGTTTTAAATGTTACACCCTGTATAAGTACTTTATCTACTCTTGCGGTTAAAGTATCACTTTATCTATCCTTGCAATTAACATGCTAATTGATCTATTATTATGAGTAGAACAAAGCACACTTTAATATCTGCTATAAAAAGACGTTTATATTAGGAGCCTAAAGCTGTTTTTAGCAGTTAGATTGATTTATAGTTTCATCCTACTGCCTCGACTAAAAATTCATTCTTATCACTAAAAAACAATCACTTTACATCCTTAATATAAAAATATTATTTTTGGCCTTGTCAACGTTAATCATACTCGTCATTTAAACGCCAGTTAACTGTTAACTTAAAGTACGAAAAATTGCATTTTCACGTACGGGTAAATTTTTCGTTTACGAGTTACTTTAACATAAAAGTTTTAATACGTAAATTTAATATGGTTAAACAAAATAATTTAGAGACAAAAATTTTACAGTTAATGCTTTTTCTAATTTTAATAACAAAAAATTGTAATAAAGCGAAAATACCAAGCCGCGGAGGTTAGCAACATTGTTGTAAAAACTACAAAATTCGTACAGTTAAAATGCACTGCTGTTAGCAGCACTGTTGTAAAAACTACAAAATTCGTACAGTCAAAATGCAGTGTTGCAAACTTAAAGTAAATTCTTCCCTACTATCATAGTAATAATTATAAATATTGACTTCTAATAACTTTGTTGACCAAAAATTCTAATACAATTGTCGTGCGATAGGTGATTTACAGTGCTTAGACTTATCTCACATCACCTATGGCTTGGGCCTGAAGCTGAATGAAGGCACTGTAAATTTTGCGTACCACACCTTAATGTAAATAACTATTTAGTACGAATTGTATTACTTTGGTAAATAAAGTGTCTCCAATTTTTACTAAAAAGCAAGAAAATTTAAGGAAAATACCAAGTCTATACTTATTTAAACAATTTTTCCAAATTTTAGAAATTTTTTTAAAGTATTCAGTAGTTGTATTTATTTAAAATAAACTTAAATCTTTTTGATATATTAATATTTTCATATAAAGCATTACGTAAATATTAATACTGTTCCGAGTTTAATTTGCAGTTGTAGACATAATAAAAATGAATGTGTTAAACACTTACGTGCGTTCACAGATAGCACTGACATTATGAATTGCTACTTTTGTTAAAGCTCGAGTTTATTTAAATGTAGCAATGAATCGATTTAGTTATTTGGGTCCAAGCTTTAATTTCAGTTTCGAGTCTCGGGTCATATTGGATGCTTTGTGAGTAACTCGAAGCGCCAAAATTTCCTAATGGAATATTGTATCACAAAGTCCTTTCATAAAATCACTAATAATTGTCGTCACTAGAACATACATTAAACCATTAATGATCGCTGTAATAATGTCAATAAAGCAACAGTTATACTATAGGTATACACTAGTAGGGAATTAGAAACTTGTATATATCTTGTAATTATTACATACACACGAAAATCGATAACTTATTTCATGTTCTATTATCTATTGAAACTGTTAAATGGCTATTGCTTCATTTAATAGCTGTTACTATCAATAGAATGTGTGCTTTCTCTATGTGACCACTACTTTACATAATAGACTAATGGTCTTGTACATACATACAGATAAGTAAACATTTCTTGTTTTACTAAAATAACAATTTTAATTAATATACATTTATTCCCTAGAAATGCACTTAGCTAATTACTGTTTACAATTTAAATATTTTTAGTTTACTTTTTAAAAAAATGTTATTTTCTCTGCACCTGCTTTACGTTTGTTTAAATACTAAATATGTGTAAAATTACCTATAATAATATCATTATTAACTTATATTAAAATAAAACCTATAAACTATGTTGTGATTACAATGTAACTAATGGTATGTTTATTATTTTTGACGATAATACGCTTATTACTGAGATAGACTAAACGCCACTACGCGGTACAAATGCGAACTATCAAAAGAGAGCCTTTTCTGAATTCAAGCGATTGCATACTAAATACTGAAAAAATATTTTTGCACTACTCTACTAAAAATAAAGTGCGTACTGAACGAACAATCGGAACCGTCAATTTTAAAATCATTCTCCGTTTTTACCGTACTAGTGCCTGCAAAAAGCACAGGGATTTTTCTCGTTTAAAAAACGGTTTAAAATTAGATTATCCTATCAGAGCCCAAGTCTCTATTAAAGCAATGCGCTTTACCCCTTTTATTCAGATAAAACAATAAAAATCCATTCAGAACATTGCATTTAAAGTTTAAGTTTAAGCAGTGCCATCTGTGAGAAATTGTGTAAAACATTAAAATTTCAAAACTTGACCGTAGATCTCAGTAACTTAAAAAAAATCTGACAGTTAGTTACCCACATTATCGACATCAACGCACTTGATTTTTTCGACAAATTGAAGATAGATTTTAAAATTATCGTTTTTCGGCCTTGTGAAAGATCCGTGCAAAAAATAACATATGAGACGTGCGGGAACAGTTTTGCTTTATTCGTGCGACATTCTTCATTCGTGGACAAAGCGCATTGGTGTAAAAACTGTCGCACTTATATGCAAAATATATGTTCCCGCACTTATCGTGTAAACAACCATTAATTTGTAACTTTATTTGAGAATTTTGGTTGTTTTATTAAAATAAAAACGAAGTAAGATAATTGTTAAACAGTATGTTACGTGCATTTGACCAGCTATTCAACTGTTGAATAATAAAACAAACTGAAACTTAACCTCAATCTTTTAGAATATTAATATCGTAATTAGGTTTTGCATATGTTTTTTAAAAAAAATTGTTTGAAAAATAGTGAATAAAAGTTATATTTTAAGTTTCAAATATAATTTTTTTCTTACCTGTGATAAGAATGTTAGAGTTTGATCTATTTAGTATTTAATATTATTTTTTCTCCTTTAGGTCGGTAACAGAGTGCGATTTGGGTGCGGTAATAGCCAATTCCGCACCCAAATTGCGTGCCCCAAGTACTAGTCCAATTTACTGTTTTAGGATTGATAACACTGGGTAACACGGTGTCGCTGGAATAAAACGTCACGGTTATGTCAGCGTTGAGATTATAATAATTGTATTCGAATAAATTTTGTTGCACTTGATGACCAGCAGTATTCCTTAACAAAGTCTCTTTGTGTGTGTGTGTGTTGCAATTAACCTATAAAATATGCGAAAATAAGACGGGCGGACAAGCGGCAGTGCAAAAGCGACAAACTTTTGATATTAAAACGAACAGTTTTAAAATGAAACTTGAAACTAAAATGAAGCTTTGACCTTTATTGGGCGATTTAGAACATCCACAGCATTTAATAATTTATAGGTTATTTGCTAGATGAGTATATATCACTGCTTGGTCTGAAATAACGATAAAAAGAGTTGCTGAGAAACGCAATTAGTGTGGTAATTTAGAAATAATTTTACAAAGTTTTTGGAGATTTTTCTTACTGTCTTAATGTCAATTGGACTATTCAATCCATAATCGATACGGTAGGTAAAAATGAAATATTTGTGAGTTACTTACACAAAATTTTAGATAAATTTGAAAACATTTCAAAGTTCAATGACTTCATTGACACTTTAATAACATTTATTACCAACTATCTTGTATTAACGCAAAAGTCCCTAAAGATTAAATAATTAACTTTTTTACTTAAAAATCAAGTAAAACGCGAAAAGTAGAAAAAATAGCATAAAGAACTCGTTTTTAATAGTCATTGTGGCACTCATTCCTTATAAAAACTCGCGCTTACGCTTGTTTTATAAACTTGAATTCGTGCCACAAAGTTGACTTTTAAAAACGCGTTCTTTAATATACTATTTACTTCGTTTTTATCCTTACTAAACGTGAAAACATAAAGGAGAATAAATAATCGTGTAAAAAACTAAAAGAGTATAAAATTTGAGAATAAATGACTTTCTTCTAAAACAGCTGTTTGATGCAACAGTGGCGTTCTCATCGGCCATCTCAATCGCGAATTATAAGTTTACAGAACTAATGCATTTCAATTATCGGCTTCATATCTGTAATTATAATAAAAAAGCGTTTAGTAAATGTGTGTTATTTACTTTTATTTTATGTTTTTAGTAAAATGTGGTGTTGAGTGTATTTTGATATGTTTTGTTTAATTTTAAAATTAAAATTTTGTTTGTGAAAAGTCTCATTTAAGAGCACTCATTAGGTGTAATAATATACCCAGTGTAGCGCACGAGCTGCCAATTAGTTTATCTTTTAATCCCCTTAATGCCCGTGGAGACTTTTCTAATAAAAAATCCCTCATGTTTACGAATAAAATTATCATACAACCTCTAAATTACAAACATTCATGTAAATAACATTAGTAATGTTATATAATGTTTTGAAATATAATTGAATTTCTCTTTCGGAGTGTGAACGCAATTCGAAATACGAAAATTAGTCTCACATTAATTACAATGAGTTGTTGCGTCAACACTGGCCCACCAACGAACTTATTAATAATGAAACGAGGAGTGAGGCAGCGTCCCTTGGTCTCGTTTCATTCAAAATTAAAAGCTTGTTTGGTTGGTGTGAGAGTAATCAAATAACCGATGGACAATCTTTTATTTCGTTAGATAATTCATAACTCGCTCTTCATGAAAGAATGTTTGCTGTCATAAGAGCGAATTAGGCCTTGGGGGAATCCTAGAAGATTTCCCGACGGACGCTATCCTCCTTCATTGAAAGAGACTCCCTTCTATTATGTATACATTTATTAATCAAACTTGCTTTGATTACACCAACACCAAGACATAAACAAAACAAACACCCAACCACCAAACAAATTATTCGCACCCGCAACAACAAAATTATTTGTAACAATTTCAAAAACGTTTTATTTGCTGTAAGCTCGTTGTAAGATTAAAATAAACATGACCTGACAGAATTTAGCCTATCAAAACAGTGTGCATAACCCAGCAACAGACGTCAAAGGCTTAGCTTATCGCAACTTGGGTAGGGCATTTAATGCATATTTGATTAGTGCCTTAATAGCCGGATGGATCGAAATCGACTCTATTACTTTTTGGTTACAAACGAAATTACCAAACTTAGACTCAAACCAAAGTTTTTAATTTCATTTCATTCTAATAGGTTTAAAAAGAAAATATTTACGATAGTTGGAAAACTTGTTTATCTCTTTTACAAACTAAACAACAAGACAGATCTAAAAGCGCAGACAATACAATTTACCCTTATTTACAAGACGTAGTAATTGACCAGTTAGGTTGTTATCAAGTCGAGGAAACTGAAATTGAGTTTGCTATTTAAATGATAAATTTCAGTTTTTTGTTAATTAACTTTTTGTTCATTTTATTTTAGCAATATAAGAATTTTGGCAATTGATCAGAGCAGATTCTATTTAATCCTTAAAAAGTTTTTACTCAACTTTTATTTATCAAAGAAGTCATTGTAGCACAAAATTGTTAAAATTTAATATTTAAATTTTGCGCCACTTTCCTGTGAGCTCAAAAAACAGTATCAAAATTGAAAATTTTTTGACACACTGTCTCTACCGTGTGAATCACGTTATATTCACACTCCAAAAACACGTCTTAAAAGGAAAAATATTATAAAATTTATATATTACATTAAAATGTTATCTACCTTTAAAAATAAAAAATTGTTTTGTAATTTATTTGACCTAAAAGACAGACTAAAAATAATTTCAGAAAAAAATTTACGGCCTGTTTTTTACATCAACTGATCAAAAATGTCTAACAAAATCAATCTGCAAAATTTTTATTAGAAAAAATGTCAGATATTGATTAAAACCCATTTTTATATTACATATTTATCAAATATTTTATTCTAATGTGTAATTTGATAACTTGGAATAGTAATAAATCTTTGGCTCAAGACCCTAACAATTTAAGTAGATTTATGACAAGAGAATTTGTACCCGCTGCCTTAACCTTCAAGTTTCCACAATAGTCGTGTGCCATTTTATGAGAAATACCATAAATTTCAAAAAACCACCACTCTGGTAGAGTCTTTTTTTAATAAAATTTAGGACTCTTTTATAAATTATAAGAAAGTGCTTCGGTATCAAAATGTTAATAAAAAAAACGACACATTTGCTCAAAAATTTAATTAGCCACCTTGATGCATTGTATCAACATACACTTGTACACAAAAATCGTTAACGTTAATTTATAATTAAATGAGCATAAGAGACAAGGGTAACCGTACAAGTATACAATTTGAAACTTAGAGAAAATCTTCTTCTGTTTGAAAATATCAGATACAATTTTTTTGAGAATTTTGGCTAAATTAGAAATAACTGTTTTTGGGGTGCAGATAAAACTTGATTCAGTCGGTACAATAAACAAAAATATAAGTAACAACTACAAAAAATTAATACTCAAAGCGTTATATAACGTTAATAGACAGTTGCTCTACAATTCAAGTTTCCAAAATTTTCGATTTTAAATTTACAATATTTTTTAAAAGTTACGTTATTCTTAGAATTAAAAGTCAACTTATTATTTTAGTATTGTATAGAGATTCTAATAAAGCCTAATTCAAAAAAAAATGTCACTTTATGTAAGTAGCAATTTATAAAAAATGTTTTACTGTTTGTCATGTTAAACATTGTCAGTTCAATCGTTGATAATAATAATTGATAAGCGTTCATTTTAGAAATTAATAATATTTGAACAATGTCAAGCTTTGAATAAAAAATGCGATTGTAATAATGAGTATTGAAAGTGTGTGAGGTTGCTTGGGGTTAGTTGAGTCAGATTGCTTGTGTTGTATTATTAATGCAGTTTAGTCACGGAATCAGGATATGTATATTTGTGTCGCTCGGCTTGAATCCCTCGGCTTGCTCTGTGCAGACATATGAATATAAATCTTGTATTCAACGGAATTTTAATTTGTGAAATACTGAGGAACAGGAAACATTCGTAAACTGTCTTGTCTGTATTCAGATTACACGTTATCCTGTTTATAAACGGTTTGAGTGAATTATGGAAAGTTTATTTACAAATATCATAATTTTGCAAGGACATTAATCTTGACGGAGCCATGTTTAGTGTACTTCAACACTGCATAAATTGAAAGGTAAGGTGAATGGCAGCTGACACGGATTTGCATAAACGAGCGACTCGAAGCAAATAGATGAAGCATCATTTATTCAAAAGTAAACAAGTTTTTAAACTTGTTTCAAAAAACAACATGTTCCAACTTTATCCTACGTCTTGTAATTAATTCATCATTTTTTAATGAATTTATAATTTCTATTTTCTTGGAAAAATAAAAAGCGGTTCTGTGAATGCGCCACAGAGATGATTATAATAAATTGTGAGTATGTATATAATTAATATTCATTATAAAACTAGGGTTCTTATAAATTGATACTTTTTTATTTTGATATGTATTAAAATAAAGCAGCTATGCTAATATTATTTTGATATCAAATATTTATATTTATTTTTTCTAATCTACTTCTTTAATAAATCTAATAGAATACATATTTTGAGCATTTTAATATCTGTTGTATATACTCTGAGAACAAAAATTTACTGATGGAACAAGTTCTCGTCTGTCATATTGTCAAAAGACGCAAAACCAACTCTAATTCAGCACATTCTCAATTTCACCAAACTAGCACATACATATTAATTAAGTTTGTACTTTGAGTGTATCATCGTTCACCTAAGTAGCAATACATTTTGTCTTTTTTTTCTTGTTGCGGGATGTATCGCAACATATCTGCACAATAGTATAGTAAGGGGCATAGCAAAATGGTACATTATATTTGACAACGTTCTCTCAAAATTGAAGAAAGTTATTCTAAACAATTCGTAGCTGTACCGTTTACATACGCAGTTTAAATGCAAATTCACAAAGTCTAAATGTTTTTTTTTTCAAAGTATCGCACTTTTTTATAATCACCTGTAGGTGACGTACAGACGACAATTAATATGAAAACTATGTTAATCAAAATTGGTTTAAATCAAGACTTTATACAAATATAATGATTAAAATTAGAAGTGTTACACCCAGAAAAAATAATTCAACGAGGTAGCCACGACAAAACACTAACGCCAGCTTTTTAGAAAAAGTCCATAGTTTGCCAAGCAAATGTGGACGTGCGTTATCTTGCTGAAAAACGATATGTTGACGACTATCTAGATAAGGCAGTAAACCGGTCGTAGAACGTCACCAACATAACACAAAGCTGTCATACTGCCTAAAATAAACACAAAAGGTGATCGGCTTCTATAGGCAACAGACCCCTAAACCATTATTTCAATAGTTTTGTCCACATGCCTCTCAACAGCAAATGACGACGTCTTCTTCTCCGATGGACATCATGCATGTCTAAGAAAAATTGCGATTTGTCACTGAATATTACGTTATGCCATTCTGCCTTCTAAACCTGCCGTTCTCTGCACCAGTCCAAACGTTCACGACGGTGTTCCGCAGTTAAAGAAAGCACTAACTGTAAACAGTAAGAAAAAGGTCCAGAAACTTGAATGCGGCAATATAATAATCGTATACTAACAATTAGACTTTCTTATGCAAACCATTGGTCACACAGTTGTCGCGTAGTAGCAAAGCGGTCTCGAAAAGCTAGTTGCCTGAAGCACCTGTCTTGACCCTCTCTGATACGCCTCAGTTGACCTGTTGGTTTATTTTGTGTTCTTCTGTCCACACCCGAAATACACGCATTACCGTCATTGCAGTAGAATCAACACGTTGGGCAATTTTGCAATAAGACAAACCAACTTCTCAAAAGGCCACAATTCTATATTTGTCAAAATTGCTAAGATGGTGACAATGTTGATGATTTCAAACTGGAGGTATTGTGTTACCTCTAAAACTAGTAGTCGAAAACACAACAACTGCAAATTCTTCTACTTATCAGCTCTGATAAACCTTTTTCTTAACAAAAACTAAAGCTCAAACTTTTTTTGCAAGAACTGTCAAAGATAAACCGTTGCAATGGTTGCTATAAAAATTACTTACAAAAAATTATTAATTCTAGGTGTAACACTTCTAATGTTATTGAGTGTACTTTTTTGTTTAAAAACAAATAAAATAATAAAACTTGTGTTCAAACTAAAATGTGTTCAATAATTGTTCTGGTCAGATCGCTTATTATGTGTGACAACTGTTACAAAAAACATATGTCTTGGTTAACATTACAAAACAGTGACACATGACAATTGTCAGTGCTCCACTTTTTAACCTCTTGCATACTTTTCGAGTTTCTGTGTCTTCCTTTAAATTAAAATCAGTTCTTTAACTGAGATAATGCTTGCAGAGTAAATTCTTGAAAGTCCGCATACAATTATCATGATTTGCAATGTGATTTTTATCATAAACTCCTAAATGTAAAAATAAGACAACATTTAGACAGTTGACAGCAAACCATATGAACTTATCACGTCAACTACGTTCATGTTAGGAAGAGAAAAGCACAGCAAACCAAAACCAGAATAATTATTGAACACATGTTACTTTCATGTAGTGCACAATGTACAGGTATTTTGAATATTTAGATGACTCTTGATTTAATACTCGCACATGGAATCAACGTGACAATGCATCAGTAGTGATTTCTACCGCAACATTGCCAAATTTTGACCAGGAAACAAGTTCGATTGCTACTAAATTTACGCTAAAATTAATAGATTAGAAAATTTTAATAATCTCACATTAGAGTAACAATAGATGCAGCGTTACTTGTATTTTTGGGAAAAAAATAGAGAGGTAAAAAATAAATAGAAGTAGTAAATTCTTAAACTACCTCAGAAATAATAAACAGTAGTGCCATTACAAAGAATTATATCCTGTCAAGTCTTCCTTGACTAAATATTTTTTGTGGTTTTTGTATTATAAAATTATTTTGTATTGTTGGTTTTATTTGTATTCTTGATGACTAAGTAATTTACCTTTATTTTATTTATCTTAATACAGTTTTTGTTGCGCTCTTTCGTTTTGAACCCCTATACTGTCACAATTCAATAAACTTTGACATCATTTTGTCAAATACAACGTAACGATTACAACTTTTAAATATTTAATACATATGAATTCACATTTAGCACGCAATTTTGAGTTTTAAATGGTAAGTATAGCCGTTTTAAAACATTACACTCTATTGTTGCTACCTTCTCTACACCCCTGGTTTTACTTATATGTATAATGTAATGTGATATCATGTAGTATTTTTAGCAATAACATGCCATTATTTTTAAAACTGTTTACATCTTCATAGCTGATCAACTTGGAATAGTTTTGTCAAAATATTCTAATTTTACTGTTCGCTGAATTTTATTAACCACGTCATCATTTTTGTAAGATAGAGTTAAAGAGAATACATGATTGTTAGTCTTTGAACTTGGTAGATCATGCATTGGCTTGACAAATCTTCTTTTCATTATTTTTTGTCTCCTTTTCCTTGTCTCTCAACGTATTCAATAATTTTTTTCAGCTTTGTTTTGAAAAACAGTTCACGAGTTTATACCAAAAAGATTACATTTTCAGTGGAGTATTTAAATTTTAAATTGTTGCACAAATCAGTTATTTCTCCTTTGTTATCAAATGTTACTAATGTATTACGTTAACGCAGTTGCATTATTAACAATAACAAAAAATTATATAATAGTTCAAGATCCCAGGGCCGCCAGATCTTACACATACCTGCTAGCTTGTGCCGTGAGTCAATTCAATGTCACCAGGTGCTACAGGTAAGTAAAAATATTACTCACTTTACTTAAATTCTAAATGCTAATTTTCACATATGTTTCACAAAATATTGTTATAAATTAATAATCAATACTGTCAGACACTTTCTGTGGGCGGTAATTATCGCCAGATGCTTTAAACGTCAACAAAAAAATCAATCTTACTTATAGTCTTGGACTAGATTTATATTACGTATGATACTTAAGAGAACAATTTACTTCTTTGTGAGTTAAACACAAAACTTTTACTAAATTATTAACAACATAATTTCAATGAAGTTGTGTTAAAAACGCATTTAATTCTGACCCACGCACTTATACTCACAGCAACCTTTTAGATGTGACTGGGAAATGTTTGGTCTCTACGATTGGTCTAGCAGTTTTTAAAATAAAGTGACATAGTTTCTAAAATATATATATAGAAATCAAGCCCAAGACAATAAGTAAGATTAATTTTTTTGACAATTTTTAAAGCATTTGACGATAATTACCACCGACAGAAAGTGTCTAGCAGTATTGATTATTAATTTCCAACAATGTTTTGTAAAATATATGTAAAAATCAGCCTTCAGACTTTAAGTAAAGTCAGTAATATTTTTACTTACCTGTAGCACCTTGTACCAGAGAATTAGTCCACGACACAAGCTAGCAGGTATGTGTACGCTTACGGTATATACTAACAATATTCTATCGTACACATTTTGTTCATCAAAAAATAAAGGTCTGGCGGTCCTGAGATCTTGTTCTATAAGTAAACGCTTTTTGCTTTTTTCTTAATTTATTTGAATACAAAAAATCTTGCGATTGGACTCACTAATCCCACTTAGGTTCAACGCCTCAACTGTCACTCATAGAAGAAGGTAATTCACCCAAAATTACAAGCCTGGCAAACTTTAATGCACTCACGTAATTGGATGCAAAACATGTGACATGTTTTCAAGAACTTACTCATGCGAACTATCTTTAGGGTGCATTACATTTTGTCAGGCTCATACTTTTATGTCAATCACTTTGTACTACTGAGTGGAAAGTTTGCTATCTTTCGCAATATTATATTATATATATTTGTTCAATTTTTTTTATTTTCAATAGAGACACGTAATAGTTTGAAAAAGTTTTACCAGACTGTGTGCCTTGATCTCTATTTTATGCACGTTTTTAGAGTGTGCATATTGACAGTGGCCGATAATAATTCTGTCATTAGATGGGTGATGTACAAAGCGTCGATGAAATTCTAAGTTAGCTTGAAACCGCCTGAGTTACCGGAACTCTTACATATATTCTGTAACTCAATTACCAAGTTTGGCCGGGATTCATTCTGCATGAAGCTCGCATGGGTTTATTACGTTATAAGTTGAACTTGGAAGGCGTCAGTAAACTCCAGAGGCTTGTATCGACATGTTTATTGTAACAATAAGCGCGAAACGGAACACACAATTTAAATTTTTCAAAATTTGCAAAATACTAAATTTTGTAATTTTACTGGTATCAAATCTACATCAGTGATATAAATATACACGACTTGATCTGCTCTAAACTCCATCAATATTGGATATCAATGTAAATTAGTGTCAGATTTACATATTTATAAGCTCCACCTGTGTGATATGTTTCAGATATCTGGAGGCGCCAGTTGCTTCAATATTACAAAAACTCCCCTCTTCAAAAAATTTCTTATTCCTAGGTTTAACACTCGGCCAAGTAATTTAATCTGTTTCGATTAAAGTTTGTGGTTATAGAAAAAAAATCGAGGTATTACGTCTCGTGTATCAAAAGTTTGGAGCTTTTTTAATATTTTTACCAGAGGCGTCAGAAGCTTTACAAAAAATAAATTGCATCAATTTACTTAAAACCGAGCTTTCTTGTTTATACGCGCCTACAAAAACCCAGTCAAAATAATATGTGGAAGTTAAACTTTAAATTCGCTTTCATATTCTCGAATTAACTCCTAATACGAGCAAAAATTTTCGCTATTCTGATTAAATTTTAGATAGTTTAAGCGGAACTAGTTTGAGTTGAATCTGATTATAATTTAAAAGCGAAAACTCTTACGACAAAGTGCTTATTCAATAGCCAATCAAATAAATGTACCGAAACTTTATTAATCAAGTCGTGGTTGTAAATGAAAGAATTGAAAAGACCCTCACACATTATTTATTGGGTAAAATTGAATTGTAAATAGACTTGAGTGCATTGGAATCAATCGAACCACTGTTTTGTTAACGGAGTATAGAATCGTCTCGAATATCGGATTTTGGTCAGATTGAGAATATTAGTATGCTGTCGTAGCTTCCTGTTTCTCGTCCTCTGTGTAGCATGTCTTGTATCGTGCATTCTGCTTCTATCAGATATGCCCACTTGACAACAAGAGTATGCGACAAAAATAACGAGATTGGGACATATGTAAGCGCGATTTTCTTGACGGGTGCATACAAGCGCATCGAATATAAAACAGACTGATTTACATTCGCTTGAAACGTACAGAACCACATCTAAATCAGAAACATCTACAGTGTTTTGAAAAACAAACTGTAGTTTTATTATAATTCCCAATTTCGTTTCAGAGACGTTTAAATGAATGCAATTGGTCGAGGCCTTTTCTCGTTTCCATCACACTCGCTGCTAATATAAATAGACGTTTATCTTTCCCTGTAACAATTTCCCTCTGAAAAAAGCAATGTCTGAAAGTTATTTTATGCAAATGCGTTCTGAAAGACTTTTCATATGTGCTTGAGTAAATAGAAGCTCGCCAACTTCATTTTTATATAGTTTATTAACGTGTAAGTGCCTCTAGAAAACATTTCAAACGTAAATCTAACCTAAAATTGCTTCTATGCATAAATTACTTTTTAACTGCAACTACTGCATCCAGGTCAAAAGGATTACATGAAAATATGATAATGTCAAAAGGCGTTTATGTTGACTACACACATATTTTCAAAAAATGAACTCTCAACACTTTAACGTTTCATTTACAATAGCAGCTATCTCGTGAAAACTGCAATAGATAAATACGAATTTTGTTTCGCAAAACTTCAAAGAGTGTTTCTAGGGAATTATTTACATTTTATTGATTGTTGCGGCTGCAGCTTTTTTAAAAGCAAAGTGTTGTCGCAGACTAGCCGGCCACACTGAAATGTCAACGACGCGTCAAAACTGACGACTCGTTTCCATTAGAGAGGAACGATATGAAACAAGCATTTACAGGATACTGACATCACGCATTCAGTTTTAAAAAAAATTAAAAATTAGTCTAATATTCAAGAGTGAATGAGCAAATGTGCTGAAAAACCTTGTCGTTATGGAAGCTGGCTCACGTTCTTATTTAATCCAGCTGAAAATAATAATAGCCTCTATTAAATAAATTATCAAAATAGGTAGGAGCCTGGTGAAATTAAACGTTGTTTATCTCGTTTTTTGGCACCCTCGTACCGTTGATATTAATCGCAATGGTGGCAACAAGCAAATTTAATTAAAGTGATGCCTTGTGTAATTCCAGTCACAATGATTACAAGATTGCTTAAAGGATTTTGATTTGAATGGTCCGTTTACGCGTCAGGAGCTTTTTCTTTTTAAGGAGCTTTTAAACTTATATAAAAGTGATTACATTCCAAAGGCTGAACTATCGAACAACAATGACCTAACGCAACAAAGCCGTAATTTTACCCTAGCGGAAGTTTAACTTTCTATATTGGTACGGTACAATAATTATGTCTTTGAGTTTCGAGGAAATTCTAGTGTACAAGTATGTTAATATTTAGTGAAGCATAGAGTTTAGAAATGTTGAAGGTTTTAACCCATTTTAGAAGCAACATCATGTTTGTGTAATTAGAGCTGGTGTGGTGTCATGTCGCTTCCGAATCTTGTAATACCTAACACAGGCCGATAAAAAACCACTAAAATAACAATTCGTGTTATTCCAGGCTTGTACAAGATAATTAAAAATTGATCTCCCTTGATTGATTATGTGCATCCATCATCAGGCGACAGCATGCATTAATTTTAGAGAAGAGTGCTTTTTCTCCAACCGTCTACAATTTCTTGTCCATGAGACGAACAGCACTTTTCAATTTTTCAAAGCTCAAATTATTGTCGAAAATTTTAATTAAAAAATAAAACTCGGGCAAATTTTAATATTCTAACTTAGAAGTTTTACAGAAAACTTACTGGTTTGTTAACAAATAATGCTTATGACATATGAAAACTTTTGTTAGTGATAGTTATGTATTTATTATTTAAGAAAGAATTTACTGTGAAGTCGACTCAATTCAGATTTACTAAATTTAAAAAGATAATTTTTTCAACAATTAAATACTACATGTTTATCGACTCAAATAGTAGTCTTCAGAAATTTGCTCGTATTAACCGCAGTGCCTCGCTAAGTCGAACTATGTCACTCTAGCACTTCTCTTGTTTTATTTCTACTAGAGTCGGCCTCTAGTATGTTCGTGGCTACTTCCAGTGATGCTAAATGTATTACAAACCGTTACACTGATAAATCATATAGTGTTCTCAATTGGCTGCACTAGTGCTCACTGAGTGCATATACATTTTTTTTAATAACATGAAATAGATATATAAACAAACAACAGTACGCACTTGTGCAGTTAATCGAAAACACTATTAACCTTGGAAAAAATTACGTCAAAATTATAGAACAGGTCAATGCTAAAAAATTCGAATAAAGTAAAAAAATAAATTTTAGAAAATACTACACAGATATAATAATTATAAAAAATATGTTTATTTTCAAGCGGTCAAAAATCGCGTTTTTATGTGTTTCTATAGAAAGGGTGGAAGTTACGTTTTTTTTTTGGTCGGAGTTGAAATACTTCAATTCCTAGGAGTTAAAATTATACATAGACGGCTTGCCTAAGCTAAATTGTGAAGAGTCTTACGTGTTGAAATCACGGTTTATTTATTAATACAATATGTAATGTGATAATAATAATAAAATAATTAAACATAAAATATATTACATTCATTTGATTTACTGAATATAATTATCCTTTTAAAAAATTTAAAATTTTATTCTATGACTAACACGAGCCGCCTACGGGTATAAATGCAATGAATGACGTTTGTTGTTGTTAAATCTCAAAATTGAAAACTAACAAGGTGGCTGATGCTTTAAATTAATAAAAGAATTAATAAATTGATTATTATTAGTTATTATAATTACTAATTTAATTAATAATTGATATTATTAATAAAAATAAAGTAAGTTTCTTAAAATTATAATTGTTTTTAAATTTGTTGTCATAAATTTTATTATTAGCAAATACCTAACTATGGCCGATAAAATTCAGACAATGGTGCACGCCTCCAAAATTGACACAGATTGCAGCAAAATCCTTACAACATCTAATACCAGAAAAATCTCGAAAAGTTATCTCGACCAACATAAAGGCATATTAAAGTGAGCCAAAAAAATCAACAACTTTTTTTTGAACTTCCGACACTGAAAAATTCGTTCCTAGGCACTTTTAAAAAATGCTTTTTCAAGATGAGCTCTTAATTGTAATAGGAAAGACTCCCTCATCGCAGTTTTTCATTTTTTTTCAGTTCCATATGGCAAAATCCATATCTCGTCACTACTTAATCGTACAGAAAAAAGTTGTTTACATTTTTTGTAGAAAATTAAACGGTCTAAAAAAGGTATCTTACAATTTTTTTATAACTCTTACCGCTTAGAAGATATCAAAGGTCAAAGTTTAAAGAATTTATCAAAAATTTGTTATTCACTTCTAAACTTTATAACTCGTGGATAAATAAATATAATAAAGTGCGCAACATACAGTATTGTAAAAAAATAAACGCTCTACAAAAAAAGTTGTTTGTGGCTAATCGATTACTTCAACCATTTAAAAAAATGGGGATTTAGTATCAAATTTTGGTTTTTAAAATGCGAATATCTTCTAAATGGTTAAAATAATCAATTAACCACAAGAGACTTTTTTTATAGTGCGTTTAATTTCCTACAAGTTAATATATTGCGCATTTTATAATATTTATTTATCTCTAAGTTATAAAATTTAGAAGTAGAAAAGAAATTTTTGTTAAATTCTTTAATCTTTGGGCTCTGATATCTTCTAAATGGTAAAAGATATAAAAAAATGGCAAGATAATTTTTTGTAGAACGTTTAATTTCCTACAAAAAATGTAAATACAAATTTTCTGTACAATCAGGCAATACTGAGATATGGATTTTACCATATAAAACTAAAAAAAAAAAAATAGAAAACTGCGATGTGAGAGTCTTTCCTATTAAAATTAAAAGCTCTTTAAAAAAGAATTTTTTTAAAGGTACCTAGGAATAAATTTTTTCGTGTCGGAAGTTAAAAAAAAAGTCGATTAAAAAAAGTCGATTTTTTTGGCCCACCCTATGGCATATATTACTCTGAAAACGTATTGCTAGCATATTTCGATAATATGTCAAACAATCAAAATATGAAAAGTTTAACACTATGATGGAGCCATTATTCAATGTTGAAAGCAGAATTAAATATTAACCACAATATTCAGCTCCAAAACTATACCAAACTAGAGTTCTATCAAAAATACAAGTGAATAACCATTTACATAATGCTCCTAATGAACAATATATGGCGACAAAGGTAAAATTTTTAGTGTTTTTACTGGAACAATTATACTAAATTTTTATCGTAGGTTATATTGATACCAGGCGTGTCTGGGGCATGTCAGTGTGATAAAATTTGAGACTGGCAAATGTAGAAGATTTAGGCTCCGCTATATTAGTAAAAACTAAGAATGCTAAGGGTCGGCAGTAGCCTAGCGGTAGCGGATGCACACTCCGAGCCGTTAGTGTGAAACCGATGTCGGTTCGAGTCCGGCTGAAACCATGGGTGTTGTTACGTATGAAGGGAAGCTCACAATGGGTATTGCCTCAGTGAGCGGTCCGCCCACGAAGGCCACCGAGAATCCCCACATGTGGTGGGCTCGGTCGGGCACGGTAATACTGGGCTCGGCAATTCGGGCACGGTACTACTGGGCTCGGTAATTCGGGCACGCCACGGCCAGTCGGACCCCCTTTTTTTTTAAAAAAAAAAAAAGAATGCTAAGAATTACAAACCACGTTCATTTACCATCCTGAGAGAGTTTTATTTGGACATTTGTGGAATGTATATGTCTGTTCAAAGAGATATATAAATAAATACATTTATGCTTAAATACCCGAAGAGCAAATGTGTACCACAAGAAATAGCTATCTTCTTAAATCTGCCTATCTCTAGTGAATATACAGGTCATTGTTTCCGGAGTACATCAACCACTTTGTTGGTAGACAATAGAAGTGACATTTCGGCCTTAAAAAGACGTGAGACAACGGCTGTCGCAAAAAATATATAAAAGAATTCATGGAGAATAAAAAACAAACAGCTATAAAAATCCTACCACCTATACAAAATATTAATAATAACCAATCTAATACATTAGATAATTTATAGAAAGTAAATTTTAGTGTATTATTAAAAAAACTCTCAGTACTAGGCATTTTGCGACTCCAAATATTAATAACATTGCAATAAAAGAAGCAGAAATCACTAATGCCTTAAAATTTAAAAATTGCAAATTTGAAAACTGCAATTTTATTGTGAATACAAAAAAATTATAAATTACTTTACGTTTAAAATCTTGTTTATGTTTTTCGGCCTTCAATCTGTAGGCTCACCACAAAAAGATCCACTTCTACTCCTAATAATTTATAATTATTATAATTATTATTATAACTATTATAATAATTATAAAAAACATCTAGATCAACTTCTTAGCCGAAAAAGATAATAATAAGCAGTACGTATAGCTAGCTACCCGACTAACTTTGTTTAGCGATAGCAAATTAAAATAGCAGCCGTGTCTGCTACGCGTCATCTTGAGCCTCTAAGACCTGCTTGTAGAAAACTATTATTAATTAAATTTAGTTACCGGCAATGGTAAATAAAGTTCTATTTAACACTTTTGTAGAATTGCTTATTATTAGGCGCTCAAGAAAATTATGTATTCGTTCTGCAAACTCACGGTTAAACTTTTTCTCTCGTGACTAATATTGCGCATTACACACTTCTATAATAGAAACTATTTGTTTGTTAAAATGTTTAGAGAACGTCATCGTGTAATAACAAAGCGATTAGAAGACTTTGATTCATTTTATAATTTAAAATTCAATCAAGAATATTTGTTAGGTGGACACAATAGCAAATTAACGCCAAGATGTAGGCAAACAAAGTCGTAAATAACTTATAGTCTGATTTTTAAATATATTCTCATGAGTCACATGATTCAATTAAGTTTAGAAGTGCTTTCTACCGCGTCCTTATAAACTTGATATTATTACGACTTAGGACTTAAAACCATATCGCAAACGCCAATTAAGGCTGTGAAATCTAAGTTTCTAAATATTTATAAAACAGCTTTAGTTTTACTAACTTTACTTTGATTGGTAATTTAAGTATCAAAGTGTGTAAAAGAAAATTAATAATAAAAAGTTAGTGTTTTACTTAATTTTCTATTCTATTAGTGTGAGTGGTATCACTGAGCTTTCTATTGCAATGCTGTGAGTGTTTATTATTAGTAGGGTAAATCTAGTAGTAACTAGTTTAACTATTTTGCCCAAATGTTAAGCTCATCGTTTTATATTGCTTAAATTTCCTTTATTACTAATTATTGTCATTCTCTCTCAAATATAGTGTCATAAAAAATAAAAATCACATGACGTTAGAAACATTATTACAATATAATAATCTACAACAAATACCCTAGTAAAATAAAAAAGTCCGTGTTCATTACAAAAAATAAATATAATCTACTCTAAGAAAAATAAAAGTTACATTATATTAAAAAGAATACTACAGTACAATTTAATAAATACGTACAAAAAAGCACTCTGGTAGAATTTAAAAAAAGTCTATGCTCATAAAATAAACAGCACTTTTTAATTTTTGAAAGATCAAATTATTAAAAATTTTAATTAAAAAATATCATTGGAGCAAATTTCAATAATACTCCTAGAACTTGGCAAGTTCAAAGTTGGAAATTTGCCAGAAAACTTACCGGTTTATTAACAAATAATGGTTACAATAAATGAAAACTTTGCTATAGTTTCAAACTTACTTAGGTGTTGGATGCAATTTATAATATACTGAGGTTCAACGAGACGGAGAGATTTCCTTGCCGTTTCGCCAACTTAGCGACCCGGACACTCTAATATGCCCTCCATTAAATCAAATGCGCATTATAAAGTGAATACATTTACTCCGTTCGAGACGCCTAAAATCCACAAACTAAATATCTACACCCAAATAATTTATTGCCGCTGTTGCTTCCGAACTTCCCTAAAACACATCTCAAAAATGGTGGATGCGCCGGGTCGACAAATAATTTTTTGATACTGTTTGTAGCCGCAAATTGTTATTCGCGTTGAGTGAGCAAATTTTCAAATAGCCAGTATAATGCGACATTTTAATTATCCAGCTAATTGTAGCGATCGTGTATGGAGCTATTATAGAGACGTGCATGCAATCCATATGGGTAAAAACATTGACTCACATTTGCATAATTTCCGATGAGTTGTTCAGGATATAAAACAATGTGTGTATTTGGTGTGGAAATCTCCAAAACAACTTAATTTAAAACTGGAAGAAATAAATGTAAGCGTCACGCAAGAAGGAAGTGTTTTAGTGAAACACCGTTGTGTACCTTGTGTTCATGACGTTGAAAATAACGAGCTTGTTTCAATATGTTGAAGACATTAACCGGTTCTTTTTTGATGGATAAATGTTTAGGAAAAGTGATGGATAACTGACTTTTCAGCGGTTAATGCAAGACGCACAAATTTTCATCAACACAAATTTCAAACCATTTTTCAACGTTCAACTTTAAAAAATGAAACAAACTTGATTGATCTACAAATTACACATAGTTTCAACACGTTTCTTAATTGTAGAGCTCTTCAAGTTTGAAAATTTTCAGAGAAGTTTTAATTTGTTGTTAAAAAGAAGCGATTCGTCTTGCTTGAACTTTTTACAAAAAAAAACTTGAAGTGATTAGAGCAAACGTACAGATGATTTTTGATGCAGATTTGACGCGAGTGTCATAAATTCAGATTGGATTTTTGCCCGCAATCGGTTTGTAATTAACATTAAAGAGTTTTCCCACAAATGTGAAACACGAAATGGCCGTCAAACCCTTACCCAAGTGGGAAGACCCGTCACTGGCCTTTATCCTATTTGGTTGCGGTTGCTTTCAAACGCCACATGTTGGTTAAATAAGTGTTAGTTAATTGGGTTCGTTGACGAGAACTGAAGCTTATTCTCTTAATAAAAGCTTGTGAAAGTAAAGTTTAAGCGACCATCTTTTAATATGTTATACTAGAATGTTTGTGGCGGTTTAATGACGCTTTAAACTACAAACTTTAAGACGCAGTTTAATTTAGTTTGTGTGTTTCGCAATTATAATAGTTTTTGTGTCGCTTCAGGTGAGTTAAATAAATTGTGTTTTTTGTTGGGATAAAGTTTAACTGAAGCGTTTTTCGAATTGTGTTGGTTTATGTCTCTACTAAACCGATACTAAAATGAAATATGTTCAGAGACAAAAAACAGCTCGCTTGCTTCGGTACACACACGTATTAAAAATAAATCATTGTCTTGTGTGATCAGATAAAGCTGTTTTAGAGCAACAACCAAAAAATTCTCGAATTTCATTTATAATGTAAATTAGTGAACAAGTTTGGTATCAAACAGTGAGCAAACATTCAGGTGTATGCAATACGTTCTAAACCAAACATTCCAAAAGCGAAACGATGTTGATGTTGTTCTTGCAAAAGATAATCAATATTTCTGAACCAAAGTGCATTCTCTCAATGACATTACAAATATTGGTCCAAGTTTGTCCAAATATACATTTTTCACCTTTTGTGCTTCAACGCTTTGAATTTAGTTATCAAAGCTTCAATTAGTATATTTGCATGCAATACGAGCTAATTATAATTATTGACAAATGGATCACGTAGGTTTAATCCAGTGAATTAGTTATCTCTCGTCGTTCCTTTTATCAATTTGTGAAAAAACGAGCAAGGTAATAAATTATTTAGCTTATTTTGATCTCTGGGGCGAATTTATTCGGTTAAGTCAAAGCATTTAGCTCCCTGTTGGCCGTCTTTCCTTTGAGATTTCCGTTCTTAAAAAAAACGATTAAAGAAAACCCTTCAAAGACACAAATGTATAGTCATTCAACAGCAAAGTAACAGAACGTCCAGTTGTAAACGAATATCTCGAATCGCTCGCTTTTGCTGTCTCTCGAGATTGTCTGCTACTCTCATTTACCGCTTTGAGATTTTTCCTAACTCCCTAAAGCTCACAAGGCTAATGTTGGAAACTACACAGCAAAATGTAAATGTTTCGAGGTTCGCCAAAAGCACGTTTAATAGTAGCACGTACATAAATTTCATTTCGCATCACTGCATCGACCTGCGTTTAAATACTTTACGTGCGTTGAGGATGCAACTTTGTAATTAATTTGTTAATTAAAGGATTCGACGAGTTACAATTTATAAGCCGCATGTTGATTAAATTGGAAGTAATTGATTTTATTGAAGACAATCAAGAGACAAAACTATTTCTCTATTTTTGTGAAATAAAACAAAATTAAAGTAATAACAGTTTGTTTTGCTTACAAGCTCTGAAAAATTCAACAACAACAAAACTTTGTTTACTCTCGGTTCTATCGAGTCACTTGAAATCAATACATTTATTTTTTATGATTAACAAAATTCTAAACATACGTGAAAATTGTAAATGCGTCGTCTAAATTATAAATAATATTATTTTGTTTTTTAAATTATAAGATTTTATAATTATGTTATTTTTATCAAAAATATAATTCTTTTTAAAATTAAATAATTTTATAATTTGCCCATTTTTAGTCACACAACTGTTATACAGTAAGCAACAAAATTATAGAATAACCTTATTAAATATAAAAATATTTATATTCAATTAGATTTGAAATTTTACACATACTGGATTTTGAGTAATAAAATCAACAATTTTTTTTAAATAGAAACCCCTACAGATTTTTAGTTATTTTGGTAGATTTTGTAATTGTTGAAGTGGCAATATCAAAATATTAAATAATGTGTAATAAAGTTTTTGAATAAAAATAATTCAAAAGTAAAAAACATAAATTTTAATACCAACAAAACACAAGCATAAAATTTAGTAACATTAAAAGAAGTTTTTTCTTTAAATGAAATGTTCAAAGTGCCACCCTCGAGCAGCTTGACAATGAATATATTTGTGGACACATACTTCTTGTACATTACGAAGAACTTCTGAACTAATATTTAGCATTTTGTTTCTAATTCTAGTTTTTAAATCTTTTAAATTTTATGGTCTATTGATATAAACTTTAGACTTGAAATAGCCCCACAAAAAAGTCAAGGAGTATAAGAAATAGGAATCTTGAGGGTCACACAATTGATCCTCGTCTACCAATAATCTCCTAAAAAAATGGTGTTTTAAAAATTCACGAACAGGAGAAGTAAAGTGCAGAAGTGCCCCATCTTGTTGAAACCAGATACTGTCATTCAGCAAGTTTTGATGATTTCCACTAAGAAACGTTTTTGTTAAGACAGGCATAAGTTTATGTCTTAAAAAATACAAAACGTTTTAAAGCGTCTCTAACCTGAAAAAAAAATTGAAGTTACCTCATTGTCCAAGCCCACCCCATTTTTGGACGTTTCATAGGTTAATTGCGACACACACAAAAAAACACCTTGGTGAGAAATACTGGTCATCAAGTGCAACAAAATTTAATCGAATAAAATTATTATAATCTCATACCGCTGACATAAATGCTAAAATGTCACAAATGTGTGTTGCCAACCAAAAAAAGTAAGTTGCACAAGTACTTTACGCACGCAATTTGGGTACTGAATTGTCTAATACGACACCCAAATCGGTATCTCTTACAGACGCAAAATAGAAAAAAATATTTTTGCATCTATTACAGCTTTAACAATATTTTAAACTCTCATAGCTATAAAAGTACATGAGAAACCTCAAAGCAGTTTCCAATTTTCAAGTGCAAAAATTTACAGCTGAAACTATGTATACGAAACTCAAAAATGTTTTGAGAAAACTAAGTGTTTAATTGTTGCATCGTTTCGCAATAACATATTGCTGTTTTGACCCTTCAGGCACACTTTCTATTAATTGCGTTAAACTCTAGTAATTCCTTTTGTGATTTTTGATAATTATCCTTGTCAGTTTTGTGGCTAAATTCTCACGTAAGCTCTTCAGGCGTTAGGTAAATTCACATTTAAAGTTTCTGCTAGAATAGTTGCGCCGTTGAATTAATTTTGTTTTAGTTGTTGATTTAATTTAAAACTTGTTACGATTAGGTCTGCGAGTGTATTTGAGTCCGTTTAGGCGTTTTCTTCGATATCAGCTAATACGCAAATCTAGCGCAGTTTGTTTTGTGGTTCACCAATAGCAGTACTTGTAATAAAAGTACTTTAAAATGGTGTTTTGTCATGGTACTTTGGAATGTGTTTTTTGATATACACTTTATACTAATAGATATTTACATTCGTATGCAGTAGCATTAATTTTGCAGACGACAACTTTGCTTGATTAGTTGGAGTCTGTAAAATTAAAGCTACCGCATAAGATTTCAATAAAATTTTTTGGTCAAAAGCTTTAAATTCTGTTTTATGTGTAAATAATTAATAATTTTGAAAAAATAAATAACTTAAACATAGTGTGCTTTGACCGCTTGACGTAAGACCAGTGACGTTTTAGCGATTATTTTAATTTTCTATTTTTTTAATTAATATAGCTTTGTTTGTGGAAATATTTTAGGTACATACACTTTGATACATAAACTTTATTACTGCAAATGTAGTTTTTTCCTTAAGCATCTCCTGTGGTAGTTCTTACCGTAAAATGAGAGACCCGGTGTTTTTTTCATTTTTACAGTACGGCTTCCGAAAGTCCAGCTTACCATTGGTGAATAAACAACTCTGATAGCCTATTTAAAATACGGTAGGACAAAATAGTTACTTACATTAGAGTATGGTAAAGACATATTTTTTTACACTGTAACAAATCTAAATTTATATAAAAAAATAATTTTGATTACAGCTAACAAAGATCAGTTCTGTAGTGTGTTTTTTATTTTTAATAAATTTGGTAAAAAAATTATAACGAATTTAATTTTTTAGTAAATTAATTTTGTGAAATCTCAACTTTTAAAAAGCTGATCGTTCATTTTCGCAAATCTTTAATTACAGAGCGTGTAGAAAAGGGTCCGAGTCTTTAATTTACCACTCCACTTAATTATTACCTTGCCAATAAAAAAGACCGGAAATCCTTGGAACATGAAAAAAGGATTGCCTTGAAGCGGCACCTGCAGATAAATATTAATTGGAAAAATTTAATAAATAGATTTTGGAATTTTTCTTTTCCATTAGAATAATTATAATTTGAACAAAGCGCTAAAATTAATTGAAAGAAATAAAACGGAAAGTTTTCAAGTTAATATTCAACATTGGTGTTTGTCTTCATTGTTCGTAAAATCCTGAAATCTTAATCACCTTTTTGTTGTTTGGTTGATAATAATGTAATGGAACCATTTGTTCAATTTCATTTAGATAAATAATGTAGCATTGGTATAAATTGAGTTATTCGGTTCGGGTTGAATAGAACAAATGTAACATTCGTTTTTGATAGTCATCAAGTAGATTTGATGTGTCATAAACCTCCAGGAAAAAAGTAAAGAATTACCTAAAATTGCTACAACATTACTCTCGACTCCATCAACATTTTATTAGTTATTTTATTGTAGCGTTCTGGAAATCGATGCGTGTACCGGTCAGTTTATCTATCAAGATTTTATTATAAAAGAGTAGAAATCGCTTAAGTGAATTACGACTAGGAATGTTAGCCCTAATTTAATTACCGAACTCTTGTAGAATAAATTTAGCTTTGGTGAAGAGGTTCAAGCTAAAAGCATAATCCAATTGACGAGATGAGGTTTCTCGTGTGTCTGCTGAATGCACAACATTATCTTAAACATCCATTGGACGCAATTGTATCAAGCTACGACTCCCAAAGGATGACTCCAATAAATATATAAAAGCATGCCTTCCAATAAATTTCTAATGTGGTCGACCGTACCTATGTTGATGTGAAAAAGAGTAATGACTGGTTTCCCTAATGCCATTATTTTAACACCTTTACCCACAATTTATGCAACCAAACGGTTGCTGCCATTTTATTGTCATTCAAGACTATTTGTTACCCCCGATTTAATCAAACACATTAGTTTTCAACCTACACATTTTTTCCTTTATAAAAAACGTAAATTTTAAATTAACTAAGCGCATCCAACATTTTTCAATTTAGTTTAAAAAATACAAAAGTCTTGTAATTTACTCGAAACGAATTCCTGATTAAAAATTGATGTGCAAATAAAATCCGAAATTAAATTCGCATTTGGAAACGCTTCGTTCCTAAAAACACAAATACGGAGTGAGTTAGTTATTCCTATTGACTGATGTTTTATGATTGCATTTAAATTTGTTTAAAAATTATTTTTTGTACAACAGCAAGTAGAAACAGAGAAAAAATGATCTATTTGCTTCCTTTGTTAAATTTGATTTTTCGTTCGCTGCTAAAATTTGGGAAGGCAATACATAAGTCAAAAGTGTAAATTACAGTCAATTTTATAATTCTTTTAATCCAACTCGTGCAAAAAATATATGTCGCAGTCACCTCATAAATAAAACCATTTTATGAAATTTCTGGTCAATTTAAGAAACGCTGATAGATTGTGTAAATTAAATATTTTTCGTTACAGAGAGCAGTCAATAGAGCATAAAATAAATAATTCTGTTACAAAAATAGCACTAGAAAACCGACTATTCCATCAAATTAAACATTGTCTGTAGTTATATTCTGCTACGTTTTCAAATTGCAACCATTATTTCTTAATTTTTATTAATATTTAAAACCAATTTTTTTTCTTTTTTAAAGTTTTTGCTTACGAAATTATAAATGTAGTAAAGCAATCTTAATTAACTGAAAAAATCAGAAAATTTTAGCCTTTTTTTTTAAATTCATTACTCCGATTTTCTTTAGGTTGTAAAACTAATCCTTTAGGAAAAAGTAAAATTCTATATCTATTTCATGTGTGTAGAAAACAGGCGCTAACATACCATTAATTTTTGTACAATTGCCAATTAAAATTTTTAAAACAGTATATTCCAGAGTTTGTAAGCAATAAAGGTGGTCTGATTTTAGTATAGTATGTAGTACTTTTTTAACTTTTCCTGAATATTGTAAAACTTTGTTTTCTTTCTTGTTGTTTAAGAAAGTAGGTACGAGCAAGTATATAAACGTTGGTCCACTCCCTGATCCGATGAGTGGATTGTTGTCTCTCTTGCACTTAAGCCATTTAAAAGAGACAGCAAACTTTAGCACGCCTCTCTGATTTACCCACCAAAAACTTATCAGTGATTCTCAACAGTAGTAAAAAAATTAAATAAAAATAAAGAATAAAAGAAACAATATAAACATTTAATAAGAATAGTAACAGAATCATGGTAACAATTCTATTAACAAAATATTTAAACAACTTTTAGTATTTAAAAATGACCTGAAAGTTTGACAACTACTGGTACACTATTCTACTCTCCACTGCAAAGTAGACAACGGCAACGCTTGACGGGTTGTATTTTGTTTCACTAATTCACATAGTAACAAAAAAGATAAAACTAGTAGTGTTTAGAATAATTTTACAACATTCGGAAAAAAATTAAAAAAATACAACTATAGTAGAAAAGTTATTTACATTAGAGTGTGGTAAAATCATATTTTACAACGCAACAGCTTTGTTTGAGAAACGAACCCGTAAAGCAAGTTTCTCATTACCTGGAGCGCAGTAAAATGACCTAACACACGAAATTTGTATAACGGTTTTTGTCCAACAATTTTTGCAAAATTGACAGATAGTTGACAATTTAACATAAACACCACTTTGTTGGTTTTAAATATTTTCAATTTATGCCAGTTTTAAGAAAGAAAATATCAAACGATAAACGCTTAACGCTCCTATAAATAACAAAAACGTTTAAAATAGAAAATCTTCCACAATCTTTTAAATATTATCAAGATACTAGAAACAATTGGTAAATTATCAATACAAATTATCCACTCTTCACAAAAATTACAATTTTTGTAAAATTGTAAAAATGACTATCAGGTTCTCATGCCACTTTACATTGAGAACTTGAGAAGTAATAAGACATCATGTAATTCATGCTGGGTGGATTTGGAAGCAAAAGAATAAAACGGTTTTAAGTTTTTCTTGAATGTGTTAGATTTATAACCTGGTTATTATTACCAGAATTTACAACAGTCCTACAAAATAAACAGCAACTTTTAAAATTAGGTACCTAAGAACTACAAAGATAAACTTAGTCCCACCCATTGTAAATTGTTTTTCTTTATACAGCAGTGTTTCTTATGTATAACAAACGTGAGATCGAAATGCAATTGAAGCAGAGCAAGCCGTGGAAGTTACGCGGGCACATCCTGCTTTGATTCAGTTACATTTCAATCTCACCTTATTATATAGTCCGTTCACTTATTATTTTTCTCTTGGTTAGTCATAAAATTTTGTTTTTAGGTTTTTCAAAACTAAAATCACTAGGTTCGATTTGACAGCAGTCAGCTGTTGTTTAATTTACACGTTAATAATTTCCTTTTTTCGAATTGTTTTATATTTTAAGTACAGCAAAATTTAGTGGCAATAAAAAAAAACCTGTAAGAAAACGATTTGAAACTAAATTTGGCAACGTGGAATTAGGAATAGTTGGCAATAGGAATGCCATAACCCAAGATTAAATGGACATAACCTAATTTCAATTCTGGATGTCATTCATATACACAGGCTGAAATCTGTCAAATTATCATAGCCAACCAAGAGAAAAATAATAAGTGAACGGATTATAATTAATAAACTAAAACTAAATAAATTAAAAAATATTTCACGTCTAACTGTATTTTCTGACATTCGCTCTCGGTCGGTATGTCGGTAATACAGATAATTATAAACTCACTTTACTTCGTATAAATGTCGCCTTAATTTTATAAATAAAAAATAGAATAATAAATTTATTTTCTTTTGTATTTGTTGCTTATTATGTAAAGTAAATTTCTGCGTAACTAACTTTATTGTAATATATTTAATTTATTTTTTAAACATCTTCTAAAGCTTATAGTTTACTGCAATTTTTAACGCACTAGTGCGTAAAGTCAACTTTACAATTCAAAAGAACAAAAATATTATTCACCAAATTGTATATTTCTATTTTGCGTCAAGTTGCTGCAAAATAAGTAAAAATCTTTGCAAACATAAGTAAAATCAAAAGACGATTAAGTAAGAAAGATGTCCTTTTTGCAAATAACTGTAATGTATTCATTTATAATAAATAAAATTAAATTACAATGAAATGTAACGTATTTCATAAAAAAATTATAATTGTTGATCTTATAGCAAACAATGCCTGATTTACACAAGTAGTCAGTGTTTCGTAAACTGACCAGAAATTTTATAAAATGACTGTTAAAAGCATCTCATGATCATATAGGTATTTCTTTCTTTTATATATAACGCACCATGTACCATTTTTTACGACAGAGAGTTATAAACAAGAAGAGAAATTATTTGCTTCCGTTGCTAAGGATTTTGCACTCGTTACTAAGGTTTGTGTAAACAACACGTTACACAAAAATGCAAATTACGGTAAACTTTATTGTTATTTTAATCAAAGTCGTGAAAAATCATTTTATTTAAAGCACAATTATTAATTGGAGATGCTGTTAATATTTGTAATTAAGATACACGTTGAAATTAAATTAAATTAACCAACTGTGAGTGTGCTAGCAATATCAGGGCTAGGAAAGAGGTTTAAATTAGTTTAGGAGCATGAACTTAATAACCGCTTCAATACCCACCAAGATTCAGCTAAATTACAATAATTTAAGCTGTGAAAAATACACAAATTTTTTAGAATTGAGTTTTATGAGAAAAGAGTCGGGTTCTATAATGTTAGCGAATTTACCTTGCTTACATATACATACAAGAATAATAAAGCCGGCAAAGTGACTCCTTGGGCTTCTATTACAGCCCAAGCAAGCCTCTGAATTGTACCGTCAGGCCTGAAAATGGTTGCTTCCTCCCGAGTTTTTTCCTTTTCGGGAGAATTTCCTTTTGAATATTGTATAGACGATGGTGATGTCTTGTTGATGGAAATTTCGTCGAATTTAAAAAAACTACGTATTAGAGGAATTAAAAATGTTGTAGAGAATTTTGCAGAAAAGCCGCTTCCATTAGCATTCTCATACTTTTCATGTTTCGAGTTTGTTATTCAGGAGAGTAAGTAGCAGTATGTAATACATTTACAGCGGTTATGAAAGGTGCATCGAGTTTTCTTTTGAGTGCGCTTCAGCCGGCTATTGAAAATGGAGTGAATTCTCGTCGATTTTTGCTTATTAATAACCGTAAGATATTACATCGGCACTTTTAACCCGCGGAACTTTTCTAGTTTAATTAAAAATGTTCCGACTTTCCAGTTGAAATTTTTATTACGTGTAATATCGATCGGTTGGCGGTTTGTTTGGAGATTTAAGGAAACGGATGATACTCGAAAGGATGAATGAGGGTTGCGTGGGGACTGATGGAAAAGTAAATGAATTTCATCCGGTAACAAAGACGGTATGTGAGAGCGTATTGAATAAACATCATAAGAGTATCAATCACATGGGATTTAGCTTTATCCGCCTAGTCTCCTGGAAGTAGATTCAATAATTCAGTGTTGACTTCTCGCTTTTGTACCAAGATAAGGTTATGGGATGCATTCGAGTTGCGCATAAGTCACTTCCGACAACTGTAATGCCAACAAGCAAATAACAACGACAAAAATCAAAAATAAATTTTGCAAAACGCAATTGACCTGTCACAGGACAAAAAACATTAAAACATAACTTATTTATAACACACAACGCAATACTTGTTACGAGTTTTAAATATTAAAGCGAATTCTTTTTCAAATTAAGCCAAAACACATACCGCAGTAAGCACACCTACGTTAAAAACTCGTTAAATCCTAACCTTTTCATCTTAAGTACGTTTAAAGTGTCAAACTGACGTTAATTTAAAGAAAAAAGTAATAGTTATTTATGTATTAAGGGCGTAATTAAGGAGATTATGATACGAAGGAATGTTTTTATATTCCGAGAGTCATTGGTGACAATTACGTCCGTGGTACATACAACGTTTTGTTTTATTTTGAATCGTTTTAATTTTTCAGATCAAAAAAATATTCAAAATTCTGGTATTTTTTTAAACTGTGAAAAAAATCTAGATGAACTAATTGTCGATACCAGGATACGGTATGTGGCTATTTCCTGTTTTGCGATTTTTCAAAATAGAAACTGATAAAAACGTGTGTGAAAACGTGTATTCTAGAGAAATGTTGCAACAGGTAAGAGCCCAAAATTCAAGAAAAAGTTGAGTCACGCTCCATGCGCTTGTAGTGTTTAACAGTTTTTGAAATAAATGATGATTTGTCATGATAATTTTTATTTAAAATAAAAAGTGACGTTTACAAAATTGAAGACGTTTGTTTGACAGGTAGACGAATGTACAGTTATTTATTTGTTGTTGTTGCGTAGCAACTTTAAAAAATTCAGTGCTATAAAAATAAAGATTACGCCCTGATTTGCAGGCGTATAAAATAGAATATGGTTCCAAAACAAAATAAATGTTGTTTTTGGCCTCGTGAACGCTAATCATAGTATCATTGATTTTACATACATGATTTTGAAATGGTTAAAAAAATCCAAGTGTAAATTTTGCAATAAATAGTTTCTTAAATTCTTTAATAACAAAAAATTGTATTGCTAACATAAAATAAGTTCTTTTATACTGACAAGATAATAATTATAAATATTGACTTAACTCAATAATTTCTTGTGCCAAAAAATCTAATACAATTGTCGTGCAATAGGTAATTTACAGTGCTTAGACTCTCCTTCGGCTCGGGCCTAAAATCAAATCTGCGCACTGTAAGTTTTACAAACCGCACTCTAATGTAAATAACTATTACCTTATTATGTTTGTTTATCGTAAGTACCCTGTTACTAAGGAGTATTTGCAAAATTTACGTTAAAAATACGGTAACGTTAAAATCAGTTGTTATATACCTTACCTTAAAATAGATTAACGTAGTACAGTTTTAAACAATTTTTGCACTAAACAGATAAGCGTTAGTTTCAAATAATTACTATGCAAACATCAAAGTTAAAACTACGAATTAAAAGTAATCCCAAGTAATTAAGCGAATGAGGCAAGGTATTAATAAAATTTTAGAACAGGCAAAAAATATGGTAAATAAAATCAAGTCGTTTACTAACATTGCTTTAAAAACAATTTTTTAGCACTTCGATGTTATTTTATTTAAATTATTTTATACTTTATTTATTACAATGTTGTACACTGTGAGATACAATAAGGTTTTTATTATTCAAAATGGTAAACGTCAAGGAAATCGTGTTGATTGACGCCTGTAAACAAAACTTTGTACACAATTTTTAGATTTTTAACATTAGTGATAAAACTCTGAGAAGACATATCTAGTATTTTACCTCACTTTTAAAATCTTGCAAAACAACGGAGAGCTTTCAAATTTTTTACACAAACTAAAGGCTCTTGGTAAAAGGTAAAAAATGTTACTAAAAAGGTGGGTATGTAAAACTGTTTATTAATAGTTTGGTTTAATCTGTCGGTTTTTACTTTTAATAAAACTCAACTTGCAATCTCTAAACTTATTTACTGCAAATTCTCTAATAAATCTTCTATAATGCTAACAGAAAAAGCTTTCATAGAAATTTTGTTGTAAATATTGTTGGCGAGTGTAAAACAAAAATGTTTGAAGGCTCAAACTTTTTAGATCCAAAGTAATTATTGAACTAATAATGTAGAAAATTGTATTTGTCTTATTTTATTTTTAAAACAATGACCTTGTTTATCTCATCAAGCACAATGTACGTTAAATTGAACGCACAGACAATGATCAGATGAGATTGGTTTATACTATAACGTTTACCCTTCAATATTTTTATATACTTTACTATACTGCTCCAAACCAATATTAACATACCTGACTTCAAAGGCAAGTCATCTATTTATTACTAGTGCAATAAAGATTGTATTGTTACTAGACGCAAGTAATTTATGGCCGTTAGACCTTTCGATGCCATCTGAGAAAACCGCCCGAAGCAGATCAAATCGAGGTAAAAGTGGGGACAAATCTGCATGTCCGGGCGGTTTTCTCAGATGACATTGAAGGGTCTAAAAACCATAAATTACTTGCGTCTGGTAACAATACAATCTTTATTGACTAGTAATAAACAAATGACTTGCCTTTAAGGTCAGTAACGCCAATATTAGTTTAGAACAGTAAACCTGATATGTACGGAAGTCAGTCGAACTGAAGATTTGTAACATAAAAAAAAATTTTTTTCAGTTTTATAATACTACATATAATGTATATGGCGGTCGTTGAGTCTCACTCTAATAGTATTTAATCCAAAAAATAAATGTACATTGTTTAACTATTAACATTAACATTAAATTTCACTAGTCAAATGTATAATTAACGTAAGTACGTGTGTGCTCACTGGGTATATTTGGTTTGTCGACAAAAGCTTGTCTTGTTTTTTTGCATATTAACGTTGTTATAATAATTTATGAGACGCTGAGAAACACTTAGTTTTAACCTTGTCTAGATTAAAATTTAATAAGTTGGCACAACATGAGTAGAAGCTCATTTTTAGTTTTCCAATAAAATTATTAATAAAATATAATACGAATATCAAATTTAATTAAAAGTGCTGACGTTTTGAAATATTTTAATTCTGGAATAATAGATGTTATTTAAATACATTATTTTATTTTTAATTAGAATTTATTCAATGCTTTTACCAGGAAAATGTTTAAAATAAAAAAAATAATTTAATCAGAGTTCTGGCGAGTAGTAGTTGTTTGTAGCTTAGTTTCTCTGGGATTGACTATCTTTTCGTATTAATGGTTCGTCCTGTGAGTTTTTTTTTTATTTATTTTGCATTTCGCTTCGAAAGTCGAAGACTAATGGAACAAACGCTCCCCATGGAACATTCTCAATTACCGGATTTCATCCCTCGGCAATTCCCGCTCTTTCTAGGTCCGTCTGTGTAATGGAATATTGCAATTCATTATCTGTGCTAAATTGGAAAATCATTGGCTGTATTATATTTTATTGTTTAGCGATCTTAGAGCAACCTTATCCGGTCAAATCTATCCACACCATTTAACGTTCGGCCAATTGGCCGGAATGGAACCGTACTTGCGAACAGTCGACTAATTCCCATTTAGCTCCAGGTCATGTTCATCACTGGATATTTGATCTGGCGATCTCCAAGCAGACAAGCATTACGTATCTCACAATATAATATTTTTAAAACTCTGCAGACGACTGATAAACACTTTCTATAGAATTCGAGTAAAAGGTTCGCGCTTGGAGTGTGTACGTGAGTTCTTTCCGACTTCTTAAATAACTTTAATTTTGGCAGAGAGTCATTAATATACCTTCGTTTCGTTTCCACCTGCCTCGTTTATTGCATTGTCAAACACATGGAAGAAAGCCTAGGCTTTGGGATTTAATTGCTGCAAAATACGGAGCAATTCATCTTAAACACAAACCGTGTTTCTTCTACATCAATACTTCAGTAATGCGAGCACTGTTTGTACTTATTTAGTTGGCTTTGTTTTCATTAACCAACGTTTCTGTTAATTTACGCTGCCTCCTTAATTAAATATTGATTTACTTACAAAACTTTTCAATAGTGTATTTCTGACTCACCCCAAAGATTTCCTCGATAGGACATTACTACGTATCTCCAATTTAACTTTTAAAAGCTTTCTCCTTATATTTTATTCTGATTTACATAGACGCAAATGAGCTTTATGCTTCACCTAACACCAGCTATGCCAAGCACGTCATTCAGGACTCGATTCTTATAATCGCAAAAATTACTTTCAGGTCACGTTGACGAACTAAAAATGCATATTTTTAATTTTACTCCCTCAAACCCATCTCTGCAAATTGCAACTGCAGCCACACAGAATTTCTTTTATTAATAGAAATTCGATGTTACGAGTGTAGTAAAGTGCTTTTCTCGGTTGTACAATAATTTTTTGCTTTGTAATATCTCCGTTTTAAAGTAAGATAGATCGTCTTAGATATCTCCTGTCGGTCACCACACAACAGCAACGTAATATTCCCGAATATGATTTTTAAGTATCTTTATGATTTATGATTTAAGTATGAGAAAAAATCCTGAAATATTAGTGTTGTATGTCATGAAAAGAACTGACAGACGATTCGTCGTCCATTTACTACGTTATTTATAGTTGGAGGATTAGCTTTCATTGGTATAAGGTACGGTTTTTTATTTGATTGTCTTCCTGCTATTCCTGCTATCTATGCGACTCCTGCCTGCTCCTGGCACGATTGTTGCACGAACGCGCCATACCGACACGTTTTGTCACGTTTCGAGCTGTTGCTTCGGTTCAAAGAAATGCTTTCTACCATAAAAGATTGTTTGCAAAATGTGCTCCAAGATTACTTTGAGAAGGTTCTTTCTCATCATCCACTCATCAGCAAAAATTCTCTCACCAATAACTCCTCATATTTGGAGTTGATAAAACCGCATTTTCTATTTTTTACGTTTTATTTTAGATTTCGAATGACGAGTTGTTTTATGTACCGGAATGGCATTTTTCCCAAACAGTTGAGTTATTTTATTGTAAGTTTATTATTACAGCTATTGTTAAAATAAGGAATAAAATTTATTCTTGCGGAAATTTAAAAGACGAAATAAAAATTTTTATGAGTAGAATAACGAGGATTTAATTGATGCTTAAAGCTGTTCACTTTTATGACAAGAATTACATCAAATAATAAAAAATATTTTATGTACTACGTCAAAAACAACAATTTAAAAATGAGGGTTTATTACTTTGAAGGACTATAAAAAAGATTTTACAGTTGCAGGAAGCAAAATGTATATTTCACTATATACTATTAATTAAAAAATTGTAATTTGTATATTACAAGGTTGCGAACTGACTTTGATCGACAAGTGGTAAATATATTTTTGAATTGACAAAATATAGGCAACGCCGAGTCTCGAGAATATAAAACACATTTTGAGTAATGTCGTAATGCGGCTTTTAACCCACCTTAGTGCGCATGCTTAAGATTTAAGATCAAAAGTTGTTTTAACCAGTTTTATAGCTGTTATGTGACTCTATTTACGTGAATATAACTTGCTTACTCACAAAATAAAAAAATATATTTTGGTGAAGAAATGAAAAAAATTGTTGTACCTATTCCTTTCACCAATGGAGAAAAGTTTAACAAAAGGGCTTATGTTATTTGACAAAATTTGTACTGCCTAAAATATTATAAGAAAACGAGAACTATTAGTGTCTGCAAACAGTAGAAGTATTGGGTAAATAAAGTACATTTACGTAAAGAACTTATCGATTTCTAACGTGAATTTAGTTGATGGATAAATAGTCTCAAATAGATTGTTTATTAACAAGTTATAAAATGAGTTATCTTAAAAATAAGATCAAAATAATTAATTTTAACGGTAAACTTTAATTTAAAGAAAAAAATTTTGATAAAAAATTTAATTTTTCAGTAAGAGAAAAGATAGAAAGGTAGAAAAACATTAATCATCTTTGTGCTAATCAAAAAAAAAAAAAATTAAAGAAAGTTTTGAACTTGTTTTTACACTTTTATTTCTGAATAACTTCCGCAACCGGTTTCGTCTTACGACAACATCAAGCGCGTTCTACAACATATTATGGCGTCTGAAAATAAATTACAACTAGTTAGGAAAAAATAAGTAATAAATTAAATTGAAAATTTCTTCAGCTTGTACCAAGTATTTTTTATTAGCCATGCTAAGGTTTTTTTTGTGATATGTATAAGAAAATTATGAAATTAAGTTATTACACCATTTAAGAATTACGCAAAAGAAAATAAGGTACGGCCTGAAGCCTAAACTAATAATATTACTCAATAGGTTGTTAAGAAAATTAGAAATTTAAAGTAATTTCGCCTAAAATTTATTTAAACTAATCAACTTGTACCTAGAGTTGCAATATTTTGTTGCTGTAAAACATGACTACATGACAATCTTGAATTCTCTACAGCAAATTGTTAATCGTCCAACACAGATTATGCCTTTATTATCACTAAAAAATCGTGTTTAATTTAAGAGTATCTTAAGATTCTCCAATAACTTTTGACGATTGACTTGAATTAAAAAGTTTATATGTTCACTTCTGCTTTCAAAATTTCAACATAATTCATGTTTTTTGTGCTATTATTATTTACCGCTGTAAAATAGTATATTGTGTACCTTAGCTAGAAAGAGGCAGTTTTCTGACCACTTCCTGGCCACTTCCTGAGGCTTGGAAAACCTCTTTAATAATGAGGTGCACACATTATTTTTTATCCTCCTCAAAATAAAAAACTTTTAACGATAAAATAAGCTGACAGAAAGGTGACCTAACCTCAAAATATTTTATAATAACTCGACTGTATTAAGAAGAACTCCGCAAAGTTTTTATATTTTTGCCTGATTGTTGTTAAACATGTTGTATGTCGAGGCAGTTACTGAGTAAAAATCACATTTTTCCAACAAATACAATAGTTAACGGAAAATTTGAAATTAAAAGGTGTCAAATTCAAATAATTGACAGATACTAATTACGTTGATTATAGCCAAAATATCTCAATATTAAAGCACAGATTACAGTACAGATAGTGATAAATTTATTTATTTTTTTTCTCTTCAACAGTTTGAGGTTATGTGTCGTGACAAACCAGGCTTTTGAATTTGCATTACTTTAACCTGACTTTCGTCTTTTGTATTTACAGCACTCGTAATTTTTTGTATTAAATCTCGTATTCCAACAGTAGAAACCACATTATTACGTAAATTTTAACAAAAATTGAGACTTTACTTGACGTTTAACTCAACGTCATCTAACGGCCACAAATTGCGACATGCTTGTTTCCCTAGGGAAACAAGAGCGATTTTCTGACCTGTCAAGAGGTTAAAATAAACTAACTTTGAAGTGGAGTACGATAAAAACAATTATTTATGCAACTGTCAGTAAAATTTCATGTTTGTTGTCTCTAGCAAAATAATAACCGATAAGTAAAATAAAAAATTGTGGTTGCCCACCACTGCCAAATACTCGAAAACACTCAAAAATTTCCTGCCCAGCCTCAGTAACAATTTTTTCTGGGAAGTCAAAAAATTAATTTGCGACCTAAGTACACAAATAACTATTGCCGACCGGTTTCTAGAATCCTATTTAGCAGCTGCTGTAACATATGAAAATTAACGAAACTTATTAATTTAAAAATAGTGGATCGCCCGGGTTACTAAAAACAAATGTAAAATACTTGTGTATAGCAAATTTAGTGATGAATGCGGTAATTGGTTAAATGCGAGGTTAAATGTGTAAAGAAATATTAAAATAAAAATTGCCTTGTAAATAACTAGTAGTAGTAGTAGTGGTAGTTAGTAACTAATAAAATTTTAACTTTTAAATTGATAAAATTTTCGTATAAATAAATAAAAAACAAATAAAAATAAATAATTTTTTTCTCGCGAAATTTTTATTTCCGAATAATGTGGTATATTTTTTGTTCTTTGTTAGCCCGTATCACTGCAATTTGTTTTTTGCACTTTCATTTTATCCGCATTAGAGTCGTGAATTTGGGTTTAATGCCGACCAAACGTGCCATTCCGTCCATCGTAACTTTTTGACGCTTTTGCACGTATAAAAATCGGTCAATTCTCAGCAAAAATCTCGCGTCGATTACACTCGATTCTTTGTCGTTAGGTAATTTGAGTCAATTAAATCCTTTCTAAAAATTCTTTCACGTCTGAAACATATTTAGTATTCATCCGAAGCGGTTAATTGCAAATTCTCGCGGTATTAGCCGCACTTAGATATTCTTTTGAAAAGCTTTTTGGTCCCGTTCCAAGTTGCATTGTGCTGCAGACATTGTATCAGAATCATTGATTTTGAATTATAATTCGTAGAAAAGAGAAAATTATCTTGAACGGAATTATGAAACGGCCAGTGCGAGTCATTAAGAGCCGTAATTACCGCCAGAAATAGATAACTTTGGTAGGCGGAATTACGAATTTCATAATTCATTTGACTACATTTTGACCACATACAGGCTATTACAAGCGGCTAAATTAGTTTACGCGTTTACATGGGCCGGTTTTACGTCCGAATGTAATTTATTATTTTCCGCCAGCAATTATTGCATAAACATCGATCCTAACGAAATTTTAGCCGTGATATTGTCAGCCCTGCTTACAAATTAAATCATCACCGACCTTCGTAATTGTATAAGTATTTTTGACTCTAATTAGTTTCATTTCCTACGAAAGCAGACGTTTCTAAAATGTTCCCAGCTTTTTTCCTCCATAAAATATGTACCTGCGGAATTTTAATTAAGATAATAAAGTGAGTTACGTACTCCCTTATTTTCAGTTAGAGCTTTTTTTGTATGACTAAAGACTATATAAATTTATTTCGCCTACTCCTATCTGCAATTTTTTTACTTCGGGGTAGCTTAATGAGTTCTGAAAAGAGCCTGTTAAAAGCTTTGTTGATTTATTCCAACCCGGCTCAAAGAATTGCATGCTTTACAACCACACGAACTACAGATAAAATCATTGCTAGATCTTGATATTTTTTAAATAAATTTTATTTCATCAAACAAAAATATTTATTAATATTTCAGTAACTTAAAGTGAAAAACACGTGAAAAGCTCAAAACACATAAAAGCAAATTGGGTTTTAATTACAAATCTGGGAGCAAAAAGTAAATAAATTTGTTGTATTTTTTGTCTAAATTGAAAATATCCGTTGTCACTCTCTATTTTGGCTAAAAATATCGAAGCTTTAATAAAGAATGTATATCCGGCTGAAATAATAGGATCGATTTGTGCTAAAAGCTGATGGAAAATATAAAACAGGAAAAAAAAAGCTTTGGAACAAAATAGATTTCCGTTGATTATGACCACACAAGTGATTTTGTTGAAAGTAGATGTGTCGAAAAGCCGTATCAGGTATATCCTCAAAACTAAGCTACGTGACTTTATTTCCGGCATCAAACTTGTATAAAACAGTGCTTGAAGTCTAACCCTATGCTAATATATTTCACAAAAGTCCGATATTATATAACTAACAAAAGCTTCACGTTACTAATAACTAATGAGCCTGTTAACGATTGTGTTACGTCTCGTTTTTTAAATTAGCAGTTGTTCTATTTTAGTAGCAGGATCTAATCACATCTCTAAATCTTTCACTCAGATAGGCAATGGTAAATTATGTGTGTTGGGCTTTCATCAGTACAACTATCTGATCGAACGTTTCGCATAAAAGATATTGTAACGTTTCACTACTGCGCACTGCTAATGAGGTCAAAATCCGCAAACCGGAATCCTGGAATTCTATACTAAATTTTGCCAAAAACTAAAACTTGCATGCACAATGTTTTTCGACAAGAAAATTCTATAAAACTTGAAATAAATTTGTAAGCGGATGATTACACTGAAATACTAAAAGTACTGCACTGCAACATTCCATTTTATTGCAACTTAAATTCAATTTGGGTCTTCAGTTCATTGCTGCTTGTTTTAAATTTAACAAAGTTAAACAAAACAAATAAACTTTGTAAATAAAAAATCTAATTAAAGTGTGTTTCAGCAAACAATTATTATTTATTATTTTCTTTTATGCGGAGACTTTATTTCAATAATGAGACAATGAATCACACTTTGCTCTACACTTTTTAAATTTTAAAAAATAATTTCAAATCTTCAAATTTATTTTTAACCCACAAACTAAAAACTTTACGTTATTTCCCTAAAATAGCTATTAACATACCTAGGATGTAAAGAATGTCATAACAGCCGTAGATATCGGTTTGAATTCCGAGTGAGCTTGCGAATGAGAGATCTTTTAAAGATATCTAAGGCTGGTGTGACGTTGTTATATCCGATGTGTGTGCAAGATTTTGTCTGTTTCTATTAACAGAGTAAAAGTTACATTTTATAAAATTCTACAAACCGATACGGCAAAATTGACATTTCAATCTGTAAAATAAAAATATCAGCATGTCAAAATATTATTTCCTCGATTCTGGTATGTCCTGGTTACCAAATTAATTATTTTTATATATGTAACGTAGAGATTAACAGACAGAAACAAATAAACATTACTTACTACTCGCTCACAGTATCACAATTACTAAATAGTTATTTAACCAACAAGTTTGTTAATAAAAGCGATTAATATTTGAGACAATTTAACAGAAGTTGAGATTATTAATCGCACACTAACAAAAGCGTTGATTACAATGTTTTTCTGTTGCTTATATCACAATAAACTTAAAAACCTTTTTTCCAAAATTTTTCAACTTGCCTCTCTCTACTAACACATCTTTAGTGACACATCTAGATTGTTTTCTGTTACTTGACTACAAAGCACCCAAACAATTTTTTCAGTTATCTTTAATATTAATCAAACCTCACATTTCTTTATAAGCTTGTATTTACTACAATAAATTTACCACATAATTTCTGACAATTTCAAGTTTCTTTGAATAAAACATTTGTCTTCAAACATACCATTTTTATAATTTTTTATAATTGTGACAGTTTATAAATGTCAAAATTTTGGTTTGTTCGGTTGGTATTAACAAGTCGTTAATAGGGGTGTTTAACCAGCTCCTTTGAATAGCTTGGAGTGCATTAATAACCCTCATATGTCAACGAGCAACAAAAAAAAATATTTAACAAATTAAAACAATACATTGTATATATTACTGTTCCTATCACTTCTTCCTTGTCAGTCAAAATATTATATCACATTTCCTTTTCCATTTTTTATATAACTTCAAAAATTGACTCGTACGCTAACTTCACCTGTTTGTTTAAACAAATTAATTTGATCGATTCCTTATCTTATCAATTACAATATCAATTTATAATTTATTATCAATTTTTTCTTTTTAGTTTTTTCTAAAAGTAAAAGTTTTGTTCTTTCTAGATCTAATGTATTACTTGCTTATAAAATTTTTATTAAAGCTTGAGTACTTTCTTAGGTATAAATGCTCTTTAATTCTTAATTCCAATTATCTTTCGACTTCTTTCACACACACTGCCTAGCTTTCTGCACACTTATAATTATTTATATAGATAGCTCTATTTTTTCGGTATTTTATCTTTAACATTTAGTAATTTTCCTTCCATTGTTTTATTTGTTTTAAATGCGATGTTTACTCTTTTATTTTTTAGTAGTGTCGGCATATTTTGTCATATGTTTCCAACAAACAATATTTTTCTCTAGATTTTTCATTTTTCTTTTCTTTTTTTCTATTTTTTCACTAATAATAATATGTTTCTCTTTTTGTTTTTATTTTTTATTGGTATTTTTATTTTTCTTTCTGTCTAATTATCGTTATCTGCTTTTCAAATTTTAATATCTTAAATTTTCTTTAAATTATCATATTTTAGAAAATTAATTTTTTTCTTTATTTTTACTTTATTGTAAATTTTATATTTTGATCTTTCTGATTTCTATTATTTCGCCTTTTTGTTCGATTTTAACCGTAGCACATCCCTCTCATTTTGTCTACAGCTTAATTTTCTCTTGTTGCTCTGTATTTTTCTGTCCATGTTCCTTTAAATATACTCTTTCAAATTTCAGTTAAACTTGGTAACAATATTCAACCTTTTTGACATGTAGATCTTATCATTAAACTATAAATAATTTAGTGCTTGAATGCACAAACGTTTCTTAAAATTGATGAGCCATTAAACCCTAATTAATTAAAAATACGGTGTCCAATCAGAACAAAAATGCGTTAATGTGAGATTAAAGACCTATCAATTTTGATAAAAGTTTATGAAACCGGGTATCATTGTTTACTTGTTTCATCAATAATAGTTTTATATCTAGATTAATTTCTCCACTAATGTTTGTCTACTTAATAATCTCTTCTGTTCTTCTGCTTTTATACTCGAGATGATCGAATGTTGGTTGTTTTATTTGATTAAATGTACTATAATATTCTCACTTGATCATCAAAAGACCGTTAAGGAAGCTCAATTTTGACCTAATTGGATGATACCTAGTAGCTGATTTAGTGACGCTATGACGTCATCATAATTTTTTATAAAACGATATAATTGCTTTTTATAATTAAATTTTCTTCTAATTGATTTTTTTTCCAAAAAATAATCCGAAAAGTGGAGCGCTAAAAGCTTTTTTTGTTTTATTTATCCGCGTGCAAAGTAAGTAATACCTAAAGTTGTAAAGCTTTATTGGTAGGACTTTTAATTATAAAAAATCATATCATTTTATTTAAAAAAATATGATAATGTCATGCGCCGTCATATTGACCGTTACGAGTGATCCAATTACGTAAGATTTAAGCCCACTTAATATATTTAGTTACCTGTTTTGTATTTTTTTAAATTTTAGAGAAATAAAAAAATACAAATTGTATAGCTTACTTTATAATAAAAATTTCAAATATTGTTTTTTCCTGTTTTGGTTCATTCGCATGCAAATGTTGAAATTGTTGTAGATACCTATTAGTAGAAGATCTAATTATAATAAAACTCCTTTTGAGACATTTAAATTTTTTTTAACAGTATATCTATTAACTTTATTTTACTCAGCGTGTTTCTTAAACGTTATGACTCTATAACCCTTTTACGAATTACAAAGAACTCATCAAACAATTATTGATGTCGTAAGACACTTTTTTTCATCCAAAACATTTTTTTGACCGGTATTGTTTATAACATTTAAACATTACACAAAAACCATACGATTTTTTATAATCAAAATTCATAAAACAATATTTCTATAGATGGGTTAAAAATGCCTTAGAAGATTTGAGACTGCTCCCTAAATAATAAAGCATAAAATTAAAAAAAGAGAAAGGAAAAATGTGTTTTATTATCTGATGAATATTTTTTTAGTATTGTTTATTTGTAGTTTGTTATTGATTTTAAGTCAGGTATAAAAACAACATTTAATTTTCCTTTCTTTAATTCTTTTGAGAGAGTAACAGGTCACGTCAGAGATATTTTCTTACAAATAAAATTTTATTTCTTTTCAGTTATATCAAGATTCCGAATCGTTTTATCCTCAACTGTCTCGAGTGACTGGAATTAAAAACTTACCTAAATGTGAGTATGGTGAGCGGTCTGTAGGACTTGTGACTGGTAAGATCGGCCATTGGTGTACCCCAGAAGTCATTTTTAAAAGCATGACTGATTGGATTAATCGCTAAAACGTCTTTATTAAGAGTCACAGCAGGAATATCATCATGCACAAAGTCCCCATTAAGTCCGTTAAGATAGCACGCCACTGCAACGGTTCCCACTAAGCTGTATATGGGCCAAGAGCTAGGCGCTTTTTTCCCTTGCGTAGCTGCTCGTCGCTTCATATCTCGGTGTAATCTCGAGGTCACTGTCTTTATTACGTAAAATGAATGTTTATTTCCTCCGGTTATGAAGCTCACACATAGCTTGTGCTTTCACTCGCGATTAACGTAAATTTAAAAAATTCTTAGGACATAACGATAAATCCTAGACCATTTAACAATAATGGAACATTTGGCCACGATTGATCACGGCGTGGCACTCTGTGCTTAGTTTTATGCGCCCATTTATCTACCACTGCTCATTGTTGAAGAAGATTATCTCGACCGGACCGGACACACCAAGTGTATTGGAAGCCTGAAACAAATCAATAATATCAATAAGTTCCACTATTACATCTCAGCTACGCTTATTATTCAAACCCGAAATGATAAAACTATTGCCGCAAATTTCTTATTAAAGAGGCACTTTTAAAGCGCGCGAGCTTTTTTAATGGCCATTGAAGATCGCCTACAGAGAGTCGTTATAAATTTAATATAGCGCTTAAAGCTCTAATGATGTGTTTAAATAATGCAGATAGAAGGACAAGTGGACGACGGAAATGAAGTAATTGTGAGAAATTATAGAGATGACCGCGGTATAAAAATTGCAAAACGAGGATTTTAATCACCAACTTATGGCGCCCTCATTTACACCAAATTGCTTTATACAGCCTGTCCCAGAAAAGCGATTCTATAAAAAAATGTAACACAACTCTGTAGAAAAATGCAGTTGTATTTACAATTTGAGATCAAAAATAGAATACAAACTAGGTGTTGCAAATGTTTTGCTTTTTAATAATGAGGTTTATTCACGAATGATAACGCAAAATTTATGCAACCAATCTTACATTGTCGCATGAGACTCTAATAAAATTTTATGTAGAAAATGTTTTTGCGACCATGCTTAGATACTGTATATCATTTATGTTAATTTGGCTGTCTTTAGTTTCTTTGAGCAAATTTAGTCAAAATGTTCACTGATAACGAGAAGACTGACATGATCCTGATATATGGAGAATGTTGAAAAAACGCTTCAGTTGCAGTAAGACTTTATGCAGAAAAATATCCCCATCGAATAGTTCCATCTGACAAAATTTTTCGAAGACTTGAAGCAAAACTCCGTTAAGATTGGCCTCCTTTAAAAAAGCCACAAAACTACGACAGCAAAAAGTAATGAAATTGCTGAAATTCAAACGATTACAGAAAATCCACATACTGGACAAAATGCTGTTTCACAAAATTTAGAAATTAGCGAAAGTTCTGTTTCTTAGAATAATACGCGCTAATAAGTTCCAACGCTACCATTTTAGACTGGTAGAAGAACTAAAAATGAAGGATTATCCGAAAAGTTTCCGATTTTTACATATTAGAAAAAAACTGAAAGAAATCATAAATCTTTGGCTAACTGATTTAATATTTTCACTAAAATAAAAATTTTATCAAGAAAGCTGCTTAATGTGTAAATTTGGTTGCATATGTATTTGTCATCATTTGTGAATAACCTTGTATGTTACTTTACTAATTCTAGAAACAGTGTTAACTGAATCAACCCTAAACTAACTTTTTGTTATCTACTTAATTTATGAATGCAGCTTTAAACAATAGTGTTTCTCAAGACCTCATTGTCAAATTTATGTTTATTCAACCTACCAAAATGGTTTAAACTTTAGAACATAACGTGTTTATTACTGAAAAATAAGAGAAAAGGCGTTGAGTTTATTCGATTAACGAAAATTTTGTGCCCAATTCCCAAAATTCAACATTACAGACAAAACTAACAAGACACAATATTTAAGATAATAGATAGTTTCAGATAAACTAAAAGTGTAGAAAAAAGAAATCATATTTATTTAACGTGAAAAAGTAAGACCAAAAACTGCTGAAAGGTAATCCAAAATTTGTAACTCTTTGTGTTTAAAATTTAGTGGTAAACATATTGTTACAAATTTGGGTAATTTAAACTCGCGGTCTGAATTTAAAAACTCAAAATTTATTTTCCAGAACTAATAATTACACGACAAATTTAATTAAACATCGTAAATGTCAAAATTTTTTAGGCCTGCTTTTGCTTCCGTCTACGGTTGCTGTTTGCACTTTACTGACTTGTCTCGTTCTCACTATCTGACTACTGGTCAGTCTCCTTCTGAAGTTTGTGAATTATTCTTATAAGCGTCGTTCCATCCGTTTGTATAAATAATAAATCATCGGAAACGCTCCAAATTTTTTCGAAACTTCATTTTCAATGATTAACCGTAACAATATTAAAACTTTTATGTAACAACTAATAAAGTTTTTAAAAACATTCTTACGTTTTAATTAAAAAAAAAAATAGATACTTAAAGTAGATTTAAAACAGATCAAAAACGCGTTCAAAGTTGTAAGCACGCAACTTTTACAAATCGACTATTTTAGTCTACCGTTATAGTAATTCAAAACTTTGTATTAACTTTACTCTTTCATCATTTCAGTTAAACGGCGTATTTTACTTTCAACCTTTTCTTAACGCCTGCTCCAAAAGACAATCATTTTTAGCTACTCTGCTATTTGATATGCTATGTCTAGACGATACTAAAGCTTTTTTTCTGATAAATTTATGGCATAATTGTAATTTATTCAAAATATTTACATTGAGTTGTGAGTTTTTCTCACGTAGTTTTTACGTGAGAGATTTACTACACTTTTAATTTGTAACGTTAAACTCGTACTTACTCAAAAACTAATTATTTAATTTTTTTATAAGTTTTAACTGAAAGTATCTGCGCTTGATAAATGTGGAACAAACCTAAATTAGGTTAAAAAATTAATTACTTTATATTTAGTTACAAAACTTGATACAGTTATCGTAAGAAGGGTGAAATTACGAATTATAAATTAATTAAACTTTAAATACTCTCCTTTTCGTTCGAATGACCGACTCAACCAATAAAACTCGTGTTTAAATTCCAAAGATAATAGAGGTAGAAATCTATTAAAGTATCACAAAAAGAAAACCAGCATTTAGTTTAATGTCTGTTCTTTAAAACAATTGAAAAACAGTTTTTTTGTAAAATAAAAAAGTATATTCTTTTTTGCTTCCCTAGAGGTATACTTCTCCTTTTTTATATAACATCGTAATAGACAATTTTCTTTTGTGTTAATTTTGTAAAACGTTAATCAGGCATGTTCAGCACATTAAAGCTTCGTATGTTCTTAGTCAAACCGAATACGTAAATTGTTACGACGATCGTTGTAAATTACATTTTACCGCATGCAAGTTCGTTCATGATTTGGAATAGATCGAGCAAATTTAGTCATGCTGAAAATTCAGGAGGCAAGAAACTATTGATAAAAGGGTAGGGCGTGTCCGATCTAAATTAGAGCATAAAATGCCTTTTATGTAAAGGACAATGTAATTATTCATTCGTAATCAAAATGGTAATGAGAGGTTGAACTCTATTTACCTTAGTGATTGTGCGGTGTACGAATAGCGTGATTTACTTCAAATGCTGGATGCATTTATTAAATTGAAAACAGACAACCAGCAAAATTACAACCATTTCATGCCCAGGTTTTACCACAAAAATTGTGGTAAAAAAACAAAAATAGTAAATGCACAGATAAGCAATACTATAGTCATGTCATATTAACATTTTTTTATGTTTTGGCAGTATTATGCATTATAATTACTTAAGATCAGAAGTGACTATATTGGCGCTAAATTATTTTCAAATTTGTTGCTTATATAATTTATACAAAAAATTCTTTTGCAAAATTAATATCTCGGAAAATATTTCACTAAATTGCTTCATATCGAGTACATGGCAGTTTTCCAAAACCTTAGTTAAAATTTTGAAATTAAAGTTGAAATAAAACATTGAAAATATTAAAATAGTGGATTTAACAATTGATAATTTGTACTATGTTTTTAAAATTATTGATTACAATTTTAATGCAAAAATTAAAAAAAAATAGAAATTTTAATGTAAATGTCCATAAAAAGTTGATCAAACTATAAAAGTTAAAGTGAGAAACCTAATACAGACTGGAAAGCTTGTTAGTTATTTTCTTAAAGAAAAAAAATACAACAAACTTTTATCATCCATTTAATATTAATAAAAAAATTATATCGTAAAGGTATTATATATATATATATATATATATATATATATATATATAGGTATATTTTTTATTATTGACAACCCATTCACTTTTATTTTATTATTTTAGATGTCATAAACGATATATTTCAAGAAAAAACAAAAATAGATATTTCCTTCTACATTTTTGTAGTTTTGTTATACTCGGCTATCTTGTTTCAGGTAGCAATGCCGGTTTTCAATCTTTTTTTTTGAGTATGCATTTGGCGCGCAATTTCGGATTTTAACTATTAAATAACTATTAATTTTAACCAAATATTATGACGCTACTAAAATTCCTAAAGCACCGAGTGCTAACAAATACAGAGTTGCTCTAGTTTAAAATTGACCTACTAGAAAGTTGCTAATAATTCGAATAACACGTCAAGTAGTTAGAGTCAGAGCCCAAGAAATATGCCGAATCTGACTTTTACACTCGGTTTAAGTGTTCTCGGTGTTGCTACAACAGTAGTTTGACCTTACACATGCAAGAACTATAAACATTTGACTTACAAAAAAAAAAAACGGTGAAAGAAACTTGGTAGCCATCGATTTGTGTGTTTTCCAAATATTTAGATTTTTAGCGATTTCTAAAGTCACATTAAAAAGGTGTTAAAAAGTAAAAAAATATCTTGTAATAAGTTTCTTTTTAACTGCTACTTTTTTCAAAATTTTTACATTCCCATTTTTCACATAAAAATTGTATTTCGCAGGCGCAAAAAATGTTAAGATCTCACTTTGACCAAATATTTTCCAAAGTATTAAATTTGAAAATAAATGTTTCATCAAAATTGTTAATTTTGTTAATAAAAAATCTAATAATATATTTTAAGTCATCTTTGACTTTAATGAGCTAATTTTAAGTTGAGATACTACTGGTAGTAATGCAAATTTTAATACATTTCTATGGCAACAACCAATCACAACCCCGAATTCTTTTAATTTTACCGGTATAGTATCTTAACTTAAAATTAACCCACTAGACTATTTATCTACGTAATATATAAAAAATATTAAGTTATTCGGTGTTATCCTATCAAAATTCTAGATTTTTTTAACAACTAACGTATAATTTTTTAAATATTTCAGTTAAAAATGCTTTTAAACATTAAATTTTTATGAGCCAATTTCAAGTTAAAATACTACTGTATTATCAAAAATTTTTATATTTTTCCGTAGCACCAAACAATCACAACTTCGAAATATTTAATTTTCCATAAAAACGGAAATACTGCCAGTATTAGCTCAACTTGAAATTAGCTCATTAAACTACAGAGTTATAAAAATCCTAGACTGGTATGTTTATTTAATTATTTGTATATACACATATATTTTTAGTTTTATTATATTTTATTTTTACTATAAGTTATACAAGATATACTTTAATAAAGTTAAACGTGTTTTCTTCTATCATATCTATTTTAGAAACATTAATATTGAGGAAAGCATTTCTCACAAATTACTTTCTTTCTGTGCTTCGAGCAAACATTCTATCAGAAGTAATACACACTTTGGCTTTTTTTGTCCTAGGCGTTTGAAGAGATAAAACATAGATCCTTGTCGCAGGGCTTCTTCAATTTAAAAAAATTAAAACAATAATAGCTAATTATAACTTTTTAGGTTATTATTTAAATATTTACGTGTAAATAATTTGATAAAATTTACATATAAATTTTTTAAATAAAACTATTTCCACACGATAAAACTAGATTAAAGACAAAACAGTTAAAAAAAATTCAGAAACAATTTAATTTGGCAAAAAAAAATAATAAAAAATAAGTTCTGGAGTACAAACGAACGCTATACGTAGTTTGACGGTTAAAAAGTATTGATAAAATTTATTGTAACAAAAGTACAAAAATGGTGGATGCGCCGGGCAGGTAAAATTTTGTAAAAATAAAGAGACAAGAAAGTGTAATAAGCAATGCTTTTTTGTGTTTTGAAATCACGCTTTGTGAAGTAGACTCAATTACGGTGGGAAACCTTAGTTGTACATCTTTGTATTCTATCTGAATCTGTGCAATATGAGCAAAACTGCGATGACACGTCGCAGGCCGCGAGGGGAATCCCACATTAATAACTCGGTCATGGCATCGAATGTCGCTTTCACGAAACGCATCTGGGTTTTATTGTTATTAATGGAAGTTTTTAATCGGCGACGTTGGCACTTCCCACATGTCTCTCATAATTACGCTCTGTCACTGTATATTTTAATAACAAAAGAGTGTCGGAAACAAAAGCATCGCTTTGCCGTATCAAGACAATTGTTCTGACACGGAATGCATTCTATTTTTATGTACATGGGAAGTTTCTTAATTAAAGTTAATCGGACTGGCGGAAAGGGTCGGGTTGGGATGCATTAAAATGACATCAAAACGAATCTTTGTCGAGGATTTTCCTTGTTATCGCTTTTTCCTCCGAGACAAATCATTCACAATTTACAACAAAAATTAAAAACATGGAAATTGCCTAGACATGCAGAAAATTAAAAAAGGACTAGAAAAGTGTTGACACGACCTGTAATTAGAATATTCTCACCCGATTTACTAATTGCAAAAAATAATCCTGTGCTAAATTCGGATAATTACAAAGTTAGTAGATTAGTCTACTGAGATTTCGTACAAACAACACCTACATCAAGTGAATGAGTTGGCTCTTTACTTTATCTACTGACCCCGGATGCTAAAAGTGCTAATGCAACATCATTTACCGTTTAACAGGGGGATGTCGTAGTAAAGTACCAATAGATAACGTCGCTATAGAAACCAAACTATTTGCACTTTACATCTATTAGCACGTAGTTACAGAAAATTTACAGGAGAAAGTCAATTTTTAGTTCTGATAGTTTTAAAAAATACTCTCTCATAAATCTACTATGCAAATGAAACAATGACAAATTCAACGATTCACTGAATATTTCGCTGTGCATTTTTCTTGATTTGCTGATAGTTGCACGGCTCATAAATAAGCAATTAGTTAGGCAAATTGAATACGAATTCCAACTCATTTTTAAAACTGTCACAAAGCATGCAATTGCTCATTTTGGATTTTTTTAACTCATTGTTTTTGTATTTTATTCTCTTTGGTATTGATTTTCAGACATGCAAAGTGGTTTTATATTAACACGTTGGGTTAAAAAAATTTTAGAAATAAGGATTGAAACAAATAAAAACACAGAAAATAATATTGGTAACAATACAAAAAATGGTAGAGCTTTGTTATTATTTTTTAAAGACATACTTTTTAATTAATAATGTTTACAGATGTAAAAAAGCAATTACCAGTATATTTATTTTGTTAATTAAATAACTCTAAATTAATGTTATTTTATGTTGTATATGCTGCTAATTACTACAATTAAAAAATAAGGGTTACAAAAATAATTATAATTTTGATTGTATAATCAAATATTGTAACCTTATTATACTAAACATTTATTACTAATTATTCACTACGATACTACAGTAATTCAACAATGCTTTAGTTACTTACAAAATAATAAAATGCTAGATTTAATAGTATATACAGAATGTGTTTAAACTTAACGCATAAAAATTCCTACTTTTTTATCATTCTAAATTTAAAAAATGCAACGCAGGTAACTTGTCATATTTAAGAAGCTTAATTTTGACGTAACTAAATTACTCATAGAGGCCAATACAACGGCGCTATAACGTCATATTTTTTTTAAAATAGAACAATATAAGTTTTTCTTTATAAACAGACGACCCACAAATAAGGCTTCACAACTGTGCTAATTATTTTGAATGCGGATGAACCAAAACAACAAAAAAATATTTTTAATTTTCATTACCACGTAACGCATAAAATTGGTATATTTTTAATCTTTTTAAAATAAAAAAAGCAAAACTATGTCGTCAATAAAATTTAAAATATTACTTGACTAAAAATCTTTAATTTTATTATGACAACATTGCCCGTAACATCAAGTCAAAATTTAAAATAATTTAAGCAATTAAGACCATCCCAAACAAAGAAAATCAAACTAATTATACATGGTGTTAGGTAAATGTCCGGCCAAAAAAATATTCATAAGATATTTGAATGCACATAATGCCAACAAAATGTTAAAATAAATCCAAGTCGTAAATTGGCCAATACAAAATTTGTTAAAAGTTAGCGCTTTTAAAGTGGTGCGCCCATGCTTTTTCTCTATGACATTAGTGTAAAATTCGTTACTACGATACAAAAAAAGTGCAAAACAACTGTTCCGTTATTGTCAACCACATCGTCACATTTTGACGCTTGTCAAATTGTACTTTTATTTAATTCTGAGAAAGCAAACAAGGTCTTTCTTTACGGAAAATGCGTAAAATAGAAATTGTGAATAGACCACACCAGATTTCACCACATTTCAAAACCGATCATAGAGAGTGAAAACTATAAGAATGAATTTTAAGCCAATGTGTGTGGGGAACGAGTAGTAGCTTCAATGCAGTTAAAAAAAATTACAAATTATGTTTCAAAAGACAAAAAGTATTGTAAGCAAACATGCACTCGCGTGTGAAAAATGTCTAGGTAATTCCTATCATGAAGAACCAGCATGTGTTACCATAAAGGTGAATCTACAAAGCTTTTTTAAAGCGTGGTGTTTAGACGAGTCAGCTGAAAATCCTTCTAAATTAGCAATAATGATTAGAATGATAATTTAATGACTACGCATAAAAAACTTTTTTACTCAGCAATTAATAAAACGTGTTTGAAGAAAATAAATGTGCATTAATTAGAAAAAAAAAATCACAAAAAATGCTCGAAGTGTCCGCTATTTGATACAATACATGCACGACTTCGTCAGATCAACGAATCTTTGACCTTTTGCAATATTTCAGAATTATTTTAAATTTGTCCTGCAGCAGCAAATATGCAGTTTTGCAAATCTATTTTATTTTGCACGAGTGTTTGATATACTAATACTTTCAAGTGTTCCCAAAGATAAAAAGCGCAGCTATTCAAATTCGGTGATCAAGGTGGCCAAAGGACAAGACCATCTCTACCAATTCACCTTTGTGGATAATTATCGTCCAAGAACTGCCGCACATTTAAGTCAAAGTGAGGAGGCGCCCCATCGTGCATAAAAAACTTGTCTCTACGGGTTGCTAATGGTACATCTTCTATAAGTTTTTGTAACCATTTGCAGAAAGAAACCCTTTGTGAATAATCTGCCTCTGTGATATCTTGTGCCATCTGTACGTAGTAGGGATAAAGCAAATTTCTGTACAAATTCTTCCAAATTGTCCGTCCAATAGCTAACAGATGGATTTACCTCTATTTCCTCTAAAATTTCTTCGTAAACATTTAAATATTTTTTGGGTCGTCCAAGTTGACTTCTTTTAAGTAGTACAAAACCTGTCTCGCGTAATCGACTAGCTACTTCAGCAAAAGTTTGTCTGCTTGGAAGTTTTCGCTGAGAATATTGTTCCGCATGTCTTCGTTCTGCAGCACAAGAATTGCCTGAACATTCTCCGTATACAAAATGCTTATCTACGTATTTTTTAACCGAGTATTTAAATATTTTGCATTTTTTTTTGACAAATGAATTAACACTAACACTTTGACCGTATGCACCTATGATAGATACAATAATAAATTAATTCAAGGTACCCCGGCTAACGCAAAAGAACTTTATTTCCTTTAAATGGGCGTGGAAATTGGGCTGGAAACAAGAGATTTTACCCCTATGAAATATCGCTATAAAGTATTAGAAAAAGCCATTAAATTTTGGCAAGACATTTACCTAACAGCCTGTATATAAAAAAAACAACTTTTCATTGTAATTAACTAAAAAAATCATTGTGTTTTTGAAATATTGAACAGTGTTCCTGTTTTAATCGAGTAGAATACTCCGTTATATGCTAGACCAATAAAAGACAAGTACGTCAAAACGAGTCTACAGCTTCCTGATATTGTGTTTGATTAAAACACGGTTTGCTCTTTATTTATATAATAAACAAAATTGCTATTTTTTTAATTTTTGAACATAAGTTGAATATTAGCAATCTAAATCCCGGCGCCTCGGGTATTATAATACGCTTGATATTCTCGTTTTGTATATTAAAATCTGGCATTTTATTCTAAATTATTTGTCTTATTGACGTTTGAGAAACGTGTTTTTGGATCCACTTTGCGTTTATCGCCTTAGCTATAAATTGCAGTTATGGTCATATTTCTCTTTACAGATAACCTCGTGTTTATTTAAATGGCTTCATGATTCTTAAAAATGACCATTTGTTATTTAAATGTAGCTTCCCAGTATCTCTGCATTATGTAAGAATCAAGTTAAATACGAGTTAAGATTTATTATGGAATGTTCCAGCAATTGCCACAGAGCCGTTTCAGGTGAATAATGACTCGCTTTTCCACGGTTTGTGATTCTTCACGATAAATATTATCCCGAGACAATGCTATTGTCTTTTCCCTTTACAATTGACAAGTTACGGTAAACGCTCCTTATTTATTTTATCGGAGCTTTTAACTCGTTAAATACGAATTTCATTTATCACTTATCAATTTGCGAGTCATTTCACATTATCTGTCGAATTGTTGTAAAACGCGAATACGGTTTAAAGCAGAGTAGGAACGCCTTACAGTGTAAATCGCTTTTGAAAGGATATGGGAATTCTATTCGCGATGCTGAGATAGTGGGAATTAATCAAACGTAGAAGCAGATATGTAGAGAATTTGACGAGTACGAGACATCGTTGACAATCGAAAATCCTGCGGATTTTTAAAGCTTTTATTGAAATTCCTTACGAACAACAATCATGCTCACATCAGCTAATCGAAATTTAAAAATACAACAAATGCAAAAATATTTCTTAATTACATTCCTGATGAATGAAAAAAGACATCATTAAGCGTCAATTTTTAATTTTGAGACTAGACCTCAGATAATTAACATTCCAGCGATAAAAAGACAAGCGTAGGGAAATATTGTAATCAAGCAAAGACACAACAAGAATACAAATCAGGGAGGTTGGAACAATGGGCTCACCTCAATTGCATTGTTCCTGTTGCCCCCAATTTTGCTAATTTATTCGGGAAGCCGGTATTAAAAAACGGCGTGATTTATGTGAATTATTAAAATAGTTGTAATAATCGTCCGAAAATAAATGATTTTGTTTGGCATAAGCAAAATTTTCCATTATTTTTCTGACAAGTTTCACGCATCGCTTCAATTCAATTTTTCCGGTATCTAGACATTTTTGGATCCAGCAATTTCCATTATGTTCAATGTCAGCCATCATGCATTTGTGCACGCCATGGCAGCTGGCATTCCATTCTTCAGAGTTGCACGAAATCGAACAAATTACATAATTAACTGGACTTGTGCATTCGAGGTAAAAACAGCGATTGTTTGGACGGGGATTAGCCACGCTTTACGCCTTTCCAAATCGGACAAATTATTAATGTAAAAGCTCTGCAATAATCGGTTTAGTTACGGTACTTACATACTTTTGAATTAAGCAAACTTACTACACAAAGCTCACGTCAAACTTTAATTCATTTATCAAAAATCAAACACAAATTTTTTGCCTAGACTTCAATCTAGTCTATATAACAAAAGGGAAATTGCTTTTCAATTGGATGGCGAAAAAGAGGTGTTTATTTATTTTTTCGGGAACAAGACGAGCTTCTGTCGCTTCAACTTTGATCGCTTTTGTGAGAGAATTTAGTTCTCATTGGAAAGTTACAGAAAAAGAAAGTAATTGTACGAAAACAGTCTTCAGATTTCATACACATGGATGCTCGATACGCAACAGTTGAACGGATGGAACAAGATTTACACTACCTGACCCCAAAAGGGCGGAGCTTTACACCTCCCTCTACATGTTTTAAAAACAGTTTTCACTCCTTAAATTTATACATATTTAAAAAAAATTGCCTAAAATGTGTTCTTTTTTAAAATAAAACTCAAAGCGCTCTTAGCCATTATACTTAAAATTTTTGAATCAGTTTCAATGTCAATCATTTTGGTACCGTAAAATTTTATGTTTTATAAAGTTATAAAATCTGATATTCAAATTTGAATTATTGAAGATCTCTAATATTAATTAAGTACGTTCAGTTTGTTAATACTTATTTACATTCGCGTGTGGTAGCTTAAATTTTACACCTAAAAATTAAATAATTTACACAAAAAAAATTGTATTGAATTTTTTGTTTGATAACTTATGTTAAAAGAAAATAAATAATAATTTATATTTCTTTAACCTAACGGTTACCTAAGATGGGTTACCTAGCAAGATAACCCATATTTTTTTATTAAACATTAAAAATGACAGTTGTCATAAACACTAAGTGTAGAAATCTATATAATTTCCCATCGTCTTCTAAATAAAATTAAAAATAATGTAAAATAAATTAATATTTTTATTCTTATATTAAGACAAAAATGATTCTAAAAACTCTTTTTAAATATTTTAAATATATTAACTTTATTTTTTTTACCTTAATATCAATAATTTTTCAAAATAATTAAAATGTGATTCATTGATTCATTATCCTGATTCGTTAAAATAACGTAAGTTTTTGCGACACTTGAAGTTTTAAAGTTATTGTAGCCACTTTTGTTTATTTAATGCAGAATTTGTTATTTGCACAAACGATTTTCATAAAACTACTATGTAGGGCCTTGATAGATTGTTAGTACAAATAAACTCCTAATCAAATCATGAACTACTGTAGCAAAATGACAAATAAATATAATAGAACATGTCTAAAATTTTAGAACTAAAGGACTAAATAAACCAAAGTGTTACAAGTTGACCTGATTAATAAATAAAACATTAAATAGAAATTAACAAAGTATAACTTTAACATTTTAAAACTAAATTAATCAAAAATGTCATTTTGTGTATATTGAAAATTTATTGACGTTTTGGCAGGCAAAGGTAAGTCGACGACGAAAGATTAGGACACTCGTTCTTCGACCTTTCTTTGTAAAACTTATTTATTTGATTTTGTCCGGTGAGATCATAAAAGGGGTGGTAAACTTTAACAGTTGATGGGTAAATGTACGAAACATATTTTTTTTAGGTAAGCGGAAAAGTACTGTTCGAACAAATGCGCTTTCAAGTAACATTCTGGGAAAATTGTAAGCCGCTCTTTAAAGAAGCTGTACCATCGTCTGGTAGATGGGTTCTTCCATGACCCTTAATGCACTTGTATATAAGGTCCATTCTTCTGACGGTTGAGTGGGTAAAATTTTTAGGGTCGGATTTAGCCTGGGGAAAAGTGATCCCAAATTGTTTTGTTTATGCATTGTGAAATGCATGGCGCACGTTGAAATGTTTTAGAACCACTGACCTAACCGAACTTACGAGACGCCACCCACAATAACTGATTTAAGATCGACCCTTATTTACTAATGCGTTAGAGGTGATAAAATAACACAACCCGGAGACGACCCACACCAATGCGGTACGTATTTTTACAGAACACGTGTTAAACGTTACAACCCCTTTTATGATCTCACCGGACAAAGTCAAAATATCCAATCCTTTTTGCAGTATTTCACTCACAAAATATTATAATAAACAGACTGGCTATGGTTATCAATTTATATATTAATTTGTCTGTCTTATAATAAATATTTTGTTTTTTGTATGATGCGCATCTTGTCTTGTTTGTATTATTGACGATTAGTTTATTTTTTATTTTACTTTTTAAACCATTTACAGCAAAAAACAAATAGATCTTTTCCTATACATTGTATTTTTCTTGTACTCTTTCAACTTAAAACCTTATGGAGTCATATTTCAACGAGATATGCCACGATCTTGTCAAACACTACTTTTTCCTTATTTCTGTTTGAAATTTTACAGAGTCGAGTAGCTATTTTTATTAAGAGCAACCAGATAATAATTAGTTAACAAATTATTTAGAGTGGTTTCAATTATTTGACTGCTATAACAAGTTAATTCTTATTCATGTCATACTACTAACCCTAGTAAAATAAAAAAATTTTAGTGGTTTTGAGAAAACCGCGAAAGTGAACGACTCTTTCAATCAAATTGTATGTTGTTCCTGAATACACAATGTTTTTTTATATTATTTTTTATTAGAGATCTTTTATTTTTGTAATCTTTGTTTATTTTAGATGTACTTTTATTTTTCAGAAAAATCGCAGATTAGAAAAGCCCCATTGTTTTAAGTTTTGATTGTAGATTTGGCAAAGCAAAGTCAATGTACAATATTATAATTAAATGCATTAGTCTAAGAGTTTACAGATTTCATTTTGCCATCATTAACCATTACAACCAAAATAATTGGTTCCATTTTGTCGCCTGTGTGTTTGGGTTTATTAATGTTGTTTGATTTTGGGATAAATTAGACACTTGTGGTATTATTCGGTTTTTGTTTATTGGCCTACGTTTCGCCTTTTTTGAGGCTTCTTCAGAACTTAAAAAAGAAGCGAAACGTAGGCCAATAAACAAAAACCAAATAATACCATAAGTGTCTAATTTATCCCGAAATCAAACAAACTTAATATAACCAAAATAATTTAAAAATTCTACAAGCGCCTAAGGAAACAATCTGTTTTATTACGTTTATTTTAATAATTTATACAACTTAAATATATAATTAAAGCTTCAATTCACAATTTAGTTCCATAGTGGTCAAAGAATGTCCAGGATGTATTAAAGTTTCAAAAGAAGCTCATAATTTTTTCTTATGACCCCTTCTATGTGTACTCTGAATTCAAAATACTTCAATTCTTTAAGCTAAGATTTTGCTAGACCAAAACAATACTTGAAAAATTTTTAACAACGGTGTTAAAAAATTGTACCCTGACCACTCCAGCTGCATAGGACAACTTTTCACTAACCAGTATCTAGGTGATGAAAATTTCTGATTCTTTTAGGTCCGCCAAGAGCTGTCCATTGGAACTGCAGTTGTCTGGATTCAATTTTTATAGCGTTTAAAAGAAATCCACTTTAATTTTGTTTTGTTTTGGTTTGCGTGTTGTACAGCAAGTTTTAGCAATTCAAGAACAACTTGCTGTGTTCTTGTCTTTTGTCTTTTCTCATTAGATGTGACCTTAAAGTAACCTGCGTTAGTTAAAAGAAAAGAATCCGAGAAGTTTTCTTACCTATTGGTAAAATTTTGAGAAAAATGACATAATCTGGGAATTGATGAATTTCTCTCGAGATGGTGTAGTCCGGAAGACAAAAAAGGTGGTAACAAACGTAGATTTTACGTCTGAAGATGATTTCCGATTTTGCTGATGGCTCGTGGTTTTGTTTCCGTAAATTTTGATTTTAAACAAATTTTCTGTTGACGTGTTCGTACAATAATTTTGGTAAAATGTCACAAAATAAATAAATTTATTACTATGGCACACCACGGCAAACTGACATTAAAAATACGTTTTTCAAAAATCGGCGTTCTCGGTCTACTTTACGTACAGATATCTCAGATTTTTTGACTTTTCTACTCTCTTAAATGCAAATATTTTGAGTCGCTTGATAATAAGTTTTTAGGTCCTATTTAGCAAGTTTTTTTTAAACATAGGTTCTAGTAAAGTAACCAATGTGACCTTAAAGTAACCTGCGTTATTTAATAGAAAAGGATCCGAGAAGTTATCTTACCTATTGGTAAAATTTTGAAAAAACTGTTGATCTGGGACTTGTTAAATTTCTGTCGAGCTGGTGTAGTCCAAAAGTCACAAAAGGTGGTAACAAACGTAGATATTTAAGTCTAAAGATGATGTCCGATATTGCTGATGGCTCGTGGTTTTGTTTCCGTAAATTTTGATTTTAAAAGAATTTTCTGTTGACGTATTCGTACAATAGTTTTGGCAAAATGTCACAAAGTAAATAAATTTATTACTATGGCACATCACAGCCAACTGACATTTAGATTACGTTCTCCGAAAAATGGCGTTCTTGGTCTACTATACGTACAGATATCACAGATTTTTTGACTTTTCTACTCCCTTAAATGCAAATATTTTGAGTCGCTTGATAATAAGTCTTTAAAGTCTTTAAGTTAAGTTAAGTCTTTAAGTTTTTTATTTGAACATTGGTTCTAGTGAAGTAAGAAAATAAAATAATATCTTATATAACGTGGCTAAGTGACTTCTTTAATTAAACAAAGCTGTGATATTTCCTAAATGCAATAAAAATATTTAGTTGATAAATTTTATTTATCAGGTATGCTAGTAGAGACAATTAAAAATAAACATTGTCAATTTAAAGCTATTTGAAACAAACATTTAGCATAAATAAATTATTTAGAGCACAATAAAATATTAGCCTCAACTGGCAACAATCGAATTTTAATTATTATCAACTTTTTAACTCTCATAAACTCTTAAGAGAAAACAAATTTATCAATCGCAGGATATTTACAATTCAAAAAATATTAACTTTTATAACATTTTTTTTATTCTGGGAAATACTGTGGTTGATTTCTAAAATATAAATGTGTAAACATTTGTTAATTTTAAATTTGTATAATTTTACATTGAGTTTTAATTAAAAAATGCCAGAATTATCAAACGCAAACGGTAATTAGAAAACTTGTTGACTATGGTATTTACAATTTCCTTTTTATTTTGAAAAGTTGAAACTTTTTTTCAGAGACGTTTTGTAATAAATTGAAAGCTCTGGAGTGTTATACGTCAATCTGTTTGAAATTTTCGATAAACTATCTGCGGCAAAAGCCACTCTTCGCGTTTTATTGCGTTACAATAAATACCAAAAAATAAAAGAACTCAAGCTATTATCTTTACGAGTGCCGTAAAGCAGTAAAACTGTTTAGCGTTGACAATTTCAGTTTTGAAAAATATTCAATGTCGTGTTGTGCGGAAGGTGTAAGTGATGATTTATGTATCCATTCCGGGCTAAATATTCGTCCCAACAATGCCTGCGAATGACAAAAGCTCTTAAATGGCGGTGTTGTAGTGCTAAGTGGGCAAATAGGCGCCAAACGCAGAGAGCGCCCTATTGGCAAATCCATCCATAATGATTATCCGTACCAAAATGGCTATTCACAGCGCACTAAAATACTTTACTGTGTAATCATGTCTATCCATTACTCCGAACACATCCTATTATCAGGCGTTCGACTAACTATCCGATATATTGACAACACACCACGTGCCGAAATGCAAATCACAGATTATGGATACACAAATTCCAACTCACTTACATCCACACGCAAACACATCAAGCGCACGGATACTGAGCCATTCCAGCCGATTATAAATTTATCGCGGATGCTGGCCAAGCATCCGGTTTCGCTGATTGCCGCCGGAAGTTCAGTCCCGAGGTGCAGCGAGCCGAGCTTTATAATTCAGTTACCGCTGGATCAATTTCAGCCGGCTGAGGCTGCAACACCCACAACAAAAATAATAAGAAAAAAGAAAATTTTATTAGACCATTAGACCACATTTTTATTGTGAAAAATACCGAAAAATTTTCAAAAAAATAAAAAAAAATTAAAACAAGAAACAAATCAATAGAGTTTCATTTGTCGAAGGCTGTGCTTTTTTAAAATTAATTGGTATTTTTTGTTAAATTTAATTACCGTCAACATTCAGTTTTCGTAATTTAAATATTTGCTAATCTAAACGATATTGTGTGATATTTGCATTTGCGAATTTTAGATAATATTTAATAGAAATAAAAAACATAAATAAACGTTAATTATAAAGTTATTTATAACAGCTAAACAGTGTTAAACTATGTACGGTGTAAAACTTTCAACGCCATGTTTTTTATAAGACGCGGCGGTTGAGCTTTGCTAGAAGACTTTACTACAGAAATTTTAAATAAATAAATAACTTAATTACACTCAGTGGTATTAATAATGATTAGTATTTGCTTCTAAGCAAATTAAGTACCTATAATCATTTGATTTTAACTATTTGCTTACGCCAAAACCAAATGCTTAAATTGGTATTTATAACCAAAACCAAATGCTAAAAAAACAACAGTACAAAAGTACAATACTTACAGCACTTTAGCATATATTTCTTATGACTTACAAAAAGACCTGTCATAAAAAAGCAATTCAGTTTAATTGAGAAAAATAACAATAGAATACATAACAGTAAATATTATATAACAGTAAAACATTGCATATGATAAGGTGCAAGTAACGCCCGATTATGCTGCCAAGCTTGAATAAAAAATTTGTAGGTGATTTTTTGGCTACTTCCACAACACATCCTCTAACAGCCAAATTAAAAACAACTACTCCGCGGTTAGCAAACTCCGGCAAACTAATACGCGTGAGATGGAGCAAGTAGGGCCATTTCCAAACGACGCTGGTAAGCTCGGAAGAATTGATGTTTAGTAGTAGGATAGATTATGTTAGTAGGAATAACAGTAGAACTTTTTGATCTAAGCCTAGTGGTTTGACTACCGCTTGTAATGACGAAATAAATATTTACAAATTTGTTTCTTTATATTTTTTGTTTAAGTCAATCAAAAACTGTTGATCTAAAAATAACATTTTGTACTATTTTTAATATACATTTTTATCTTTCAATGTTTTAATTCGTTTTTGACAAAAGTTTAGCACTAATAATGGAACTTTAATTTTCAAAAGCCCTTTGCTACTGATAAATAGAAATTTTGATTAAACTTGTGTATTGGACATTGATTTGTAATGTCATTATTTATATTTAGAAAATCAACTATATTTTTCCAAATTAGTCAAAAACATAAAGAGTTGACATTGTCGTAAATTATTCAATAGTGATATTAAAATTCTATAAGGTGCGAGCTTAAAAAAAACTAGCAAATATTACAAATTAACGTAAAATATTAGAAAAGAACAATTTAACAAATTTGTGTGTAATGCTACAAACAAGAAAGATTTAGATATAAAAGTTAAGGAAATGAGTTATAAAGCACAAAAGTCAAGCAGTTATCAAAGGATATACTTATTGTAATCATATATCTGGTGTCAGTGTGTCATTTTTTGATATAAACAGCAAAGCAGACATAATTGAGTTTTTTGAAATTTTTTTCCGATTGTACCTTCCTTAATAAACATTAATAAACATAAACACATAATTTTTACGATTATGAAAAAAAAATTTCTACTTTGCCTCTGTAACAAAGACTCATACGATACCGATTTGGTTGTCTTATTAGTCAATTGAGCACCCTTTTGCGTGCTAAAAAGTAACAACGTACAAAGTACAATTAATTTTTTTAAGGTTGGTAACGTTTTCGCTGGTTTCAAAGTTTAGAGAAGACGAATGAAACGTCCTAAGTGTCAGCGTTATAACAGGTTATAATTTTATTTAATAATTTACCAGAAACTTGATGTACATTAAAAATAGAACAAGTTTATTGAACAAGTCGCTCGTACTTGGTAGAGAGTGTGACTCAAAATATTTAGTTTTAAATTACTTTTTTGAGCAATTTAGATAATAATTTTAGAACAATTTTTTTTTTTGGATTAAAAATGTTGACTAAGTAAGAAATCAAATTCCTAAGAGTAGAATAAGATGAAACAAAATCATAACAGGGTGTTTTCTTGATATGTTAATTTTGATTAACTGATCAGATTTTTTTAAGAGTAATGAGAAAAAAATATATAGTCAGCAAAAGTGTTTTTTAACGAATACAAAGCTTCAAACGTTTGACAAAATTAATCGTTATAAAACTAAGATCTAAGACATGAGTTCTTTACTTAAGTAAAATCAGGGAAATAAGTTCCGCAAAACTTTTAAATTTTGTTTACTCTGTGAGCCGAGATTGAGTTCTGCTGGAAAGTCCAGTACTGGTTTCTAACAAAAAATTTTCAAGACAAAAGGCCGTGCTAAATTCTACTAAGTGTTAGTTGTTAGTAAAGTTATTTACTAAGATTTTTGTTAACTTTTAATAAAAATTTTATTTAATTAAGTTTTATTACAAAAATGTTATATACACTTGAAATACTGGTCACCCTGTATACTTTTTTTATAATATTTAATAACTAAAATTTATTTAGTGATACATTATTCTGAGTTGTAGAAGTTTCACTGTATTTGAATTAGCTGATTTTTTTAATGTTTACTTAAAATAAAAAACGTAACAAATGTTTAATTACATTTATTTATTCATAAAGTTAAATAATACGCAGTTAGTCGATATTCGTTATTCCGGCAAAAATTCTATGATTATTTAACAAGGTCTGAATGACAGTCTGCTTATCCAAGTTTTTCTTTCGTTTATATAATTTAAGGCAATGTTCTTGAAACTTTCCGCCTTTCTAAAAATTTAAATAGGCATCAAGTAAGTCTTCTTATCCAGTGATCAAAAATTTAGTCGTTCTCTGGCTCAATTTCAATTAAGCTTTGGTCGTGACTGGAACATTTCTGGGCTAACGTAAGTCAGCAGAATGACTTTTTACAAGCAATTTGTAGCTCGACAATTCCTCTCTAAACCTCAAGTGGGTCGGGCTTACAACGGCCGGTACATCGACTGTCTCTGAAGAGATTCAACATGGGGAGAGTTTTTCCTTCCCACTTTGACCCAATTTAAGATCTAACTATAATCCTAAACCCTGTCATCTCTGGCCTCTCGAGGGAATTCGTGACTTGAAACCAATATTTTTTCCCTATTGAAATATCCTAAGATATTTGGATCGACTTGTAAGAAGAGTTTAAATAAGCTTATTGTCAACTTGGTGGAACTTTATGGCTAGAAACTTGGAATTTTAACCACAAACAGAATTTATATTAAAGCAACTCACTAAGCGTCTTATAACTGATATTTAACTCTGGCTATAAATTACACAAAAAATTCAACGGAAAGACAACTTTTCATTGTGTTTAGATTGATAGACGTGAATAGCTTTGCGGTTAAATAGAAGTCACGTCAAGTAAAATGCTGCCATCACGAACATATTATTGCGGTGAGCCTCCGGTAGACTACTGTTTATCAAAGAAATTACCCCTCGCATACTTTGTTCTTGTTGGCTATAAATGACAAACTTGATACAAAGAAGCACTTAAGTCAATTTGTCATCGTTTAGCATGAATTAGACGAGAAATTCTTCCCCCAGTTTACATATAGGTGCTATTTATCTCTCACCCCATCGATGCAAAACATGTTAAATTAAATACGGCCGCTCTTTGGAATATCCCCAAACACATAATTCCTTGTCAAAATTATTTATTGCTGATTTAATCCGGTATTTCATCCTTGTTTTTAAAACACACAATCATCCAGAAAACTATTTATTAACTTTTTAAACACTTCGTTAGGAATTTCGTGCTGACGCGGTAAAAAACTAATAAAATAAAGCAACTTTTCCCTTCTATTGTTAAATTGGAAATTGGGTCTGGTTACAAATGACGTAGTAATCATTAATCACTCTCCAGCTCTCAAATTTTCTCCCTTTTGTTACTTTTCTTTGTATTTAAAATAAACATCGATCGAGCATTTCCAAATCAAAATCCTAGAGAACCGAAACATGACACGTATGAATTGTTGCACATTGAAATCCCTCATCAACCTGACAGAAGTTGCCCTTCCCTAAGGAATTGCAAAGATGCAATGGAGGTCCACAATCCTGGATGAACCCGCTATCCACATGCCAGACGAGGCCTGTCAACGCCCGAGATTTATCCCTTCGGGGTTGAGATTCGGGAATATTGAGTAGACAACCCCATCGTGTTCCGACATATTTACAAAAATTCAGGTATTCCAAACCTGTACCGGCCATTGACATCTAAATTTTGTGTCATTCTAGATTTTTTAAACAAAGAATTGATTTTCAAGTGACGCTTCATCGAGATATTCAAATTAAGAAAATTCAGTTTCCATTAAGTGCAACGATAGAATCGCTAACAATATTTGAAAAGTTTGCCGCTTTGAATTTATCGCTGTACTGGAAATGCATTGATAAAACTTGCAGATTTACACTGTATTCACTCCGACTTGACACTAAAAACTTTATGCAACATTTGTTTCGAAAAGGAAATTTAAAGGCAGCAAACGAGATAAGAAAAATAAAATTTCTAATTTCGCCCAAACTCACGTCAAAACACAAAAAAAACTTATACTGTTAATACACCGGAGGAATAATACACTGCATGGGCACGCCAAAATTTGCCACTGTGACTAAAATTATAAGCCTTTGAACAATAAATTTCCGATTCTTCAAAGTTTAAGAAGAAACGACTATTCTAGCTGCTAATCTAAAGAAATAGCATCTAATCGTTTTGTTCCGTCCAAATAATAAACATGACTATAATACTTTTGTGTATGAGGTTGATTGTTTCAAGATTTATTATTTTAGTTCTAGTGGCAAAATTTTTCGTGACCCAGTAAATGGCTTCTTTTACTAAAAAATAATTATTAAACAAAAATCTTGAATAATAAGTAAAGAGTTAGCTAATCGTCGACCAACTTTAGAATCTGTACTTATACAAGCAGAAGTAATTGGCAACAAAGTATGTAAAACACAGCAGTTATCACCGGTCAATTAACCAAAATTTTCAAAACGATGTAAGTTTGTTATTCAGTTGCCTAACTACAAAAAAAAAGCAAAAAATATGTTAGAAGAACTTAAAAAACAGCTGGACAAAAAGTTCTGGAAGAGCAAATAGATTCTAGAAGAACAGAAGACGATTCTAAACAGTTTGGACAACAATGTTTACAAAAAAAACAATTAGAAAACGACAGAAATTTGTTGAAAGAAAAAGTTAAACTAAATTCTAGCAAAAATTGTAACGCGTTGGTTGAAAGTAAAAGAACAAATTTTTTTTATAAAAACCAGGAAATATTTTAAAACATTAGAATATAATTCTACGATAGATGAACTTAAAAACAGAGATTTACTAAAAAACAATAATTGGCAGAAATAGAAGAATCCGTAAAACAACAATTAATTTAAAAAAAAAATTTAACTGAAGAAAAAGAGCAAATAAGCATTTAGAAAACAATCAGTGGCAGCTGGTGGATTTTGAAATGTCTGTATTTTCGAAATGAGGCTAAGAACCCAGATTCTGTTGTAAGGGGTCACTATTGGATCAAATAAAAGCTGCTACCCAAAAAAAATTTGATCAAAATTTGCAAAATTCGATTTTCAAAATAGTGCAGAACCGCCTGGTATATTTGAAATGGTTTATAATAAAACAGTGCTAATTTTTTTCTTCATTAATAGACAAATACATGATCTCGTTTTTTATTTTTTTGAAAATATTGGTTTTTATCAAAGTTATAAGATAATGAAACTTTATAACAAAAACTTTTTTTAGAAAATTTAATTCAGATGCTTATAAATTTAGCCTACAAAAAAGTAAAATAGTCTTCTAAGTATCATATATAAAAAACAAGTCTCAGATTATAAGTAAAATTGATTTTTTTATGTCGATGTTTAAAGCGTCTGGCGATAATTACCGACGGCAAAAAGTGTCTAGCAATATTTTGTAAAGCATATATAAAAATTAGCCGTTAAATTTAAATAAAATGAGTAATATTTTTATTTACATGTAGTACCTGGTATCTGAGAATTGGCCCACAGCACAATCTAGCAGGTATGTGTACGCTTACAGTGTATACTAATACTATTCTATCGTACACATTCTGTTCCTCAGAAAATAAGTAAGGTCTGGTAAAGTAAAATAAAATAAGTAAAGTGTTTGATGTTGGTGGATGTTTTACGTTTCATTTTCGACAACTTGCAAAATGCTTTGCAGTGAAACGTTTTAAAAATAAAGACAAATTTTGAAACAAAGTTTCCAAAAATTAGAGAAAATCTGAAGAGAAATTGTAGAGATATTGGAAATAGAACAAAGTACTGGAATCAAGCCAGCGCAGCATTACAATAATTGAAACCAGAGATATTTGATAGTCAAGCTTTTTAGTCAATGTGTAGAAGGCAGTTTGAAGCAGCGACGGAAATAAAGTTCTGGATGTAAACTCTATTGTTAGATCTTTGTGCATATAAAACAAAAAGAGCGCTAGAGTAAGTACTGCCTTTCTTAGCGAAACACAGCGGTTTTCACCGACGAATCAACGACAATTATTCAAGATAATAGAAACGTGTTATTTTTCTTTAATAGCGAGCTATTGTTAAGTTAATCATGTAAATTAACTTGTTGTGAAATAACTTACTTGTTTAAAAATCTAACTCTTTAAATCTAAGAAAGCAGAATTGAATAACGGTCACAATATTACAAGAAATTATTGTCTCACTTACAAAAGCACATAAACATTAACTATCTGTAAACAATAGTTACTTTCTTTACCTACTTCCAAATTTTTATTTTTCAAAATATTATCTGTTAATTAAAAAGTTCTCTAATTCTTGTAGGAAAAATTTAAAAAAATATTTGTAACAAAATAGTATAGATTGCAAGCAATAAAATCTAGCATTAGAGAATAGAAAATGTTTATCTATTTCCATTGTGAGTTCTTTCTTTTGGGCCAAATGTTCCGAGTCGTGCATTAGTCACATAATTCGGAGCTGACATCTGGACTTAGTCGTAATGATATATTGACAAATTGTATCAATATTTAGAGAAATGTTTCTGCCATTATTACATTTTACGGCGCACAGGAAATCCGATCCAAAGCAATAAACCGATCAATGAAGAATGTAAGATTTATAGAAGTATGATTTATGATAAGGAACAATGACTCTAAGAATGTGATCTGCTAGCCGTTAAGATAACCCAAGTTTGGCTTATTTCGGGTTATGTAGGTCGGACATGCACGTGCATAAAGTAGGATTGATGATTTGCTAAGGGATTATGCAAATTCCTCTTAATGCTTGCATAATACTTAGACGCAGAGAGAAAAAATTCATTTTTACACAATTTTCAAACAGCAGCACTAATTAATTTTAATTAAAAGAAGTTTATATTTTAAAACATTCTTATTCGTGTACTAAATAACAAACAATCTTTGATTAAAACTAATAAAAAATTGAGACATCATACTTTGATCGTAACAATGTATTATTTGCATTTTTTTTATTTGAAAGTTCAACGAGTTAAGAAAAGTGTTTCTTACATATTTGCTGCGCTGCGCTTACTCGTGAATCTAACATTTTACATTTACTGGAAAATTACCACTTTTCTTAACTAATAAAACCAGTAAAACAATCTACTATTGTCCAAATTTAAAAATAATTTTCTAGGAATTACTTATAGTATACAACTTATTATTACACTTTGTATTATATGCTAATATTGATCGAGTTCAGAGACATTAAACATTTATAGAGCAAAGTACCTCAACACATTCTCTTTTATTAAATCGGACGTAACAATTTACTCCAGTTGGGTCATTAAAAAGTAACACTCAGTTGCATTTCAGTCTTGAATATTTTACAATAATAAGTTTTGTCTAGGAGTGACAATAATAGAACTGAGTCCTGGCGGTCATAATCTAATAATGTCTGTTCTAACAAAGGTTTGAAGATTTAACCAAAACTCATGCACTAAATCTCTTAAGCTTATTAAGTTAAACGCTCTACAACCACTTAGTTGGAATTTGCAACACGAAATTTTTAAAAACATTAAAATGTTTTTTAATAATTTGTAGTGTAAGAAAGGTTTTAGGAACTGATAAGAACGTTGGTAAAGTTTACAAGTAAATAGAAAGTAAGATTACAAATGCTTTGTTCTGGTTATTTGTTCTTGGAGGAATAAGGAATTAACGGCAAACAATCTTGGCTTATAGAGACAGGTGTATTTAAAGAGAGGGAGACGTCTCATTTGCAGGGTCATTATCAAATTAATGATAATATAGCGAAAAGGGAAGATATGCTGTTCTGGTCTTAAAGCCATTGTGTTCTATACGAAAACAATGAGAAAGACGGGCCCAAATTTCCACTCCGTTGCTTAAATTTCTACAGTGAATTCATAACTGACGATCCTAGATTTTAACATAATAAAATAGTCATTACTGTTCAATAAATCTTCTACTTATCTGGATCTATAAGAGAGAAAACAATTTAAAAACTGTTGTCCACGATATAGGAAAAGATAGTCGGATCCCTGGAGACTCTACAGTCACGGTATTTTATATTGATTTTGGTCGTTTGACAACTTCATTTACCGAATTTCTTGTTCGGAAACTTTGAAACAATATAAATAAATAACACATTTTTCTTCTCTTCAGAATAGCGAATTTGATAAGTGTTGACAAAAAATTCTTGAACACGTCTTTAAAACTCATTTTATAATTAAGTGTGCTCGTTAATTGTGAGATAAGATCAGATTCTTAATTGTAATTTACAGAGAATGGATGGTAATTTGAACCATTACTCCGATTTTATCAACTTAAATTTCTTAGTAGAAAATTTTGCTAAAGAATGATTGAATTAGTTCTCTCCGAAAGAAAAACGAATCTCACGACTTTAGAAACCATCTATTAATGAATCACGTTGTACTCAACACAACTAAACTTTACAGTAAATAGTTACCAAGTCAAATTAAATTAAGAAAACTGATTTTCTGACTCTACCTTGTTACATTATTTCATCTCTAAACAATTTAAGTTATTATTCAAGACTAGAACAATATTTTAATTAACAGAAACAGCACGAAATCAAATTTTCATGATGCAACATCACAGACACTTTCATAAAAATGATATCAGATTAAAGTCGTTTTGTTACTTTGTGTATAATTAAAATGAACATAAAACGTGATTTTTATAACTTGACGACAGCTTTTAAATATTTTATTTCAGGTTTAAAGCAGTAAACTGTATTTTTAATTATAACAACTTTATAATATCAAAATTTTGATAATAACAAAAAATGAGTAGAAACTGGTAATGAAGTGACTTCGATTAACTTTCAATAAATATTAAAAAAAACTGTAATTTAGTTATTTGTATACAATAAAAAGTCACGAAATTATTATTAAAACAATTTTGCACATGTTATAAAGTTTTACTAGAATAGTAAAGTTTATTTAAATATTACCCTGGTACAACATAACTGGCTTGCTAGTTAAATTACTTCATATTTATAATTGGCTAGTCAGTGATAAAAAACTTTCAAAGTGAATACAGTAATTTGTTAAATTGATCTACAAATAGAAAACAAATAAAAAAATATTTTGAGTGAACTAGTGAACCTATAGTAAAAATAAAAAGCAAATCCTAGCTTTTCATAATTTTGTCCGGCATAAATCCCACAATTTGTTGTAAAGAGGTAAATATCGAGATTTAATGAGTGACTACTGCAGTGAAAAATCTTTAAACAAATTTTGAGTAATTTAATTTTCAAAAATGGATTACCACCTCAAGGATTTTTAACAGTTTATGGTAGAATACTCTCGGTTTTTTTAATATTGTGGCTTAATTTATAACAAATTGTTCAATTTCACCTAAAATTTTTATTTTTGAAAAAGTTATGATATTATGAGCATCTAAAATTTCATTTTGTAAAAATATTCTTATAAAGCTTCCTTAGCTTATAACTTTTTTAAAATTAAAATTTTTGGCAAAATAAACAAATTCCCATCATCAACTTCAACTTTTTTTGTGTTTTGTTGTGGAACATTTACTAGACAGCTCGCAACAGTTGATCTGGTTGAAACTCTTGAAACTGTCACCAATAGTTTATAACAAAATCACATTATTATTAACTTATTATTACTAGAACAATGTTGTTAAATTTTGTTTTTAATTTTGAAAGACAGATGACCGTGACGCACGTTTTGAGTGGATAATATTAAACATATCCAAATTCAAAGTGCTTTTTATGACACTGCAATTGTCATTAGGACCGTCATAATGATGCTATTAAAAGAGTTGTCGAAGTCTGTTGCAAATCAAATTTGTTTGCCTGAGTCGAGGTCTTATTGCCCAGCGGTACCTTTCCTTTGTTACTATTATTAGATTTAATACAATAGGACCCTGTCATAAAAACCACTTTGGATTTGGGTAAGTATAGTAAAAGGCAACAAAATTACAAATATATCAGCGCTTCTAAGACAAAGGCGCTACATAGTGTGTTTCAAAAATTGTCAGCATCTGTATAAAGGCAAGTTTGAAAAAACTATTACTACTTAAAGTTTATAAAAAAACTTTGAAAATACTCTGCATTTTATAAGATCACTGTGTAAAACTAGAACATAATTCTCTGACTTAAACTCTTGTACATCAAAAACGTTTGGTTTTCTGTAAACATTTTTTATAAATTAGTTTTGTAGATTAAATTAGTAATTACATGATCTACTTTACAATATTGCACAACTATAGAAATCTACATAGTTATGACCTCTTAAAAGTTTTGTATTTTATAACAATATTTTTTAAGTTGTCAACAAACAAAATCAATAACGTTTAATTTAACAGAAAAAGCTTGTAAGTTTCTTAAACATTTTCAAACATTATAAAAAAAATTATATTACATTTTATTAATTAATCTATTTTTTGACTTTCTTTATAATTAATTTATAATGTTTTTTGTGTAAGAGCTTTAGAAAAAAATGTAATTACTTTTTTCTGTACACTGTCTCTCAATAAATCTTTGCAGTTTTTTAACCCAATTTTATTTTCTCTTGTAGCAAATAAGACACTTAATCTTTGGTTGAGAAATCTTCGGCAATTTGTTATTTGACATTGGAGAATGTTAGTTTTTATCTAAGTAAAATTTTTTAGTATTTGTCACCTTTTCAATTTTGAGCTGTTTATTATAGCGCGTTGTTGGATGTTGATAGAAAATAAGCTTCCTAGAAGTTTCTATTACTTTAGGTAAATGTGTTTGGAAGCCATTTCCTTGCAGCATGTTATTTAGTTTAGTCATACGTCGTCATACAAAGCCGTTTAGAGCATTTCATCTCTGTCAGTTGAGCTCGGGTTGGGTTTTGATGTGCCGATCTTAATTTCACCACTGACACTTTGCATGTTTATGAGAAAAAAAAGTGTATTGCAGTCAAGAGTTTCGAAATAATAAAATTAGTTTGAGGAGTGTCGAGGGCCGGCGGCTATTAACGTCATCTACATTTACCACTCGTATAATTTCGGTAAAAGAACTTTGAGAGAAAAAAAGGAATTGTGGGTGTGAATTTCGGGGTAACAATAGGAGTGTCGTCTACGTCGGAGGCAGCAGCTGGAATTGTGGAACGGAGAGTCAGCAGTCGACCAAATTACACAGAACAGTTATTTAGAATTGCCGGTTACGGGCTTTGGTTTCCAATTTACACACAGCGTCTGGACACGTTAAGAGAATAGATAATGACCGGGAACAAAAGAAATTTTAAAAAACTACTTCTACTATGTCAAAAGGATGAGAATAATGCCTGTCCACTCAGCCACTTACATTATTCAAAGCTAAATAAAAATTTTACGAGACGTTTATCTTAGGATTGCATTAGCGAGTTTCATTTTCGACGGGAATAGGGCCCCATAGACACGTTAAAAACAAAATTTACATAAAGAGAGATTTTTAAATTGCTATTTAGTCACAAATATATCAACAAAAAAGAAAAATTACTGAAACAGTGTTACAATTTTATTTTGCATCTAAGTAGCTTTTAAAATGTTTATAAAAATACTCTTAAATCCTTTTTATTACCTTCATATAATTCTGAAATTGCATGTTTTTATTATTTAAATTTTTATTTTCAGAGTGTTATTATTTTGTCTGACATAAATTGTATTTTCTTCTAGAGAGTAATGTTCACAAGTGCACTTTAAATTGTTTCAATTTTATACCAAAATTATTGTAGTTGAAAAATATGTGGTTCATTGTGACTCTAAACAATACGGCATTTGACTACCAAATCAAAAAGTGTAACGTGTAGACCACAACCGTCTTAATATATATTTTTTTAAATTGACGTTTATAAAAGCTTGTTTATTTGCTCACTTAGAGAGATCTCCGCATGGCGCTGCTAACATCGGCTTTTCTTCAACCTTTACTATCTGAAATCTGTCAAAAGCAAAATTTAAATCTGTCAAAACTAAAAATTGTGTCAAAAAAAACCAAATAAAAGTTTAAAAATTTTCCTTTTACAAATGTTTTAATATGAGTTACAATTTTGGTTCACGTGTATCAGGTGAATTTATTGTTTTTTTACACCTCGCATTACTGATCCCTAAAATAAGATGCGTGCAAGTCATGCTATATTTTCTTGTCTGATGGTATACATAAATCTAGTTTTTCTAAGAATTCTTAGACTAAAGATATTAAAACTTAGGTTTGTGTTTATAAAAACAGTTTGCAAATAAAGTATGTCTTTTATACAAGGTGAATCTCTTAAAAGTACATCTTAACTTTTCTCATAAACTAGTTATCACATCAACTTCAAGGTTAGTCATTAAAAACTTTGTGTTTTTCTCTACGCATGTGAATTTTTTCACAATTTTTCTAATGTTTCCTCTGATGAATATTAATTCTTTGAAAAAAATATAAAATTTACATTATTTTTAATATTATTCTAAATGAAACGATGTTAAAATATTGTCTTGTGAAAAAAATATTTCAAAAAAATTATAGATAACCGCAAAAAATAATAAAGTTTATTCGTTTTGTAAGACCTATTTAGATGCAACATTGCCATGTTACTCTACAATAGGTTGGACATCTACCCTTTAGCTTTTTTCTCCTACCCACTGTCTAGGGAATAACGGCGTAGGTACTATTTATTGAATAAAAATTTTAACAAAATAAAAATGTTAATTTGTTTTTGTTTGGCAATTTAGTGGCAATTCTTACTTATACAGTAAAAAGATTGAGTGAAATCCGATCAACTTTCATCTTTAGTAAAAATTTTAACTCAAGACAGAGTAAATACGCCATTTTTCCAACAAAATGGGTGATAAAGAAGCTAAAGAGTAGGATATCTATCCCATTGTCGAGTAACGGCATTAATTAATATTTATTAGAAAAAATTTTGAGAAAAATTATGTGAGTAGAGAAAAAAACAAAGTTTTTAAGGGCAAACCTTAAAGTCGATATGATAACTAGTTTTTAAGGAAAGTTAAGATGTACTTATAACAGACTCAGCCTATATACGTTGTATGTTAAGGTCACTTTGCTCTGCTCTGCGACTATTAAACTATAATTATTTATTATTATTAATTATTGATGTTATATTGCTTTTTTGTTTAAATTTGAGTTAGGTAATTAGTTATTAGGTATAGAGGACGCAAGATTGTAAATTGAATTTATTGAAATATTCGTAATTAATTTTAAAAGTAAGTTGAAGCCTGAAGAAGTGCGAATTATTAGTTAGACGAAACGTTGCAAATAAAATACAATCACTTCTTGTATCATATACCTAATATCTAATTAACGCAAATTATTATTATTTTAATTTTCAGAGTGGTATTATTTTCTCTGACATAAGATATATTTTATTCTGGAGAGTAATGTTTGCTACAAGTGCAGTTAAAATTGCTTCAATTTTATTCCGAAACTATTGTAGTTGAAAAATGGTAAGAATTAGTGTTGTTTATCTTTCCGAGTAAACATCTTGGAATTTTTGCTTGCAATTAAAATAAATTAATTAAAAAAGCGTCTTAGAATTTGCGAGTTAGTGCAATCTATTTTAATGGTCCGTAAAGCAGCAATAAATTGTTTTGTTCGTGAAAAACTGTTATGCAGCTTGCATTTTTCTTAACAAATCTTTCGAGGACAATACATTAAGTTGGACGAGATCCCAAATAGCTTGAACATTAATCTGTGCGACTTTTTTCCGGCAAGGTAACATGAAAAATTAACTGCTTCCCAAGCGTCTCCCAAATATTTCTACTGCTTTTTGTAATTTAGTTTTGTGATGATTTACAGAGTGCAGTGTTCACGTTAATTCCGGCTAATTTATCGCGTAATACACATCAAAACAAACGTTACGTTTGACACAACAGAAATCATCAGCAGTCACTGTCAATAAATCATCGTCTCGGTGGGTGAATTGTGATTTTTTTAAACCTGAGGGAAGCAAATGGAATACAAAATTTCGTTGATTAACCCTCGGTGCTAATTACCACCCGAAATATATTGCGTGTTATTTTAGAAAACCTCAAAGCAATTATATGTTTACTAAACGAAATGAATAATAAAAGAAAATTACCATTTTCGGAACTCAAGTACTGAACAAGTGTGGAAGCATCTAATTAGATTTCGTTCTTTAAAATGCCTCTAGCTTAAAACGCACCCTCGTGCACCTTTACATCTCACCAGTGGTTTTCACTAAGCAAACAATTTTGTTTTTATTACCGAATAAATTATTTTTACTCTTATTATTCTAACATTGTCGCGTTTTTTATTTTTTGAAAACGTGTAAAAACTTCATTTGAAAAGTTTTTTATTCAAATATTGTAGTTTCAAACTTTTGGATTTAATTGTAAAGTTAAAGTGTCAACAGAATTAGAATTTTTATCGATTCGCTGAAACTCCAACAAGATGTGACAAGCCAATCAGACGACAATTTTAAACTACCATAAAAGAAAAACATTTTAATGTTTTCGCATAGATTTAATATTCCCCGACTTTATGAAACTATAAAATCCCACTTGCAAATCTATTTTATTGTTTCGGGTTTCGAAATAAAACCCCAAGTCTTACTTTAAAAAATATTTATTCCTGACGGTATTTTTAATCAGCGACTTATTAAAAATGAAATAACATTTTAGTACCTGTCGTAAAAACCCTTGTCTTTCCTTAAAATGCTTAAACTCTGCAATGTTTCTTCTTCATATTAAAATACTATTTTCATTTTTAGTGGTTTGTTTAATGGGAACTGTAAATCCTTTTTATTGCTCATACATATTTTTTATTTTTATAAATGTTATTATTTTCGTTTTTAAAGGTACACAATAAAACTCAAAAACTGCATTTTCGACAAAACAAAATAACACATTGTGTGTATAACAATGAAATCTTTTCATAATTTACAAGTTATTTGTAAACTTAATATTAAATATAGATTTTCTGTCAATTTATTTATTGGAACAAAACATTGTTGTCAGTTTTAGATCTTTTTATCAATACGTGTATTTTCATTAATTTCGTCTAGACGCTTATTTAGGGTCAATAGATTTTGCAACCATTGTTTACCTGTCATAAACTTTATTTTGAAAATCTATTTCAATTAATTTTAGTTTTTTGAAAAGATGAAGAGCATGTGTATTATGCGCTATTTTTTATTAAATCCAAACAAATGTAATACATATACCATTGTAACATTTCCTGTGTTAATTTTAGGCCCAAGGATTATTAACATTATAATTTTTTTAAACGTTAAAAAATTTGGTACCTATTATTAAACCAGGTTCCTATAGTTAAAGTTTTACCTCTTCGCTTAGGCTACAAATACATTAATAGTTAAAAGTAGTTTGTGTAAAACTATTTTTTGCCCAAACGTATTCTTGATTCAAGAGATAGGACTCGCCAATTAAAAAGTCGTAAAAGTAAAATAGTCGTAAAGACTATGTAAACAGTCATTACATTAAGTAGCCGTGGCCTTGATACAGTCGACCAGCTTTGTTTTCAATGTAACAAAGCGTAAAATAACTAAACTTTGTCCAACTGGACAGATATGTCAACATTTCGTTACTAATTGATCACAGAAGTACAGCTGTTTATCTCGTTAGCATTTACCACAGCCATCGATATATACAAGCCAGGCTGAGAAAAAAGCAACGCCGCAATTGCCGATGGCAGCGGACCGACCCATTATGGAATAAGTTTTAAAATCTTAATATTCAATTAAGAAAATCAACGAATTAAACAAATTCTCGTTGAAAGTAAATCTTATATAATCAAAAAGTTAAATTTCTTACCTTTTGCAGCAATACAATCTATTATTAACCCTATCAATAAATATATTTACAGACTTAGAGATTGAATGTTAACGTATTTGGTAAAGGTAAAGTACTAAATGTTTAGACATAATATTGGTGAAAACTGAAGGCACTATTCCCTATAATTCTAATGTTACAACTATACAAATAAACTTAATGGGATTTCATTTGTTAAGCATTGATTTTGAGATACTTTGCTAATACTTTAACTTGTCCTTTAAAAATGATCCATCACCTAGACTATGGATAAGTCCTTTGATTGGCTACTCGCCTTGATAAATACAAATGTATAATAAAAAAGATTTAAGGCAAAACATCAATCTTTAAGCGAAATTTGCCTAAAAGAAGTACTTCAGTAGTTTAGACAGCAAATGTTTAGTATAAATAACAATATCACTAAGATTTAAGTATAATTGAGAATCCACAATAAAGATAACAGTATAAAACCTTTTCGTGAGGTTGTTTATATTCACACTTGTCTTCTTAGCTGGTTTTTCAAACATTTAATGACACTGATGCCGGAATTGTTTGAGGTGGTTTTAAAGAGAAAATCTAGTTTTTAGTGCACTCAAACTCACAACATCTATTAAATGTCAATAGAACAATAAGATGTAAACATTAGAATCCCCAAAAAATCAAAGCAAAAGAATTAATTAAAAACTTTTCAAATTTTGAGGTTATGTTAGTAATTTAAAAATATTTTTTTAAAATCGAACTTACATATGTTACGTGTTAGTCTAATCCATTTAGCATAACAACTCACACAACTTAAAATCAATTAAACATAAATAGCACATAAGAAAACTGCATAATTAGAACAAATTTAAGAAATAACAAACTGTTGTTTACATTTCATCGGTCCGCTGACAGTGTTGCCGCTATTTACCTCAGCTTGGCTAGTATATATCGATGGCTATGCATTTACCAACTTTCAGCTACAAATATTTGTTTTGTGGGTCATTTTAATTAAGCGACCACCTATTATTTTATAGTTTTTAAGTGTCAAAGTAAAATTTTGGTGTTTAGCAAAAAAGGTTATAATACACATATTGTACTTTAAAAAACAATATCTACCAACTTCTAAGAGCTTTTAGAGTTTAGTGTATAATTTGCATCAATTAGTTGTAAATTATCATTAGCTACAAGAAGAATCTAACCCTTTCTTGTACAACTGCCCGAAGGGACACTTTTAAACAAAGAAGTGTAGACCAGTTTATTATAATTTGTTATGATTCTTTAAAAGAAAGCAAAAAATCCGGCACTAGCCGGTAAGTTATGTATGATAAGTTGAACAGTTTTACTTTTTTTTTTGATGATGACTTTGATGTAACATTTGTTGTTCTTTGTTTCTTAACTGACCAGAACCTACCACATATGATGCTTCATTTATGTTCAAAAAACATTTCAACATTGTCAACAAATTTTCATATAAAGTGGTATCAACAACATCAACATCAGATTTTGTCAGAACCACAAGCGTCAACATACACCAAAATTTGTAATTCGGAGAGATAATGACAATACCTACACCTATTTTTTACTAGATAGATTTTAATCTACTCGTATTACCCCAGACGACCCTTTTCCAAAACACGAAAAAAAAATATAAAGAATAAAAAGAAAATAGAGAATGTTAACTGAGACACCATAAACAGATTGATTACAGCAAGAAACACTCGATAGAGAAGAGAAAAGAAAACTAGCAGACAAAAAAAAAGCAAAAACCAAGATAAACAAAGTGAAAAAAAACGCATTCATACTCAAAAACTTAAAGAAAAAAAAGTTGTGATAAAAAAGTGAGAGACTTTCGGTGAGATAGATGTAGTAACTGATCATTCAACTGTATACTAAAAATTTTTTAGATGATAGCAAAATTTGGGAATCAAAATTGAAGCATCAACGAAAATATGACAATTATAATGCTGCCTATATATTTTGCCATGAGCTGTTCTCGAACTTTAAAGTCTGTGAAATATACACTTCAAAAGCTTACATCTGTAAGATGTGCCTTTCCAAACCATAATTTAGGTTGTTAAGTACTATAGTTAATATGTTCAATATTATGTTTAGATTGTATTTTTCTATTAATTTAATTTTTTATAAATAGGATCAAATTTTTTTCTTGCTTGCCAGTCACCTCTATTACCCAGCTACTGCATTGCTAATAGAAAGTTTCTTGAACAAGATTTAACAGTTTGGGTTGCAAACCATTTAGAAACAGCAAACTTGAAAAAATGTCGAAATAAAGAAATGAAGAAAAAGTTAAAAGTATCGTCAAAGTGTTTGAAATTATTTTAATTATAGTTTTTATGTTTTGCTAAGACAATTTGACGATATTTTTAACTGTTAACACTTTTTCGAGTGTGCTATTGTCAGATGTCCTACAATTCAGAGTATTGACGCTAGTATATTTATAAAGACTAAATGCAGGCTGCTATTAAATTTGAAACGATTAAAAAACACTTGCACTTATTGGCTACATACTCTCGGACTATAATAACGACTTTAAAATTTGTCCAAATTAAGAAATTGTTAGGAGCATGTTTTGAAACCACGTTTATGCTGTCTTACTCCCATGAAAAACTGCCCTTATATTCCATGCGTGTTGGCTTCTAGGCAAGATTTACACCGGCACTTTGCAAAGCAAAGCTCGTTGGACGGACGTCTCCGAACAACTCATTTTCGTCAAATTTATTGCTGCGACTTTTTTCCTAACAACACAGTCTCTGACCTGGTAAGTGGTATGAGTTGTTTCCGGCTTAGCGTCTCAGAATTGATGATAGACAAACTCTATTTCCTGGTCATTTCCAAGCTGTCAGTCGGAGAGCACCGCCACCGCAACAATCCTAGATATTATCAAACTTCTCTAGTTTGTCATCATCCGTTTCGGGATTACTTAATCCCAACCGAAGCTCCGAATCGATGAGATTTACATGTTTGGAATTTTTTTCGCATAAAAATATGTTTGAAAAATTCAATTCGGTTTTGTGTTTTTGTGGCTTGAAATTTATAACGTTCTCGTTAGCATGGAAGCGCTGTAAATACTTCAAAGTGAAGTACAAACGAGCGACCCGGGAGTTGACCGCAGCCGTGTCATCCATTCACGCTACGACGCAGATAAACAATCATAAAGCTATAGCTATTTTAACCAAAACTATTAGATACTACACTGATTTACTAACCAATATGCCACAGAACGAAAACACCCTAAAAGCAAACTTCAGCCGAAGGCAAACAAATATTTTTTTATTATAACGACTGTTCATTAAATAACGACTTCCCGACTGCTATATAATTAAAAAACAATTATTTCTCCTCGTCTGACTCATTTTCGTTATTTTGGAAGCTAGTGTCGATGTCTATTTTATCAATTTTTAAATCAGTAAAAACAAAAAGCACATTGTTTTTGTAGTTTTAAAAACTGGAAGCCACAATTTACCAATTTTTTAAGCCCGAAGTAAATACATATTTTACAAATTTGTTAAAGTATTGTAATTCTGGTACAACAATTTTACATACAATTTTGGTAAACTGTAGCGACGTTTTACTAATTTTAAAAGCCATAGGTGATTTCATTTACTACTTATAACACAAACAAATACAATGGCAACATTTTACAAATTTTGAAATTCAAGGACTTAATTTTACTGATTTTTAAAAACGATATTTATTTTATAATGATCAAGAATATATTGTTAATTTAAAAAAAAACATTTTACCAACTTTGAAAGTTGATAATTTTAAAATTACAAAATGTACTTTTACTTGTTTTAAAAGTCGGAGACAAACATTTTACTAATTCTTAAAACAGAAAAGCATGTTTCACTAACTTTGGAAGCCACAGGCGACATTTTACTAATTATTGAATCCCAAAACAACATTTTTTACCACTTTTTAAATTATTAAATTTATTTATAAGGATTATAAATCCTTAGGCAAATTCGGAGGCAAATCAATTTTTAAATTAGTACAAGCGGAAAACCGAAACTCTTTGTAATTTTTTAATGCCGGTAGCAACATTTTACCAATTTTGGTAGCTGAAAATAACATCTTTTACTAATTTCTAAAACTAACAAATACAATTCATCATTAAATCGTTCTAGATCTTACACTACAAATAACAATTTACAAGACTTAATTACATTAAACAATAAAACACAACTAGAATTTTTTTTAGATTATCTCGATAAAGGATTTACAACAATAAATTTTACAATATTGTTAACCAGTTACAATATTTATTTACTGTAAACCTGTGTTTTTTCAAACAGTTTTAACTTATTGCTAGTTGGCTATAGTATTCTATAGTAAAAAGTTTATTTATTTATTGACTTTTCTCAAAATTATTTTACGACACAAGACAAAATTTGCAGATATTAAAGTACGAATCTAAAACTTGTAACAAACATTCTGCAAAATTCTTTTAAATTTACGTTGAAGTTTACTTTTGGCGGTTCTCGGACGCAATTACTTTTGACAAAAAATTATTAAAACCTAAAGTACAGATTTTCTTCAAAACATCGACTTGGGTGATTCCTGGAGTAACTCAGTAATGTTTTACCACCAATAAGTAAGAAAACTTCTAAAGACATGTTTTTCTAAGTAGTACGTATATAACTAAAAAAATTTCTTTTAAGGTGCTGCTCAATGAAAATTTAAGAGTAAATAAACAGAAACTTATTTTTGATTCAAAAAAAGTTAGTGTACTTTTTCAAATTTAGAGAAATTAAAATTAAAATACACTCACATGCTTCAAAACTCAAGTCCCAGACCTCAAAAAAAAACAGGAAGAAGTGCGGTATATTGAAGTACTATATACTAGTATGACACAATATACAACAATCCATAACTGAAGAAAAACTAAACTTAGACTAGAACATTTTAACTTCACCACTCATTTCTTAGAATGAAATTTTGCAAGCCAAAACAATATTTATGTGCTAAAAATTGTTAATACACTAGCTGGGTTCGTTTTTCAAATACTTGTTCCAAAGATGTAGAGTGACTGTTTTCAAATTATTTCATACCCCTAAAATTATTGTCAGCAATCCCAAAACTATGTTAACGTTTGGAAAATATTTGACACTTTTTTGGAATAGCAAACATGGTCTTAAGGATAAGAAGAATCCCAATTCAATAAATGTACTAAAAATTTTTAACACGTAAATAATGTTTTAGATTAGCAAAAACCTGTCTTAAAGTAATAAACAAATGTAAATAAAACACACATATTAGAAGTTTTGGATTATTATTGTCAAAATTAGTTTAGTAATACGAATAACCCTTAAAGAGATAATGATTAAAAGGTATAAATTTTTTCAAAATCTTAATAAATTTTAAAGATTGTGTCTATAGTATATTAATTTTGTAGCAGACTAAATTAATTATGTATTAAAATTTTATTTAACTTTTTTTTGGTATTTATTATTAAAATAAATGTAATAAAAAAATTTGGTTTTCTTAGTCTCTTGTTAGATTATTGTGGCTATAACGTAGTGGTTAAAGATGACAAATTAAAATTTGTAAACTGTCAGCTTAGTGTATTTAAAAATTTTCAATATAAGTTTACTACATTTCGGCCTTTTGGTTCTATGATTCTCCTAAGTCATGAAGACACATCTAAAGTACCTAAATAAAAATTACAAAATCAAAAGCTTGCTATAATGTTTTTTTTATCAATAGGACTAGGTTATAATAACTAACATAATTCAAATTATCCAATTTATAGTAGAAAAATTTGATTCCAAACTTTTTCAATAAAACAAAGAGTTTCATGAAGCTAAAAACTGTGTTTACATCATCTGCATCTCTTCTCATGCTACTATTGAAGAAAATGAGCTAGCTGATAATGCGTCAAACAACGCCAGAAATTTACCAAAAAGCCTTCTTCTAAAAACTGTTTAAAGCAGTAATGCTCAACGTGCTCTTCAAGAGACTATCCCTCAACAATTAAACTACTCAAAAAGATAACTTTCAAAAATATTTTTGAAAAATCAAATCTGAAGTAAGAATTTGGAATATCAAAAGAAGAACTAGAAGAGAGCAAGTCGTCTTATTTCGCATGCGTTTAGGCCACGCGGAACTAACCCACAGCCACGCTTAATACACTCACTGGCAACAATCACTAACAGTTAGGCACATACTGCTGGAGTGTCTAAAATAGTCCAAACAACGCCAACATGATCCACTGGAAGCGAACCTCAAAGCAGTGCTCAGCAACAATACCTCAAATAAGCAAACACTTTGTACTGAGTGCTAATAACCCTACTGATTGATGCGCCTCAACTGTGGAATAAAACAAAATTACATTGATTTTTACTTTGAATGAAGTCATACATATCTAAAGTAATTTAAGATTACAAAAACCAAAGATTACTAAAATATGCCGGTGTCAATAGAATTAAATAATTAAAATATAACTTATATACAGGGTGTCCCAGAACAGGAGGATCAGCCGTAAACTATAAGTTTCCCTCTTCAACTTAACCACTATGCATATTACGATAATACACCCTGTATATCTTTGAATCAATTGACTCTGCCAAACAAAGTTTAAAAAGCTTTTTTGTTACCATTTTACAAACTGTAATTTTTGATAATAAAAAATTGATAGTTTTCAAGATTATTAAAAAAAACTAAAAATTGTTTCTTTTTGCTCCCTCTAAAACCAAAACCTACGGCTCAATTCAAAGAACATTTTGAGCATATGTTAGAGACATAATTAGAAATTTCGACTAAAATTCAAGTTACTCGATGTTTTTTTTAATTTTGTGTTTTTCTTGTTTAATTTTATTAAACAAAAATTAAATAAATATTGTACAATTAGTTAGTTTTATATTTTCTGGCAAACATATAAATATAGTTTTGACGTTTATATTGGAAAAGTAATATTAAATGCTGCTTTATCTTAAGTTTCATTAAAACTGTGAATTTGAAAACTTTTGTTCCAACATTTAAAAATTCCTTTGACTCATCGTGTTTTGTACCTTTTTCCTTCCTAAAAAAAAGTTTTCTGTTTTGAAGCTGAATTCAAAGTTCGTCAGATTGAGGATGTGTTTTTATCATTTTCAAGACAGTAGCTACGGCACTGGTTATTAGTAGAAGCAGTAGAACTAATAGTATAGTTGAGCGGTATAAAATTCCTTTGTGAAATGCTGTCTTTGGTTTCGAGTGTCTAATTAGCATGAGTTTTGCGACTTTTGGTATTGGAAATGAGTTGAAAATTATTCAGTACATCGTAATAACACAATAAATATTAATAAAAGGCAAGGAGCAATCTGTTGAATTTTGCATAATGAATTCAAGCGTCGTCTTCGAGTGCATTTTTTTAAAATTCTCATTTCCCTTAGATGTTGCAACAATGTCGGCTAGCGTTAATGGAATTAATAATTAATTGCATTTCGGGATCGAATTTATCGCGCGACTCTGTTGATGATCTATTCTGGCAACGTTGAACTGACGTGCCTGCGTTAATCAACAAATTGAATTTGAATGCGGATGGGATTTGTACAGGTGAAGCCGTTGGCGATAGGACCGCTATAATCGAGTATGTATGTATTCTAGTACGAAAACTGACAAATGGACCGCAATCTAGTTGACAGCCGAATTCGAATCAACATCGTCAGGTACGAATGGAACTTCGACAGCGGTTTTATCCAAATAAAAACGACCTTTTATCAAAGGGACGTTCGACTAAATACCGATCGAATTCAAACCGCCAAACGACGATTCAAAGCACATTTCGCACTTTTGTTACCGGCAATTGTGACAAATTTTTTAACCAAACCCATTCGCATTCTTCTCCGACTCACATTTCCAATAATCCAGCCACTTTCGACACAAAGAAACCACAAATAACACCATAATCAAATTTTTTTAAAACAGGCAATTTTCGAACAATTAAAACAGATAATACTAGAGTTATTTAATAAAAAAAAGTTAATTGCAATATTTTGCATTGTTTCAATGCGTTAATAAAATTATTGGTGACAAAAATGGGAGGTGTGCCGGCTGCAATTTTTCAAAATTTAATATTGAAATGGAAAACTATAAACTTTTATTTTGAATATTTAGGAATAAAAATGTAAAAATTGGTATTTTATTTTCCTGAAATTTTTAAGTTTTGAAGTGCGCTTTATTGGAGTGGTTTTGCAATAATACCCGATCGAACTTGTTGAAAATGTGTCGAAAACTTTTTTAATATAAAATATTTATCCATAAATTTACTTTCAAATAGAGAACGTATTTTAACGAGAGCGAATACATTGAAAACAATTAGGGCAATTCCCTCAATGACTCTACTTTTGTCTAATTAACTCAGAAGTTGACGAAGGTAGATTCAATTACGAGCCTACGACCCCATACAAATTAATTCCACGCTAATAATTTTATTATTTATTATTATTTCGGAGGATTGTGGTTAGTGTTTTGAGCATAGTTTAAATTTTAAAGTCGATTTATAAAAAAACGCAAGTCGAATGCAAAGCAGATGTGGAAGTTTCCGGTTAAAAAACTCTTAGGTCTTAATGGCGTAAAGGAAGTTTGCCAAAACGGGGGGAATATATTAAAAGAAGATTTAGTGTGCGTTTATACAGATGAAGTACTCATTAACATGTTGTAATTTCGCACTCAGCAGGTTTGGATGCTTAATGATGTTTTATTCTGTTAAATAGAGCAAAAACACGACTTGTAACGCACATACTTCTCAGTTCGAAGAGACGACTTTATGTTTAATTCATGAACTCGATTTAAAGTTTGATATTAGCATTCACGGGAAACTTTACCAGAATATGTGCTCTCAACTAATTTGACCGAGTTTTTACCACCAGACAATGTTTAATCAATTTTTGATATCTGAATATTAATTAATCTAGCGCGTATGTATAGCTTTAGCTAACTTTAGAGCAATAATTCTACTCAATACTAGATGGAGCCACTGTTTGTTTAATCTGTACTAGTACTAAAATTTACTAACAGTTTCAATTTACTGACTGGTTTACATATCACATTTAAAACTTATTTTAAGATATTGAGAAGTTAAGTTACGTTAAGAAGTAGAAGAGATTATTGCTTTTTAGTAGCGCATTGCAGTACTACTACAGCTAAAACTGGTTTTATAAAAATATTTTTAAATTCAACGTAATTTGAGGATCTTCTTAGAATAATGGGGGTTCCTGAGAGTAATAAATACTTTTTACTAATGCACCATTTAGCTTAGTAAATCTCGGAATGAAAATATCGTTTGGCATCGGCAATTTATCAGGAAAGAGAAAGACACCTGTTTCTCGTCATATATAACAACGCGATGCTAGAGATTAAAAAACGCCATCTCTAAATAATTGAAAAATAAATCATGAAAACGGATCGGTTCTCTTCTGATTGAAACCGATTATTTGAATGATATATGACAATCCATCTGGCAGAATGAAATGAAAACGTTTTGTTTGTCGTGCACCATAAAAGCAATTGTCCTGAAATTACAAAGGATAAAAGCGACACCGCTTTGCTACGGTTTAGGGCAAACCCACATGAAAAAATTCGAATAACTTAGAAAATCAATAAAGAATTGGTTTTTATTTGAGCCTAAGGCGTAAAGTCAAATATGCAAAGGTGATTTCTTGATATCAGAAAGTTTCCTATTTAATCGATGCCCCAAAAAGCTGGGGTTCAAGCACCCGTACTACCGGAAATAATGATCCGGCATGTTGAGATAGGTTTTGGCAAGATACTTTCTTTAGGGATTATCCGCCGTCAAGGATTCTCCATTGTCACATCAAAGCGCTTGCTCTAGTTATACACAGCTTTGATCACGACCAAATAAGAACACATTCAAACCAAATATTTTACCCTAATTAAGTGACCCACCCAACAAATCGCACTTATCCTTTTACTTTCATTCCTCTTTGATCCTTTTCTACATTAAATTAATATTTATTTAATCCCAGCAGGAAGCTGGTGTTATTTATTTACTCATTTACTTAAAACGACAAACAGATTCCATTTTAAAACAATATTTTTTCTACTGCCGACTTCAAATTATTTAACGAATCGAAGCCTGTACCGAGGAAACGTCAGTAGTAATCAACGTTTTTTATTCCTACATTTTTTATTAAGTTTAGTCTACGGTCCACACCATCAAGGTTCACGCCATGTCACAAAAATAAAATTTTAAAAATACACATCCAGCATATTATATTTCCACATTTCGTTCTTGTTAATATTTCAACGTGTCTACATTTTATTATATTTGAATTTACTGAAATAACTGCAGAAATATTAGTTTAGACGTAATTAGATAACTTTACAAAAAATATTGTACATTTTAACGCAAATTGTCTATAGAACCAGAAAACAAAATAGAGAAGCGACAAAAGCTGCAATTGGCAAACGCAACTTTTAACGGATTTTTCATCCTCCACCAACTTTTTGAATTGTTGTGCATTGCAAATACACATTCCACAATATTTACCAATCATTTCACATGCGACATACGACATCTGTCGTACTAAAGTTATTCTAAATTTTATTGAATAATAGAACTAGCAATTTATTAAAATATTCGTTTATTATTCATTTGAATACAGCAACGATTCCGGTTATTTAAACAAGAAGTATCAATAATAAATTCTAATACATTACATCGCCATCGTGTACAATAGAAAGGAAACACAACTAAATTAATAAAACAAGGCTTAAATTCTATTTGTAGCTTTAAAAACAATTACAAAATTTTAAAAATATCGCTACTTTCAATCAAGATAATTAGCAAAATTGTCTCGATTTTTTTATTTGAATTTGGAACTGTTTCCAAGATTTACAGATAAAATTGAATTTGATTAATTTTTTTTTAAATATTAGATTTTTTATATATCAGACGGTCTTAAAATTTTGTCGTGTTCGTCCTCCTCAGAAATTCTTGAAAGCAAAGGAATAGGCAACCAATAAACATGCACAAAACTGATACTGTCCTTATGTGTGACACTTTTATCCATATCAAAGTTCATTACTTAATGTCTACCTGCTTTGAACAAGACTTGTGAAAACAAGACTTGCAGCTTTCCGTTTATAAAATTTAAAGATCTTTGTCACCATAATCTTCAAAAACCTTTGTTTACATTTGACGATTTAGTAAATTACAATTATCAAAAAATGTAATATTTCTTATATAATATTTTGATGCAAATTTTACAGAATAGAATCTCCTGTTTCCTTTTGTGCAAAAAAATTAAATATAAAATATTTTAATATTAAATTTGCAAAAATTTCCAAAGCCTTTCAACTATATGTAATTATGTATATATGTATTTTAGTTGATTTCTGGTAGAATCAAAGACAGAAAAAATATTATATTGTTGGTTGACCCACAGTATAAATATGAAAACAGTATGGACATCTAGCTCAAATTTTTCTGATCCAATATGGCTGACCTGGCATCCTTTTAAGTGGTGTCTACTAGGTGGAACAATATTATATGTAATGTTGGTTTACTAAAATTTTTGTGAATATTTTTTTGAAGAAACTCATTTGCAATAAATGAAAAAAAAATCATTAAATCTACGTGATACGTAGGTATAACCTTTCATCCAAAAATAAATACGCAGGTGAGCTCTTTTAATTTTTATAAAACTTTTCTAAAATTGAACGATTTGAAACAAAATCAGATGCATTTTAGAACAGAGAAATGTATCAATTAAAGATTGTGATTACCAACATCTAGACGAATAAAAAAAAATTAATCGTGTTATAGGTACGTGTGGTTTTCTTATTAAAAAATGTCTTTTACTTCATAAATGTAAAATTTAAAGCTTAAAACAATAAAAATTCTAATGTTTTCACACTTTAGTACTGCAATCACATTGCTTAACAACATTCATTAAAGAGTACATCATAGTAAAATTTAATCATTCTAGTATCAACTTCTCGAGCACTTATTTACTTAAATTGTATGCAAGAATGAGATTATTAATTTTTATTTAAAATTCATAAATAAAAGATTTAAATTTACTAAAGAAAAAGAAGAAAAAGTTGCAAGAAAGACTATTATATGGTACCATTTTTGATAATTTCCTTGTTTATGTTTAAATAATAAGTACGTTTTTACTTAAGCTTTTACTTAAGCACGTTTAAGTACGTGCCAGACAGGCACAATAGTGTTTGTAATTGTTATTAAAAAATTTAAATTAGTTACAAATTAATTAATATTTTAGTGCAATGGTTATCGCTTATTAGAAAAATGTCTCTAAAAACATGAAAACGTTAATCTAATGTTTGAGCCCACATGGAATATTTTTAAGTTTTGAAACAGGTTGTACTTACGATACACACGATTAGTAACCCTCTTAGTTTATAGCGTTCTTTACTCTCGAATTTGTACATATACGTATCTTGAGGTTATCTTAAGATAAGTCGACTTATAGTTAGTTTATTTAAACAAACTAAAATGTTTTCTACTTTCTAATAAATTTTTACTTTGTATTGTATTTCTATTGTATTTTAAGCATAGCTTTAATCTTTGACTAACGTTTTTCATCCAATTATTTAGTTATCACATTATCTAAAATTTACCTCGTTCCAATGTCAATTGAGTATTATTAGTTGCCTATAGTAAATCAAAAAATTAATGGCTCCATCTTACACATTTAATTTGAAGTGATGCCAGCTTTTTGACAGTCGGTCAGAAAAACATCAAAGGCGCCGACATCAGCTGTCCATACTGATTCATTTCTATTTCATTTCTATACTGTGGTTGACCTTTGCAAAATTTTTGAAAAAAAAAGCAATTGTTAACAGAAGCCAAATTTATTAAAGTCAAATATCAATTACAATAGTGCAGTTATTTTAAGTCTGTCACCTAGTTAACAGCAAAACATCTGAGATATGAACGTTGAACAACATTTAGGAGGTAGACACTACTCTTATAGAATTTTACTATAATAGAAAATTTGAGATAAAGATATTAAAGTTTTTTTATTTCTGCGCAGAGGCCACGCTATTCTTCCAAAATTTTAATATATTGAAAAACTTAAACAAAAATTTTTTGGTTTTGCTTTTTCGTTCTTGTGCAGAGAAAATTTTTGAATTTTATCCTTTTGTTTTAGTAAATATTTAGCCGCAAATTTGTTGCATTTTTAGTTTCTGTACATTATTTATTTCTAGGTAATCCGTCTAGGTGGTATTTAGTGTCACGCCATTTTGTCAAGCGTTTTTACTTTGTCGCTATTTTATCAAATAACAGAGCTCAGGCGAACTATCGTCACGATGCATTTAAAGTTTGTCAGGCTTACATACTTTTATCTGACTCACCTTGTAGAATCCCACTAGGTCTCAGTCTATTCTATATAAACGAAAGCAGTTGTTGTCAGGTGTGAATTAATTAATGTTAAATAATATTTATGTTTGTCCTGATTAAATCTACTAATTAAACAAAAAATATCGTTTTACTTGTAAACCCACTGACACAGAATAGATGAGACTATTTATTTAGAAAGAGCAAAAATGCGTTTGTACGAATTTTCTCCCTCCAGTTTTAATTTTGCTAACTAAGATTGTGTCTAACTGGTTGTGTAAGCAAATTAGTTGCTGAAAACTTGCATCCCCAATTTGGCTGTCTACAATAGGGTGGTATCTCCGTATCCTGCTTTGTTCCGTTAAAATCTGCAAACAATCGTTATTATCGCGTCCATATCCATTGAAATCACTCCAGTACATTTCTTGTTCGATAGTGAGCGTCAGCAAGAAATGTTCATTAGCTAAGTTACGCAGTAACCGTTAAATAAAACAGCTGTTGTGCGTTGTTCTAATATAGAGAATGACGTGGCAACGGCTGCGGTAACGAGGGCCTCCCCGATCTCTCCCTCTATCGCTTGGACGAAACAAGAAACCAGACAAAGACAAGAAATTCCAAGCTAATCTCCAAATTTTCACATTACTATTCACAATTCGGACCCGTCTTTCTCATCTCCGTCGAACACAATGTAAAATATTTGGGGGAAAATACACACGTGTTGAAGACGTTTCGAAAGGACCGGAAGTGTGATTTCTTTGATAAATTTTATCGGAATTACTCCGAGATAGGACAGGGAAAAGTTATCTACCAAAGGAATAAAAATGAAAGATCACGTTCCGGTCGAAATATAAAGTTAAAACGATTAGCAGTAAACTTTTGAAGAACTGATATAAAACTTTTGGTGACAGCAACCGAAAATCCTTGTTTTTAATTTTTTGAATTTCTAATTTTAGTACAAAGCAGCACTTCTGGTGAAAAGGACATTTTATGATCGGCTTTTGATTTCAAGGAAGCTTCATTTCAGATTTTATACGAGTCACATTAACGTCGTAAAAAGACCGCGTTAGAATGTAAACATTTACGCATGAACAAAATAATTTCCTTTCTGGATAATAAAAAGTGGAAAAAAAGCTTTAATGAAAAGTATGCAGATATAAAACGGTGAACTCAGCTCCATATACTTTTTTAGTGAAGTACTTAAGCATCCCCAACAATGTACACTAAATATAATAACGTTTTCGCTTTTATTTTCTGCTTGAAACTTTGCAACAAAAATTCATATTGAATTAGTTATCCTTAATTAAGGATTCAAGTTAATTTCAACTCCTAACTAAATCTGAATTAGTTTTGCGACCAACAGTGTTTTGTGACGTTCCATTAAATATTTAAGATAAAACTAGAATATCGTCGACAAAACGAGCTTTCGTAAATATTTTCATCGGGTGTTGTGACGCTCCCGAACCGCCCCCTAGGGCTACGTTGTTACCTCCTTTCAACAATATTGTTGCCGCCCCCAAAGAGCAATATATTCCGACTATTTTTAGATTATTAACTGGGATTGCGTCAAATTCTAATTAGGATTAATCTCGTCAGTTGGACAATTGAGTAATCTCGAGTTATCAGCTGGAAATTCGTAAATCAACACCAGAGCACTAATACATCTCAATGATAAACATCTCCGAGTTTTTATTACCATCATGTATAACCCTCGTAGTTTGGAATATAAACTACAAGGCTATAACAACATATCGTCGAAATAATAGCTCTAATATATTTTCTCAAAGTTTTCCATCTGCGAAAAAATTTAATTGTGATGTTGGACGAATCGAGCATGGATAGATAATATCGGAGGCAAACACGCGAGCTCTTTACGTATTAATAAATCATTTTAATAAGCATAAAGCAAAGTTTCGTTATAGGTGGGGGAGTTATTGTCTCTCATAAAAATAATTGAAGGATAGATGGGCTATATACTCGAATTACACAACCTCGTAAAAGTTATGACAATTCTTTCATAAAATAATAATTTAATAACACTCAACACTAATAATTATTTGAGATAATCGTAACATGCCAAAACTATCAGATTACATACATACATTACATGCTAGTACGCACTTTTAGCTGTTTAACATGCACGGAAATTTATGTCGGTGGGAACACTGAGGGATGTGCAGGGATAACGAATAAGTTAAATGTTGAATACATTACACATTTTGTCGGTTACACCAACTATTTCAAATTTCTAACATAAAATTGCTCTTAACACGAAGCCACAAACTAATTTATGGCCCTTACGTGGCGCTGAATTTTCAAAAAACGATCGATTTTTCATGCAAATTTTACCTTTTCAAAAAGTGATTTATATTTCAGCTTTAACAATAAGCGACAAAATTTATATTTAGCAAAAGTGAAATGTATTTTATAACGTCAAAACACGTTAAAACGAAAAAACACAAAATGAAATACTATAAATATTCGTTAATTAAGACAGTGTGGGGTGGCAAATGCACCCCAAACTTATTAGTTTTTTGAGACTATCTTCCTCAATTTATATTTAAATTTGTTCTACTTTACAGTATCTGTGTAACAATAAGTCATAAATAGATTTTGCTATTACACTGTTTAAAATAATCATTTTTTTAAACTGTAATAAGTAATTTAAAAAAATGTTAATACTTTGCGTTTTTATTGGAAATATAATATCAAATTTCGAAATTAATATTTTATTTATTATAAAGCAAATTTAAGTAAAAAGAAAATGCCATTCTTCCAAAATTATTTGGAAACATTTATGTCTAAGAAACTTACAATTAAATCTTACTCTTTTACACAAAACACAGTCTTTAACAAAAATTTTTAAACTCATTGTTAAACCTTACTAAATTGCCTTGAGATTTTAGAATTTACTCACACAATTTAAATCAAGTGAATTTAAATTTCTATGCCGTGTACAATTACCTATTGGAATATATTTAACTTATTTTTAATAATTTTAAATAAAATGTCTCTTCAATAATTGCTTTAATTATTGATATTATGAAGTATTTATTATTGTACACGATATTCAAATATATTTTATGATCAGATTCCTTTATGAATTGAATTTGAAAAAATTACCAACATCGCAATTTACGCGAAAAGTAGCTCCGACAACATGGTCTACGAGTTTATAAGGCTGCCTGCAGTTGATGATTCAACAAATTCTAGAGTGTTTGTGTTATTCTGGCCTTCTTGTTTTACTTTAAAATCTACATTTTCAGTTTTTTTTTTGTTCTAGCAGAAACGCGTCAAGTTTGACAGTCAGGAAAAAAATACCATTGTCAAGTTTAACTGAATTTTGATTTGCAAAACCTAATTCAACAAGTGGTGGTTTTTTGATTTTGGTTTTTCTAGTAAGTATTCAATTTGTCATTAAAAACAATTCACATTATAAAGTCACTAATTACCCCTGTTGCCACGACTACTATTACTCGCCGAATTACGTAGATTTTATAGTGTCTGTTACGATTAAAAAACGTATTTTATTTTTAAAATGTAATAATTATAGTCTAAGAAAAAGTTTGTGGCCAAAAACTACAAAAGTTTTCTAACTGTTTAAAATTTGCAATTTCAGAAAAAAAAGTTATCCTCGATATAACGTTGCTATCGTTCTTATTTAGCCCTAGGACTTAAAAATTTGTAAAATTGGTCTTCTCTTTTTTGAAAAAAAAGCATATTTAAATATCATTTAAAACGTGTTTTAATGACAAATTTTAAGATTGTTTTAGTCTATTCATAGCAGTGACAGTCATAAAGTAACAATATACCTAAATTTGTTTATCGATATTAGATTTAATGCAATATAAAGTATTTTATTAATAGAAACTGAAATAGTTATTAGTTTAATTATGCAACAAAGGATGTGACTTAATGCCATGACTGGCAGTTGAAAGCCAAAGAACAAGCCAAAACTTTAAAGGTAGTCAAGGCATTAAATCTGCTTTATTGCTGTATTAAACATATATTTTTTTCGTCAAATCTGCTTATTTACCATTTTTTTAAATAGCTATTTGACATTGAAATCCTCAAAGTGCCTACTTTACTGCGTAGACAATAAAAATTATGACTTAAATTGTCACTAAAATGTAATACTTGCAGTTGACGTAAAAAATATTTATGTATCAAAAAAATTATAAACCTTGTGCAACAGGCTTACAAACTGGAGGGACCATTAGGCCTGATAATAAATGTATAGTATTATACTATTAATATTACTTAATATTATATAATATTACTTGTTACTAAATTGCAGATTTACATTTAAAAGATTAGTAAAATTTGTTTCTTAATACTAGTGGTAGGGAAAGCAATCTTAGTGGCAGATTCAAAAACTGCCAATTTACTTTTGCTAATTTAAAAAAATAACATTAAAGAAAGCTAAAAAATTAGATTGTTCCAGTTTAATTCCCAAGAGAGTTAAGATTATAACTTATGGCTAGCTACATTTACATTTAACTGTATTAAACTGTATTTAACTAATTAGTAATATTTGCAGTAAAAATTTAATATATTTTTTTAAAGAAGAGGAATCTGAGGGTTAAGCGCCACACCAAGGCCTCTGTGTCTGACTTGTGTAACCTTCTAAAAATTCAAGTTCATTAATTTATTTTATATAATTTATTTTTTGAAAATTTAATTGTTGTGGTGGCGTAGGCACTTTGGTTCGGTTTTGTGGATTATAGCGTAAGCGTGGGTGAAATTTTTGTATCTTTTGTTGGGTTAGCCGCTGAATAAATTAAGGTAAATGTTTAGAAAGGTATCAAAGAAGTTGGAAGTTTCTCCCCATCGTGGTTAAAATAAAATCGATTCAAAGTTATAGAGAACAAAGGAGTTTAAACTCCTGTCGAGATAGTCTTATATCGGAAAGTGCTGAGATATCAGGACTATACAAAGACATAGTCGAGCTCGTAAAAAATTTAACAAATGTTGTGCTTTCGGATTTACTCAAATAACATAATTCAATATTTTGTAAGGGTTGGGTATTGACGTGCCGTAAATATTTCGAGTAAAAATCGGATTTTTCGTAATTGAAATGCTCATGTTTATGGACTCTATTAAATCCAGGGATTAACTAATCAATCAGTTAAAACTCGACTTGCTAAACTATTGTTAGCTGAATTGATACAGGAAATTGTTTGGATTTTTATTGTTCTGCTTTCAATAATTTCAAACTAAATGTGTTGATGAAACGATTCATCAATAAAAAATTGTTTCCGGAATGGTAATTTAGGTCGACTATTGAAAATTTTGTTGTGGTCAGAAAAAGTTTCTATCTCTGCAATTATTTCGAACAAAGAAAATCGGAAATGTAAATGGACGAATTTTCTTTATGGGTCAATGATATTCGGGAGATTTACTGATATACTACATAACAATGTATAAATTATTATTATTGTTAGAGACTTTTCTAAAAAAAGCTAAACAAAAGGAGGGTAATATTAGGTTTGATATAATAAGATTCATCGAGCATAAGCCTCCATCATTAATTGTCAAGTTTCCGTGATAAATTTCTGCGGCAGCAAGCAAATAAAATGATTTAGAATGCTCGCGAAATTTTGGTATATGGATATTTAATTAAATTAGGAGAATACAGAAGGATCATAATTCTATTATGCTTGCATAGAAACGCCAGCTATTAGTTAGTTAGTGGGAGATTCAGCCTTCCATATAATTCAAAGATATCCAAGTTGGCACCTTCTCTCTCTTCTACTACGTCTGTTGTAGATTACACTGATTTTACTAGAGAAATCTGCATAAATTGCCCGAATCCTTGGCGGTTAAAATAATCATTCCTTTATCCTTGCTAAATTTACTTTACATTTGGCTTAATTGCGTCGTTAAGTAGCTGGAGAATTTTTCTCAGCTCGGATTTCAAGTCACGGACTGTCTCTTCTAATGTCTGGAAATCTCAGTTGAAAAGAGTTGCCAAACTTGCACCTTAATGAAGATATATTTTTATTGAACATATTAGTTCGGCAACAATTCCGATAAAATCTCGAAATGGAAGCCTCGAATAAAAGATTTTATAGTAAACACGTGCACTGCACAATAATTCAAATAACGCACCAATGCTAATCCACTCCCTGGAGTATTGTTATTTTAATTGTAGACTAGAAGGGGAATACAAATACCCCACATTTTAGACATATCAATCGGCCTCTCTATTTATTTACTTAAAAAGCTTTCGCACACATAAAGCAACAGAAGAATCCTTTTATACATATATATATTATTCATCCAGACACGCCGCTTCTGAATTTTAAATCAAGTCCTAATAGCAAACGTTGTTTTCAAAAGTTCGCTTTGCTATCGTATGATAATGCAAACTGCTTACACTGTGATCACGTTCTCCTGATGTGTAAAATAAGGCATGCAGGCTTTCTTCGTTACATATACTGTAATAATATTTGTTGAGCCTTACAAACTCACTTTTGCCGAATATTATTTACATAATATAACGCACACTTTTCTACAAACTATCTAATTTTACTCTCTACTATATAGAAAATACCGGAATTGGGTCACAACTGCTCCACTAAAACACAAACAAACAAAGAATTTCTCCCACACACAAAAATTTACATAATCCCTTCGTTTTACAGATTTGATCCAAATCTCGACATCATAATCAGCTAGATGTAGATCCAATCTTTCTTTTTCTTCATTAAATACTAAATTACAAATTACTCATTTAGTAATCTTTTTACATCTAAAAGAGTCTAATTTACATTTGTAAAATTTCCAGATCTATATCTACAACCACAAATTTCAAATATGGTTTAAATTATAGACCATTTCTGTCAGCTGAATTTAATGTACCTACTAATGATTGATTGTCCCTCGACATACTTGACATACAATAATACTGATCTACAACCAGCTAAACGGATAGATTTTTGTCAAAAATAAAATTTTATATCTCAATCTACAGTTTATTTTTTGTACATAACAAACTCGCATTATTTTTTTTTAATTAGGTTTAAAACGAAATCTACCAATTTTAAGATATTCATACAATTTTATTATAAATGTACTACGTAGATCAACAGTTTCTGTCTTGACTGTAATTATTTGTCGTTTTATAACCGCCAAACTAGTTTTATATCTATCTAGAAATACAACCAATTTTAAACTTTTTAGGTTAGTAATTAATGTAAATCTAAATTTTGTTAAACGGACCTATAATTTATTTTATATAGTTTATATCTGCAAGTAAAACAAAAAAAACACGTAGAAGTAAAAAGAAATAAAGTACAAACAAAATTTATATAAGCAAGATGTACCAATAGCTAAATTTTTAAATAAATTTTCATAAAAAACAAAAATATTATAATGTTCCCTTGTTAGATAAAGAGAAATTGAGCGCATTTTGAACACCTTATAAAACGTCGTAGATGTGAATACCTGTTTTATTGTTATAAAACGATGGACGGTAAAATCTCAACACTTCTAAGTTTAATTAAATCATGAGAATATATTTAAAAAACAAATTATTAATTTAACTATAATTCGCCAAAAAATAAAAGAAATGTTAAGAAGCACAATATTACGTATTGTACATTCCACGAGTGTATAATGGATTATAATTCTACAAAATTTAAATACTCACCACTGTGTACAGAATTGAAAGAGCTTTCCAACGATGTGCAACACCAAAACAACTTTAAAAAAAAATGATTTTTTTTAATTTTATAACATTTGCAGTTTTGTAGATAATATTACATAATTTTCTTTATATTCAAACACTATTTTTATTACTCATTGCAGTTTTTTTGGTTCGTTGTGGAGATCTAAATCACTTTTAGCGACAAAAATATACATCCTGTACTTAAACTTAAAAACCGAAATTGTACCTTTTTGTTTAAATTAAAATTTGTTATTATTTTGTTATAATTTTACCATGTAGGACGTGCTTAACAGATGCTGATTAAGTTGGCAATAAAGTTACTGAAATTTTTTCTGCAAGTTGTCGGTTTTTAAGATTATATGTACAGGTAAGTTTGTTAAAATTGGGCGTATAGTAAATCTAACGAAATAGTAGAGTGACTAAAGCAATAAATTCATATCATTGTTAACTAAAAAAAGAGTGATACTAGATTTAGGCTGGAGGGATGATGGAGGGACCCATCGCAAATTTTTCGTCTATCCGATTGTGTTGCTTTCCTAAAATCCCAAGGCCTCCAAGCAGGTAGGTAAATAACGAGCCTATCATCTGTGCAGCCGAACTTGAGTATAATATACCGCTTTTTGTTAAATTAACAATGCTTATAACTTTATTGCTTTAGTCAGTCTACTGTTTCGTTAGACCCACTATACCTTTAGTCCAGCGAATGTTTTCAACCATTAATTTTATTGCAGACTCCACTTCTGAAGTACGCCATTTCAATAAAAGTGCCATGTTTTAATTCAAAAACTATTTTAACAAAACTTTAGCAACAACTAATAAGAACTTATTAATCAAAATTTATGAAATGTTAAATTTGAATTTAAACTTTGCCCAGAATAGCCAATTTTAAATGACACTTTAATGTTGCCAACTCAATCAGTACTTGCTGATCAAGTTGTATATCTATTATAAATAACATAAGATGGCAAATATTAAAAAAGGTCATTTTTGTTTAAAAGGTTAATATTGAATAGTAATTTAAATATGTATACCTAATATTAGATACTTACAAATATTATTCATCATTAGATTGATATTTATAAATCTATTTTTAATTTAAATCTATAATGTTTTATTAATTTTAAAGTTCTGAAAATGGTAACAATTGATTTTTTAAATCTAGTTTAAACTTAAAATTTACCCAAGCTTCTAATATTTTTCTTTGTGCTTTCTCAATTTGTCGAAGATTAGACGACACTCGTAAAATTTGTTATTTTATTTGAGTTTCACATCTCGAAAACTGCAGGAAGTTGTAATCTTGCTCGATCTCGCTATAACCTAGTTTAAACCATAAATTTACATTAAACATCTCGCAGGATTTACACCTATTTTAAAACTTCCAAAGCAACTATTTAAAAATTGACGTGTAAAAGAGATTTAGTACTCCCAACTGACTAAATTTTTTTCTTTAACAAAGCGGAAAGTTCACATCAACATCCCACTTCTATTATTTTATTTATTTAAATATTCAACAATAATAGTTTTCTTTTAATATTTAACCTTAATTAGCTTAATGGTTTGTTAAATTACATTAGATATTTGTTTCAGGTCTAAAATATTTATTACTCGAAAAAAAAGATAACAACTCTATTTCTTGAATAGATTAGATTAGCCTAAAAGCCTGTGTAATAAATTAAGTGCTAAATATCTTTTCGTAAATTTATGTTTTCCACATTAGGAAAATGAAAATTCTATTTTATGTCATCAATAAAATTGATATTTTTGTATCGTTAAAATTTAAGCCTGTGGCTTGAAATTTTATTACTTGATTCGGTTCAATTAGCTGCCAAACAGACTAAACACATAATGGTCAGACGGGCCTTTGCGGCAACCCATAAATAAATTACTAAAGTAAACAATTCACTTTGGGTTCAGTTCATGTATTGCCAATTACTCATTGAAGGGTCAAGTCAATTGGGATTTCAGAAATCAGCACTTAATGTTGAATAAATAAATAATTACCGAAGTGATGTCGCCAAATAGATCTCTGAATCTGAAATATTAGTGTTTGTTTGGGTGAACTATTCCGTGTCGAATAATTAATTTTCTCCAATTACGAAAGTGTTTAATAGATGAGCTTTGTGCGAGAACTTTAAATTTAATTATCTGCTAATCAATTCTGTACAAACTCATTTACTGAAGAAATTTATGAAATTATTAATAATGACGGGACGTCACAATCCTGTTGTTCAACAAGCTAATAAATAATTAGATTAGATGCACGCTTGCGAAATCTGAATTAATTCCAACCAATCGATCAGTTCTTATCAATATTTGAATATGAAAAAAGACGAGTCTTAATAGCACGACTAAGAAATAATGAGCGGGATTTGTCTCTCTCTTGAAGCCTTGCTTTGCCAGCACTTTATCCCATCTCCAAAGCTCAGATTTCTCTAAAAGTTCAGTCATTTGCGTCTTGCGAAAACACGATATTACTATATTTCAAAATTAGATTTTCAAGCTCTCGGTTTTTTTAATAAATATTTTCACTCGTTTATATTAAAAAATCTCGTGCTGAGGGACACCAAATTGAGACATAAAAAACAGACAACTGCATTAACTTGTTATTACAGACACAACAAACGCTGAATTAAAACCATTTTAGTAGTTGTTGGACATATTAACATTTAGTGGTGATAAGGCTAGACTTGAGCTTTCTTGCGTGTCGCACGTCATTACTACCTTCGCTAGAACTTTTTACGGTTAATTTTAGACTCATTTTAGGAGAAATCAGATGATTATCGCAATTAAAGTAAAATGTTTTCTTGCCGCTTAACCAAACTGTCAATAAACTCTAAAACTCTATTCTTGCAATCTGAACTAGCTTCAATTATATTTATTGTTGTTAAAACTGTTATTTCAGAACTTTGCAATTAAGTATTATGTAACTCAACATACAAAACGCGAGTTAGACAGTTATTAGTCCATCCTATGTGCATATATTAATTATAGAAAATCAGAATAGAGCATCTCTTGCTGGAACTAGAGCAAAGCTAAGTGCTTCATGCATACTGATAAGAGCTTTGATCTTCTTTTTTTCGAATTCAGGTTTTAGTTAACCAAAACAAGTTTTGCATTTATCACACAATGTAAGACCTTTGACAAATTTTTCCTTCAAGTGAGAAATGACAAGGATCAGACCAGACTGGAACTAAGGACACATGTCAGAGGGATAATGAATTTAAGTTCGTCCTTCAACCACAATCGGTTGCAAAATCAGCCACATTTTAACATTGATGTCTTTATTCAGTTAATAATTTTATTCAAAAGAAAGGAAATGTATTTTGCTCAAACTTCTTGTTTTTTGAATTTTTAAAAAGCGTTTATTGTTAAATGTAAAAGCGGTATTATTAAGAAGAAATGAAAGTTTTGGATGAAAACAAGCTGAGCTTTGTTTCAAAGAGGAGTAATATTTTGCGTGAAACGAATTGGTTTATTAAAGCCACTGCAATGTGAGAACGTAATGAGTTAAGCGTAACTTGATTTAGTTAATAAATAAATAGGCGTCGTTATTGGCAAGGGTGTTTAATTAAGCAATCAGTTAAACTTTGATGGGATCAATTCAGGAACGGCGGTTCGACAGCTGACACAAACATAATACAGCCAACGATAAATTGCCCCTACCCTACTGATTATTCACTAATTGCTTTTTTATTTACACACACCACAACAAGAAATGGCCAAGTTGGCTTGCAACCAGATGTAAATTTCATACTGAAGTGAGTCTTTTCATCAGAAATGCATCCTACATTCAGATAAATTTTCTTTGTTACATCTTTCAAATAATTGGAAGTCGCACAATGCCGGTTTAATACAATAAATGCATGAGCGAATTTATTCTATATGAGTCTTTTATCTGCCATTCTTTGCAAAGTTTTTATTAAACTCGCTTTGGGGAATGCTCTAACTTTTTGAAATAATTGGAATACATAGTTCAATAGTGGTCAGAGCAACGGTAAATTCACGAAACCTATTTCAATTTAGTGTGTATCGAAACTTGTCTAGCCAGCGTTCGATTGACCTCATACCCATTACGGAACTTTAACAATTAATTAACCTAGTTATAATCTGGAAATTCAGGACGCTTAATTGACAATTTTCCTCAAATGGAAAAAGACGGTGGCCAGATGGATTAAATTTTAAAGGAGCTACAAAATTACACAAGAAAATTATCGATTCAGTTTTTGAATTATTAAAAGTTATGAATATTCTAAGATGTTTTGAATAATCCAACCGCGAGAAACTCAGTTCCAGTCATTGCTTTGAAGCTTTAATCACTTTTTTTAAAGTTGGAGATCAAGGTATGAATCTAGTGTCGATTGTAATTTTTATGAATTTAGTAGGTATTGTAAATAGAAAATTAATAATGTTTCTAAAAAGTTTTTGAAATATTTGTAAAGCTTCCTGTACAGTTTATCTTAGCCGCAGTCTGTAAGTTAGGTAATATACTGGGTGAGTTATCAATGTTATCATATATGTACATACATATGACCACCACTTTTTCAACGTTAATAATTATTTTTTTTATAATGTTTACACATAACAAAGATGTGGTACTAGACCATCCTTTAGAGCTATTAGATCTTTGATTTCACTTTTATTGTGATCGTAAAAAAATAAAAACCATTTTATAAAAGAGAAAATTTACAAAATCAAGTTTGTAGGTTTTTATACTAGCATAAAGCAAAAATCAAAAAATAAGCAAACAACAATTCTTTCTTAAATAATGTGCACATTCTTATTTTTTTATTAAAATATTCGATAATTTATAGAATATTTATATTATATTATTAAATTTATATTTTCGAATCAACGAAACAAAATTTATAGTTCATTCATAAATAACGATTTATTCGTTTGATAAATATTAAATATAATAAAATCTAAGAGCTCTAAAAGATGGACGAGTACCATATCTTTGTTCTATGTAGATTACATAAAATTTCCTTAATTAATAAGGTAAAAAAAAGAAGTGAGCATATACCATGACTCACCCTGTATATAATAATTAGTTTTGCCAGTCTTGTAGTTCGATCAAAAACGCAAATAATTTAAAAAATTTCTTACTTGGCACTTTGAAATACGATAAAGATCAGATTAAGACGAGTTCAGAATGCGATGCTAGTAATGTATGCTGTATGTTCGTCTAATTCGTCATGCGTTAACGTCAGCAGAACAGTGTGCTACGTAGTGTAGTATTAAAAGCCGTACAAGAGACATAATGTTTAAAAAAAAAAATAATAGTTTCCTACTGGTGACCGGTTGGGCACGGCTGCTATTTTAATTATCCAACGGCACACAGTTATTATTAAAAAACAATATATGGATTTTTAACACTGTAAAAGAAAAAATTAATAATAAATCAGCATTTAATTAATTAAATTTTTATGATCATAAAACAAGATCCATCTATATACGCATCCAAATCTAGCAATAGGTAATAGAAAACAAACAATAAAACAGTTTAGATTTAACGTAACGACAGAAAAAAACAAAAGACAATTTACATAAAGAAAAAATGTGCCAAAAAAATGATACGAAAGAATAGAGACTTTAAAATGACCGATATCCAAACCTAATTCTTTTTTCTATTATTTGTCTACATTTGGAAAATTTTTATAATTTTGACTTACATACTAGTTTATGAGAGATTTAATAAGGGTGGTTGTAAAGAAAAGTAAACTCTATTGTTACCAAACCGACCAGCTGGTTCCTCGAAAGAGACAAACAACAGGTGCCACGCGCCGGATCTTTACAATCCACTTAAAGTTTAGGGACTGGGGTTTCTTCATCAGTAAAAGACTGAAAAGTTAATTCCTCTATTGCACAATAAAATTCTTCTAAATGTAGACAGACTGTAAGTCTTTTAATTTTAGAGAAAGAGTGATAATAAAACCTACTGTACAATATTCTACTTTTAAATTGTGATAAAGAAAGTGACGACTTATAGATTTTAAAAAAATTGTATTTATACACAAATTATTTTTGAAAATCAAAATTGTAAATGTTCTTCAAGATTTTTTTATTAAAATAAAATTTTATTGTGTTTTAATAGTCACTCTGTACACCAGAATTTAGAACTCATTTTTGTTATAAAACACAAGAATTTCAAAATCTCCCAACCAACATTAGTAAAAACACAAAAAAAACACAATGAATGTTACGCCAAATTAAAAATTTTCTGAAGTTTTCAGCATCTAAAACAACCAAATAGCCATCCGCTCAATATGTACAAATTAAATGTATTTAGACGGCAAAAAATTAATAAATTAATTTTCTAAAATGTACAGTAACCTACTGTTACAATGAGTCACTAAACATACCCCCAGTTGTACAAACGCCAATCAAAATTGACGGACTATTAAACTCTGATTAATTCAAAATATCGTGCTTTGATTGGATAAGAATGCGTTAATGAGAGACTAATGAATCCTCAATTTTGATGAAAGTTTATGGGATCGGGTATTAGTATAATAACGTACATATATAGTTAGAAACTAAAATTTTTACACAAACATAAGCCCTTAGATTTTAGTATTGATACTTATTTTAACATGAGGCCTCTAGCCGTTTATGAAAAAAAAGTTTTTGATGGACTGACAGACAGATAAAAAAATTCTGCAAAAGCAAAAGTATCGTTTTTACATTTTGAATTGTGAAAACTTAAAAGCGAGTTAACTGTGATAAACTGATGATGTAGTTAGTGTTAGTTATTGATTAGAAAATTGTTACAGTTATCACAAAACCTATAAACAATATTTTTTGAAAATATTGCATTTTGTATTACAATAGATTAACAACAATTTTGGGTAAATTAATTTTTTATTACCACTACACATCTAATAAATTTTTGGAACTATTAATGCTCCAAACATAAAATTCGTAAGACCACTTAAATTTATAATTTTTAATGCCATTTAAACATTTTTTTAAAACTGTCGATTTTTATTATTGCGACAAACTGATAATTTTAGGACAAAATTACATTTTAGATTTTGTAAATAAGTAAAGGCAATGTTTCTCAGAAAAATGTAGAACCTTGTCTATGTGATTCCATTGGTTGTCTATAAATTTGGAACGGTAAAGACTTAACTGTACGGTAGATGTAATAATAATTTATTGCATTTTTGGAAATAACTAAAGTCTCGCTGTTTACCTGAGGATTGTCAGCAAGTTAACCGCAAGAGAAAATAAAGAAATTTTTTTATAAACTGTAAAGCCAGACTTAAATTAAATTTTAATTTTATTTAAAAATAAAAAAATTAATAATATGCTACAATAGTCTTACAAATGTCTTTCTAAAAAGTAGAATTGACTATTCTTACAATTACCACAAGACCGGAACTTTTTCCTAGCGCTGGTGTTTAAATCTACAACAGCATTTCTGAATTTTTTACCTGATTTAAAAGTAGTAGAGTAAAGTTTATAAGCACTAAATTGTTTATAATTTTATATTTATATTTATATTTATATTTATTTTATATTTCCAAATTTGTAAATATGTAATATTATCAGGATTTGCAGTTTAATCAATGCTTAATAAATGTAACGTGACTCTAATCTGGAAATTGATTTGATTGCCAGATGCCTGAAGATGGAAGACGTTGTCCAGTTGTATTAAATATTTGAAAATGTCTCCAGAATTACACTGGAAAATAATCGATTCAGTGTTTGAATTATTAAAACGAATGAATATTCCAAGATGTTTTGAATAACCCAACCGCGAGAAACTCAACTCTTGTCATTGCTGAGTTTTAATCACTTTTATTGGATTTAATCAAGTTCTAAAATTGTCACGTTATTAATTATTTTTGAAATTCGGTTAAAGTCGGTGCCTATTAGTACTGGTAAAATCAATATTAAGTTTGCCTAAACTGTTGTTTAGATAGGAAGAAAATTGGAAAATTTATTAGCTTATTAAAGGAGGTGTTAGTTTAGGATTGCTACCTGCAAACGCATGTATAATTAATTTGGCAAAAAATTATTTAAATTCGAGTGCACTTGTACCGTTTCCTGCTAATTTCGCATTCTTTGTGTTGTCGAAAAATTCATTAGTCATCGCACGCACTTCTTTTATCTTCAAGTGCGGCCCTGGAGGTATGCAAACATCGGAATTCTTTGTAGATTTTTATCGATTTTGACGGCGCTGTAGGCAATTTCCGAATTGCTTCAATTTTATTTCTCGAAATTCATTACAAGTTTTGCAGTTATTACTCCCGGAATTAGTGAACTATGTTGGTCAAGCTTAGCCCGAAAATTCCCCAGGCATTGCTGATATCTCTCCATGTTCCAATTAAAAGCGGAACACTACTAATCCTAACTGTACGACAGCTTTATTTCACAAACTTTCTTGTTTGGATTTTATAATTTCGACCGGTAGAGAAGCAAAAACTTTACCAAGATAATTTCACATTGTTTATGCCTATCTTTAATTTTATTCGTGACTTGCGTGCTGCGATGATAATGAAAATTAAGTAATTAAGCATCTGCAGTTCGCCTGCATTAACACTTACTATACACAACTTTTTACAATGAGACATTAAGTTTACTACTTCAAACTAATTAGCTCTATTAAAACTTCACTAAATAAATCTTAAAATTTGTTAAGTAGGACGACGATATAACGATGAAATATTTTTCGTATTTACATGACCCTCATTACCATGAAATACTATTTCAGACTATGATCTTCTTGTTTGGCCTAATTTAAAATAATGGCGAAGCATCAATGAAAAACGACATCTTCAGATTTTCCATTACCTGTAGCTTTAGAGAAAATATGACACAAATGTCCCTATTAAGACTGAATCATATGTCCCTAGTATAAAATAAGACATGTTATTTTCTCTGAAATATTGTGGTATCAATAAAAGCTTTGCAGGGATTTTCTGATTCTTTTAGACATATACCCATAAAAATTATTCTATTTTACAATGTTTGTAATAAAAAATAGGAAATGACTTTACTGCGGGCAACTGCAGGCAAAGAAGTAACTCCGACAGATGGTAATTCAATGATCATGATCGTACATAATGTAAGTACTACTGACAATTAGCTCGTCTCTTAGAATCGAAGATGTTGACAACGTTTAGATGTCTTCAAAGCATTTCTTAATGTTTTAAATTTTTCTAGTCATATATCAACATAACTTACTTTTACAAATATTATTTTCGTTAAAGAATAATTTTTTAATTGATTGACTAAATTCACGTGGTGTTGAAAGTATTTCTGCTATAAATCAATTTTTTCTAATTATCGCCTTGATTTATGTCAAAAACTATGCATAACGAGTGTTACACGAGTATATATAAACAAAAAAAGAATTAGTGCCAAAATACTTCAGGACATGTTGTTGAACCAGCCCCTTTATGACGACATAAATAAAATTTATTAAATTTAAAATTCGTTTTTTTGATTGTTATAACACAACCATTTCAAAGCAAAAATGTACAAATCCTTTTATTTTAAAAAAAGTAACAAATAATACAGTTAAAAGCAAAATTTGAAACATAGTTTATGAGCTCATTAACAACATTTGGCAAGTCAATTTTTTGTTTTCTAGAAAATTTAAACTAACTAAACAAAACAAACTTTTCAGAAAATATTTACATATATAAGTAACCTGAATTTTCTCCAGATGCAACAAGAAATGTTTTAATAGAACTTTTATTTTAGAATACAGTGTTATATTCGTGATTATTAATAATACTTCTAATTTCTTATGTAACTAATCGTATAATTACGATTACCTAATTAAAAATAAAATAAAAAAAACAAATATGTCATTTTTCCTAGAAATATTATTTATCTTTAATGCTTTAATACACAGCGGAAGTGGACACAAATCTACTAAAAATTGACTCTGGGTCTATACAAATAAGCGGTATGCCGTTGACCAAACAGTTTAATTTAGCGAAAAACAGCGGTTATCAGAATCAAATTTTCGGTAATCGACGCGATAAAAACGTGTTTATTGAAATTGATTTACTATTTGTGCAAAAAAATTTAATTTAAAATTTTTTTGTAAAGTTTTTATAATACGGAGCATTTCTAAACAACTTTAAAAAAACTATAACTTTTCATAAACACAATATTATTTTAACACTTGTTTTACACAATTTTTAACACTATGCGTAAGCACAGCTAATTAAGGCACACGAAATTTAGTATTTAATATTATTCTTGCTGTGTTATTATTATTGCTAAACGTAAAAACTTAAAAAAATAAAAATCTGTAAAAGAGGAGTGAACAAGTCGTGACAACAAAAAATAAACAACAAACAAGGGACAATTTAAATTATACAAATTGCATTAAAAATGCAACATAAACAAAGCAGCAAATAAAATAAAAAGAAAACAAAAGCATTATTGATAAAAGTTTCCCAATGAAAAAGAAGGAAATAATCTATGAACGCACTACTTCTTTTATTAAAAAAGTTTATTTTTTGAGAAATAAGTATAACATTCCATCAAACTAATAAAAATCAAATACACAAAAAAAAGAGCGTTTAAACAAATAAGATTTAGAAACATTAATAAAACCTTCCTAATGAAAACAATAAACATAGAAAAGCACGAGTTAAAAAATAAATTTCTGTATTTCTAATTTTAAATAAAATTATATAATAGTTGTGTACCAAGACCAAAAAGTAATTTTAATGAGCGAGGCAAAGCCGAATCTAGAAAGCAAACGAGGACAAAAGTAACACTTTTTGGCGGAGGTGCACAAAAAAATTTTTAGGCGACTTTAACAAAAAATTAAATTTGTATTAGTATTTGTAGGTTACCTTTTTAACGCAGCGGCCAAAAACTGCTCATTTCTGGCCGCTGTCAAAAAGGTTATTTTTCGGTCGCATTTAAGGTAGAAAAATTTATGTTTAGGTCAAAGTCGACTAAAAAATATATTTTTTTATTACAAAGATGTACCAATTAAAAAATAATAGAAATTTTTTGTAAGAGAATAACACTGTTAGTTGTACCTATATTAGGGTGGGTCAAAAAAATCGATTATTTTTTTTAACTTCCTACACTAAAAAATTGATTTCTAAGTATTTTTAAAAAATGTTTTTTTAAGATAAGCTCTTAATTTTAATAGAAAAAACTCCTTCATCGCAGTTTTCTATTTTTTTTTCAGTTCCCTATGGTAAAATCCATATCTCGTTATTGCTTAATTATACAGAAAATTTGCACTTACATTTTTTGTAGGAAATTAAACGCTTTACAAAAAAGTTATTTTAAATTTTTTTATATCTTTTACCCTTTAGAAGATATCAGAGGTCAAAGTTTAAAGAATTTAACAAAAATTCCTTTTCTACTTCTAAATTTTATAACTCAGAGATAAATAACTATTATAAAATGCGCAACATATAACCTTGTAAAAAAGTTACTTTTTTTGTGATTAATTAGTTATTCTAACCATTTAGAAGCTATTCGCATTTTAAAAACCAAAATTTGATACTAAATCCCCAATTTTTTTTAAATGATTGAAGTAATTGATTAACCACAAACAACTTTTTTTGTAAAGCATTTAATTTTCTACAAAACCGTATGTTGCGCACTTTATAATATTAGCTATTTTTGCTAAATTCTTCAAACTTTGACCTTTAATATCCTCTAAACGGTAAAGAGTTATAAAAAAATTGTAAAATACCTTTTTTAGAGCGTTCAATTTCCTACAAAATAATATAGAACTAAAAAAAATAAAAAACTGCGATGAGGTAGTCTTTCCTATTAAAATTATGAGCTCATCTTAAAAAAGAATTTTTTAAAAGTGCCTAGAAACCAATTTTTCAGTGTCGGAAGTTAAAAAAAAGTAGTTGATTTTTTTGGTCCACCCTAACCTCGCTATATATATAAAATTGCGCAAAAAAACTTAAAGTTTCTATTTTACACATAATAAAATTTTTAAATACATTTTTCTAAAAATTAAAAACTTTGGAAATAATTAATTGAACAAAGTAATTGTACTATATACTCACACGCACCCACTCAAAATTTTAAATTTACATAAATAACCTTTAAAATTTTAAGATGTATAAAAAATTATAAGTTGTTTCTGTAAAATATTATTTATATAGACACAACAAACAGTGTTATTTTTTAACAGTAACAAATTATTATTTACTTTTTAGTAGATACATTTTTGAATTAAAATCTCAAATGTAATTTAAGAACATTTATTATTGTTATTCCAAAGTGTTTTTAGTTTAAATAATACTATAAAAATAATGATACTACAACAAAAAACTTTTTTTGATGTTTAATTTATGACTATTATGCAACACTAATGTTTTGTTACAATATAATTTAATCTATAAAGTTAAGCAACGCAGGCAGCGGTGAGCCTTTGAATAGAGACCCGCACAAGATAATTATGTGCAGTTATCTCGTATTTCGGAGAAGACATTAAACCGTCACGTCGGTCCCGGCCACGAGTAGTTGCTAGGTCATATTAGAAGCTGTAGATGCAAATAAAAATTTCTGCCACTTGGGTAAAGCATTACCACCATAAAATTATATATTTTATTATTTATTTATTTATTTATTTATTTAAGGCTTTGATTTACAATATATTAGTGACTTTAACAAAAGTTATTTTTTAAGTGTAAAATTGTTATTGACTACAGTTAGTAACCTTTATTGTTAATTCTAGTTAAAATAGTTACAATAAAATTTTTCCGTACTTCTAATTTTTTTTTAAGTTATGTTGAGGTGGCGATTTGACAGTTGTTGATTTAGGTATAAGAGTGTAAAAATCGATAAAAGCGTTCTTTTTATTTACGTTGGCATCGAAAAATTTTATGTAGGCAGAGTCATAAACCGCAAGAAAATCCGGCAAGATCTAGATGGTTCGGAAGAGAATTTACGTTATAAGGTTCTCTCAATAACAAACGTAAATCCTGTCGGATACGACGAATTTAATTTAAGTCAATATCACTAACAAAGTAGTAGATTAGAAGAGATAGATGTTCAAATAAAGGGTTAAAAAGCTTACTTCCACCTTGAATGTTCTTAGAGAGCTCACTCCGGTAAGTAAATCAAGCAAGATCGACCACGTTGAATGAGTTTTCGCGTGCATATGCAAAGTTAATTGAGTCTCTCTCTGAGTAAAATTCTCGCGTCAAGTAATAAATAATCTATGTGGAAGTTTTTTGTATGCTGGGAGCGTATTCCATTTTTTGACAGACAAGTGGCAGGGGCTGATCCCGTGAAATTTTGTAGAAACTTTAAATTTTATACTACTTCCAGACTGCGGCTTTACAAACCAGTAATCCTCGTGAAAAACGCGAATAGCATAAATTTGACGAAGAAAATCGAATTCAGCACCCGCACAAAAATAAGTTCTTACATCAGCAAAATATATTTGATGCTCTTCATCTTGCGATGATAACAGATCTAAATGGTATTCTTTTAGCATCGTTCTTTTCACCACCTCGAATTCCAGATGGTAATAAAAATCAATATGCCACCTGTGGCAGATATTACCTCTGTCTTGCAAATTGCTACAATGCGGATTTATGGCCTGTCAAAACGGGAAAAAGACACACTTATCCTTTCCAAACTTTTTTACTTCTAATCAAAGGCTAACTTAATGCGTCGGAATGGAGTTTTGACAGAAACAGGCAAACTTCAGCTGTTATGCCTCCAGGACTTGTACTAAAATGTTCAACAGGCTAAAACAGAGTCTTATGGCTATCGCGCTACAACCATAAAGTGACTCGGGATTTATATGCTCTGCTAACTATTTTAGCCACCACTTGATACGTTTGTAATTAAACCTGAAGCTTAAGAGACTACAGAGAATCAAAATCTTTCCAAAAATTCATTTATTTTCTTACGTAATAGGAGAAAGACACTGTTTCGTAATTCCATTGCATAATATTCCACTTAGTTAACTCGAAACATTGAGATCGTTTCGAATCGAATAGTGTTTGAGTACAACAAGACGAAAACTTAATTGGTTTCTATACAGATTCATATAAAATTGTTCCTTACGAACTTTGCTTAGGGTTTCAAGCTTCACTAAGAGTTTACAATGCACTCAAAATTAGTTTAGTAGTCATGTGGTCAATAAAATTAACTTAAACTGATTTATGATAACATAATTACTGTTAAGGGAATTTGTGTTATAGCTTACATGTAACCACACCTAGCCATAATAGCTTATAAACTAATTCATATTTAATTACTATTTTAATATCGATTTAAATGTTTTCAACAACAAAGAGGTGCAAATTAATTAAATGGAGTGGCGAAAATAACAACTCTGACAATTTTCAAATGACATACTCAAAAATTTGCATTGCTTTCAAATCAAATTTTGTTTTTAATTTAATTTTTACATCAACTTTAACATTCATTTATGTCATCATTTTAATGTAGACAGATCAATACACCATTGTACAATTTTTTAAAATATTTTAGATATATTAAAAATTTTACCCACAGAGAAAACTAAATATTTTTTAATCAAAAATGTGCTCTGATGGGCTGATTTCAAGTTGAGATAATACCGGTAGCATCTTCGTTTCTATGGAAAAATAAACAAATTCGAGGCTGTGATTCGCTGTTGTCATAGAAAAGTATTAAAATTTGCGATACTACCGGTATTATCTTAACTTGAAATCAGCACATTAGTTAGAATTACTTTTTAAATTCGTAACTAATATTTTGTAAATGACTTTCATCCTAGTAACGGCAGGCTGAATCATTGCTGTCGAAGGTCTGTCGTCACAGGTTGTTTTATTGCCTACTGACACTTTTACGAGTATTGTTATGTTAAAAAGCTTATGAGATTCCACATTTTTATAAAATGATCATTCTGCTCTGGTGTTACCATTCAGTTTACGTCCTAGTATTGTATCTTCGAATTACAACCTCTGCTTGTGGTAGCACACACTAAAGATTTCTTCTTTTCGCAGTTAGTTTAAAATTAAGGTAACTATACCTGATTTTAATTTCGTTTAAAAAATTAATATACTGGTATCACTTTTGCGATAAATTTATTCTTATAACAAAATATTGTTATAAATACAAAAAAATAACTAAACCATAAAAACACGTGTTTCTTATACTACATTTTCTGTTGAGCTAATTTAAATGATATTTGTTATTAATTTGTTTATTTATCATCCGCTCTCAGCTGTCTAGTAAGTTTAATATAAAACAATTTTTGTTAGCAAAATTGCAAAATTTTTAGAAGTTTTAATAAAATTAATCAAAATCAAACGTTAATATTTGTATAAGCTACAGTGATTATACTATTTTTTAATATTTTGTTCAGCCAAAAAATCTAATTCAAATCTCATTTATCTAACTTTAGCATTTGTTTTTGGCCTTCAATTAAGTGCTCGCATTGTAAAAAAATTTACAGCATTCTAACGTAAATAACTACTTATTTAAGTGTAATTTTTTTAAAAAGTAAACCAATTATTTCGTAGTGTTAAATTTTAGTTAAATGCAAATTCACATTCTAAAAATATTTGTCTGCTATTACAGATGTAAGACCATCATACTAATCTAAAAAATCAGTAGCTTAAACGTTCAAAAACAATGACTAATCACTGCATCGACACCCATCATCAACGACTTCTATCAGGACATTTATATATTACATCACTTCGATTATTTTATGTAATATAGAAAAGCTTCCACTATTCACAAAAAATTAAAAAAAATTTTTTTGAAACTTATTTATAAATTTGAAACCTAAATTTTCACTATAGTTTCATTAAAAAAATTCAGACATATCGCCACTGTAACTTGTGTCATTTGACTATTTTTGTAAATTAAAAATTACCAAGCTATTACATCTTTTGTATGTACAGCAAATCCCACGAACAGGTGCAAATATTTTAGCTATAAACTAAGATCTAAAAACACAACAATTGTTTTGTTTTAACTTTTTAATTTCGTTTGTCAGACGTCGTTTGTATATATTACGCTGTAAATTTGATATTCCTTTTGCTTAAATAGAAACCATTTTAATTTTAAAATATGAAAATTTGACTAAAAGCTTGTCAAACGTATATCGCTATTTTGTTTTCTAATATAGAGGTGAAACAAAGCTCAAATTGCCATTTGCATATTATTCTTAAACTTTTTTGAATTTAAACGTGTTTTTTTAAAACGTTTCTTACGCTTTCAAACGCCACGACCCCCTAAAATGCTTCCAAAGAAAATAAGAATTTTTGCGACTCCCTAATGATGAGTAGCAGTTTAGATTATTATTATTAATATTAGATAATATTATTAATATTAGATAAAATTATTTTTGTATTTTTAAGAATAAATACACTACTATAAAGAAAGTAATTTATTTTCTTTCTCAGAATGTAATTTGTATTTAAGCTAACAATTTATTTTATCTTAATAAGAAAAGTTATGTTATCATAAGCAAAAAATGTAAATTTAGAATCAATCGCTAATTTCTGTTATAATATCACAAGTAATTTGATTCCTTCTGGATTTTTTTTACTGCATTTTTTAAACGTCTTTCTGCAATAGAATCGTTATAACAAATAGTTGTTTCTACTAATTTTAATTTTTTTTACTATATTTTTTTTTGTTTTCTACTAAAATATATTTAATAAAAAATAGATTGACGCAGTAAAATTTTTTGCCCAATGACTTGCCCTCTGTGCAACCTTTTTTGAATCGGCCCTGCTTGCGTAAATTAATTTACATTTTAAAGTCTTGTACGTATAGAAAAACTTGTTCTAAATCCTTTTGTTTTTGTAAATTTTTCAATAATGTGCAAAGGTAATGAGATTAATTATTGTATTGTTAGTAAATAAAACATGTTTTAATAAATTTTCGAAATTTTCCAGAAAATCGCGTAGTAAATATATGTCAAAACTCATTTGGATAAAAAGTTCTATTTAAAAAAAAAAATTATTGTAAATTTTTCTAAAAAGAAAACAAAATATAAAGCACTTTTGCAATTTATACTTATCATTTTTGTAAGATGCGGACTATACACTTGATTACAGTAATTAAAGTACACCAGAATTGAAAAAATTCTAATGACACTTTCTTTATTAATGTAGTAATATTTTCTCAAAAAACATTGTTACAATGTTCAACCATGTAGTTTTGCTTTTTATGTTGCCAGTTCCATAAATTACCGTAGTAACGTTTGACAATTTTGATTAATTTGATTAAAAACTTTAAAAAAATTTGCCATTTTTTCAACAAAAAAAAATGTTTAGCGCAAAACTTAGACAGCAGATCATCCATAAAAAATTATAACATATACCATTTGAAATAGCTCAAAATAAATGGTATAAAAATATCTGTTACAACCACTTCATTGTAATACTCGATTATTAAAATACTATTTCTAAATTCGATTTTTAGGCCTATAATTTTGTTATTACTTAAGACAAATTTTTTGAAAGTTTTTTATTTACAGTGTTTGTTTTTCAGATTTAGACTTTGCCTGAAGTGGAAAAGTTTAAAATATTCAATTTTTTTATAAAACATTTAATATCTTTTTTTTCTTTTTTTTTTTCTACATTCGTGTTGAGTAAAATATGCCATTTATCATTTAGAATTAATGCCGCTTAACTGAAAGCTATTTTTGTGTAAATATTAAACGTAATCTTTAAAAGAAAAATTTCTATTACTCGACAAAGCAGGAAAAATTTGACTCCGTGCAATTTCTTGTATGATCTGATATATTTTTTTAATTCCAGTGTGATTTGCCGTCTATCAATGTACAATTGTGCACCCTGTTTCTGACAAATTCTCAAAGACAAGAATTGCATGGGGACAAATGAAGGGAACTTGCACTCTACGAAATAATACAATTTATAGACTTCACTCGAAAAGAATGTTTTTACAGAGATGGCTTTGACATAAGTGGCGTTATTTTTAAATAATAAAATGACGTATTGTATTTAACTCAAACCTATAAAAAAAATTGTAATAAATGTTTTATAAAAAATTTGAGTACTACAAAATTTTTCGTTTTACTGGTAGACTGCATAAAAAATACTTTTTTAAAAAATTTACCAGTTAACGACGCAACCGCGTTAGTCTTGTCAATTCAAAATTTTCCAATTTAACTGTTATTAAATTATAAAGTTTCAAATTTTAAGTTTTCTGTTCTACATTTTAGTCTAACTGGGCGCTAACTTTGATACCATAGTGTTGAAACGGAGATTGCTTTTTTGTAGAATTTTTACGAACAGTTTAGAAAAAATATTTTTAACTAGAAAACATCTCAACTATAAACTTGCCGACGTTTTAAAAGTTTTTTTTTAAGGCTAATTCTATATTATTATTATGAAGCTTTTACATTTGAATTATAAATGTTTATATTAATATTTAAAAGACCAAACACATCTATTAAATTAAAAACTTTATTAAAAAACTTATAAATGGAATAGAATTTACTTAGCAGCTGACGTTTTGATAATATTTATTTTATCATCAGAGCTAGTTACGAACCAATTAAACTTAAATTTAGAATAAAACAAATCAATTTTTTTTAGATTTTAGTGACTAATGTTACGAAGTATTAAGTGCGCTAGTACAAAATATAAAAAGATTTTTTTGATTTTATTTTGTTTATATTTTGCGTTTTTGGCGTTTAAAGGTAATAATATTATGGTTGGCAATTTTGATAAGTGTGGATCGGCTGTAAAAGTGATAAGCGCGTCGCGATAAATTTGCCTTTTTATCGCGACTTTTTAACCGGATATTGAAAATGTGCAAAGTCATTGGAATTCAGCATGCATCGGCCCATCGTACGCAAAAATCGCTGTAATGGAAAAATTCATAGATATTCTAACTCGTTGCGCAGACCAGTAAATCAAGTAAATGTGTGGCGCGAGAAATTACAATGGATCAATATCTGCTTAAAAATCCAACAATGGTCGAAAAGCGTAATTATTTGTATGTGAATAGTCGTTTGAGCAAATTATCTCCGACCAAGCAATGACCCCTCAGTAGATTAGAAGCCGGGAAAATAGCTGTCGACTTTTTCAACTAGCACCACAGTACGCCGTTTGAATATTAAACACAATCTTAAGAGTTGCTCTCGACTGCTGCTATACATCATCACTTTATCGTACTTTAGTGTTTGTAATACTTGTCTAAATGAGACTTTCGGCTCTAAAAGGTCGCTGAAAGTTTCATGATCAGTTTTGGAAAAGTTTGGTTTTTTCGCGTTTTGATTTAGATTCGCACGGCTTTGTGCCAATGCTCAAAGTGAAACAATTTTCATCTAGTTGGGTATTCTGTTTTTAGTTCGTACCTCATACAAAAGTTTCTTTTCAGATATATTTACATATAGACGGTATTGGAAATTCGCATCCCATAGGTACGAAAAGTACATACATTATCGAACTCCTAATGTCCTAAACTGAGACACAAAACACTTTCACAAAGTTACAATCGATCAACTGTCACACAAGACTTATCTAAATAAAACAAAGATCTGATCGGCTTTATTACCGACTAATTAAAAGATGTGTGACGCTACTCTGAAAGAATCTCCGGAACCAATTTAATCTCAGCCAATCTCTTCGATTAGGTCACAAAATAAAGTTAGTCGTAAAAGAGTTTAAATAGAAAAAGAAATGCAGCTTTTCGGGGCCACTAAATTCAATTAATTTTATTCCCAAAATACTCTTATCTAATTCTCCAAATTAATGCAAATTATATTTAATTTAACATTACTCAAATTACAGTTATATCATAAACATTCAAACTACTACCGAATGAACGAAATTTAATTTCAAACCTCCATAGCATCGTTGCTTTTAATACAGAGTGATTCATTAGCAACAACATGCTCGATTATTGATTTAGGAGAAAAAAAGTGATAAGTTGTTATTGGCAAATCACCTTGTATAATTTAGTATCGTAATTTGTTTGCTCACAAAAATAAAACATTGACAATGCGTCTGACAAGATTTTTCCACGCGATAGAATTTTAAATTAGAAAATAAATACCGTTATTTTCAGACCAATTTATAAATTATTAATCAAATTCAATTTTTGTTTAAATATTTGATAAACTATCGGATAACTACGTGTACATTGACATATGATATTTCACAATAACTAAAAAATGTTCAGTTTAGTTAAGATTTTTTTCTTGAGAAATCGATAAACCAACTCTTATTCAATTTATAAACTGAGACTTTATTACCTCTATTGAATGAAATGGATATTGCTGTTATTTATTACGGGTTTGTATGAGCCTCTTGCAAGTGATTTAACAGGTAACAGTACAAAAACAGAAAAACGAAACCAGATTTATTTGAGAAAATTGCGAGAAAAGTGGTGCAATTTTGGTGGAGGCGCCGGGATACAATTTTTGTTTGTTAAATGTTAATTACACACAAATATGACAATAACAAGATAATTATTATTAATTAATTGTAACAATGGTATTACAGTAATTACTGAAATATTTAAGACAACTTGTAATTAAATATACTTTGTAAAATATTTATCTCTTGGTGTTTTAATTACGTGTATTTACAATTTGACAAAAATATTATTTAAATTCATGTAAATGTAAAAAGCGTACATTACGTCAAAAGCACGTTTTTGTAAGCACAACATTATATAAATAATAATAAAAGTTTTATAAACACAACAAATGGAGTATTATTGAAACACAAAACGTGACAATCGTATTTATTTTGCGAAACCGAAAAACCGCTTGAATTTTTCCAGTTGTTTAAAAACAAACATTTCCAATACTGCAAACCGTTAAACCCCTAATCGGATTTCAAAAAAAGTTAAAACACAGTAAAACTACTTGCAGATAGATATCTTAAATAACTTTCCTCGGTGAGTATAAAGTTGGTAAGAAGTTGTAGAAAATAATAAAGTTGTATAGTTTTTTCTGCAAGTGTTAAGCGTTGGTAGTAGCGTTAATACACAAAAGATCACTCGTTACAAATAAATCGTGGCAAGATAAACGAGCACCAAAAGAGATAACGAACTGCGATAAAGTTGAAAACAGGGTGTTACTTACCAGCAATGCGCAACTTGCAGGAAGTGTCGAGATCGTCTGCAAGCCTTGGCAAACTGGAACCATACGGAATAATTACGAGATGTTATCGGATGATTAGTATTCGGGATGGCGACTGCACGTTTCCATACATTACACGGCAATCAGGTGGTGTGTGTGTCAGGAGCTCCTCTTCGGAAGAGAAGCGCAACACGACTGCCTGCGAACGATTTGCGCTATCGACTGCTACCCTCAAACCCCCAAATGGCCGCGCTCGCCACGCCAGGCTGTGGCGGAAGTGAGAACTGCACCAGCTCAACCTCTTTATGGGTCATCACCAGAGGAGCGATGCTAGCTTTATGATGCAGCGAGATGATGGCCAACGCGACAGGTTTATGTGAAATGGGACCTTAATTATTATACAAAATCAAAAAACATTCAGAATTTGTTGTCAATATCAAATTGCTAAGTAAAACTTATCTAAAATGATAACCAATAATGCCTCATGTAAAAACCAAATTAAATTGTATTTCAATTTTGGTGGATGCGCCGGGATAAATGTATTTTTTTAACTACCATTATCTAGCTTAGCAAAAATGTAAAAATTGTTTTTTTTTAAATGTAGATAACTGTTATTTACCAAAGTTGATTAAGTATTTTGTCAACACACAATCAAATAGCTGTCATAACAAAATCGTTTTTTCCAGCAACAGATTACATTTTTTTAATTTTAATGATATTTTACCAAACATTTCATATCATAGTAATACAATTAAATACAATGGAAATACGCTGGTTGTCAAATAAAACAAAGCTCTTAGAAGGAGTAAATTTAGTAAGTTAAATTTTGATATATTATTAGTTTTTTTAAACAATTGTGGCTATTCTTAAATAATTTTTAAAAAAATATAAATTTTAAATTTTTTATAAAAATATATCTGTCAAATTACAACAAAAACAAAAAAATCTAGAAGTTGAGAGAAATCATCAGTCGTAAGAAAATAAAAGCAAAAAACAATTTTAGAAAAATAAATCTAAATCAAAGACAATTAAAATGAAAAAACAGAGTAACAAAAAATTTGTTTCAAATAAAAAAAAATTCAAAATGTACAACATTTTTTAGAACAATTAAAAAAAAAGAAAAAAAAAATCAAAACACTCAAAAAATATTTTGCAAATAAAAGATTTAATTCAAACTTTCTAAAAGTTAAAAAAATCTGAGTAATAACTTAAGACCATAAAAACAGAATAAGTTACGAGAATCAATTTAGTGTCACAAATGAAACTCTCAATATTTGAACTTAAAACTTTGTGCCTAATGTAAAAAAGAATACCGCTATTTTATTAGTATTACAAGAGTTAACTTTGCAATTGACGAATAAAGCAAGCATACCAAACAAAGCTTAACAAAAAAGACTAAAAAAGCAACAAATAATTGCCAGACTATACTCGTCATAGTTCACCAAATGCAAACTTTTCAAATGGTCGCTTTTATCTGTCTGAGACTTTTTCCTATATTATCCTACGCGCATCAAAATGCAAGATATTTGTTAACTTGTCCATACAAACAATTCAAATCGATACAAATTATCTCACTAAAAACATTTAACTAGAATTGGTGACTCCTTAAAACAGTTTGAAACTATGTTAAAAAATGCGACAGATTCCAACTTCCACTAACAGAAGACAAAGAAGAAGTGTGATAGAAAAATTCTAAGAAACGTTTACAAAAACACAAAGAGACAAGTTATCTAAAATCTTGTAGCGGTTCCAGAATGGCGAAAAATGAGAAGAACCTGAACATTGCAAAAATTAAAGAGAGCTAAGCTAACTAGATTAAAAGAAGGGTAATCTTATGAATTGTTTTTGAGGATGATCTTACTTATTAAGCAAGTTTTGCAAAAAACTTACATTACTAAATTTTCAACGTAAAAAAAGCAAGAAGCACCTAGAAAAATTCAGGACCGTAGTTTTACATATGCGGTAGGTTATTGGCAGTAGTCTAGTTTGACAATAAACAGTAATTATTACAAACAAATCTCCAATATACAGGGTGTAACATTGAAAACTTCTACCTTTAATAACTTTTAAACAAATGAAAATTAAAAAATTTGAAAAAAAACCGTTCCGACAGTATTGAGAGAGAGATGAGAGTAGGATGAGTATGTTATCTGATCTGTAAGTGTTAAAATAACAACACCTACAGTAAAGTGTTAATAAGACTATAGATACATCAATTGAAAGTAAGGACCGGTAGAGTGTGACAAAAAAAACCGCCTCAAAATATTTTAATTTTTAACTTCGATATAAAGAAAAGAAGTTATGGACGAATATTTTTTATCGGAGAATAATTAACCTCCTAACGAGGAAAAAATACTTGGAGCCGCTGTATAATATCATAGGTCTTCTCATCGTAGATGCAAATAAAACAAACCCCACGTTAAACCACGATGATGTATCTTTTTAGCAGGATGGCGCACCATGTCATTATTTTAGACACCTGAGGAAGTATTTAAGCAACAAATACTCTAACAAATAGATAGGTCAAAGAAGCAGCATCAAATGGCCGGCCAGATCGCCAGATTTTAAACAGTTAATTTAAGATAATAAATACTACAGCAAACACAGTTATTTTACATTGTACTTTAATGATGAAAATATTTTGTAAAATTTTTTGTGTCGTATTTTTTCGGTCTTTACATTTCATTTGATATATAGCTCAACAAGTTCAGTTTGGCGTGTGAAGGTCAGAGGCGCAATAGAATGGATGTTGTCGTGGTGGAAAAATTTAGTTGAAACCCAGTATTCGAAGTATAATGTAGAAGGAGCACGTAGTATGTCTTTCCTTTTCCGCTTCTACACATCTCACACGCCAAGCTGGATTTGTATACCTAACCACAAATAGTATGATCTTATTAAAGTTTGTAGGGGTTAAAAGGTGGTAATACTCCAACACTTACAGAACAAATAATATACCCATACTACTTTCTCCTTGATACTGTCAAACAATATTTTGATATAATTTTTTTAATAATTAAAAGTTATTCTTAAAATATTTGTGTTGATTAATTTGTTATTAAATAATTTTTTTCCAAAACTTGACTTTTTAAATCTTAAGAAATCCCGTTTACGTCACAATATACGTAGAGATTGACAAAGTGAGTTTTATCTTTTTTTTTTAATTTTTTTTAGTTGATATTAAATATGCAAAAAAACTTCCTAAATATACTGCTAAAAATCTGTAGTATTACTTTTTGACGTTTTTTGTGGATTAAAAGTTGGAAAACAAAACGTCACTTTTGTTTGATTTTTAGAAATTTCTACTTTAAAAAAACACATAAATATTTTTAAATTGTTAAAAATGACATTTTGGGCTTAGTAAACTAACAAGTTAAACATAAAAAGAGAAATTTTGTTTAACGCTACGATATATTACATTAATTAGTAAGTTTAAATATTAACGCAATAAATTTAACTTATTTTTAGTTTTATTTATACACAGCATTACAACACAGCCGACTATATTAATTTTGATTTTTTATAACTGCAAATTTTACCTTGACATTTTACTTTAATCTGAAAGCTAATTTTTGGCCTATTAGAAAAAGTAGAAAGATCTTATAAGTCAACTCTATTGCAGAAATGCGATCAAGACAAAAAATAAAAAGAGAAGGAAAATCAATGTTCTAGCTCTCAATGAATTCAACTATAAAAGTGACCACCATTTCTGGCAATCACTTATAGGTATACAAATCCAGCTTGGCGTGTGAGATGCGTAGAAGCGGAAAAAGAAAGACATACTACGAGCTTCTTCTATATTACACTTCGAATACTGGGTTTCAACTAAATTTTTACACCACGACGACACCCAGTCTATTGCGCCTCTGACCTTCACACGCCAAGCTGAACTTGTTGAGGAATTTACTTCTTGATCACCAAATTTTTATTATTTTCCACTGTAAATAATACTAATAAAAAACAATTTCAAATTTATAGCACTTTTTTCTTGACGATCAGTGTATTTATAAAATAAGTAAGTAATCGAATTAGGTAATTGGTTATAAATAAAATTTGTCCCAGATGTGCTGTCGTTAACACCTAATAATTTAAAAACACTAAAAATACGTTAATGTAAAACAAATAATTTAATTTCAAACATAATTTAGATTAATTTCACAAATTATTTACATTTGACAACAAAACCCAATTTCGCTATTTACTTTATTCAATTATATTTAAAATTAAATATGAACTATAAACTATTTGAAATTAATTATGTAAAATCTCTTGTAGAATGCAGTTGGTGCTATATTTCCAAAAATTAATAAAAAGTTTTTTAATTTCTATTTGGAATTCCGTCTAGGATAGTTTATTAGAAACATAAGCTTTTGTGGTATTTAAATACCACTTTGTATACCAGCAGCTACAATTTCTAGTTTAGAAATACTAAACTTCCAAAGCTTTGTGATGTGACTCTTTGGAATTTCCCTGTGTATAAAAATTGTAACAAGGGAAATTGAGCGCTTGATTCGACCAATATCCTAAAGGAAAAGGTTAAAAAACAAAACAAACTTTTCAAACTTGATAAGTTTATTACAAATAAACAAAAATTTATTTTGAAGCTCTGATTCAAGTAGTAATTAAAGCTAGAATAATGTTTTCAAACAACAAAGAGCAAGATACGAACCGCTGATTGTTCGATAATATTGTTTTTGGAGAGTCTATTAAGAGTTAGTTTACTAATTAGTTTTTCTGAGTCTTTGATTGCAGTGAAATATTGATTAGTTGTTTTTCCAACTGAGTGATTTTATAAATTTATTGTGCATTTATAAAAGCATTACTAAAATAATATTTTACTTTATGTAGTGGATTAATTTTTAATATAATAAAATTTGATACAGTTAGATTTATTTCGTTTAATTATTAATAAAAAACAAAGCAATTTTTTTAAATTAAGCAATAGAGACAAAAATTGGATTTTTAATTCTGTTGTTGTAGAAAGCCTCGTTTAAAAATTAACAATTTAGGCAAATGCGCTATCGTCATTAGCATTATCTATTAATATCTGGGCATTAACATGCAATATATCGTGCTGACAATATTATTAAACGTTGTAGCAACCGCGATGTTATTAATGCAGAAATTCGGAAACGACAATTGAGCAGATAGTCGTATCGAAATCACGCAAATAAAATAAATTTTAAATGGTCTCTCAAAAAAAAACTCTTTTTCCTAGTTTTGATTTATCTTCAGCGTGACAGTAACCGTCTGTTACATGGAAAGGACGATGTTTCGACTGTAAGTTATCCTGTTGATAGATTCGCGCAGACTCGTTTTCCCTCAAACGATCCGACACACCCGAACTACACGTGCTTGTATTGGCGTGTAATCATGCATACGGCCGTTCCCGAATTTATTCTGCATAAAAAGGGCACACCACAATTCGGTCTCGATAAAACAATCAATTGCTTTCACTAACCCCTGCCGTAAAAAATTTGCAAAACATCGCCAAGTAGTCTAATCAATTATTTAATTTTTGGACAAATTAAGCGGAAATGTGACATAAATTCGGGGCGGTTTGTCTGACCCAGATCGGGATATGTAAATCATTGAGTGATTTGGCAAGATCTGGAGTTTCTTTTTGCTATTGTCTTGTGAATTAAAAACGTGAGGTCACGAAAATTTTAATAAGTTTCAATAAGTATTTTAATTTGGTCTTTAAAGAGAAGTTTTTAATACTGTTTAAAACTTTATATACGCTTCTCTTCTTTCGCGAAAAACCCAAATATGAAGCTTAAATTCTGTGCTTTTAATGGACACAAATTCAAACTAACCATTCGGAGCGTAAAAACGCGATTAAATTTCGATACGCTTTTCTAAAAATTTTTCATACAATAAGAGTTATCGTCACTTCATTTACATATAGCCGGTTCTTTTTTAACAAATCCGGCAGCTCTGTTATTGTGGAAGTAATGGAAACGCGGCTTTTAATTAAAGCTAGTTTTTTTAACCCAGTTTACACTTCGTTTAAACATTTTTTTTTCAGTGACGATAATTTCTAATTATCTCGTTTGATGTCGTTGCTTCGATCGATCTACTTGGAAATTTTATTGGCAGCATCTAACTTTGAAAGTTTTGCGCAAACAGAGTAGATTGCTTACCAAAAAGCCGTAGGTATCTTTCGACTAAGCCTTCCTTGATGATCATTTAAGCTTCTTCGAAATAATTTCGATATTACTAAACTTGAATAGGATCATACTTTTTCCAGATAGATTACCAGAGACGACACGGTATGAACAAACTGACAAAATTCATTTACTTCAGATGCCTAAAATTTACGCTCCAGCATGACAAAATAAGCACACCTTAGTGCTTCAACCTACTGAAAAATCCAACTATTAGGTAACTTATAACACCCAGAACAACAGGTTACCGCTGATGAGAACGATACTTCTAAAATTGCAATTGATTCTTACAAATTGCAATATCCCTTACTGTAATTCATCTCCCAGTGCAATAATGGCAGTTTTATAGCTGTTACTGTTAATTTAAAATACAGTAATTAGTAAAAAATAATAACTTGAACTTTTATAACGTCACAAATAGATTAATTTAGCTTTGAAAAAATGTACTATATATATCATAATGTTTTCAGGATATTTTTTTTAATTCGCACAAAAAGTACATTTTATAAAGTTCTAAATATTTTCATAAAAAACGAAAATTTAGGAAAAATTTTATAACACGTTTTAAGAATCGTTGGTTGCATATAGATCTTGTCTGAAGGCATCAAAGATATCACTATCTTAGCGATTTCTACATAGCTAAAATTGTAGCTTTTCGAGAAGTTGGTATGTTCTACCGCAAAATTCACTCAGTTCATTAGAATCAGGGTTGGGTAACTATATTTTGATACGTTTGCTACGAGTAACAAGCTACGTAGCAAACGTAGTTTGCTACCTCTTTTGTTTGCTACGCTTGCTACTCGTTAACTATTAGAAACCGTATTTGTGATAAAAATTCTAAAATTTTTATTAAACAACTTCAGTTGGTTAATAACAACAACCGAAGTGCACTGAATTATCTACAAACCACAACGCCAAAAATTTTACAAGACGGTTTTAGTTTTTTGGTAGTTAACAATCTGTATTATACTAGTATAATATAATCTGATCGTCGATTCGCCCCGTTTGAGCTTGCATTTTGAATGTTTGATGGTTTGCTGTGTTATTTATTGTATAAGATAGTATGTACTTTGACAGTAATGATACCTAATAGCTCTAATGTCATAAGACAACCAATCAGAACAGTTTGCTACATTTTACTACGTTTGCTACATTTGTAACAAATGTAGCAAATGAAATTTTTCGGTCATTTACCTAACCCAGATCAGAATAATATTGGTCAGAATAATTTCAGTAGGCTATGGTATGCCACAGTAATAAATTTATTTATTTTGTGACATTTTATCAAAATTATTGTACATAGACAAAAAATTATTTAAAAATCAAAAGTTAGGGAAATAAAGCTACAAACCTTCGGCAGTATTGGTAAACATCCTTTAGACTTAAAAATCTACGTTTGTGACCATTTTTTTTGACTTCCAGACTCGACCACCTCAAAAGAACACAAACAAATCCTAAATTATAACATTTTCTCCAAAATCTCAACCAATTTAGAAATAGACGAGTAAATAAAATAGCAATTAAGAATTTTCTTCTACCAATAAGTAAGAAAGCTTCCCGAGACTTTTTTTCTTGACTAACGCAGGCTTTTTTAAGGTCACATCTAGCAGAAAAAGTTGATTCACAGCAAGTTGTTCTTAAATTACTAAAACTTATTCATTTTAAACGCTATAAAAATTGAATCAAGCAGGTTCCATTCCTAAAGACAGGTTTTGGTGAACCTAAAACTCTATTTATTTGTTTTTAATACATATATTTATGTATTAAAAAATTCAACGCATAAATACTCGTTAATATCAAAGATTTGTCCCCAGGAGTTAAAGTCGCCATGGTCCGGTTTTTAACATCGTTGGTGAAAATTGAAAACACATGGTTTTGAAGTAGCAAAAACTTAGCTCAAAGAATTGAAGTAGTCTGAATCTAGAGTAGACCTAGAAAGAGTTATAAGAAAAAATATAAGCTTTTTCTGAAACTTCAAAACATCCTAGAGAATTTTTCCTTACGTGGTTGTTTAAAAAAATTTTGAATTAAAATTTTAATTAAATGTTTAAGTGGTATAAATTATTAAAATAAAAGTAATAAAAAAATTTTTTTTTTGGTTTTTGTAAATCGTTGAAATTATTTTTTATAAGGTAGTAATGTAAGTTAATGATGACAAAATAAAATCAGTAAACTGAAAACAGATTAATGTACAGGGTAAGTCATCGTACATACCCGTCCCCTTTTTTAACGTTAATAATTGAAGGAATTTCGTGAAATTTACACATAACAAAGAGATTATACTATCAGATCATCTTCTAGGGCTACTAGATACTTGCTACCGCTTTAATTGTAGTTGTAAGTAAATAAATAATATTTTTTTACCAAATCAAGTATGTAATGTTTTTATATTGACATAAAACAAAAAATTTAAAAACATGCTGTAAAATTAAAAACATGTACGACAAAACAGTTTCACCAACTTAACACAAAAAGAGTTGTCAAAATTAAAAAAAAAGAATTTCTATATTTTATGTGTTGCACGTGATGCTTTGCTAAATTTCGTTAAACTGATATCAGAGATATGTATTTATACAAATTCAAAGTGGTTTTTATAACTTTGCAACTGTCATTAGATGAACCGTTATAATGATGCTATTAAAAGGATTGTTGAGGTCTGTTGTAAATCAAATTCGTTTGGCTGAGTCGAGATCCGGCTAGTATGTACTAGTAAAAAGATTTATGTTTATAGTTTTATTCTCTAGCGGCACCTTTCCTTTATTACTAGTACCTATTACTTTTAATACAGGGTGTAACATTCAAAACTTTTGCCTCTAATAACTTGTAAATACGTGAAGATAAAAAAAAATAAAAAAAAACCGTTCCGACAGTATTAAGATGGAAGTAAGATGCGTAGGTTATTTGGTCTGTAAGTGTTAAAGTAATAGCAACCCAACCCTAACCCCAAAAATCTTTAATAAAACTATACTATTTGTGATACAGCAAATGAAAGGTTAGGATCGGTAGAGAGTGATAAAAAAACCGCATCAAAATATTTTCATTATTAACTCCGATATAGGGAAAACAAGTGATGGACAGATATTTTTTCACTGCACAATAATTAACCCTTTAACGAAAAAAAGATACGTAGAGTTCCTATAGATCCTCTCATCGTAAATGTAAGTGAAACAAACCCCACATTAAACCCCGATAAAGTATTCTTTCAGCAAGATGGCTCACCACCTCATTATTTTAGACTCTTGAGAGAATATTCAAACAACAGGTATCCAAACAAATAGATAGGTCAGAGAAGTAGCATTGAAGTTAGTAGCAACAGTTAATTTAAGTTAATAAATGTTACAGCAAACATCCGTTTATCAATTACTTTATTTTGTACCTGGGTTAATAAAGAAAATAATTTGTTGAATTCTTTGTATCGTATTTTCTCGATACTTACATTTGATGTACTACAAACAGTATGGTCTAATATTAAACAGTATGATTTAATAATAAAAGAAGTCGAAATAACCCAACTTGCCTTATACAAATGTTTATAGTTTTTGATATACACCTTGTAGAACTTTTTTAAGTAAATTTTTTTTTTAAACAAGATACCATGTATTACAGCATTTTTTTTAATATACAGTGTGTAACTGTAATATATGCAACAATTCTTTCCAGTGATAGTATTAGTTTCAATGTTAAAATTAAATATAAAAATATTTTTCAAAAATTTCTACAAACGTTAAAACCCTTGTTGAAAGGATGCTAAAAATCCCAGTTTACTTTACGCAACTGTTTATAGATTTTGAGATATAAGCTGTAAACATTATTTTAACACTATTTTTGAGATACACAATGTATGACAACACTGTTTATGAGCAAAAACTTTTACATCGGAAATCTCCAAATTTATGTGCTCCAAAACAGTGATGTCTTATATCGTGTATCTTAAATAAAATGATATTTGAAAAAAATGGTCTACAGAGTGTACCTCAAAAATTATTAATATTTGTGTAAGGTAACTTAGGTTATTTCGACTTCTTTTATCATGTACTATAACAGCTAATTAAATTTTACGAACATACTTCAAAGTCAGCCTGTATATACATGGTGTTTCTTAATGATATGCGAATATTGAAAAGTGTGAATTTACATGAAAAATTAATGTTAGTTTGCTTTATAAACTATGGTTCAAAAATGTTTCCTTACAAAAACTCGGGATGATGAAGTTTAAAGAAAAAATAGAAATTAATTAATATTATCAAAACCGCTTTAGATATTTCAGTGATATTTAGTACGTAGTGATAGTTAATAAAGGTGCATATTTTTCAATGCAAAAAGAATTTTTAGCTTTAACAGTGGTGTGCGTACGAGTATTGACTTCGAAATTTCTTAAGAAAAAAATAGTACGCCAATGGTTTTTTTCTAAATAAAACATTCAAAACATAAGATATCTCTTAAGTTGGTTTCCTTCGATGCGCCATTTTTGAGTAAAAAAATAAAAACCGTTCTATTGTCCGAGAAAATTAGTGTAATAATTGAAGAATGCAATTTAGCAATAAATATCTAGTTGCTGTAGAATATGTCACTGGCTTTTGACATCTGACTTTCTCTAGTAAGTCTCTGTTATTCAAATCTGTTCGCTGTGACATCTTTCTCATTCTTTAGTTTTTACAATTTTGTTAATAATGGTGAATTATTCAAATGCAAAAATGACGGAAATGCATTACGTATATGTATGGCCTTGCCGACGGTAATGGTAAGCGAGCCAGACGTATTTATCACCAGAGATATCCCGGTCGTGCTTTGCCAGATAGTCGAACCTTTTCTAATATTCATTGTCGTCTTGTTGAAACTAGTTCTGTCCGAAAAGAAAAATCTGAAGGTAAACCTGTAAGTGTGAGAACACCTGAAATTGAGGAAGCAGTGCTGCACGAACTTGAAAAACGTTCTGAAACAAGTACGAGGAAGATCGCTAGACACTTAAATATTTGCCATCAAATTGTTTAGAGAATTTTGGTGGTTTTTTTGTTATATCCTTACCATATTTTAAGAGTACAGGCATTACTTCCCATAGATTTTTCAAGATGTGTGGCCTTTTGTCAGTGGTATCTTCAAAATATTACACAAAAACCGCAATTTAAATCAATGATTCTGTTCACGGACGAAGCTAATTTTTCTTGAAATGCCATTCAGAATTTTTACAATAATCATTTGTGGGCAGAAGAAAATTCCTATGCCGTAACCGAAACCCATTTCCAACATCAATTTTCGGTTAAAGTAGACAGGAATTATTGGCAACCACTTTATTGGCTTATTCTTCTTGCCGGAATGACTTGACGGACAGACCTACCTCAATTTTCTTTAACAACAGTCGCCTTTGCTGCTTGATGATGTTAGCAATAAGAAACAATATGTGGTACATGCATGATGGTACATCAGCGCATTTCAGCGCATTTCAGCGCATTTCAGTGTAGCGGTTTGAAATTATTTGCAAACTCTTTATTCAAATCGTTGGAATGGCCGCGATAGGCCTCAAGAATGGCCACCAAGGTCCCCAGACCTCAAAAGTTTAGATTTCTTTTTGTCGAGCTATCTTAAGACACTAGTGTGCACAATTCCCATTAACACTGTAGAGGAATTAAGGGAAAGAATAGTTGCAGCTTGTAATAGAATAAAAAACACTTCAGGGATATTTCAACGAGTGCACAATTCCATGAGAAGGAGGGCGGAAGCATGCATACTAAGTGAAGAGGGCCGTTTTCAACAATTTTTGTAATCATTTTGTTGGCTTTAATGTTATGTTTATGTTGTCAGTTGATATTGTTCATTACCTCTAATGTACTTAATTTTTCCAATTAAATTAATAATAATTTTGCATTTTTTTTTACTCAAAAATGGCGCATCAAAGGAAAACAACTTAAAAGAGATCTTATGTTTTAAATTAAACGGGGAATTTAAAAATAATTTTTATTTGGAAAAAAACCATTGGCGTACCATTTTTTTTCTTAAGAAATATCGAAGTCAATACCCGTACGCACGCCACTGTTAGGGCTATGAATTGAAAAATATGCACCTTTATTAACTTTCACTACAAACTAAATATTACTGAAATATTTAGTGATAAAAATATCTGAAGCGGTTCTGAAAATATTAATTAATTTCCATTTTTTCCCTTAAACTTCAACGTTTTTGTAAGAAAGTTTTTGTAAGAAAACATTTTTGGACCATAGTTTATAAAGCAAACTAACATTTATTTTTTATGTAGATTCATATTCCTTAATATTCGCACATCATTAAGAAATACCCTGTATAATCTGTTTTTTTTTGACATAGACGGGTTTTTTATTAAGTAATTTTTTATGTGTTTTACTGTAAAAAATAGATGACAGATTAATTAAGAGGATTAAATGTAAGCACTTACAGTAAAAATAGAGTAGACAGTAGTATGTCAAATAAATTGAAAATAAGTTGTTATTTAATGAAAATTTAGTGGTTGTCACAACTGTCACATTATAGCTGGTCAGTAATTTTAGTCCTATTTCATAAAAACAATAATATATTTTTTTTGCATATATTAGGTTGACGCATCCAACTTTGAAGGAACTTATAATAGTATCAGAGCAGGTTTCTTAATAAAACATTACTCGAAATCTCTTAAATATATACTCAAAAATAAAAATTATGTGACACCTTTTATATGTGAACTTTTCATGGCTACAGCTTATAGTTATAAAAGTTAAGTTTCGACATCCCTTTTTTTGTTAAATGTCGTAGCACTCTAAACAACTTTTTTAAGTGAACACTTGATATAAGCACTAGTGAAAAGTTTGCGTAGTATGCTCTGTTTGTATATTCTCGAACATTTTATTTGTAATTTTAGTAACAATTATCTTATGATTATTACTTCCAGAATGCACTTGTTATTCTAAATACCAAATTGAGAGTCAGTATGGCAATGTGTATGGTGGTTGCCTTCTTGTTGCCTCAGATGGTACCAGATGTTAGTGATTTTATCAATGGTTTCAGTGCTTTAAGGAGCTTTTGGTAGCAAGTTGTTGGAGAACACGCTCATTTTAATTTAAATAAATTCTTATTGTTTTATGTTTAGAGTTTTATTGCGAAATAACGAATTCCTTGTCACTTTCCAATGTTTGTTCGTCGCTTCTCTCGAAAGAATTAAGCATAAAGGGAATTAAACATCAGTTCGGTAATGTAAACGCCTTTGAAAATTCTATTAGCAATTAGACGTTCTCTTCATGGTTGTGAAATTCCTTTGAAGCATTTACGAAATTTTCCACAAGCGCTAATTTGACACACGACGGAATAGAAAGATTTCGTGATTAAAGAAATGTTCCATTTTCCTAGTGTATGAGAAGCTCCACTCGGATTACGTCACATAAACAAACAAATTTGACTAAAATTCTTGCAATTGTGGCTTTCCTATATCATCTGGAGTTAGTTGTAGATTATTTTCTGTCATAGATAGAGCGCTAGTTCTGTCAGTTGCAGCTCATTCTCTTATTCATTTTGTCATAAATTTCCTCTCATTTCTCGCGAGAGACTAATTTAGCATGTGAGGAAGGAAATATCGTCATAATTTTATTATTTTGACGTGTGAGCTAAATATTCATGTGTTTTTTTAAAAGAATTGCTTCTTCTATTACCATTCAATCTAGGTTATATCTAGGTTTTTTCCCTTGCGGTGTTTTGATTGTAGAGCCTTCGGAATTTTAAATTAAAGAGGGATCGATGGTATACACCTGGTGCAAAGACCAACCGAACTAAATTTACATGTTTCCAATAATAGTAAATCACGTCGGATCGCACTCTTTACGTTATCTTTATGCCAGAAGACCCCACTTGTGGGTTTATATAGTGTCTCTCTCTTTGTAAATGAAAGCTCTTTAAAGCTCGCTCGAGATAACACTGCCTGATAAAATTTAGCAAACTCTCGACAAAAATATACATTTAAACAAAGTTGCGTTTTAACTAGAACTTAGTTCTAATTTAAATTAACAAACAGAACTTGTTGACTTTATCGTTGGAATAAAATTAAACATTTAGATTTATATCGGATGCTTAAACACTGAATTTACATAAAACACATGCGAGTGTTGATCCTTATCTTTTGTTCGTTCATACACAAAAGAAAAATTTTATTTTTTATTTCGTTTAGTTGAATCCGAATGCACATAATTTAGTGTTTTTGCTCGCGGTAACGTTGAGTAGTTTCAGTAGCGGCTTTAGAAGCGTTTCGAAAGCGCATAAAGTTAATTAATAACAAGGTACCGTCTTTTATCTCTCCTTGAATCGTCTATAGCTCTGATTCTAAATAATTGAAACATGGTGTTTTAACAGTAGAAATTATAATAATTTGCCTCCTTTGGGAAATCTTGATGTAAATTATGGAAACATATGCTGTGGTATGAATCCCTTGAGTGAGCCATCCTTTACAGGTAATGAAGTAGCTAGTTTCGTACGTATTTACCGGTTTTGCGTTAACGTTAACATCCACAAGATGAATAATATTAAGGAGTCTTCTAACTTCACAAAAGTGGTACAGAATTAATTAAACCAAAAATGAGTTTTTAAATTAATTATAAATAAAGTATTTCAGAAGTGAAACTTGTTTCGGGAAAAATAACACAACAGTAAAACCTTAAGCTTTTTAAAGTTAAACGAAATTAATGAACTTGCTGCTTTTATGGTGATGAGATAAGAACAGACGCTAAAAAACTTGAAATTATTAACTCAAACAAAAGATTCTCATCGAAATTTCATCACCTATTAAATCTATTTATGAGTAGAATTAGTTATGAGACATGGAAAAGCAGTTAATTAAAATAAATATTTGTCTCGTTTTAGAATTCAGCTTGGTTGAAAAATGGCGTTTTTTATTCGCTGCCAGTGTATAAAAATCCGAAATTAAGCCAAGGCAGCCTATAACCTTTATCTTTTTTCCACCATAAAATAATCCTTTTATGTGCCGAGTACTAATGAAAAAAGCGGGGCAAAAAGGTATTTTAATCCTAAAACCGCCTTAAAAACGCATAGTCCTGTGTCCGATTAATTCAAAAGTCGCAACAAACCGTTTAAAATGTTATAAAGATCGCATAGATAAATGAAAATTTTACGAGGGTTAAACGTTATTGCTAGCAATTGTTTCACATCTAACAAGCCCTTTTGACTTTTCTAAACGACGGTGAGAAAATTTTAATTAAAACACAAAGAGTTGATGGAGGGTCGTGTTTCGCGCTTTTATACAACATGTGAGGTTTGATACAATAACTTCAAAGCACTTAACATTAATATTATTAGCATTATTGTGTTTTTGTAAGCTGCAAAACCCTAATCATCATCAGGACTAGCCGTGGGGGCTTTTTCAGAATAGGACATTGTCAACATCTGCAAAAGCTTTATTAAATTAAAGCCTTTGTACACAACTTGTTTGTTATGCGAATAGAATTTTCAATTTTATCGAATCTTGCAAAAACCAAAAGAAAATATTTTTGATTAAATTTATTATGCATTAAATTTATACTGATGTTAATATGCGTTCACCAATATCGTACGCTTACGCATTTATTTATTTGACATTTGACACCAGCTTAGTAGTAATCGGTTCCTTTGCCACTGAGGGTCTGAGCGCAGAAGTTGCCTTTCGCGAATGAGTGAGCCGCTGTTTAAACTATGAACTCCGTAAATCGCGATAGAAAACAACTTAAAAAACCATAAAAAACTATAGATCTAAACAAATGACTTTATCAAATTTGGCAGGTATTGAAAATAACGAATTACAGCACATAGAAAATGCAAATAAAAACGTTGCTTACAAAAAAGAAAAATAAAAAATAGTGAATGGGTATATATGAGCTGCAAATGTTTGAAACCCAAGCTGATGGGCAATGTAGCACCAGTGACGGCGAGTAAAAAATGATGAAAAAGACAAGTCAGATATATGTAATTCGCGCGATAAGCATTCTAAAATAAAACAAGCTAAGCACTGTAAAATATTAAAAGATATGTAGAAATTACAGAAAAATTTTTTTAACAGGTTTTTACAGATACAGGCTGTTTCATGAGTGATAATGAACCTGCAAAACTAAAAATACAACCTGCAATACAATTTCAGAGTTAACAGAGATGATATTGTTTTCAAATTTTATTTGTCAAATCTGTCACCGATAAAAAAAATGGATCCAAACGAAGAAAAAACCGACATGATGTTGATATATGGAAAAAGCAGAAAAAATGCTTCTGCCGCGATGCGTTTGTACAGACAAGGTTTTCCGGGTATTTAATCGTATTAGAAATGATTGATAAAAATTCCCATGTAAGCCAAAGAATGATCTCACAAGCAAGTGGCATTAGTTTATCTTCAGTTAGCCGAATTATTAAAAGAAATAGATTTCATCCCTATCATATTCAGCTGGTGCAAGCTCTAAAACCTACAAACAATCCAAAAAAGGCTAGCTCTGTGCAATTTTTTACTTTTTTTATAGGTGACATATTTGTCAAATAAAATTTGAAAACAATATCATCCACGTTAACTCTGGAATTGTATTGCTAGTTGTATTTTCAGTTTCGCAAGCATATTATTACTCATGAAACAGCCTGTATATTATCACTCTATTCCGTATTCAAACATCCATCTTCTCATATTTATACAATCTTCTTCGTTTAAGTTTCTTTTTCCATGGCTTCTTCTATATTGCTTTTCCATTTTCTGTTTGGTCGTCCTTTTTTTTTCTTCTGGTTGGTCTCTATTCCATTATTTTCTTTGGCTATCTCTCGGGGCTCATATGTTTAACATGCCCAAGCTAGCTCAAACCTTTAGCTTCTATAGTATCGAGTATAGTTACTTCTGCTTCTATTTTTTATCTTATTTGTAAGTTTCTCACTCTGTCTTTTAGTGTTAGTCCACAGCTTCTTTTCTAATAGTTTATTTCTGTTGCTAGTAACTTATTCTTAAGTGTGGGTGGTGTAGCTTATGTTTCAGCCCCATATGTTACAATGTTTTTAACTACTGTTTTGTATATTTGCTGTTTAGTGTGTTTAATTATTTCTTACTCCATAGTACCAAATTCAGTTGCCTTCTGACAATTCTTCCTTGTTCAATACGGCTTTTTATTGTCTTTTCACATGTTTGCTCTCTTGTAATCTTCACTCCGAGATATTTGTAACAGTCGACTTTTTTATAGTTTCAGTTTTAAGCTGAATATCACAGGCTTTTTTGCCTACTACTACATACAGTAAAACCCCAATTATCCGTGGCCCAATTATCCGTGCAAGAGTCTCAATTCACTTATTCGTGCTTTTCGTTTTTCAACGATCGATTTGTACTCGATTATCCGTATGTACCTACGTGACAAAAATCGCATCATATGCAGAAGTACTCTAAATTAAACAAAATGTTTTGTCTATCTTTAGGCATTTCTCGAAAAATTAAGAATGGATTTGCAATTTGCAGATCATTTCAGTTTTATTTCTACTGCTACACACAGTGCACCATTTACTTTTCTAAAAATATTGAACTACTTAGAAACTTTTCAAGGTATTAATGAGAATAGTCAAGAACAGTGGTTAACTTGCGACGCAAACCAATCGGGATATAAGATACAGGACAAAAATTCTGTCAATGAGAAAAACTTTTGGAAGTGCAATAAAATGAAGAAAATATATCGGAAGATGTGGAAATTGAAACTGAATCTAAAATTTTACCAGCGACGTTATTAATATATACAGAAGGTCTACTACAATTTTTAGAGCAAGGAAATGACACCAATTATTACGAGGTTTTAATGCTGCAAAAAAACATTAAAACAAAAATGTGCCAAAAAGCAAAACAATTATTAATTAGTGATTTTTTAAAATAATTTTTTATTTTTTGTTTATGTTGTGTATGTGTTTATGTTTACTATGTTTGTTTATGTTATGGATTATGTGAAATAAAATTATATTTCAATTATCCGTGCTCACCATCGGTTGCCTGCCGAATAACCGAAAAGCACGGATAATTAAAATATAATTTTACGGGGTTCTACTGTACTCTGTTTTCTCTGTACTAACTGTAAAGCTCCTGATATTTTTCTTCTAGTTTTCTTAGCATATATGAAATATCGTCATGGTCTTCTGCCATGACAACTTAGTCATCAGCACAATGTAAAGTAAAATGTTTGCTGTTTTCGATAGATATTCCCATATTGCAGCAAGTTCTTCTCCAGCGTACTAATGTAGAGTTTAGATATATTTTAAATAATATGAGGCCAATAGCACATCCCTGTCGCAAGCCTTTGGTGACTGGAAACGTGTCATTGCATTTCAAAGCTTGACTAAGGGTACGCTATCATAAGCTTTCTGTAAATCTACAAAAACAAAGTAAGTTTCTAGACTACACGCCTTTTTTTTTCTACGAGTTTTCTAAGGACAAATGTATTATCAATTGTAAATCGACCAGCGCAAAATCCATTTTGATCTTCCATATCTCCTATTTCATTTTCTATTCTGTTTTTAATTATTAAAGAAAGTTTAATTTTTATATAAAAATAGTTTTAATTCCTACCCGAGAATAACAACCTTGTTGTCAAAATGCGCGTCGTATTAAGTAAAGTGTTTGGTGTTAGTGGGTTTCATTTAACAAACCAAGAAATTCTAACAAGAAGATTCAAGAGGTATGTGACTACAATTACTGTACAGTCTTCTGACAACTTCGAACAGTATTGGATTTGCAATAGAATCTCGAAAAATTTTGTCATTTCTAGAAGATTTTTCCATGAAGGTAACCAAGTCAAAGGTTTTTAAAATGCTTTAGTAACAAAAATTTTAGTGTGTATGGTATGGTAAGAGTTCAAAAAAGTAAAAATCTAATTCAGTCAGTATGTAAACTTCTTTCAGGATTAGACCGTGTCAATGGCGTTTACGTAGTCGTTGTTTTACCAATTATTATTGGTAGCCTTTTCAGAAGTAGAGTGACAATTTGTTAGAAATGTACTCAACTGCAAGATTTGTGAAAAAAAACGAGGTTTTTATCTTCTTCGAAAAAGGTTGGTGGTGCGAGGTAGAGTTAGATGTGATAATTTAGAAAGTTTTTGATGCTTTGATAGATATTTTGTATATTTTCCCTTTTTACCAACAAAATGTATTTTTTTGTTTTACTTGAAAATATAATAAAATGCAAAAACTTACTACTTTTTTAACTTATTTAACCACCCCCCCCTAAAAAAATTAACCTAAAAAAAATCTAGAATCCTCAGATAATAAAAAACGTGCTTAGATAAAAAGAAAAAGATACTTAAGACAAAAACATCAAAAAGACCTCACTTCACGAACTATGGACCTGAAAAATCACCTCACCAGTTAAGGGTTAATACTTTTTCAAACTCTCCTAAAAAATGTAAATTTTACTTTTTTAATTACTCAGAACTAACAATTATTATTTAACAGATACCAACAGTTTCAATAAATTCATTAATTTGACTTGTATATTTTAATAAAACTAAAAATAGAAAAACCTAGAGTCAGACGATTTTAAATATTTAATAACGTTTTTATTATCTGTTGTAAAATGAAGCTAAAATTTATATTTCTGTCAGGTATTGTAAAAGCATTCAATGTAAATATTTGTATGTCATCTACATTAAAATGATCAGTTATCGGTAAAGTTTGATGTGAAACTAAATCAATTATTTTTCCTCGAGCAAAGTTTTCAAGTTTGATAAAAGTTTTTCAGGTGACGAAAATAGGGTGTAAGTGTACTGATATATTTTCGAAGAGTGTTTTGAAATTTATATACTTTGTAAGATATCTAATATTCGGAAAGTTTATAATGACTTAAGAAATCGATAACAATATTTTTGAAAAGTTCGCCAAAGTTGGTTGTAATTATGTCCATTAGAAAAATTATTGAGTCGACCTTTCATGGGAAAAGAAAACATGTATGATGTAGGAAGCCATTTTACGAGATGCGGGTTACAGAGGGTAACATCAATTTTCTTCCCGAATCTGTCTATAACTCAGCGCTACATTATTGTAGGCAAGGGAATCCGCTGTAATTGATCACGCATTCAGAACAGCCTCTCGGGATTGTATGTTTTAGGGAAATGACATTTTAATGGGAATACAAAACATACGGAAAGTATACATTATATGCATGAAAAGTTTCTAAATCAAATTTTTGCCGACGAAACTTTTTTAAATATTCACCCCGACAAGCCAGTTAAACAACGATCATTCAATGGGAATTATTCCCTCTTGTCTACAGGTGTTCCAAAATTATTTATTGATAATTAAACCAGTTTAAAATACACCTAAAAAACCCAAAATATATTATTTTTTAAAGTCATGATCTACAAAAACTTTGATATAGTTGATAACAATTTTCTTCGAATTAAACAAAGATAATAGACAACAGTAAATCACCATAGGTCCGGTGTTAAAGTGTTAATTTAAGAAGTGTTAATGAGAAGTGTTAAAGTGTTAAAAGTGTTAATTTAATTTAGGATTAAAAGTGTTCATTCCCATCTTATGAAAATCTAATGACCACTCAAATTGAGATTTTTTTGTATCACTCAAAAGTTCTTTAAATATGGAGCAATCGCTCAGTTGTCTACTCATGATTTTTAATTTATTTTATTTTAATACTATTTTTTTAGTTAACGCATTACAATTATTTATAACGAATTTTGTCTTTGGAAATTAATTATTATTAGATAAAATCAATAAAAACAGAAAATGTTTTCTCAAAAAAGGAGATCGTTTCCATTTTATGGAAATCTAATGATTACTCAAACGGAGATTTTTTTGTATCAATCGATAGCTCTTGAAATAAGGAGCAATTTGTATCATGGCGTCAACTTTGTAGTTCTTCAAATAAAGTGACTAGATCAATTTAAAGTTTAAATGACTTCTGTCACCGAGTTCATAAAACTTTCACTTGTTGTTTATAGCGATTAAGTCGGTTGATCCCTGGGTCTTCAAGTACTGGGGTGAAATAGAGCTATGTAAATTATAACATCTAAATGTTTTATTATAAATATCTGTACTAAGTAATTACATGTTTCAGGATTTCTTTTCTCAATAATATCTGAAAGGTCCCAAACCGTAATGCACCTCCCATGGCTTTAAGCTTATTGTTAAAACTACGGTCAAAACCAAGCTTTAATGATTTACAGAGTTCCAAACATTCCTACCTCTCGATTTGTCTGGCCTCCTTGGCTCTCACTCTTACCAATGCATTTTGCATTGCCGATTTTCATTTTTTTAATTTTTTGTTTAGCATTTATTTTAATAACTACAAAGTTGGCTTAATGATACAAATTGCTCCTGCAATTTCAAGAGCTATCGATTGATACAAAAAAATCTCCGTTTGAGTAATCATTAGATTTCCATAAGATGGAAACGATCTCCTTTTTTGAGAAAACATTTTCTGTTTTTATTGATTTTATCTAATAATAATTAATTTCCAAAGACAAAATTCGTTATAAATAATTGTAATGCGTTAACTAAAAAAATAGTATTAAAATAAAATAAATTAAAAATCATGAGTAGACAACTGAGCGATTGGATCAGGTTAAAATAGTTCTCGGTCCGTTCGATCTGTAAGAAGCAGGTACAGAATTCCTACTTATTAGACTATGATAAAATATACAAAATAATTAAATAGAAAAAAAACGTTCAAAAAGGCTAATAAAACTTCTAAGCCGCTCTTAATTGTAGGGCTGTTCTAACGGAAGCAGGTGGATTAGTAGAGCAGTGAACAGTTGCCAAGACAGTACATTTAATAGAAAAGGTAGTCAAAAATTACACGATATAATCCAAAGGAAAGTTTAAATTAATTAAAGTTACAAAAAATTCAAAGTTAAAATAAATTTTTATCTACTAAAAATTACATTATAGAAAGAAATCAGTATGAACAGCTGATAAAAACTTGTCAAAACGCTAGCATCTCTTCACATTAAATGTGTAAGATGGAGTTACTAATTTTTAGACTTTTAGACAACTAATAATACTCAATTTAAATCTAAAGAGCTATAATTGTAAATAAAATACTATAAAAATTATTTGAATCATTGTTTGACCATTGTCTTTTGATTATTTATTATATAATTTACAGTTATAGCCCTTTAGATTTAAATTGTGTATTATTAGTAATCAGTGGCTCTATCTTACACATTTAACGTAAAGAGATGCTAGCGTTTTGACAAGTTTTTATGGAGCAACATACTGATTCATTTCTATACTGTCTTAAAAATAAAAATCAAATGTAAAAAAGCGCTACCACGGATATCTTGACATATTAGCAAATTAGTTTTAGTGAGCAAAAATTGCAACCGTGGAGTGGTCTACTAAAATTCTTATTATAACAAAAATAGATGTTTTTGTACAGATTGTAATAATAAAATTTACAAGACAAAGAATAGGTTTCAACAAAATTTTAAGCACCCACTTGGCAACTCCAAACTCAAGTCATAATTATAGAGAGTTTTTAAGTCTCCTCTGAAAGACGATGACACACAATAAAAAAAGTAAGAACAAAGAGAAACCATATAGCTTTAATATGAAAATCGTTAAATTCTTGTAGTTTGTCTAAAGTAGTTTGAAAGTTAGTTTAAAGTTTAGAAAGTAGAAAATATTCTAGACAAGGCAAAATTATTTATTTTTTTAACAATATTTGTAATTTTCCTAAAAGCCAATTTACATGGTTTTTGTCGACCGTGAAGGGAAAAATAAGAGGAGTTGATATGCCCTATACCGACAATGTTAGGTTCTTGGTCAAGGTACAAACACCTTTTATGATCTTATTCTATTGTCAAGACCACCGTTTGCAAATTTACATGAGAGAAAAAGCTATCCCGAGTACTATAAAACTATTATAAAAGGTGTTGGTGCATCGACCAAGATTTCAAGCTCATGCCCACTCCTGTTATTCCTCCCGCCACGTTGTCGACTTACATGTGCGTTGCTGAGGCTTAAGGCCTTTTCAGCATATAAATATTCTAAAGCCTATACAACGCAACAAGTTTTTTACAACATCATTTAATGTTTTTAGAAAATCTAACACCAAATTACTACAAAACTATTAAGATTCTTTTAGTGTTAAAAAAATAGAGAATAGTTATTTGTGTACCAAGGCCAAAAAGTGATTTTTTTTGGCCGAGTCGAATTTTAATGGCCGAGACGAAGCCGAGGTCAGAAATCAGACGAGGACAAAAAAACACTTTTTGGCCGTGGTGGTGGTGGTGCACACAAAATTTTTTAGGTGACTTCAACAAAAACTGAATTTTTATTAGTATTTTTAGGTTAGATTATTGTCGCAGCGCAGCGGCCGAAAACTGCTCGTTTTTGGCCGCTGTCAAAAGGGTTATTTTTCGGCCGCATTTGACGCAAAAAAATTAAAGTTTTTGTCAAAGTCGACTATAAATTTTTTTTTAGTATTTATTTACAACGTTATTAGACATAAAAATTATTTTTAAACAGTGACGAGATGCAATACATGACGCCATCTCTTAGAGTTAGTAGAAATACAGGAGAAATGGCAAATGTGTTGGCAGACATAATCTCTGCTACTTGTTAACACATACTACCTTCAATATCAAAAAATTGACATATCAAAAATTATCAAAAATATTAGTATTAAAAAATTATTGTCTATAAATATTAGCCTGCAAGAGGTGCTTTTGAGTGTCTCTATTACTGATCTTAAAATATTTTTTGCCAAATAAATCATACCGCTAACTCCGGGTAAATATCCTTACATACACATACCATAATGTAATCTGCTACCTACATGCACAATGTGAATTAGATAACTCAAAACATGTAGACATAAAATTTATGTTTAAGAGATTTGCTAATTTAAACACTGATATAAATAAATTTGTAGGTTAACTATAAACATTTCTAATTTTGTTTTTTTGCACACAAATTTGAAATTTTTTTTATGACACATATTGTTAGAAACGAGGTTAAAAAAATTTAGTCACCGAATTTGGATAAAAAGTCTATTATGATTAAGTTTATGCTAAGTAGTTTTGAAATCCTCTGTATATAGATGGAATCAGGAAAGAGCAAGAATTTGGTTGTTGTTAAAAAAACAGGCAATTTTTTGTGGAACGTGAGCTTGGAGCTCTGGGAAATAATTAATTACAAGCTTAGCAATTCTAAATTGATGTAAGGGAAAAGGTATGGTAAATATGTAATGAAAGTCCTTGGTCTCATCTGAGATAAGAGAGGAGCTTTGTCTGGAAGAGTTACAGTGTTTCAAAGTCCTCTGTCATTGCAGCGCAGCTTGTTAGTTTTCAGACAATACTTTTGAATTATTAATGAGAGCAAGGTAATTATAAAGCTCTCGTCGCCCTGTTGGTGTTTGAGTGTAAAATTTTGTCGTTTTCTTCGATTCGGTTTCTTCGAGTGATTGTTGAACAAGTTGGTAAATTTATTAACAGTACAGTGGGCTTAGCTCCAAAATCTCTTGTTATTTACGAGTGGATTTTCAAGCTTATAATGGAAAATGTATGGCAATTTATAACAGTACAGCGCCCAAGTAAAACATATTTAATTACCTGTATAGTGTAATTTGTGTAGGTTGTGGTTCCATACATCGGATGAATATTTACATCTGCGCCCTATGCATGCACTCTACTAAATACCTATCCTCCGGACCGGAAGCAGAAACGACCACCAAACTGTTGAACTTAATGAATAGTTGGGACATTATCAGTGAAACTGAAACTAATTTCCGTTGTGTACACGATTCTGTCACTGAACTGCACAACAAGCCTATTAAAATTAATTGCGCACGATGCGAAGAAAACCCAACATTATAATCGCTATACTTACTAAGACAACCCTATATCATAAATATCAGTTAAATTTGAATTAACCAGAATAAATGAAACGCTACGCTGAGATTTTGCCACTTGTACGCAAAAATTCCATAATCGGCATTACTTCCAAGATTTATTATCCAAGGTTTTTACAAAGGATTTATGAGATCCAGCTACCAACTCAGAGACAAACATTATCTGGCAGAGGTTATCCTAACTGCAACCAGAACTGCACGAATTGCAACCGCAAACTTTACTATCTCTATTCTTCTTTTTTCCTTACCTGTCTTTTATAAAATTACTATTATTAGTTAAATAGTAAATTATATTACTAGAAGCAGAAGTGAAACTTTTTATGTCAAGCATATTTTTTCAACAAGTCGGCAAAAAATGTGGTACAAGTGATAGAAAATTTGCTGACATCAAAATCGTGCACCGTTTATAGAGCAGCTTATGAGAGATTTAAAAGGTGTGTTCAATGTATACTCTTGACATAATTTACCGCACTAACCGAAAGCACCAAATGCAAAATTTTTACAAATTTGAAAAGTTAGTGTTCAAGTCTATAATCCAGTAAAGAAAGTGTAGAAAAAGTTTACAAATCCGCCAATATGGGTGGTATAATATGGTAAACACGAAAGGGCCTAGTTTTATAATTCTAAATTTTTGTCTTTGTACAGTTAGTCAAATTAATTAGCTTCTAAATGGCTAATATTAAGTTAAGAGAATAACGGTAATATCGCAAATAATTAAATATCTATATATCAAAAAAAATCTAAATAATATCTTTTTATTTCAGCAACTAATCACAGCACCAATTTTTTTTTATTATGTTAACGACGATAAAACTTGTTTTAACTCAACTTGAATTTAGCCCCCAAAAATGTAATAGCTATTTACATTCGTATGTGGTAGGCTTAATTTTACAGGCGACAGCTTTGTTTCAGGCCCGAGCTGAAAGCGAGGGCCTGATTAGTTGGAGCCTGTAAAATTAACTAACGCATAAGATTTGTATAATATTTTTTGTCCGAAAGAGTCAAATTCTCTTTTTTTGCGCCATATCAAAAGTTAGGTTAGGTACAAATAAATTCTAAAAACCAATAAAACGTACCCAAATGCGGCTTAAATACTCTGTCATTGCTTGCATAATTTTCTTTAAAACATGTTCAAAGGTCTTTCCAGTACTTTTATTCACACTTTTAATTCTAAATTGATAATTACTATAAGAGATTCAAAATTTAACAATAATAATGACCATAGAAAAGAATAATTATAGAATAATGACATTTATTAAGTAGACACGAACACACGTTTTGAATAGATGGCGCTGTAGCGGTTTATTCTATATAAAATTGCAAATTATTTTTAAAATTATTTTAAATACATACGTTTTATTTTTTTAAGTTTATTAACTGTAACTTTTTCCAAAATATACTTTTATTCCCATAATTTTGTATTGTTAGTAATTAAATAAAACTCTTGCACTACGCGTTGTCTATGGACCTGTGACGTTTCAGCGATTTTTTCAATTCACCATTTTTCTATTAAATATAGCTTTATTTGTGGTAATATTTTAGGTACGTACACTTTGATACATAAACTTTATTACTGTAAGGTTAGTTTTTTCCTCAAGCATATCCTGTGGTAGTTGTAACCGTACAATGTGAGACCCGGTGTTTTTCTCATTTTTACCGCACAGTTTCCAAAAGGCCGACTTACTATTGGTGGATGCACAACTATGATAGCCTACTTTACAATACGGGAGGACAAAAAAGATTTTTTACACTACTATACTAAAAGTCAAGTGATTACGCACTGAACGAACAATCGGGACCGTCAATTTTGCAATTGCACAGTGATTTTTCTCATTTAAAAAACAGTTTAAAATTAGATTATTGTATTAGAGCCCAAGTTTATAATAAAACAAAGCACTTTACCACGTTTTTACAGATAAAACAACAGAAATGCATTCACAATATTGGATTTAAAGCTTAAGTTTAAGCAGCGCTATCTGTGAGAAATTGTGTAAGACATTAAAATGTCAAACCTTAACAGTAGAACGTAACTTAAAAAAAATCTGACAGTTAGTTCTTACATTATCGACATCAACACATTTAATGAATTCGACAAGTTAAAGATAAATTCTGTAATTAACATTTTTTGGCTTTGTGGAGAATCTGTGCAAAAAATAATATACAAGAGACGTGCGGGAACAGTTTTGCTTTATTCGTGCGACATTCTTCACTCGTGCGCAAAACTCGTAAAAACTGTTGCACTCATATGCAAAATAGATGTTCCCGCATTTATCGTGTAAATAACTATTAAAGTACAAAAATCTAAAAATGTCCTACACCATTGTATGGAGAGTGTCTAAGGTCATAAAACACAATATTTTTCAGTATTTTGTATTTGTTAAAAAAACCTAAGAATGTATCAGTTTATTTTCTATAGAAGTAATATCGCACAATAGGAGTGGACAACACCGAATTCAAGATGTAGTAACTAATAAATTACTTATAAATAAACAAACCTTTGCATATAATGACAATAAAACAAACAGTTTGTTTTGTACATAACTACGTCACACAACTAACACATCACATGACTAAACATTTTAGCTGACTGCAACCCGCAATTGAAAATTTAAAAAGTTGTCAATTACCCTATTGTTGTGACGTTTTTTTCTACTACGTTTTTTAAGTTTTCCTAAATGGTTTTTCTTTCAGTTATCCTTTTACAAACTTTTCTAAAGAATCTCTTGTTCTTTTTTTTTCAATCAAATTTTTCCCTTTTTTTCTCTAAACTTTATTTTTTAAGTTATTGATAAACATTTTAAATTCGATAAAAGTATCCTTTTTTTAAAAAAAGGTGGTTAAATATAAATAATAAAAAAATTAAAAATCTAAGTCAATACCACAAGTTTAGTTAAAATAAATTTTTACGTAAAAACAAAAAACTTTTGACAGCTACGTCTCATCATCAGTGCCTAAATAATAATGTAAAAAAATTATAAAAAATTAGAAAAGTTACCAAATTCTTGTAAATAATAAATTAAAACATAAAAAAATTATTTTGATACGTCAAAATAAACGGTTGCTATTTAGAAAAATTGACAAAAAAGAACAAATTTTAAAAGCATAAACATGTGTATATTTTAAGGACCACATTTGATTTAAAAAATAATTAAAAATAAACTCTTGATTTCTATTTTTACATCTTAATATAATTAAATTAAAGAATTCATTTTTCGCTTTTAAAATTTATAGAGTAAATTTTGAAGTATATTTTATTGTTCAAAATTTTCGCCAACTAAAAAAATATGCCAAGATAACATAATTATTATTTGGAGTAGAGGGGAGATTTTTTGTACTTAGTTGCACTTTTATTGTAAAATATTTATACTGCCGCTACCGGTTTCGCCCTATATGGGCATCATCAGGCGCTTTGTCAAAATTATATGATGAAATAACAATGATAAAAGATAAAAAGGCTGTTCTACTCAAACAAACAATCATTCACAGTTTTCACTAATACATTAAATTGTTAAAAAACATAAAATATTATAAGATGATAAAGATGTTGGATTTCATCTGTCAAACTCTGGCCTTGAACCTTGTGTATTATTGTTCAATAATCAATTTGTAAAATAATTATTATTGTTCAATAATTAATTTGTACGCAATTATACAAATTTAACTCAACTGTTGAAAAATTGACTAAATAATTGAGGTAAAGAAATTTATTTGTAACTGTTGTCCAAATTATTGTTCTGTAGTTATACTTAGCTATGTCATAAAAAATGATAATTGTAGATATAAAATTGGACTTTAAAAAAATTATTTATTCTAGGCACCGTAGAAATTTTATCATTAAAAAAATAATTTCCTAAAATGGTCTACAATCATAGCAATTTTTTTTAATTGTTACTCACCTGTGTAGCCAAAAGACCAGTTTTTCAATTTTTGTCCCTACGTATAATTTCTTCGAAAACTAAGAATTTTTTTTAAAAGTAATTATAAATTAACAAAAAAAAGTATAGTAAGGTTAATTAAACTAAATAATTTATTATTAAATTTAATTAAGAATTAAAAAAAAAAATATTTTGCAAAAGCTGTTGGTATCTTTAGGTATATCCGCTTCGGAAATCTAAAGTCCCTGTCTTCTAAAGCCCGCAATAAACCAAATAATGACCATTGTTAATTCCAATGGTAAACTAATCTTTGGTGAAGGGATATTTATACAAATTTTGCTTATCCTTAAGTTTTACGATCCCTGCCAATGCCTCAGGTAGGAAGCTACTCAGTCCAAATGTTAGCTTACAATTAGATTTAACAATGGCCATTATTTAGTATCTTGCAAAATTTAGAAATCAGAGATCTTAGATTTTCGAAGCGGCTATATAACGTCTCGCAATCTTGACTTAAGAGGCTCATTTTTCAAAAAAGAGGTATGCTAAATGATATTTCAAACTACTAAAATGTTGGTAAACCAATAGAGAACTTCGACCATATTTAACTTATTCAAAATACCGCATAAAGAAAACATAAAACATCGATAAATTAAATAAAAAAAGTAACTGTGATCAACAAAATAAAAAAATTGATGTTCTTATTTTTATTTTGGGTTAATCGGCTTAAGTTCAAAAGTGTAACTAGCAGTATTGTAGACGGTACTACCAACCCGATGACTTACTTTGCCCTAACAAGAAAAGACTAAAACGAATACGAAATACGCAAACGACAGAAACAGAGTGTAAAATACATTGTTCAACAATGTTTGTTGAACAATTAATATATTTCACTCTATTAAACTAATATTGTGTAAATTGTTTAAACAGAAAAAATCAAATTAATTAATAGTTAAAAATTTACTTTAATTAATTAACATTATGTATGTAATGTCAGTTTATTTATGTCCAAAGCTTATTTATTTTAGTAATTCAAAATTAAAAACAAAGTTGTTTATGTCGAGTTTAAACTTTTGATTAAATAATTTTCCCCAGTCAGTCTTTATTAGCGCTGATTGCTTCGTTTCTGATTTCATGTCAAAGATAAAATAAAACACAACTACATACAACATAATTATATTTTCATAAAGACTTTAGTGCTTTATGCAGTTCAACGAACTTTACAAATTATATCTTTGCATGTGCCAATTTTCTCAGAAATTAATTTTATGCTTTGTATTTGTTCCTTGTGGAAAAAAGTGTAATGTGTGGATTAAGATAATGCAAGGTGTGATTAATATGACGCTATTATTTAAATAAGAAAAGCTGCAAATTGATAAGAAACTTGATTATTTCAGTTTCGTTTTGCATGTTGTAAAAACACGTTTTATTGCTGAAGGATTTTTTCAGTAGCCGTCGTGAAGATTTATTGATTTGGGGTCAATATTATTTCTCATATTTTTTCGAAATGAAAGTGGTAAAGAAGAGACTGAGTTGGTAATCCGTAAATCTCATTTTTCAGTATCTTGTCTGGATATTTGTTTGTCATTACAGAAAATTTATGTGGGTGGAACGACAGATGACATCCAATTATAACAGTGTCTCTTCATATTTACAGTCAATATTTCAGAATATTGTGTCACGCAAAACTTCAGACTTAATAAAAGTTTATTTGCTCAAGACAAGAAATGTGCAAGTATGAACAAACAAAAAAGAAAAAGACTGAAACTTTCCTTTTATTTATTTTGCTAACTGTATATCTGGCTGTGGAATTTTAGAAAATAATTGAATCGTATTTAACACTCTCCTGACACGTATTTGTGGTTTGTCAGCAAGTAAAGAGATTTTATATCCGTATGCATTTTTACGGGCACTAAATTGTAATCAGACTTTCAAAGTACATTAATTTCCGTTTAACAATTTGCAACTGAACGATTAACTTTTATGACTGTGCTCGCTTAGGAAAATTATCAAAGCAATTTTTTGGCCCATAAATTTCCAAACAAATTTTTATCATCGTCTGAAGCTTTGTATACGAAAACCTAATAAAATTAATTACTGACAAAAATATTGCAGACTCTGCCTAAAATTTCGTGTATTTGCAAAACAGTTTCAAACTATAATAATGCAACGACTTCCAATTAAATCTCGCGAGTGAAACTTTTCGAGGTTAAAGTTTCGTCTAATGTGCTTCATAAATCTTCATTACGACAATAATATTTAAACGAAATTAAAATTTGTGAGTATTTCTTTCAACCTTTTCATTTCTGCCTAATCATTCATAATTATTTCCTCATCTTGGAAAAAAATTACTTCGTCGACATCACCAAACGATGTGATAATAGAGTCGGTGCGAGGCACGCTCCCTCGTAATGTTTCACGCGTCGAAATTTCCTTATTACCTTAAAAGAACAAAATATTGCAGGATTTACCTAAATGCGAAGAACGTGATATAATATGCAGGACTAGTGACTTATGAAGTGAACTCATCCTGCTGCCCAGATGTTCTCTAGACACTGAGTTATCGTTCTTCGAAAATTCACTAGCAGATGGCGGCTCTCACGCTTCTATTCGTGTAGACACACAGATTTGACTTACAAAGCAATGCTAATCCCATTTATATTATATTTGTCTAACCCACGAGAAATTTGCCATTTCGTCACCTTCACTTCATTTAACATATTGTTGGAGACTCGCTAAAAATTACAAAGCGAAATCAACAACCAAACCATAATTTAGGAAACACAAAGACGCTGATTTACAATCAGAATTTCAAATAAAAATTTATCATTACAAATTGAAAATAAACAAAATGTTTTAAAGAAGTTAGAGCGTTAGACAACAATAATAAAAAAAAACAAAATACATTTTTTTCTAATAGAATATTTTACTAAAGAATTATTTTCGCAAATTTTAAGGTCATCAGAAAGCTCTCAATGTTATATATCTAATTAAAACTATTGTAGGTATGTAGTTTTGTAGAAAACATGTACATTATCTGACAAAAATAAAATTACTATTAAAAAAAAAGTTATTCTGTATGTATTTCTTATACTTCTTTAAATTATTCAACTGAATGTACAGTGGTCAACAATTGAAATAAAACACGCTAAAATTTTAACAAAGTTTAAAGTCTTGTAACTCTTAGAAAAGTTTATTAATCGAAACGATCTTTTTTTGGTAGCTCATTACTTATACTTTACGATGTTTAACAGGTTTTCGTAAAGTCAGAGCTGTAATAATCTAACTCATAAATATTGTTTAGGCTTAGCCAAAACCTATCCCAAAAAATGTAGAACCCTAGCTGAAACAGACTGGCCTGGTTTTAGTTGTTCCTGTGTTTGCAATAAATTCATTTTTATTCTGACTTTTCCAAAGTAAGCTTTTCCGATTCAAAAACAAATTACTGCCAAGTGATTTATGAATTTTTATTGAGTGTACCATTAAAAGAAAAATTTCTAGCGTCACCCTAAGTTACATGGTTTTAAATAAATATTATAACTAATAAATAAGATTTTTTTAAAAGCTAGCCTCCTTTGTGTCAGACGGCGGTTAACATTCTAGGGTACAGCAAATCTTGAATTTGTAAATGGATAAAATTGAGACATAAATTATTTCATTCGCTTTTAGCCTAGTAAAAATGTATAAACTTTTACCAAATTAATACAATTTTGGCGATAATCTCGAACTTTTAGTGTACTTTTTCTATGAGAAATGAAAATAGTGACTTAACTTGTAAATTTTACTAAAAAAAAAACCTCCTACAAAGACTACTAGCATTATTACCATTTGCGACATCTCTAATCTTGCAATGGCAAAAGTGAAAAGGGACTGATGACAACAGATGTTTGTTTTTGGTTTTTCCTGTACAAGATTGTGGAGACGTCATAAATTGTCAAATGTGGAGCTTGCGTGCAAAACCGGATATATTCACTTTTACAAATTATTCAGGAGATAAAAAAACACCCTATATACGTTTTTTTTAATAGTGTTATTTAGCGAAAAAAGTTTAAATTTAATAATTTAATAATTAAAAATTTAAGTGATTCACATATATTTTTTTGTATAAAAAGTAAATAATTTGGCGTTATTAGCAAAAAACTATTGGATATATCCAGTTTTGCTCACAAATGACATATTCTGAGCGAAAAAATTATTTATTTTTCTTGAAATAAACAAATTTAAATTGGTATTTGCAAAGAAAATAAAAAAAAATATGGACTGCAGCCTCTTCGTTCAGGTTATCGCATAGTTTCTTGGGTTTCATTCTGTTCTTCGTTTCTTCCTCTATTACTGTGTAATAATTTCTTATACCACAGAAGATCTTCCCTTTTTAGCCAATCTTCCCCAAAATGTTTTTTTATTAAATGTTTTAAACTTTTTTTTACCTAGATATATCCACTGTTGTTTGCAAAATTTAGGTAGATATGACCGATTTTGCTCCAAATATCGAACTTTACTTAACGCTTTTACGAGGATTTAAACGGTTTTGGTTGCAAACGCATATATGGGCCTATAGATATCACAACTTAGATCCAGAAATCACCAAAACATGATTTTTTTGTGAAAAGTGGATATATCCGGTTTTGCACGCAAGCTCCTCAAATGTAACCTTATCTAATTCTACTCTTAGGGCTGTATATTTTGCCCTTCAGTACTCATATTTTTCACTTTGTATTTTATTGTAGGGAGAAGCTTCTTATCCAAAACGTGGATTCAAAATAAAAAAAAATTAATTCGAATAATGGCAAATTTAAAATTTCGATAAAATATCTGTAAAATCCACTAAATTTCTAAATATTTTAGCTTTACTGTTGTGATTTATTTATAGGTGCCTGGAACATATTATTAATAACTTAAATCACTTTGATAGAAAAGAGACATATATCTCAAAAACTATCAACATTTGATTAAGGCAAATTGGGTTTATTAGCACCCTTCTAACAAAACCTATCACCTGGTCATATTTGTAAAAATAAATGCCTCTGACCTTTAAATTATTGCCACATTAAGGTTCATATGGTTCACCTAAACCCCTAAATTTTTGGTTCATTGCTGAAGTAACTTTTACCCGTCACAAATTCCCCCCTATTATTTCTATCCAAAAACTTTCAGTACAACAAGTAGTCAAAGTTATGTCAAATATTTTTGTGGTAGTATCACCAATAATGATTTGCTTGGCATGAACACCATGAGTGCGAAGCATGGATGTTGTTCCCCAGCGTAATGACCATAAGTCATACCATCGGAAAAATATTCTACTCAACTTTGACTCAAGTTGTATTCCGAAAACTATTTAATGAACCAAATAATATCAAAAATACAGATTCTCAAAATAGAGTTACGCATAATTTCCATTGCAACCAATAATCAATTGTTACTCGTAATTGTTACCTCAAAAATTTGGAGGAAATTGTGTGTTTATCATTTGTTTAAAACATCTACCATTTTCACAAGTGGTATTCTCATTTGAATACTCCACGGGTGATTATTTCACTAAAATTCGTTGTTATTGGTTGTTAACCAAACAATGTCTTATTTTTATTGGTTCATTTTTAAAAACGATAGGTCAATTGAATAGTCTAAAAATAACCCTTAAAAAATATCTGCAACAAAAACATAAATAACTAGAAAAAAACTTCTACCTTACAAAAAGTGTTTTAGAATTTTTGCTGGACTCCTACCAGCGATAAACCTCCTAATACTTAAAGTATTCAGAAAATTTGAAGCTGCTTAAATGATAGGAACAAACAACCGCTTCAAGACGGTAAAAAAAAAGATAAAATACATATTGATCAGTCGGGTTTTTCTGGCTAATTGACATTATTGGCGGCCTTCAAGTCTTTGACATGGTACTTTCCTACATTATGACCATTGCCATCTCACAACTGATAGACATTATAACCGACTTTTCGCCCAATAATAAATGGTCCCACATATTTCGTACCCAAACATAAACTGTACCCCTAACTCTCATTCGATAATTTAAAGTTGCGCTTCCAAACCCTATCACCAATGTTAAACTGAAAATTCCTACGCCAAAGATTATTATAGTAGTGCTGAACTGAACATGTTTTGCATTTCTATATGATACGTCAAATAGCAGAGTTCTTGTAATCACAATCTTTCCTAAAGCTATATCACGTCGATATAAGTTTTTGAATCTTTCTTGTATGTAGTTTCGTAGTTGCATATGTGACATTCATATTTCATCACATTTTTTCAGCCCATAATAATTTTTAGATTAGAAAAATCACACATACCAAATCATAAAGCACATAGTTTTAGATCCAACATAATGGGTGACTTTTGTAAAATGTAAATATATACATACTAGTGTTGTTTTTTCTACGGTTGTAACCACAGAATTAAATCTTCTTTGAAGGTACATCAATGATGACATCAAATGATGTGACACATGTAACTACAAAACTGTATTCTATTAAAAACCTAATATAGTTTTGTAGTTACACGTATCCCATTCATTTTTGCTTTGATAAAATGTGCGATGTGTTTTTTAATTCGTATTCACAATGGTTTTAGTGAAATAATTTTCTTTACTTCATTTTTGACATGTGATGTACTTTTGTATGATATCTCAAATAGCAGAGTTCTTGTAATCACAATCTTCCATGTCAATCTTTTTAAATCTTCTTTATATGTAGTTTCATATTTAGCACATTTTCTCAGCTCGTATTAATTTTTACGTTAAAAAATAACACGTATAAAATCAGAAAGCTAAAAAACACATAGATCTACAACTAACATAATTCACATCCTTTGCGATAGACAACCTCAAAATTGAACTGCTGCATTTTCAACGCCCAACGCCCCAATCTACCAGTTAAATCTTTTAAATTGTCTAACCACTTTACAGAATAGTGATCTGCTATGACCATGAACTTGGATTCCCAACATCGTAATTTTTCTACTACCTACAAAACGGCAAATAATTTCCTCTTTGTCGTAGACCATTTAGGCTCCACTTTTGTAAGTGATCTACTCAAGTAGCATAGGGCATACTCGCCATCGTCAAACGTTTGTGATAATACACATCCAATTCCATAGCTCGATATGTCACACTGCAATACAAACGGTTTATTGAAATCAAGACATTTTAAAATGAGTGCTGATATCAAAGCTGTTTTTAGAGTTTAAAACGATTTCTCGCATTTTTCCGGACAAATAAATGACTTTTGCTTCTCATGCACTGACATAATAAGTGCAATTGTAGATGCATAGTCAGGTATAAATTTACGATATCAACCGGTCATTCCAAAAAGACTTCTAACGTCACTAACGGACCTAGTTAAAGTCAGTTCCACAATTGATTTAACTTTATCTGGGTTTCTGTGTAGACCTTTGCGACTAACGACAAATCCTAAATGTTTAACAATAAGTTCAGAACGGCAAAAGTGTCATTTTTTCCTAGTCAATGTTAACCCAGAAAATTTCGAGATGTTTTTCAAAGGTAGGCGATATCACAATTATATCACCAAGATAGACAAATGTATGAGGTATGAAATCCGAGCCTAAAATTGTGTCAACTAGACGTTGAAAGGTCGCCGGTGCGTTAGATAGACCAAAAGACAGTTGTTTGAACTGATACAAACCATCAAGCAGTATATCGACTGCTCTCTTCTAGCAGGACTTGCCAATAGTCTAATGTCTAAGCTGGACAAAAACTTTGCGTTTTTTAAGTTATCTAGAATTTACTCTATATAATACACGTTTTTATCTGTTACCGCATTTATCTCACGGAAACCTATACAAAATCGGTACGTTCCGTCTTTTTTTTGGTATCATGATTACGGGTGTTGACTAGCTACTAGTTGATTTTCGACCACATCCAACGCTAACATTTAATTTAATCTTTATTGATTTGCTCTTGTATAGCTAGTGATACTCTATAATAATTAATAACGTTGTTTTACAGGTAGACTGTTAGATTGAATTTTATCTTGCACGACTGAAGTACGACCCAGTTTATGCCCTATTAGCGCAAAGTAACTATAGCTCTTTTCAGTGACTCTGCGGTGCCGAGCAATAAACCGTTTATACTCAATTGTTTACCAAAGAAACCTCAAATTTAGATGGAAATGCCAACCGTTTAATTCTACATTTACCTTAAAAATGTCTTAACATAAAAATTATTTTTGCCTGACCATGAACAAATAATCAGTCCCTTATTTCCAGGTAGAATTCTTAGTAATTTGAAATTTAAGCTTAACATTTAGAGAAATGCAACTACAGAATGCCGCTCTCTGCATTTTCTAAATATTATAATTTAATTGGTTGGCACCTCAAAGTCAGTAAAGTTCCTTATATCAATTAATTCTATCCCTACGTCGAATGTCAGGCAGAATACCCATTTTTACCCAAAATTCCAAACCAAAAATTAAATTATGTTCTAACTCTGGTACTATCATACATTCAAAAACTAACGTTTTGTTCTTTAATTTTATAGGTAGAGAGATAACACCAAGATATTCAGCAGTAATAATATATTGTATATTAAGAGCAGAAACTACATTTTTGCCGCTCGTGCATGAAAATTGCTGCGTGAGGCGTAGCCGATATACACGCTATTTTTTCGACAACTGATCACACACTTAATTTAAATAACTATGAGAGACGTCTTAAATTTTTTTTATTGATAACAATGAACAATCTGGCTATCTATGCATTGCTATAAATAAATTTTTATATACTCCGTTGCCAACACAATCAATTTTTATTTATACCGTTGCCAACCCAACCAATTTCTAACATCCCATCAAATCCAATCCAAAATTCAATCAAAGTTAGTTATTATTGGTAGAAAGCGAAAACGCTCTAAAGCGCCAATTTTAGTAATTGCACTCGCTCCGCGGCCAGTGTCAACTTCAAGTGTCAACTTTCGAGTGTCAAATGATACTTAGAAAAGCCTACTTTCAAGTTCAGTCGTCGAAAAAATTATTTGCAACTTCACAACAACCGCTATAGGGATTTAATCGAAGCCTAAACTGTTATTTTAACCAATTCCAACCCGGTCCGCCAATAGAATTTTGTCAGCGCCCAAATCCAGCAAGCCATAAAGTAAAGAGTCATACCCCAAGACTTGAAAATAATAAAGTTTATCCATTGGTGAGAGGCTAGTAATGTAATTTAGTACAAATTCGGTTTCCGAAGATAATTTAGATAGACACCCGCAGCCCCACAAAAGAAACGATGTATTTGCCGTTTACCGCAGCAATTTTTTACCAAATGTCCTTTTCCTCAGCAGTTCCAACATTAGACTGTAATTGCGCCACTAGAATCTTTTGTATCTAATATTATCGCATTACCAATAGCATTAATGTGCGACTTTCTTTGATCTATATAAGACTAATCCGGTTCTAAACATTTGCTCATTCTGGAAGACAAAGCCAAATTATTAAGATAATTCCGATTCTGTTTGATTTTTCGACACATTTCAAGTAACTTGTTATCGTGTAATACAAGTTTGTTTTGACAAATTTTTACACAATAGTGGCAAAGCGCATTCGAAAACTATATCTCATTATGAGTGCCTAAATAATAATGTAAAAAAACATAAAAAAGATAGAAAATATTAGAAAAAACTTCCCAAACTTTTGTCAATAATAAATTAAGAACATAAATATATAGGAATGTATACTGAAAATAAAATAGTTATTTTTATTAAAAAAATGTTAATTGATCTAAAAGCACTAATATAAATAAAAAATAAATAAATAGTTGCTATGTGAAAAATTTACAAAAAAACATAAATTTTAGCCGAATATAAATGTGTGTTTTATTAGAAGTGTTAACATCACTTTGGCATTTAATCACAAGATCAAACTAACTTACCTAAGTGAAGTTCGATCTTGATTATATGTGGCACCTTGACCGAAGATCATTCAATGTAGTACCCCCCAATGTGCTAGACCCCACACGATTTAAAGCCATAATACCGAAAATTTTTGGTAGATGGCGCTCGCACTCTCCTATCAGTCCTGCGCCTGTGATGCTCTTACTCATTCTTGAAAGCTGGCTGTCGCAGTAAGAGTGAACCAAGAAGTTCAAAGGATTAGGGAGGGTCTGATCTTCGGTCAAGGTGCCACATATAATCAAGATCGAACTTCACTTAGGTAAGTTAGTTTGATCTTATGATTATATTGGCACCTTGCCCTCAGATCATTCAATGTAGATGTTTAAAGACTGTGCGACAGCGTTCCGTGATAAATTAAGGTACATGTGAAATGCATGCACAATTTATAACTACATGGTTAGAGTAAGAAAAAATATATAAGAAATCGAACAACATAACATAGTAAAGAGAAACGTAAAATTACATTTCAGTACTAATACTTGCTTAAGCAAAAAACGATGTTTTATCAACTAAAGGTCTGTTGTAAAAGGTTGCAGAAAACTTGCTGAGGCTTGCGTTCAACCAGCAATGTTCCTAAAGACTTCCAATGAGACTCCTAAACGATTTGCTTTAAAAGTTGTTAGTTTCAATTAGATGTGGAGTATGTGTTTTTAAGCTATTACGAGAGCGGTCAGGGTTACTAAACTTACAAGTAAGCTTTTCCAAATTCAAAGATTCGTTTGGAAACCAGCTCCGTAAATGGTGATAACTGGTGAGGGGGTCCCACATAGTAGAATAACGAGGCCTTCAAGGCTTCAACCTAAACAACCCCTTTAAAACCTTTCTTGTTGCGTTCGTCCTGAAGAAACTGAAAAGAGAATTGCATTGGACGACCAGGAAGAATTGAGTGATCCATAAGAAGTACCATTTTCAAAAGATACCGCCAAAAAATTTAACACGCGTTCTACAGTAGGGTTAAAAACTAAATCTAAATTTCCTCTGCCAAAAATCCACCACTTCCTTAAACTGCTATCGTACTGTTTCAGTGTTGCTTTAAAAGAGATGATAAGAGAAACTTAACTCCATCAAGCACAGACCTTATGCTCATTACTTGGCTAATGAGTACCCTACTACCAGGGAAAGTTGGAGACATAGTGGATGTGGTTGTCTGTCAAGAGAAAGCAGTAGAATAACATTAGGTTGAAGTGGTTTGGCAATCAGTAATGAGTTGAATAAAAGAACCAAAAGTTGTGACGTCCATCTTGGAACGACCACGACGTTTTTCGCTCCATCGTTAATAATTTTCCTTAAAACTTTTAAAAGAATAGCTAACGGGGACAAAAGACATAAAATTTTAAGTTTGGCCAATTAAGAGTGAAAGCGTCCACGCAGAATGCTTCTGGATTCGAAAACTATGACACAAACTTTGACATTTTGTAATGTGTCGAGAGGCAAACCAGTGGGCGTCAATTTCTCCAAAGATTCTTCGTATCTCCGCAAATGAAGAAAGATTTAACTCAAACTCGGTTTCCGAAGTGAGTCTGCGAGATTCTGTATCTGCCTCTTTGTTATCGGAAGACGGGATATATGGTGCAACTAACCAAATTTGACGATTTTCGCATCACTGCCAAATAGGTCCTGATAGGTAATTTAACTCGGAAAAAGCGAATGCCACCCATACGATTTTGAAGAAATAGCAGTCGTGTTACCTATTTGCTGAAGAATTTCGCAATTCTTCAAATGAGACGCAAAACATTTACAACCAAAAAAAGACAGCAACCAATTCTAAATAATTAATGTGGTAATATTTTTCTTTATCTGACCAAAAACATGAGTTCGTTTATTACCTGTAACTGCACCTTATCCCGTCTGAAAAGCATCAGAAAAAATCTCAAGAGATAAAACGAGAATTGACAAATAGGGCATTGTGCAGAAGTAATAATTCGCTTCCACCAAAAATGTCAGGCAATACCGAACGTGGTAAAGTCATAAAAGAATCATAATTTCCGTGGCATATTTCAAGAGCTAAAATTTTGGTTCTTTCGAACAACTTCGTGTAAGTCCAACCATAAGCGACTGCTGAACATGCCGCCTCAAGAATCCCTAACATCTGCGCAGACCTCTTATTGTACAAACTTTATGAACATTAGTATGTTAAGTCGATTCTTAATTGTATTTCCCTTTTCTGGAGAAAGTTAATTAATATAGAAGTAGAATCGAATAGAAACCCAAAAAATTTACACTTCTGTGTCGGAACAAGTTGACTTTTGTTTCATTAACAATGAGGCCTAAGCAATTTAGCAAGTAACGGGTCTCTGAAAGATTTTTTATACACTCCTCATACATAGCATCAACTTGAAACAAGTCGTCTAAACAGGCAACCGAGAGGAAAAAACCTCTGTTCCTAAGATAGGTCGCAATCGAAGTATTCATATAACTGATTTTCAAAAACAAATCTTTCTGTGACCTAAGTCGATTAGTACTAAGTGATAAGCGTCCTTGAGGTCAAGAGAAGCCTAAAGCAGTTTTTTGAATGTGAGTGGAAAACATTTGAATAGCAATTATATTGAGTAATCTTTCAATTTTTGAGTTTATGTGAGATCGTTCCGTCATAGACCATTGGGTCTCCACAGGAGAGTTATGTTGAGGAACAGCTATAGTCAAAGGTACTTTATACCTTGTAATGTTCTGTAAAACAAACTGATCAAACGTAATCTCCTTCTAAGTTTGAACAAGGAACTGTAAACAACCTGCAAGGTTTTTAAACTCTAATTCGTTATCGTTCTCTGGTGAGAGCGGTTGTTATTGTAGTTGTATTTTTCCTTCTGACGCGTTGGCTGTTGTCTTGACAAAGTATAAATTTGGTTCAGGTGATCTGAATAATTTCTCTGTCCGGTCTGTCTCAGACCTGATGTAAAAAACGACGGGCCGGACCTCTGGAGATAAAAAATTGTGTAATTTGATTCGTTTTTAGTGGTCTTTTTGAGATGTCGACGGTTTTGCTCTAATGTCGTAACAAGATTTTACAAGAGCTTTAACCTGAGCCACTTGTTTTCTCAAGTTACTACAAAATAACCAGCCGTTTTAGAGGCTTTATTAAAAAAATTTTGGTATTCAATTCAGCAAGAATAAGAGCTCGACGAGTTTTAGAACGTTCATGATGTAGATGCTCAAACCTGGCTGTGTCACTGACACGTTTAACAATGACCAGAGTTGCTTCTCCCTCTCCTCTTTTCTCAACAAAAAAAAAGCAATATGTTTTGAATCGTATATAACCTCTGATTGCGTTTCAGAGAAGACTCATTTAGTGAGACTTAAACTTCAAGATTCAATTTTTGGAGAGTTTGCCAGACGGCAGTTTTAATGACTTCAGGCTTAAGTTCATTACGGAGGATGTCCTCCCAACGGTGTACCAGTAGTAGCGGTGTACCTTTTAGGTATTGGTTTGTGAATTTGCAATATCTCCCAAGATTTAAAATCTTTTGAGGGATCGAAGATCCCTCGGTTTCTAAAAGAACAAAGGATTTAATGCGAGCTATTGTAATTTTAATACTTGAGACCCCAAGTAATAGAGCAACAGCAACAAGGTGCACCTTAATGACGTAAATTTATTTGGTTTTCACTTGAGACTCCCAAGGTAAAGTCAAGTCCAAACTCAGGCTGAGACCCCCCAGCAAAAATGAAAGCGGACAAGTGTGTCACTGAAACATTGACTCCGAATGAGGTTTGGTTGGGGACGGGTATTCCACCAGAATAGTGCCAGACTGAGACCCCCAGAACTGGATTTACCTGCTTAAAAGGCTGTGCTGTCCGATGATGTTAATTCCCACAAGAGGCAAGGCTGATAACCTAGTGAGTCACAAGCGAAGGGTATTCTACCGGAATAGTGCTAGTCTGAGACCCCTAGAACTGGATATATATACCTGCTTATAAGACTGTGCTCTCAGATGATGTTAATTGTGAAATTCGGCAATCCTTGCAGGGAATTTTTCCAGCATCAAAATGTGCTAAGTCCGGGACAGTGAGGGTATTCCACCGGAATAGTGCCAGTCTGAGACCCCCAGATCTGTATAACCACAGCTTGCCAAGCTGCGCCCTTAGTTGTTATTTGTGAAATTCGGCAATCCTTACAAGGAATTTTTCCAGCGTCAAAATGTGCTAAGTCCGGGATTGAGCGGATATTCCACCGGAATAGTGCCAGTCTGAGACCCCCAGATCTGTATACACCACAGCTTGCCAAGCTGCGCCCTTAGTTGTTATTTGTAAAATTTGGCAATCCTTACAGGAAATTTTTCCAGCATTAAAATGTACTAAAACGTAAAATGTAAATACCAAAATGTAAGTCCGGAATTCCAAGATGGAAGGCAAGGTCACGCGGCTAGTTTGTGTCGTACCGCGTCCGGCGTTGCAATATTTTCGGAAGACCTTAAACTTCTCTACGTGAATTGTCCAACAACGAAGAGCGCTCCCTGTGTGGCGGTAATGGCGATGGCGATGCTTTCCCATTTTTTCGATTTCTTTGTTCACGGAACACAACCGTAAGGTTCACACACAATGGAAGAATGAGTAAGAGCATCACAGGCGCAGGACTGATAGGAGAGTGCGAGCGCCATCTACCAAAAATTTTCGGTATTATGGCTTTGAATTGTGTGGGTTCTAGCACATTGGGGGGTACTACATTGAATGATCTGAGAGCAAGGTGCCAATATAATTTAAAATAAAATTGAAAACGTATAAAAACAAAAAAAAAGTAAAGAGACAAAATTATAAATACACATTCAATTAACTGATGAAGATTAAACTAGTAAAGGTAAAATATTGCAGTCAAAATTCTAGCAATTCACAAAACGCAAAATGACATACGTCACGTGACATAAAAAAGCTACCAAAGGTTACTAAAATCATGTTAATATATAGTGACTGGAGAGGCATCTACCAGAGATGTCATAGACTATAACGCGTTTCCCGCAGTTCCCATTCAACTTTCCCACCCCTGGTAAAAGCTAACAAAATTAAAACAAACAGTTTTAAAAATTCGTTGTGACAGATTTTAGTTGCAGCTAAATTGATATTAAAGATGTTATTAATGAAACTGTGTTAGATATTCTGACCAAATGTGAGACCATTACTAGCCAAATTTTGAACGTAGTTGGTATAGATATATAAGGAAAAATAAGAGAGAAGCGTTTATATATAAAGAAAAAAATAAAAAAAAGCCCTAAAAACTTACAAATGGAGTACCGCTTCACTTTCAGAGCATAAATAGTTTCTATTTCTAATGATAAGAATGCAACGCTTAGGCCCAGTTTTGCAATCGTCGGTTAACTTTAACTACTGGTTATTTACTATCGTTATAATTGTTTTAACAATTGTAATTATGGTAAATAATCCGTAGTTATAATTAACCGTCGATTTTAAAACTGGGCCTTAATAATTGTTTTAACAATTGTAACTATGGTAAATAACCCGTAGTTAAAGTTAACCGTCGATTGTAAAACTAGGCCTTACTTATTTAAATTGAACCAGGCAACAAAGTAAAACACTTCTAATTTCAAAAATATTCACTTTTGCATCTAATGGACAAAAGTAGGTATTACAATATTTTGAGTAAAATAAAGTTTGCTTGAAATAGAAGCATTTGAGATTCTTTAGTGAAAATGAATGTAATTACAAAGAAAAAGCAATAAATTATTAAATATGCTTTATTATGAAAAGTTTCAAAACTTCTAACGATTCCTAACTTACACACGTTAGTTACAATAAAAAGAACATTTTTCTAAACAATAGCTTTACTGAATCAATCACTGAATCGATGTCAAAGTAAACTTTTTTAAGAATGACATCGATTAGTCTTCTCTTTCAATAATTTTAGCGCAGTTTCATTTAGAGCCAGTTGGTCACAAACTCTAGCAACTACATTGAGACCAATAATTTGAAGTTTTTCTATAGACAGTTTTAAATTTTGTGCAATGTCTCCTGCACTTATATCACTTTCGGTAAAAAAATAACAAATAGGCAATAGGCTGTAACAATAACAAAATTATTAGTTGACGCAAAAATACCAATTGCTCCTCATTTCAAGAGCTATCAATGATACAAAAAAATCTCGATTTGACTGGTCAATAGATTTTCATAAGATGGGAACAATCTCCTTTAAGAAGAGTTAACCTTAAAAAAAATGTAAAATAAGTTACGCAAAAAACAATTATTTATCACGAAAATTAATGTTTAGGTCATTTCGTCGGTCTTGTTAAATATTTGGAGGTGATACAACAAACCCCAGGTGATGGTCAATGTCATTGTCTTCAAGGTGGTGACACTCAGGAAATAGCTGGTGAATGTCTTGAACCTGCAAATGCTACTTACTATACAGGTGTAAGCAGAGAACAAAAACGGCTCTAGAGGTTAGAACTCCTCATGTTTCCGCTTCAAGACAAAATTTAATAAAAAAAAATCTCTAATTTTCGGAATAATAGAAAAAATTCGAAAACAAATAAAAACCTGAAAACTCAAAAAACAACAATACCAAAGATACTCAATAAAATGGAAAAGAAAAAAAAATTGAAAACAACCACAGATACGGGTAGATTTTTTTGTTGTACAAGAGTACGATATAAATACAAATTAATTGATAGAAGAGAAATTTCTCAAAATTATTTACCTGAAGATTTTTAACGGCTTTAAGTAAAAAGGCACCTTGTGAGCCTCCAAAATTCGACCAAATGTCGCGGATCTTCGAACAGGACAGCACCCGAAAATAGAATATTTTTAAATCCAACGTTCGCCGATTCAGTGCGGAATCTCCCACAGTTACAAACTAGTGAGTCAACCAGAATTCGCTGGATGAAATTGCTACAATGTAATTAATTTCACAAAATTTTTCAAACAGCCACAACAATCTGTCTCAAAGATTAACAGAAAAATTCGTTGCAGAAGACAACATCGTTCCTTTTATAAACTTGCCACGAAAAATTAGAATTGAATTTCACAAGGAGGGTTTTCCTTCCATTACAGCAATTTGTTTTACTGATTCGGTCTTTGTTTACATTATAAATTTGACAGCCAAATAACCTAATCCCCAAAAATACAATTAAATATAATTTATTGAAATGAATTCTAGCAAAATTAATAGTTTGATTTTTAGATAATAACGAATTTCGACAAAATGATGACACAGAAAAAACAATTAAAAAAATGATCCACCAAAAATTAATTACAAACGTGAGACTAAAAGAGTCTTCTCCGGCGCGGCGCCCAAAATCTTTAAATCATCGCCACATTAAGGTTGAAATAGCTTACGTAAACCCCTAAATTTTTGATTCATCGCCAAAGTAACTTTTACCCGTCACAGCATATATTGCAATCACACACTGTATACCAAAAAAATTGCTATAATATATGGTATCTCGTTAAAAACAATTTTAAAAAAGTTTTTCTGTTTCAACAGGTGATAGCCCTCGTTGAAAGGATGCTGAAAAATCAAACTCGCCTCATACAAATATTTATACTTTTTGAGATACACTCTCTAGAACTTCTCTTTTTAACAATGTTTTTGGTATACATTGTGTAATTGCAATATTTGCAACAATTTTTGTTGTTCTAGTTTTAAAGTTTTGTTTCTAGTAATAGTTTTAGTTTTAAAATATCTGTATATGTTAAAATCAGATATACAAAGCGTTTTTGAATTTTTTATACAAATGTTGAAAAAATGCTAAAACACACAATTTACCTTGCACAAATGTTTATAGTTTTTGAGATATACGCTGCAAAAATTTTACATTGTATATCTCCAAATCTATAAACTTAAAAACAGGGTTTTCATACATTGTGTACTTTAAACATAATGTTTAAAAAAAATTCTACAGCGTATATCTCAAAAAATATATGTATACATTTGTATAAGTCATATGGTTTTTTAGCATTCTTTCAATGAGAGCTATCACCTGTTAAAAACTTCTGTAATTTTGCATGCATTCATTACTTTTAACAATTTTGTAATTAAACTTTTAGCCGTTTTGTCACTTGATACATTGTAAGAACCCATAAACCTTTCTATTATTTTAATAAACATATGTCAATATAATGCTAAATTGCACTCTACACGATACATCAGTCGTTTCATGTGTCTGTATTAAGTCAAAATCTGTTCTTTTTAGTTTATTTAAAATTATTACATTTACCACATGCTCGACTGTAATAAAAAATTGAAAGAAATGTTAATAATAAATGTAATTATATAGTTATTTAAGTAAACCAAATTACCTTTTTTCCCATAGGTGCTCTTCCCACAACTAATTTAAATCAATCAATTTAATAGATATTTTACAAAAACTATACCACACGACAACACTCTTCAATTAGGAATTAGAAACTGAACTGTTAGGGTTAAATACAAATTTTCATTACCATCCACTTGAAAGGCTCTCGGAAGACAAAACAATAAACAAGATATACTCTGAGATTTTAGCTAAGGTCGATTTTATTAAGTGTATTTGAGAACGTAAACACTGACCGTTGAATATTCCTGTCTTTTATTAATTTAATATACAGGATGACATAAAAGTATGAAATAAAATTCATATTATCTAAGTAAATCTTTTTTTAGGAAATCACTAAGACAGTTTAATTTTATTTTTTTACTGGGCACGTTTTTCACTTATTTTCAATTTTTGTTGTTGTGACAATCATTTTTTTTTATAGCAACCTCTATTTACTTTTGGTGTTGAATATCGAAACTACTTTTTTTTCTGAATATAACAGTATAACATTTTTATAGGGCCTAAAATGAACCAAGTTAAATGTTTTATTAATTTTTTTAAAATAAACGCAATTTTTAACAGAATTACTAAACTTAATGCTTAAATTGACAATTCCTGGCAATAATACCACTAATTTTCGAACTTTGTTAGCACATTGTTTATCATTTTAGTGTTTGGGGGGGTTTGTCGATTTATTCGACACACCAAAAAGATCCAGCAAGAAATTTAAAAAATATCCACAATTTTTAATTGTTTCAGATAAACAAAACGTATTGATATAGAATAATTACATAAATTAAACTTAAAAAAACTCATTTTTTTACGTATTTCATTTTATGAGTGATTCTGTTTTTTCTCTTATTCCGTGACTAATAATTAAAAAATTTTTTTATATTACCATACAAATTTGCTTAAATCACTCAGTTTTATATAAGAATTTATCAAAAAAATTAAGAAAAATTTTTGAAAGCTGCTCACTACTTCAATCTATTTCAAACTCAAAATCTGATAATATTTTTTTGTTATCACAAATTTTAAATCACAAGTGACGCTATAAATTAATCTGGAGAGGCATTTATGTTTCACAAAAGCAAAAATGTTTCGATATCTTGTGTTTCTCCTTTTCACAGTATCCTTAATTTCAGGTATTTATGCTCAAAATTTTGTAACTAATAATATTTTTGCTAATTTAGGTCATTTTCTACCTAAAAAAAATTTAAAATTTCGGCCCGATAGCCGCATCATTGGAGGAGATGTAGCAACAATTGAAGATAATCCTTGGCAAGTTTCTTTAGAAGCTTTCGGAATTCATAATTGTGGTGGTTCTATCATCTCCCCTAATATTGTTTTGACTGCAGCTCACTGCATTGATGGGTAAACAATACAAAACGTACATTTTTTTTACTAAAATACTTCTCCAGAATTATTTCACTATTTTACGAAGTTGTTTCTGGAACTGCTGATTTGCTTCAAAATGGTACTCGCACTAAAGTAGAAAGAACTGTAGTTCATGAAGGTTACCAGAATTTAGATCACGATGTTGCACTTATTTTTGTAAAAATTTCTATTTATTAAGACTTTTTTAAAAATACATTTGTATTTCAGTTGGCAGAAAATTTAACATTCAGTGAAACAACTCAAGCAATCCCTTTAGCAGATGAAGAACCTTCTGACGGAAATAATGTTACAGTTTCTGGGTGGGGCATCTTACACGTAAATCTAGATCTAGGTAAAAAATGTTATAAAATTTAAAAAAAAACTTGCTTTAGGAGAGTGATTTAATAACCCCAAACCTCTTACATTCTGTCAGTGTCTCAATAGTGGGCCGAGATGAATGCACAGCTGATTATGCAGATGTTGAAGGTGGTTACATTGATGACACTATGATTTGTGCTGGAGTCCCCGAAGGAGGAAAAGATGCCTGCTCTGGAGATTCTGGAGGCCCTTTAACGAAAAACGGGACTTTGGTTGGAATAGTTTCGTTGGGTCTTGTATGTGCACTTTCTGGATATCCAGGAGTTTATACAAATGTTGCTTCAGTCAGGGAATGGATAAGAAATAACACAGGAATATAAAATATATTATTATTTTTAAAAGTAAATAAAAAATGATTTATGATTTGTGTGTATTTTTCACGTCATAATCAAGATAAACCTGCTTTGTTTTTCTTAACTTTATTTAGATAAAGTTGTAAACGTAGTAGCCAGAAAATGTTTTTATTGAAAGGTTTAGCTTTGTTTCTTGCCGCTATTATCACTTACACTACTTACAGTAAGTAAAAAATTTTACATTATTGTAAAATCGTAATTCTTTCTAATCACATTTGTGTTGATAGAAGATTGATAAATTTTGCAATACATAGAATTACTGTCTATACCTTATCAATACATTTTTTAGACAGACAAAATGTTTATAAAAATTTATCTTAGAAATTAGAACAAATAATGTCAATTGAGTGGAATGATAAGATTTTACTAAAAAACAATGTTATCGGTTTTCTTTAAAAGATATTTGTTAAATAAATAAAAAAGAAATAATACAAGTAATTTTGAAGGTCACATGATGTTAAAATCACTTTCTATTTATTGCATTTTTTACAAATAAAATAAGTTTTAAAATCAAAAACTTTTGTTATTGTTAATGTTAATATATATGTAATATATGTAAAATGTTATTACATTATATTAACATAATATGTTGATATACTAAAACTAAAAATTTCTAGGAAACCTTAAAAAAATTTATAACTTCGAACTAGGCAGTTGAATTGCTTTTAATTATTTATTTCCTGTCGTTTTATAAGATTAGGAAAAAAAACAATTTATATAAATTGATATGACAAGTTTGATACCCATTTAGTTCATCCACTTGGTGCATATTGATTGTAAAATTAAAAAGTTTAAAATGACGGGTGTTTTCTTTCTGTTTCTAACAACTTTGCTTGTTACGAGTAAGTAAATTATTCAAACTATAACAAAGTAGACACGTGTAAAAAGTCAAACTTCTCAAATAAATAATCACTTTGTTAACAATTTTTTTAACATGCTTTTACCTTTAATACAAATCGTCTTGAAGTAAAATCTCTTCAGTCATATTCAAATCTAAATAAAAATAAAGTCAAGTGTCTGAATCTAATCAACCTAAAATTTTTCAGACACTCATACCCAACTGCTCAAACCACAAATCGATGTTCGAATTGTGGGTGGTCATGCCACTACCATTGAGGAACATCCACACCAAGTCTCAATAATTTACATTGATAGTCATTTCTGTGGTGGTTCAATAATTCACACTCGGTTTATTTTAACTGCAGGCCACTGTACAGACCAGTAAGTCTAATCACTTATTTGTTATTAAACCACTCGAAATGTTTCCTAGAATTTCAGCTGAAGATTTAATGGTTCGAGCCGGTTCAACAATTGTAAATTCCGGCGGTCAAGTGCGTCAAGTGGTTCAAATTTTTCAACACAAAAATTTTGATAGCGAAACTTATGATTATGATATTTCTGTACTTAAACTAGATCAGGATTTAATTCTTGGTAATGGAGTTGCGGTAATACCTTTACCGGAAGCTGGTAGTTCAGTTCCGGGAAATCTCCAGGGTACGGCTACTGGTTGGGGAAGACTTTCGGAAAATGGGCCCCTACCAATGGAATTACAAGAAGTTGATTTGCCCACAATTGAAAATGATGTTTGTGCATTGATGTATCAGGATAGGCTTACAGAAAGGATGTTTTGTGCGGGATATCCTAAAGGACAAATGGATACATGTCAAGTAATTTTTTAATTTTTTAAATTGGATTTGTTTTAAAGGTCGGTTGCAGGGCGATTCTGGAGGACCATACGAATACCAGAAAGTTTTATTAGGAATTACGTCATGGGGTGATGGTTGTGGGGCAGCTAACAGTCCAGGAGTATATACCAGAGTTTCGTATTTTATAGACTACATAAATAATATTTTAGAAAATAATTAATAAAACAGATATACAATGTATACAATACAATATAAACTATTTTATGTAAAAATTTGTTTTATTTCTAAATTAATATATTATATTAAGAAAGAACAAGTTACTAGTTTAGGTAAGAGAAAACAAACAGCTAATGATTGTTAACTGCACGTTTTCCTTTTAATTATAGGCTCATCTGGTAAAACATGACAATGATTGTAACACAGACAAAAACATAATTGCAGTGGAGAAATAGTTGTAATTTTCAATAGTACTGTATTCCAAGTGTCCCCTGTTAATCTAGCTTTATAAAAGCAAACTATAAAAAATGTCTTGGCACGTAAATTGTATTGCAGTAAAGCTTTGGTTTGCACCATGTTCCTTAGAAGAGAACTGTACTCTGTCGTTATTAGACTGATTCTTTCTCACGGTGCCACTGTTTACTGACCCAGAGTCGTATTTGCCTCGGTATGGCTGGTGTCATAAAGACAAGTAATTTTGAAGGTCACATGTTGTTAAAACCACTTTGTATTTATTCCATTTTTTACAAATAAAATAAGTTTTAACAATTAAAAACTTTTCTCATTGTTAATGCTTTATATACCAAAATTTTAAAATTTCTAGGATAGCTTAAAAATTTTTATAAATTTAAACTAGGCAGTTGAATTGCATTATAGCTATCAATATACCGAGGAATGTTATGACATTAATTACAGCCGCAGATGTCGGTTGAAATCCGAGCTTGTAGAGCGAGGATTATCAGACATGTAAGGCTGTTATATGTCATAACATTCAAGGTTTGTTTAAGATTTTAACGGTTTATGACAATAAAGATACTTTTAAGTCATTATCATCATCATCAGATTTCGCTATTGAAATAGATCAAAATTAATCAAGTCTCTACGCATTAGTAACCAAAGTTACTGTGTAAACAAAATTGTAGAATTTTAAAAATTTAACTAGAAAAATGGATTTATTGCCAGAAAATGTTCAAAATGCAGCCAGTCAAATTCTAAAGAGTTTAATTCCGGAAAAATCTAAAATTAGGTATGAAATGGCGTATTATACATTCAAAAATTAGCAAAGAGAGAACGGCATTTCGTCGATAAACGAAGATGTTCTTTTAGAATATTTTCAGCAATTAGCAAGTTATTTCAAATGCTCTTTTATCGGTCTCTGTTTATTAAAGATTTATTTACAATTACAAAAATTGGCTGGTAGCACCGGCATTACTATATCCTGTATGTAAAATCACTAACGTAATATTACTATACCGAAATGTCAATTGTCAGCATTTGTCAAAATATTGAAAACTAATATTTAAGGATTTAACATATACTAAAAGAGCATTTGAAATAACTTACTAATTGAAGGGGCAACTGGATGAAGGTGTTATATTACAAATTGTGAGTTTTGAGATAATTGATGTTTTGTAAATTATTGTGTGATTTTTTTATTTTTAAGTTTTCTGTAAATGTTATGGTCTTATCAGTTAAAATCTTGTTAGAAGTAGCTCTTTAAATGAGAATTTAATTTTCTATGTATATTTATTTGCTGTTTTTTGACTTTGATTGTACATAACACCTTCTTTCACTATTGTATGATGCACAAACCCACCCAAATAAAAAGATAGAGCGTGTTAAGTGAAGTACAACTTTATTAATATGATAGAAAGTTCAAGTAACAGCTCTCACTCACTTAAAATCTCTTCGTAATAGTACCGAAATTCTTCTTTAACTTAAATCAACTGGTCCCTCAGATTTTCAATTTTCTTCTCCGACAGAGATCCAAATTTTTCTGATAACCGGCTTAGGCGTACGTTTTCAGGTACCGAAAGCCTCTTTTTATTTTTCAGAATAAAAACTTTTTTAAATGGCATGCATAGATCATAGCTGTCTAAATATATAAGTATGATCCAAACTTATCTACTCTAATGCATTTCACTTTATCTCTAAAAGCAACTTTCTCATTTAATAAGTTTTCTACTTTTGTAAGAAAATGAGCTGACGTGCTTATTTCTAGAAAACTTCCTTATTATATCTCTATATTGGTCGAGTAGATATATTGTGTCATGCTTCGTTAAAACCTTTTCTATGTGACCGAAGTTACGATCGGAATCTAAATACGAATGTTCTACCTCAAGAAATTTGTGCTCGATAACAGAAAATATCTCTTCAAAATCAAATATTAGTAGAAGCAAATTATTTGAAAATTTTTGTTCTGACCAGCACATGAGTCAGTTCAAATAATAAAGTTCTTTATCTTTTATTAGTTCTTCATTTGTTTCTATAAAGGTGCAAAACAAACTAATAACTTTTAGGCTGCCTCTATTAGCCATATCTTCAGTCCAGTTGAAGAAAAAAGCCTTCTCTTCACTTGTTGACAATGAGTGAATGCCAAGTTTGTAGAACCACATCTAACTTAGATAGAAAGCCTTGGAAGTAGTTAATTGGGGCAAGGGCATGGCTTGTTGTAAATACATAGTAATATACAACAACGCAAAGTCATTTCTCGCTTTTTCTCTGTCTATACGTTAGAGTTCAAATGCCGCCTTAAAGTTTTCCTTGTGTTCAATATCGGTTGTGTCAGAATCACAAGTGCTACAAGTATCACTTTTTGGTGTTTTAAATGACAAATTAAACTTTATAGAGAAGATATTTAAATAAGTGCATTTCTTGATCTTATAATTTTAAGGTTTTCCACCTTCTTCACATTTTTCAATGTATGTATAGTTGGTACATTTTAGATAATATTGAGTGTTGGTAACAAATACATTTTATGGGGGGGGGATTATTTTCTCTTGATTAATAAAATTTTTTTGCCGAAAAAAAACAAATATGATTTTAAATGTAGGTAACTATCTCATCTATAATTTTATGCGGCCTGCTCAAATGTCTTCCCCTGTTGTCAGAGAAAAAAATTGATTTTCTATCTTTTAACTGCTTTAGAATTAAGTCAACTTTTTTTCTTCTTATACTATGCAATAAACAGATGGCGGTCTTACAGACTTGCTGTGTTGCGTTATTGCAGGTTACCGTGAACTTATAGGAAACGGCTTATTGATGCCGTGCATTTGTTCTTTGTCGCTGCACTCCACAAATTTGTATGCTTTTGAATAACAAGGCATTCACGGCATTCACATCTAATTTGCAAAAGCTTGTAAATATACTCTTTCTATCTGCGATACTGATCTTCTCTCCACACTTCAATTTGAAATTATGTTTACAAATCACTTCTAAATTGGGAATTTTTGCTGGCACTTCTTCTCCCTTATACAAAACGTAAGCTTTGCTAGATTCTTTAGCTATAGCAGTCTTATTTTTTTTTCATTTTTTTCCTTGTTAATTTGTCGGCCGTTTTCTTGATCTCCTCTTTTTCAGAGCAAATATCTTCTTCTTTTTAACTATTTTTCCTTTAACTCTGTTTCCTATACTTGTGTTTTCTGTAGTTATGTGGTCACACATAGCACACATGTCCCAAGATTATGTTTGAATTCTTGATGGATGAAGGTGTTATGTACACTTAGCACTTAATCTATTACGATTATACATCACATCAGTATACATAAGACCTTCATCAACTACTATCTCACGAAATATAAGTAGCCGGAAGCTGAATGATTGGAATATAATAGGAGAGGCTTGTGTCACCTTCTTCCACTAAAAATCTAACAATTAAAAAAATGTAACATAACACCTTCATCCACTTGCCCTTTCAATTGCTGAAAATGTCCTAAAAAACATCTTCGTTTGTCGACAAAACGACGTTTTCCCATTGCCAATTTTTCAATGTATGATACGCCTTTTTATACCTAATTTTAAATTTTTCTGTAAGTAAACTGTTTAGAGCTTGACTGGCTGCATTTTAAAAATCTTGCAATAAATTCATTTTTTTTTGTTAAATTTTTGAATTTCTACAATTTTGTTTACACGGTAATTTTGGTTACCAATGCGTAGAGACCTGATTAACTTCGATCTATTTCAATAGTGAAATCATGATGATAATGATAATGACTTAAAAGTACCTTTATTGTTAGAAACCGATAAAACCTTGAACAAACCTCAAATGTTATGACACATAACAGACTTAGATGTCTTATAATACTCGCTCTACGAGCTCGGATTTCAACCGACATCTGCCGCTGTAATTAATGCTATACTATTCCTCGGTATGTTAATAGCTATTAATAAACAAAAACCGATAAAATTATTTATTTCCTGTTGTTTTAAAAGATTAGGAAAAAAAATATATAAATTGATATGATAAGTTTGATACACATTTAATTCATCCACTTGGTGCATATTGATTGTGAAATTAAAAAGTTTAAAATGACGGGTGTTTTCTTTCTGTTTCTAACAACTTTGCTTGTTACGAGTAAGTAAATTATTCAAACTATAACAAAGTAGACACGTGTAAAATGTCAAACTTCTCAAATAAATAATCACTTCGTTAAATATTTTTTTTAATGCTTTTACCTTTAATACAAATCATCTTGGAATAAAATCTCTTTAGTTAAATACAAATCTAAATAAAAATAAATAAAGTCAAGTGTCTCAATCTAATTAACTTCAAATTTTTCAGACACTCATACCCAACTGCTCAAACCACAAATCGATGTTCGAATTGTGGGTGGTCATGCCACCACCATTGAAGAACACCCACACCAAGTCTCAATAATTTACATTGATAGTCATTGGTGTGGTGGTTCAATAATTCACACTCAATTTATTTTAACTGCAGCCCACTGTACAGACCAGTAAGTCTAATCACTTATTTGTTATCAAACCACTCGAAATTTTTCCTAGAATTTCAGCTGAAGATTTAATGGTTCGAGCTGGTTCAACAATTGTAAATTCCGGCGGTCAAGTGCGTCAAGTAGTTCAAATTTTCCAACACAAAAATTTTGATAACGAAACTTATGATTTTGATATTTCTGTACTGAAACTGGATCAAAGTCTAGTTCTTGGAAGTGGGGTTGCGGTAATAGCTTTACCGGATGCTGGTAGTTCAGTTTCGGAAAATCTCCAGGGTACGGCTGCTGGTTGGGGAAGACTTTCAGAAAATGGTCCCCTACCAATGGAATTACAAGAAGTTAATTTACCTACAATCGGAAATGATAATTGTGCATTGATGTATCAGGATAAGATTACAGAAAGGATGTTTTGTGCAGGATATCCTGAAGGATAAATAGATACGTGTCAAGTAAATTCATAATTTTTTAAATTCGATTTGTTTTAAGGGTCGGTTTTGGGGCGATTCTGGTGGACCATACGATTACTAAAAAGTTTCATTATTAAGAATTACGTCATGGAGTAATGGTTGTGGAGCAGCTAACAGTCCAGGAGTACATACCAGAGTTTCATATTTTATAGACTATATAAATAATATTTTAGAGAGTAATTAAGAAGACAGATATACAATATACAAAAGACAATATAAATTATTTTATAAAAATTTTGTTTTATTTTTAAATTAAAATATTATAGCTTTGGTTTCCACTATGTTCCTTAGAAGAGAACTGTATTCTGTCGATATTAAACTGATTGTTTCTCACGGTGCCACTGTTTACTGGCCCAGAGTCGTATTTGCCTCGGTATGAATAGTGTCATAAAATCTACTTTCTCGGCCCACTGGAGGTAGTTTTGTGCTTGCCTTCTCTGGACTTGTTGTATAGAAAGCAGTTTTAGCTGCACTAAAGTTACGAGCTGCACTACAGTAGAATGTACTCGTAAAAGAAAGAGCCCCGCAACACTCCCGCATTTTAAACGAAGCATCCGAAAAAAATCCTGTGTTGAATCTAAGACTAAATCACATTTCCGCGAAATATGTTCTCACAAATTCCTATCGCATAATAGGAAGCTTACAAAGTAAGAAAAAATACCAAACTTATGTATCTGTGGTACACAAATGGTTTAAAAAATATGATCAAATCTGAACTTGAAATTTACTCTAAAATTCTTAGAATTAGAGAAAGCCTGACTTTTGGGAATGCGTACTAAAACCTCTCACTACTACCACCCTCAATGCCGTAATAAAACAAGACACTTGTAAGCACACAGCCACTTGGGAGAATCATGAAAACTCGACAGATAAAAGACATGATTACCAAAAACTGCAAAAAAATTGCTAAATTCTGCCTACAGCTGTCCGGAAATAATCTCCGTAAGCAGATAGGTAATGGAACTCGTGCTGTCTCCTTGTTCAGCGCTTTCATCTATCAGAAAAATTGAGAAACTTCTGGGATGGTACGGTTGCTAGTACCACACCTGGGAAGCGTCAAGTTCATCGATATGGTGGATTAGCTTAAAATAATTGGCATGCAGACTGTCTTTATGAGAGGTTGTACAATTGACCTAACCGTGAGGCTTAGGTGCCAGAAAATTGCCATCATTTTTTACATGTAATCCAGCGTCCAGAAAACTTCAGTTTTTTAAATAATACATTTACAATACATTACAATATTTTTATAAGTACGAAGAAATGGCTTTTGTGTTGGTGGGCAAAAACATCTCTATCACTTGCAACGAATACACCATCCCCAACGACTAAGTAAAAACAAAATACTCCGCGGACAAAAACCCCACTGGCATTGAATTGCGCATTACCTAGTCGCCTTACCAGCTTGACGTTTTACGGTGAACGTCGTACTAATGAGAACCAAGGAGCTCGATACTTATACAATATTTTTATTGGAGATAGATAAAATAGAAAAAAATATAGACAAAAATCATGCATTAACCATAGGTAACAAGGACAACTAATAAAATAAATAAAATAGTGATAAGAAAATATAAAAAATATATAAATATACTTGAGTAATGTGACTAGTGTACTAGTAATTAAAAAACTCTTTTTAATTACTAGTAAATTAGTGATTTAAGAATCTATAAACAACCTACGTAAGTTCAGCATTCTTTAATAAATATGTTCTAGAAACAGCTTTATTTTTTATGTTTACATAATAAAATACATAAAAAAAATTAAAAGCATATTTTATCTTCCCCAAACAGCCAAACCTAATTAAGCAAAGTACCCAATCAAAATAAGATAGTTTGTTTCATGCCAAATTCGCAGAAATGGTGCATTTTTCTGTGTTGTTTCTATTTCTACTTATTATTAAAGGTAATTAAAAGTTTTTTAATTAATAGGTAATTATATTGAGGGAAATTGTTTTTCAGATGCTTGTGCCACAAATTGCGTTGCTTCATTCGATTTATCTATGCTGTATCTTGTGTCGGTAACAAATATAGATAAACTATTGATTAACAGCCGCTCATTGTATTTACAAGCAAGTTATTAGACATTAGTTAAATCAATAAAAATCAAGTTTTTAGTCTTTCGGCGGAAGATTTATTTGTTAGAGCTGGATTTAAGACAGTTGACACAGGAGGACAGTTAAGACAAGTAGCAAAAATTTTTAAACTCGAAAATTTTGATAATCAAACTGGAGATTACGATATTTCAGTTTTGGAGTTGACCCAAAGTTTTGAATTGAATTCATACGTGCAAACAATTGATTTAGCCCTCCAAAATAACAATTTTACATCTATTTTAAAAACTATAAGTGTGGGTTTTAATGATAAATCTAAAAATGATAGTGATGAAGTGTGGTCAATTTGGTTTAACGAAGTAACTGCCAAAGAAAACGACGAATGTACAAATAATATTTTCGATTATATACCTTTACAAGAGTATCAGTCTTGTGGTCATTATTCTAAATCTCCTGATAATCAAGTTTGTAAAAATATTATTAGAATGTTTTAAACAAACTTTTGGTTTTAGGTACGAAATACCAAATTTTTAGTTTGTGAAAACATAGTATTTGCCATATCGACTTATAAACAATTTGAGTCAGATCATTTGAGTGTATTCACACAAGTATGGCCATTCCTAAATTTTATATATTCTGTTGTTCAAAACTGATTTTATAAACTGTTCTTAAAATATATATTATCCTTAATAAAATCCATGTTTTGTTGATATGTTAAACGCTTTTCTACTGTCCTCTAAACTAACCCGCTAAATATTTTTACAGGCCCGTAGGCAATAAAACGCTGTTGTCACTTTACAGAGCATGAGCCACTTACGCACTGCGGTTAAAAAAAATTACAAGTGGTTTTAATACCGGGGAAACTCTGTTATAAATAAAAATAGAAAAAAAACACCCAAAAGAAATTAATAGATTTAAACTCTTTCCACAATATCTAGCTTTGTCAGAATTTATTTAAACGTTATTTAATAAGTTTTTATTAAAAAAATTGCAAAATTGTTTTTTAAAATTAATTACCTTTTTTGTTTGCAAAAAAAAGGCTAAAATTTTTACCAAAGAAGACATGGAAAAATTCTTGAATAAAGCCCCAGACGAACAATTTTTAATTCAAAAGGTATGTTGTAGATGATGAGGTGGTACATCTGAGTTCTAAGGAAACAATAAATTTGCAGGTAGCAATGATATTGGGAGTGTCGGGCGCTTGTAGACGAGAGGAATTGTACAATATTAAAATGAGTGACATAGAAGAACGTGAATAAATGTTTATAGTAAATATTCCAAATACAAAAACGAATATTCAACGAACGTTCACAGTTATTAATAAAAAAATGAAGCAGTTCATTATTTGGAAATACTTCGAAAATACATAAGAATTCGACCAAGCAACCCAACGTCAGATCATTTATTTCTGAACTATCGAAATGGCAAATGCACTAGACAAGTCACAGAAAAAGGCACAATTGGAGGCTGGCCGTCAAAAATTGCAAAGTATTTAAAGTTGCTAGCCCCTGAAGGTTTTACTGGACACTCGTTTCGACGCACATCGGCTACACTTTTGGCGAATAACGGAGTTGATGTGTTGGAACTAAAAAGACATGCTGGGTGGCGTTAATCAACGGTGGCCGAGAGTTACGTGGAAGATTCCCTCCAAAACAAAATTGAATTTGCTCATAAAATTTTACACAGCGATGTTGGTGGACTATTACAACAACCTGGGACTTCCACGTCGGAAAGTTTGTCTACTACTATTAGTTATAATAATTGTACATTTAATTTTAATAAATAAATCGCAAAATTGTTTTTTTTAGATTTAATTGCTTACCGTTCACTGAACGGTAAGTGAATTACTTACCGTTTTGTTACAGTAGCAACCAGTAACAGCAACCTACCGTCGTGGAAACAGGCACAGTAAACTGATAAAAACAACCGATCGCGCAAAAATGTAATTTTTTTATAATAAAAAATTGACCGTTTTTTTAAGTTAATTTATCTGATCCCGGCTTGTTAAACCTTTGCAAAATTGAAGTTCTTTGAAAACATAAAATTCTTGCAGCTAAAACTTGATTACATTAAAAAAAATATATTCTTAAAAAATTTCTTTTCTGTATAATAAAACAAAATGTTGGTCTCGGCCATTTCAATCCTGTACTCTACTTATGTTAAATTGGCACTCAGTTTGCATAATTATTAGCTATTTATCGGCGGATTCTAAAACCTCAATTATCTTAATCCTTTTCCAAAAAATTGTGCTTTCGTTTAAGTAACCGAAGTTATAATTATCACTATGCAACAAACTGAAAAACATTGTTAGTACTTTTTTTAAAATCAGTCAACACTTTATTTTGAAAAAATCATTTAGAAATATTTTTAATGTAAAACTTGTGCAACACGTACCACTTTTATTATTGTTATTATTATTATTTTATAAGTTAAAAAACAATCTGACTACAATTCAATAAGAAACTAATTTAAACTACACACATCAAAATAATCTAGAAGACACTTGTAAATATTGATTTACAGCAAGATTTTTTGCAAAATATAGAAAAAAGCAATAGAAACTGTTAAAAGCTTTATTTTTAAAACAAAAAACTTATAAAAAATAAACCAAATATCATAAAAATAAAAATAAAATCAAAAAATTTAAACCAAAAATTTTAAATTGTGATTTCAATAATGTTTTTTCATGTTTGATCGATCCCAAACGGAATAAAATGCAAAGAAATTTCGCTTTAATCAAATATTGAAATCAGGTAATAAGAGTTAATTTGTTAGTCTCGCTAAACAAAAATTATTTTTAACCTTAAAACATTTTGCCAACAAAAACTAAACACCTACACTTGATAAACATATGCAAAATAAATTTTGTTTTTAAGAAATAGTACTAATTTACACTCTTTACGATATTTTTTGACAATACCAAGCGTGTCCCCTAGATTATTTTAATTTGTGTACAAATAAATTATTTATGGACTTTTAAAACTAACTTGTGAAGTCAAAATATATACTCTGCTCAGTGAAACAAATTTGTTGGCTAAATTTTAAAGCTTAGAAAAATACTCAAAAACTAAAGATTCAAATATTAAATCAAGTGGATCTTAAAAAATTTTGCTTCTGCCATTTGTTAGCTATACGTGCTAGCAAGCTAGGATACGTAATAGTCGTCCTTTGGCTACCAAAACCGTGTTGCATAATATAAAATGTGTTTTCTGTAATGTAGATAACATAAAAAAAATAAATTTGCTGTCAAAATTCATTTATGATATGTAAAGTTTTCCGTTTCCAACATGAATTTATGGTATTTTAAGAAAAGTGCTAATAATACCGAGAAAGAAAACGTCGCAATAAAACTAAATCAAACTTTGTTTTGGCTTTTCTTTGGACCGCAGTCGGTCCTAAACTCAGGCAGTCAAACTTGATTTACAATTGTTTTTTAAAATCTTCTTAACCGCACCATAATGTCGGTGACAATTGTAACTGCAGTGTCATAAAAACCGCATTAGTTACTTTATACTAATTTATAAATTTGAAATAACCAAAACCTAATATGGCATATATTTGTTTCAAATTTCTTATTACATAGACATACGGTCTATATTTACAATATGAATTTACAATATGGTGTGTCCTTTTTTAATTTTAAAGTATAAAGTATCAAATCCTTGCAAAGTCTAACTATTGTTAAATTTTATTTATTCTGTTGATAAAATGTAATTTCTTAATCTTTTGATAAAATTTGTCAATACAATTGCTTTTTTTGTCAATACCAAATCAAGGTTAATGGTTTTAAAAATTATCTTCCAATTCTAAACTATTTCAATAATTTTTTCGAGGCTTATTTAAACAAATATTGCTTATTTTCTATTGTTGTCATTATTTGAGTAGTCTAAATTTCTGACTGATAACAATTTTTCGTCTTTAGCAAAAGAGCACATTACGAAATGAATCAATCAAAATCAGTATATAAAGAGAAACATTTTTAATTTTTTCTCAAATTTAACAATGCTTTCAATAATAATTTTAAGTCTTGCTCTCACAGTGAATGGTAAGTCACATTCTTAATTTTTAGATAAAATATATTTCAGTTTAGGGGCACCAAAAATCGGAAAATTTCCGAATTTTGATGGCAGAATTGTGGGAGGACGGTCAACAACAATAGAAGAATATCCTTACCAAGTTTCCTTACATTACTACGGGTTTCATATTTGTGGCGGTTCTATTATTACACCAGATTTTGTTATAACAGCAGCTCACTGTACCAATGGGTATAAAATTAAATAATAATTTTTTCAAAATTTTTACTAAACATATTTAGAAATTTCGACTTGGCTCTAACTATCCGAGCAGGCTCAAGTACAGTCCGTGACGGAGGTCAAGAAATAACAGTAAAAAAAGTCTACCAAAACCCTCTTTTTACTGTTGGCACTATGGATTATGATATCTCAATTCTGGAGCTGTTCAACTCGATCGATTTTGGTTTAACTGCACTCCCCATCGCACTTGCTCCAAGCAATTACCAAATTTCTCTCGGAACAAATGTCACAGTAACTGGCTGGGGAATGTTAGCTGAAGAGGGCGAGACCCCTACTCAGTTACAAGTAGTTGAAATTCCTTACATCTCAAATGAAAAATGCCAAAAAGCTTACGAAAAAGAAATGATAATTAGTGCAAGAATGCTTTGTGCTCAAGCTGAACTTGGAGGAAAGGATTCATGTCAGGTATGTACGCATATCAACACTTGTTGAAAATCTCAAAACGTAAACTTAGGGTGACTCTGGAGGTCCTCTGGTTGCTGATGGTCTTTTGGTTGGAATCGTGTCATGGGGGTATGGGTGTGCTCGTCCGGAATACCCCGGAGTGTACTCCCGTATATCCGAATTTCGGGACTTCATCAAGAATATAACACACATATGAACTCAGAACTTTATTCAAAATAAAAATTATTATATAAAATAATTTTAATTTTTTTACTGCTTAAACCTAAGACAAAGCCATATTTATTTTCGTATTTAGTTGAAATTTCTAATTTGAAATCATCGAAGAGTTATCGTTTTAAGTTATTTTGGTGCTCACGCTATAGACAAAAATATATATTTTTTTTGAAATTTTATAATAATATATTATGTTGTTGAGAAAGTGGTAGCATATTGATTAGAAGATTTGTCTGGTCAAATCTGAGATAAATGTGACACATGCAAAAAATACCACTGTAGTAAACTTTTTTTGGTTTTCGTCTTGTTTCCCATGCTATTTTAACTCTTTTATTTAAACTCTTTAACTCCTTAATTTTGTAAAATATGTCAGAAACAGTTTAGTTTTTTTTGTTTTCTCTAGCTTCTAGATGGTGCAGATTGGGATACAGATATGTTGCATTAAATCGATTTGTTTTAATCTGAAAAATCTTAAATTGTCTTATAGAGTCTTTCTGAAATATCTTGTAAATATTATAACAAAGTTTTTATAAAAAAAGAAAAAAAAATACAAATAGAAAATCGTTTTTATTACCTAATAACTTTAACCACATTATCGACTTTAACCCTTCCTTAGTTGCGCGTGTATCTCAGAGGTACATGCCTCATTTTTTTGTAAATAATTTCAAAACTGCCAATTCTCTGAACTTAAGATAAAGAGTATTGTTTGGCCAATGTGCTTTAATTATGTTCTTAAAAAAACAAGTTGAAATTTTTATTTTTAGCACGGTTATTTGTGCAGGTACCAAAAAAGTGTATTCAACAGATTTAGGACGCTTATATGAATTATCCCGTGTTTTACTACCTGCTTTACTTAATTTCTGCCATAGAATCATGTTCATGTGTTTCTAGGTGTTCATTGTTTGTGAAAAGTTAATTTTTTGCTTTTATTACAATAAATAGCAAAAAAAATTGATTTATGTAATCTAGAAGATGTTGAAGAGATTTGGATACACAAGATTAATCTAAATAAATCTAATAAATTTTTGAAGTAAGATGCTTTTATTTGAACCAATAGTATGCATTGAAATAAAACACAATAATAATTACAAAAATTTTCATAAACTTGTTTTAAAAAATATAAATTATAAAGCATGCATAAAGATACAGCGCGATCAAATATGTTACATTAGATGGCGCGACTAATGGAAGGTTAATAGGATTTAGTACTGTTGAGACTACATGTTTTAAACTTGTATTAAATTTAAATATTTTTATGCATAACTTTAATAATGTTTTATTTAATTTGCATTTTTTTTGTAAACCACACGTTAATTATAGATCATTTTTGCCTCTTGCAAAATTCTCATATCTGCTCTAGCTTTTCAACATAAAATTAATTTAGATAGCAATGACAGAATTAAATCTAACAATTTATTGAGTTGCCGAAACGATAGAATTAAACTGTTGCCATGGTAACTCAATAATATTTGATAATTATTATCAAATAAAACATTGAAATTTTGAACAGAGTAAAACAAGCTTTTTACTTTCAAGTAAATTAATAAATTGATCAATTTTATTTTAAAAACCAACTAGATAACGTTAAATTACTATGACAACCGACGTAAATTGTAAATTTTGTCTCTTACATGACCACCTAAAACATTTTTTTGCTCAAAAATCAAATTAGAATTTATTCAAAAAGTAAAAAACATTTAAAAACTATACAGCCTTGAAATAAAAAAAAATAAATAAAATAAAATTACTAAATTACTACTAAATGAAATAAAATTACTAGGTCAGTCAGTGGCATGTCGTACAGAAAAATATAATCGAAAACTTGAAAGGTTGATAATATTTCAGTACTTTCGAATTAAAAAAAAAACCTTGATACCAAAATGTGTGCTTTAGGTAGTAATATTTTTGCGCTAAATCCTATAAAAATTCATAAAAAGGTTAAAAGTCTTAAATTTCACTTGAGGATGGTAACATTGTTACTGAAACGGCGTCGTGTGTAAAAAGTGTTTGGTGTGATTAGGTGGATTTTACGATTTTCTTGCTAAAAAATTATTAATAAAAAACGAATTTTATTTTTTACTCTGGCGCCCTCTAAAGAGTGCAGTTTAATATACATATAGGTACCGTAAGTTGTCTTAAATCGCTTTATTTTTATGTAAAAAATATCAGTTTGTTCTATTGACACGCATTTCTGGGACAACTTGCCTATTTTATATTTTGATACAAGAGTGGTTTTACGGGAAAGTGACTTATTGACTACTGGTAGCATTGCTATTGTTATCAATCATATCTATCTTATAGATAGATACCAATTTTACTATCATTAAGATATAGAATAAGTTTCTTTTAATATGTACATTATTTTCTAAATGAACTAGCCATAATTGTTGTAAACACATTATATTCTCATCATCATCACTAAATAACAAATCCTGTACTTCACACAGATATAGAATAAATCACAATTGTTGTAAATGCGCCCAATTTGGCGCCCAATGTATGCAATAAATACTTTTTTGGGGTTTGTTTTTTTTTGTTAGCATTGCTATCGCTATATTTTTTTATTTTTATTATTTTTTGAAAGACCCTCGTCAAAATTCTATGCGCATCTGTCAGATAGTTCGCGTTTAAAAATTTTAAACATATTTTTTTTTTCATTATTGCATAAAAATGGGAAACAAAAATTTCTAGTGTTAAGTAAACATTACTTTTTACGTAAAAAACCATTAAAAACACTGAGAAAAACTTGTGTAAATATTATGATAAACCTGTTTTGTCTCATAGAATAATTTTTAAATAGTCTTCCCATTTCAAAACTGGTCATATGAATATGTTGAACGTCCGAGAACGTCATTTACTGTAACGACTCTCGAAATAATTAATTAAATCCGTGTTCTTGTAAATAGCAATCCGCGATTAAAGAAGCGTAAGATAGTTAATAAAATAAAAATCTCAATTGAATAGGTGTTCAATAATTTGCATAAATATTTAAATGCATCTCACTTACTGCCTCATCCACACTATTCACCCGATCTAACCCCTAATAATTTCTTCTTGTTCCTGAAATTAAAAAAAAACAGCTTTAGTGGTAAAAAATTTTAACCAAATCAAAAAGTGATAGCCGAAACAAACGCTTGTTTTTAAAATCTTCCAAAAAATTTTTTTTAGATAGCATACAAAAATTGGAAACTTACTATAGATGAATTGCAAAAGAATTATATTAATTAATAAACTTGTTTTTTATTCTAAAATAAATTTTTCATTAAAAAGTCACTCTTGTATATTGGGCTGGAGAAGTGTGTCGTAATTTTAGCGCGAACGTTTGAAGCACTGTCATTCTAAAAATCTACCTTAAAAAAGTCGCCCTTATTGCACTAGTACATAAGGTTGAAATTATAACAGCTAAACTTTGACCGAATAAAAGTCACATATGGAAACACAAATAAGGCATAAAAACACTCAACTCCAATACTCTAGACATTCTAGTTTTAATCCAGACACAAGTTACAAACAATTCTCGCATATTTAAGAAATTAATCGAAAATAGAAATTACTGTACATGCTTCGTGCCGTCAAACTCACCCGAACAGCTGTAAACCAACTACCGAAGATGGCCGAGTACATACAAATAACAAGATGCGCGGGCAAATCGGAGGGAATTTGCTCGCATTCGGCATGGTTCGCTGGAATTCGTTCATATTGGACCTGCGTTAAAGCTTAGAAATGAAGGAAATCTGTGCATCGAACATTTTATTTTCTATTAAATTCTTTATTAAGTGTAAATTTGTTGTAATTCGTGACTTCTCAATAAACGAAATGTTTGGGGTATCGAATGTCGACATTTTTAGGTCTTATTTATTTTATTTAGTGTATTTATTCATCGCATAAAATTTGATCTTTATAAATTCAACCTTATTTACATGTGCAATAAGGTCGACTTTTTCAAGGTATTTTTATCGAATGACAGTGTTTCAAAATTTCGCGCATTTTTTACGTCACGGCTTCTGGAGCCCATGGTCCTCCCACATGTTGTGTGTATGAATGACTGATTTATTTGTCCAAAAAAAGCCAGAACTGCTGACGAAACGTCGACGATATAATAATAAAATTACTCTAACATAAAACAAGTATCTTTGTTTAATTATTATAAGATAAAACCTCTAATTTCAATTCTTTCAATTCACAACAAACAAAAATAATAAACAAAGTAATAAAGAATTTATGATCTGCTTTCAATTCTAGCAGATTTGTCATTCAGAAATCTACAAATTATTATCTAAATCAAGCTTTGCATAGTTTATATTTTCTATAAACAGCTTTATGTTTGCACAATAAAATATATAAAAAGTTAAAAGCATTTTTTATCTTCCGCCAAACACCGAAAGTAAATTAGACAAAGTAGAAATTAAATCAATACATAATAATTTGTTTCAATTGTGATATCGCAAAAATGAAACATTTCACATTCTTGGTTCAATTTTTATTTATTATAAAACGTAAGTAAAAATTCTAATAATAATTTTACTGCATAAAATTTTTCAGTTTCTGCTGACACAAACCATTGCGGTTCATTCAATACCGATCTGCAGTATCTTGCTTCGGTAATAAATGTTAATAAATTCATTTGTGGAGGTATTATAATTCATCCAAAATATGTTTTAACAGCAGCCCATTGCACTTATAGGCAAGTTAAATATTTGTTTAATGAATAAAAATCATGTTTTTTGTAGTCTTTTAGCCGAGGATTTATTTGTCAGAGCTGGAATAAAAATGGTGAATACTGGAGGACAGTTAAGACAAGTTGTAGAAATTTTTGAACACGAAAATTTTGATAATAAAAGTAAAAGTAATGATATTGCAATTTTGAGATTAACTCAGAGCTTTGATTTGGATGCTTATGTGCAAATAGTTGATTTGGCGACCAAAAATTTTGATATTTTGTCAAATCTTCAAGGCATGAGTGTTGGTTGGAATGATGAATCTAAAAATGGTAGTGGAATGATCTCACTTTGGTTATATCCAGTAACAGTTTTAACAAACGACACTTGTCAAAACACTTACAATTTTAAGTTAGAAAAAAATCAGTTTTGTGCCCAATATAGTAGAGCTTCCGATTATCAAGTTTGTATAAAGTAAGTTAAAATAATATCTGTATCAAAATTTTGATTTTAGACGCGAAACTGTAAATTTTTTGTTTGCGAAAATATGGTTTTGGCTGTAACGACTTACCAAGAATCTGATTTTGCATATAATATAAATGTGTTCACAGAAATGTGGCCATTTTTAGATTTCATTTATTTTATTGTTGAAAACTAATTTTGATAAAATATAAAATTAAATAAATCAATAAAATTTATCGGTACAATTACTTTTTTACCTATCCCAAATCTTGATTGAGCAACACTTGTTAGTAGTTTGATTTAAAATAGAGTATGTTTTTTTCGAGACGAAAGCGTCCTTAAATAATTCTTTTGGTTCGACAACAAAATAATTCAAAAAGATCATTCCCATCTTATGAAAATCTAATGACCATTCAAGTCAAGACTTTTTTGTATCAATCGATAGCTCTTGAAATAAGGAGCAATTGGTATCATTGCGCCAATTTTGTAGTTCTTCAAATAAAGGCTAAGTTAAAGATAAAAAAATTAAAAACGGCAATGCAAAATGCATTGGTAAGAGTGAGAGCCAGTGAAGCCAAACAAATCGAGAGGTAGAAATGTTTGGAAGTCTATAAATCATCAAAGTTGGGTTTTGACCGTAATAATCTGGTAGTTTTAACAATAGGCTTAACGCCATGAGAGGTACGTTTCAGTCTGCGACCATTCAGATAATATCGAGAAAAGAAATCCTGAAACATCTAATTATTTAGTACTGATATTTATAATAAAATATATGAACATACTAATATAACAAATATACTGTTATAATTAACTAATGTAATATTAAATTATTAATTGATATACACTCGAAACTAATCTAAACATATTTTTTGTAAACTAGTGGTATCGAAAATTATTTTAAAATCTAAGACATTGTCTAACTAAGTTACGAAAACCAATTATTGTAATAAGTAATTTTTGTTGCCATATGTTATTTTAAACTAGTGATAAAAAGTGACCTTATTAAATTATTCCTATAGCAAATCCACAATATTATATTATGCTATTTTATATACCAAGATATCAAAAATTAAATTAATCGCAAGAGCTTCTGGTTTAAAATATATTTGTCTTAACTTGTATCATCTTCTTTTAATGAATTTTTCAAAATCTGTCACGTTACGTCAGTATTCTGATATATAGCCTGAAAACTCTGTCTAAAATTTTTTCACAAGCCTGACAGAGTTTCACATCAATTTTAGCTAGGGATCATTAAACTGAAGATTTTTTATTGTTTTTATTAATAACATTTTCATTTCTAAAACAAAATATTGCAAAATCTGGTGCGATAATTTAACTTTAAAAGATTTTATTTCATAAACATTACTAATATTTCTAGGCGTTTCACATAGATTATTTATTATATATAATAAGAATTATTATAATTAAATTAACATTTAGGTATATGGTAAATAGTCGCATCTTATTTCTATAATAATAATTGCAAATTTCAATACAAACTAAGAAAAATTTACTTTCTCTGAAGTCTGGAGTAATAAAATGTAAATAACCAAGAAATATCTATCTAACCGATACCTGCTCTGAGACCTAAGAATCAACCGACTTAATCCCTATAAATAAAAAATGAGAGTTTTTTAAACTCGGTGACAGAAGTCATTTAACCATTAAATTAATCTAGCCACTTTATTTGAAGAACTAAAAATTTGACGCAATGATACCAATTGCTCCGTATTTCAAGAGCTATTAGTTGATACAAAAAAATCCTGATTTGAGTAGTCATTAGTTTGCCATAAGATGAAAACGATCTCCTTTAGGCAAAGTGTTGCATAGATTATAAAGATCATCTGTGACCGTTTGACGCTCTACGTAAGTTAGATTAGCTAGTAAATGTTAACAATCCCTAAAAATTCCTAATATTTACTGGATTCTCAACACTTACTGTAACATGAAGGTGCTTACCAACTCTCAGTATTATTATACATATTTTTGTGGCAAACTTATTATTTCATCAGATTTTTTTATAACAGCTACCACTCTACTAATAACAACAATTTGTTGTCCAAAATTTTCTAAAATATTTTTAAAAAGTATTTTAAAAAATACTGTAAAAAAATTTACCAAAATCCTATTTTTACTGTTAGGACTATGAATAATTATGTTTAAATTTTAGAGTTGTATAACTCGATCGAATTAGATTTACCTGCACTCCCCACTGAAAGTGATTACCACATTTCTCCCGAAACAAATGTCACAGTAACTGCCTGGAGAATGTTAGCTGAAGAGGACAAAACCTCCACTCAATTACAAGTTGTTGAAATTCCTTACATCTCAAACGAAAAATTCCAAAAGCTTACGAAAAAGAAATGACAATTAGTGCAAGAATGCTTTGTGCTTAAGCCAAATTTGGAGACAAGAGTCATCTGTTTCAACACTTGAAGAAAATTTTAAAACAAAAATTTAGAGTGACTGTGAAGGACCCTTATTTGCTGATGGTCTTTTAGGTAGCCTCGTATAGTGTTTGTCCAAAGTATTCTTGAACATGCGAAGTTTGAAAGTTTATTAAAAATATAACACATTTATAGACTCAAAACTTTATTCAAAATAAAAATTGTTACATTAAATTGTCTTAATTTTTGCGGCCTGTCATGATATGAAGCGGGTCTTTGTCGTATTTAGCAAAAATTTCGCGTTTGAAGCCATCAAAGTGTTTTCGGTTTAGGTTGTTTTGGTGCTCACGCCATGGAGGCCGCGTTTTCTTGACTTGTAGGCCCCAGTGACACGTAAAAATTGGCGATAAGACCAGAAATTCATAGCCTGCCACAAACATTTCATACACCTAAAAATTGGTATTAAAAAAATCAAAACGGGAGTAGAGTTTGATACCTGGCTATTTCTGGTGTATCCGTATCCGACAAACCTTTCATCATGAGGCGGAACCGTATCCGGTGCTACATAGAACGGTTCGTAGAGAAATTCGAAATTCGTGACTGGATGGCTAATGTGCACTTCCGGATTTTCATTAGAAGTGCTTTGCCACCTATTGGTCAAACTTAAGAAAAAATCATAAAAAAATAAAACTTACTTTGAAAAATTTGTAGCAAATTGATTGTAGATAAAAACTTTATGGTGGAAAGGCCTAGCTAGGCCCTTATTTGCTAAACGGATTAATTCAGTCTTATTAGGCGGAAATCTGACTCTTTCGTCAATTTCGTAAGTGGGTATAACATACGCACAAAGTCCGTTACATTTCGCACGTCCGAGAAAAAAATCCAGTTTCTCCGTCATGTCTCTACTAGGGATAATATCCACATCAGTAAGAAAGACAAATTTGCTTTGACAATTCTTTCGAGCTAGATTCCTCAGATGGTTTTGAGGATAGGGCAATTTCGTCCTCCATTTATTTCCTTTAATATACTGCCTGACTAATTGCTGAAGCACTCCAGTAGGATTTTTACAACTCAATTCTTTCAACTTATCAAAATCAATGTTAATATTTTTTAGTCGGTGATCTCTCGGATAGGCAAAATGAAAACTGACTTGATCCCGTATTTTGGCATTACAATCTCTTAGAAAAAGTATGTATAAAAGTAGTGAATTTAATTCATCGTCGCTTGCGGCAAAAGTTGCGACAGAAATAGGACCGTTCCAGTTTACTACAACTTCAACAATTGAAGCGATTTTTTCAAGAGAAGATTGAGTGGCAAGACACGTCTTGTGGACTTCACTCAAAGTGGCGAAATTCTCACCAACAAGTATATTATCAAAGAGTTTGTATTGAAGGCGGTTGTCCCAACGACCTAAATGAAGGTCGAGTTTGAAGATGGGGTCGCTTTTGCTGTAGATAGGCCTCGGGGGATCACACTTTTCCGACTTTTGGACAGGCTTTACAACCATTGGAGGGTGTTTGCTGCACTCTGGACTGTACATTAATTTCAGAGTGAGAAGGATGTTGTAGATTGAAAGGACAACAACAGCCAAAATGCTTATGTTCCAAAGCCGGCATGACCCCTTTAAATTGACTATTTTTAGAATATTATTATATCGTACATAAATTATCTTGTGATATTTAATACATGTTGGAGTGTTTTAGGAAATTACTAAACCTACACTAGACTAATAAATAATAAATTCTCGAGAAAGCAGTCTGTAATTACCTGAATCATTTGTTTGTCCTAACACCTGAATCGATAACAATAACCAAAAGCAATCACATATTCCTTTTTAATAATTGAAAAGTGGGTGTTTTCACTGTTCTCGGCTCGAATTTTTTTCTTTTAATCTCACAAACTTTTAGAGCTTAATATTGGCAATAAATCACTTGAAGGACGAAAACAGGTTACACTTAAAACTTGTAAACAATCAGTTGATAGTAAAATAAAAGAACTTGATTAGGTTCTGTGTATAAATGTGCTTTAGAAATCGGAGATGCATTTTGCGCTTGCGTCCGCGCTTTATCGATTTGTGCAAATGTCAAATGCCAATCTTGGATTCAGAGGTGAGCTTGATGGACTTGAGGGAGCTTTTACAAAAGAATGGAAGAGATCTAAGTGACATTATAAAAAATGTATGCAAAGAGAGCTTTGAAAGATCTGAATCCAAAAAGCAAAAAATTTTTGACAATGGTTTACAGATAATTACAATAAATATTTAATACAAAATAAGAGTACGCTCTTTACTCGCAAATAATAATAATAGTAATAAGCAATTTGCTTTAAATATAGAAAAAAAAAAAACAAAAAAACCGGTTTAGCATACATACGACATTACACATTAATAAATGTATAAAAACAATACATTCTTAATTTAATTTAAATTTTTAAACTTAATAAAATTTTTCCAGCTTTTAATTTTTACTGGTAGACGGTTATACAGTGGTGGTCATTGAAAAGTGAGACACTAATAACTTAAAAAAAACATTTTGACTTTGTAAATTTGGCTTTATATTACAGCATCTGTAATTGGGCAGGTCTATAAATTGTGTAAAATGAGCTCTTTATTAATTACACTAACAATAACATATAAATATAAAATATTGATTTATATTTAATAAAATATTGATTTAAATGATGTAATTTTAAATTTTTTAAAAAAACATTGCCAAACTTAGTGTCTCACTTTTTTAAGACCACACTGTCAAGTTTAGTTTTCTGTAAAAAGTTGTATTATATCGTTTATTATATTTAAAAATATTTATTTTAAATTTAAACTTATCTCTTAGACCATAATTAAAGAAGTCGTTAATTTTTAATTTATCTTGTGAATAAAGAGGCAACATCTTATTATTAGAGTTTTAAATCTTGTATAAAAGATATTTACACTACTCACGCAGTCTATCGGTAAAAATTGTAATGCTTTTAAGGTAATATTTATACGAATAAATATTAGTGTTTAAAATACAAAAGTTGTATAATTTGTAGCACTTTTGTTGAGATAATGCTATTCTGTTCCGCCATCTGTTAAAAGTTAAAAATTAACGGCTTTGACTTGTCCTGCATGGTTAGTTTTAGCAAATTCGGTTAATTTCTTAACAGAATTGCTAAAATAAAACTTCTAATCTACCAGTTATTTTTAACAGAATATTACAAAATAGCCCTTATTATCAAAACATTTTATAACATTGTACAATATTTATTACCTACATTTTTGTTAATACGTCTAATAAATGGTTTTTTAACATTTTGTTTACTGCGTGCTATTTTTTAACATATGCACTATCAGTGTTATTTTTTACTTAATTTTTAAGTAAAACTGCCTTACTTCTTACATGTTTACATACATTATAAATGTTTACATTGACTACTGGTAATTTATTTGTTAACTTTTCTGTACATTTAAAAAAAACAAATAGTTAACAGCTTATAATAACCGAGATTTCTTCTCAAAATAACACTGACAATGCCAAAAAAAATTAATTACATTTATCTAAAAAATTATCTGCTGTGACCCCCAAATATTTAATATACGCTATGCCCAAAAAGCTAGAGATATTGTAAAATTTAAACAAAAGTTCTTTTACATTATGATTCATTTATTATTTTTGGGTTGTAGCACAATTTTTATTTTTGATTGTAAAGAAATTAGCAGTATTAATCGCTTTTTTGATTTTTATGATGTTTTTAAATTTAGATACTTGAATCACTTTCGCTTTTGTCGTCGTCGTATATTCATTACTGCACAAAATTTAGTGACTTTTATCAAAACATGAAGAGACGAAGAATTTTGCCTGGAGCTGAAAGCAACAGAGCTGTTGGGATGTTGCAGGCTGGCCGTACTCAATCGGATGTTGCTCACACCCTTAGAGTGAGTCAAAATGTTGTAAACGTGTTGTTATGGAATGGATACCTAAAGACAGGATCTGTTCGACAAGGCCAAGAAGAGGAAGACCTCGGATTACAACCCGAAATCAAGACCGTTAATAACGCGTAGTGGTAAAGAGAAACCCAGCAAGTAATGCATCGGCAGCAAGAAATGCTCTTCATGTTGTGAATAGACTATATCAAGATCCTCAATGGGCTCCAGAAGCCGTGACGTAAAAAATGCGCGAAATTTTGAAACACTGTCATTCGATAAAAATACCTTGAAAAAGTCGACCTTATTGCACATGTAAATAAGGTTGAATTTACAAAGATCAAATTTCAAGCGATGAATAAATACACTAAATAAAATAAATAAGACCTAAAAATGTCAACATTCGATAGCCTAAACATTTCATTTATTGATAAGTCACGAATTAGAACAAATTTACACTTAATAAAGAATTTAATGAAAAATAAAATGTTCGATGCACAGATTTCCTTCATTTCTAAGCTTTAACGCAGGTCCAATATGAACGAATTCCAGCGAACCATGCCGAATGCGAGCAAATCCCCTCCAATTTGCCCGCGTAACTTGTTATTTGTATGTACTCGGCCATCTTCGGTAGTTGGTTTACAGCTGTTCGGGTGAGTTTGACAGCACGAAGCATGTACAGTAATTTCTATTTTCGATTAATTAGATAATTTCTCAAATATGCGAGAATTGTTTGTAACTTGTGTCTGGATTAAAACTAGAATGTCTAGAGTATTGGAGTTGAGTGTTTTTATGCCTTATTTGTGTTTCCATATGTGATTTTTATTCGGTCAAAGTTTAGCTGTTATAATTTCAACCTTATGTATTAGTGCAATAAGGGCGACTTTTTTAAAGTATGTTTTCAGAATGACAGTGCTTCAAACGTTCGCGCTAAAATTACGACACACTTTTCCAGCCCATTATCACCTCAAAACAATGCGGCACGTGTGAGATGAACCACCCAATATCAAAATTGGGATCTGGAATGAAACTCGATTTTGTTTGCTGACGAATCCAGATTTGGTCTCAGAAGTGACAGTAGATGTATTTGAGTATAAAGAATAGCTGGTGAACGGTATCAGCAACAATTTATCTGAGAAGTTGTTCTATTCCAAGGAAGGTCAATTATGCTATGGAGAGGAATCTGTATTAGGAGTCGCACTCACTTGTACAATTGGCATGGAATGATAACCAGCCACATATACGCGACTGATATTATAAACAACAGTTGTCAATTATCAAGCTAGTATTTTTTTAGTCAAAATTTTGTTTTTATTGATGATAATTGTCGGCCTCATAGTACCGCAAAAGCATTAAATGCTCTTGATTTCCATGGAGGTGAACAAAGCGCTCTTCCTCCACGTTCACCGTATTTAAATCAACCTTTTTCGAACGGCGGGTCATTTTCAAAATATTTTTCTTTCTGCGGGCCACACATTCAAATGTAACTTAAATCTTTTTTTTTAAATAGTGCTTTTATATCATATACAAGTATAAATATTATTAAAAATAAATTATATTAATGCTTTGGCGGGCCGCACAAAAAGTTGCAAAGGGCCGCAGGTTGCCGACTCCTGCAATAGAGCATGTATGAAACCTTCGTGGAAGAGAATTACATTCGCATAGACCTCAACTCGAAAACGTGAGGAAGCTTGCGCAGCTTTTACCCATTCTGTGGTTGCAAATTTCACAGGAACAAATTGATACTCTCATAAAAAGTATGCCCCGTAGAATTTGGGAAGTTTTACGTGGAAGAGACCAAAATAGTCGCTTTTGACATCAAAAATATTTTTTTATGCACCAAAAATTTATTAGGTATATATTTTTCTATTTATGTACTTAATTTTTAATTCATTTTTATGAAACTATCAAATTATGTTTTAAAATTTGCAAATAAAAAATTTTGTTTGTTTGTTTTTCCAATTTAATACATATTTCGTTAATATCACTAAGTTTTTCTGCACAGTGTATTTTACCATTTATAACACACAACAGTTATATGTACTTTTTTTTAAAATTATGTACAGTTGCCATCAGCCAAAAGTGCACGTTAAAACTTTCTATTGCAGCCTTATATTTTTATCATAGGTGCCATAAAAAATATGTTTTTTAATGTCTCTGTCAGTACTGATTAATATTTTATTAAATTATAATAAAATCTATTGTTATTTACAATTAGTAGAACAAAGAGAAGAGCAGGTACCCATCCACTTTTCCCAGTCAAGTTGAATTAACTTCTGGCAATGTTTGATATAATTTGAGCAATTTTTTGGAGTGCACTAGAATAAAACTTCCATACACAATTTTAGAACATTGTCTTTACAACTGTCCATTGAATCAATGTGCTTGTTGTAAAAACTTTTGCACTGAGCCCATGCCAGTTCAATTGGGTTGTAGTGACAGTGGTAGGGTGACAAGAGCAAAATATTGCAGTCACTCCTGTTTAATATTATCAATAACACATTTTTTTGTAAGCCTATTTTTCTGGGTTGAATTAATTGCCATTACTGATTTTTGGTATAAGTGAGATTAAACACTATATTGTTATTTACTAACCACTCTTGCATTTGACCTTTACTGCTAGAAATAGTAGGTGGATTATCTAAGGTGATAGAATGGTACAGAGCATTATCGCACTTTCTAACAATTTTTTTAGAGCTGAAAATTAAATTTTGTAAAATCCATTGTTTAAAAACATCCTCCGTAATTTTTTTGTAATAATCTCTATTAGACTGGTCGTTAAAAATTAAATTTTTTAGGCCGCCCCCTTAAAAACTTCCTTATGATGAGAAAACACTAAGCAATTTTTATTTTTATATATTTTTTTGAACCAAAACAATACGTGTCTCAAGACGATCTAAGCTAATTTTTTGGTGAAATCATGTTTTTTGAGAATTTCTCTGAAAAATATAATCTTTGTTAGAAATATAAACAATTTAAAAACCTAAATAAATAAAAAAAAAATACAATTTCGAAAATTATTCCAGTTAATTTGTATTCACGAATCACGATCCGTATTATGACAGGTGTTGAAACCGCTAACTTGTTTATTTGCTGTTCAAAAAATTTAAAACTTTGGTGATCTAAATTCCCGATTTTTCTAAGGTGTCTAGTACCATTCGAATCTTCCTACGACAATTTGTTACATGAGTCTATGAAAGTTTATTATCAGTGATAAAGAGCCTAAACGGCACTAATCAAAAAAATAATTTTCTCAAAGTCTTAAATTACAGACACGTGGGGAAGTTAATTTGAGAGTCTCTTTTCTTCGATTTAATATACAGAAGGTCAAATAAATTTTTAAACTTGAAATTTGTAAAATTTGTCACTTTGGGCCCCATTTTGGGAACTTTGGAGTGAATTTAAAGAAATGATTTTGGTAAATTAAGAACGCCCGGTCAATTTACGTATAGATTTGTTAAACTTACGAGTCTACACTCGGTGTAGTACTCTTCTCACAAAAAAAACGATTTTGCCAAAAACTTAACTTTGATCGTGTTGAGGCACGTGCTATTTTGATCCAAAAAAATAATAATATAAATTGCCCAGTGTTTTCTCATCACGAAAAAGCTTTTTAGAAGGCGGCCCAAAAAATTTAATTTTTAACGACCAGTCTAATCTCGATCCTTATTTGTTGAATCTAACAATAAATCGCAGCCTTGTAAAAATCCTAAGGCACAATGCACAACCAGCATGTAGAATAGTAAATCTCTTCCCTTCATTTTAAATTTTTGTGAGCTGTGTTTTCAGATCATCGTCTTTGAATCACACTTTCATAGAAAAGCCATTTCAGTAGATCTGTCTCATCCAGAAATATGAATAAATATTTTTCATTAGAATTTAGTAAGTAAATACTCTTAGTTATAATGCAAGTAGTCAAAGTTATGTCGAATATATTTGTGCTTCACACTCATGGTGTTCATACCAAGCAAACGACCATTCGTGATACCACCTAAAAGATATTCTATTTAACTTTGACTTGAGTTGTATTCGAATGACCAATCAGTGTACCAAATAATATTGGGAATACAGATCCTCAAAACTGAGTTATACATAATTTCCATCGCAACCAATAATCAAATTTTTGTTACTCGTAATTGTTTTTCAATTGTTTAAAATATTCACCATTTTCACTAGTTGTATATTCAGTGCGAATATACCACGAGTGGTTATTTCACTAACATTTGTTGTTATTTGTTCTTAAGCAAGTAATGCCTTGTTTTTCTTGGTTTCTTGGACACATCGCTTTATAGATTCTAAATTCTCATAGCCGATCTTTAATACTAGGTTTATCAGAAATAATGGTAAAAAATTTTACCAGTTATACATCTCATGAAAAAAAACATTTCTATATACCATTTTTGCGACAGATGCTAAAAATTTTGAATTTTATCACCCTCGTAAAATCACGATACGCTTATGACCACTTTTCAAATAGGTCAGGTTTGCCTAATTATATTTCAACGAAAGATAAGTGGGCTGACTTTTTAAGCCCTCCCAATAAACAAAAGCATAAAAATTATTGCAGTTACCGCAAACCTCAAATAAACCATAAAATCACTCATAAAACTTAATTTATGAGGGTGCACATTTGCACATTTAACAACTACCTTGACAGGGTTTGCTTATATCTTTTAATGGTCCCGAGAAATGGGAACCTTCATAAATCAGGTTTGATGAGTGGTTTTATAGTTTATTTAAGGTTTGCGGTAGCTGTAATAATTTTTATGCTTCAGTTTATTGGAAGGGCTTAAAAAGTCAGCCCACTTATCTTTCGTAGAACTATACCATTATAATACTACATAGGTCAGCGGCGGGTATGGTATTTTGTACAAAATATTTAAATAATTTTATCTTAATAACGGTTGAGATTCGGAAAAAATAGAATCTAGAAAAAAATCTTCTTTAAGCGAGACCTATCACTGGCAAAATTTTTGACCATCGTTTCTAATATCCTGTATACGAAAAACTTCAGATCTTGAAATCTAAAACAATTAAAATGATTACAGGTATTGACTGAAATTACTTTTACTGAGAAAATCATCCCTGCAACTAAATCTACTTTTTGACTTTTTCTTATATTTTGCTTTTTTTCGGTAATTTTTAAGAAAGCCTTAAAAATATATTGTTTTCTTTCTTTGAATATTGCCTTTCGTTAAATTTTACGATCCATATTCGTGCATAAGAAAGTAGCGAAAATTTAACAACTTCTATTCAGTTGACAAATAATTAATAAATTGACAAGAATTGTCAATTTTTGTTAATTTTAAAGTTATTGCTAATAACAATATTTTGGTTACCAACATAAAGGGCATAGAGTCTCCATTAGCAACTTCTATTAGACGTAAATGAAGAACAAACAATTAAATGATTATAACTCAAAATAAAAAAAATTAGAACGTGATTGTAACAAAACACTGCTATAGCATTACTAAGAAGGTACTGAATTGCATCCGACAAAAAAAGAGTGAAATAAAAAAACATTATTTATTTCAAAAACTGTTAAACATGTTCCTTTCTGACACGATAGTCGTTGCACTAGCCACTAGCATTACAGCAGTAGTTAAAAATCGTGAATAAGGTGCATATGGAAGAGCCGCATTTTGTTAAAAAGTTGTTCAAGAAATCGTGTCAAAAGTGAGTGTTCAAAACATTTTGATCTTAATGTCCTTAACAAAAGCATTTAACACTTCAGTTTTTAACAAGGAACTGCAGTAAAAAAACATTACTCACCTGAAACACTGTCAAATTGGTAAGTAAAAGTTAGGTTAAAAATATAAAATATCCATGCAACCAACAATGCAGTAGTTATCAATTGGTTGCCAAAAGAGTCATTGCCAAAAGCAAAAAACCGTTTTTTAAAATTACACGAGTGGCTATATATAATTTATATTTATACAGATGGGCTGATATCAAGTTGAGATAATATCGGTAGTATCGCAAATTTTAATACTTTTCCATGACAACAGCGAATCACAATCCTAAATTTGTTTATTTTTCCATGAAAACGAAGATACTACTGGTATTATCTCAACTTGAAATCAGCACAAGAGTGACATAAACCTGTTTTTTGGTGTGACGTAATCAATTATTTTTTAAATGGCAACCCCTATTTTTGCTGTTGAAAATTGAAACAACTTTTTTTTGAGTATAAAAATTTAACATTTATAGCCTAAAATGAAAACTTTAAGTAATTTAATCAATTCAATTTTCCAAAATAAACCTAATTTTCAAAAAACTTGCTAAACCAAATGTTTAAATTGACGTCTTTCCGTTTCTTGGCAATAATACAACTAATTTTTGAACTCCGTTAGCACATTATTTTTTATTTTTTGACTATTTAGGCGATATTGATTTGTAATTCTTTTTCTTAAATTCTCTAAATTTATTGATTATGTTGCAAATACTTTTGATTTTAAGTAGCCCTATTGGGCCAGACATCATTTCTGCAAATGATAGTACTAACGTGTCGCAAAGGAAATTTAAATAAACTTGTCTAGTTCTAGTCAATAAGATGTCAAAAAATGACGGTTCGCAAATGTGATCTGACACATGATACTAAGACTAAACAAGATATGATCACGCGCAGCTTTTTTCCCTCTCTCTCTTTCGACTCTGACGTCATTGTGTGACAAATCTGAAATCTGGTGACAAACGTGGTGTCATTAGTGTGACTATTATCGTCTAAATTCTCTCTGTTTTGAGTGTTTTACTGGTTTTTGCAATTGAATATTGTTTATTTAATTTTGTGAACGATGGTTTATTGTGCGGTGATGGGTTGTACCAGCAACAATAATAAAAAAAGCAAAAACTGTTCCTCCGATTGTCGATAATTTAGTTTTCCAACCAATATCAAACTTTGTAATTTATGGGTGCAAAAGTGCTCTCAAAAGCATGCTTTTAATACAAAACATGCCAGAATATGTTCAAAACATTTTTCTGATGATGATTTTTGTGTGAAGGAAAAACTCTTGCATGTCTCCAAAAATAAGTGGAGGTTAAAACGAGACGCTATACCTTCACTTAATTTACCAAAGTCACCACAAGTGCAAACATCTGCCCAGAAGGATCGTGAGGAAAGAATAAAAAAGAGAGAATTTGTTAAAAACATACATTGCATGTAAGTACTTATTTAATTAATTTTATTTGGAATATTTTTTTATTGAATGCTTATACATATTATTTAAAATTTACATGCAAGTGAATTTTAATTTGTTTATTAGCTTTTAAGGTTTTTATATTTAATTACATATTTTATTATCTTATTATATCAATTTATATTTAATTAATATACGTGTTAATTCAATTTTAAAATTGATTTTACTTTCGAAATTAATTTTAGGGATTTCAGACTGCAACCTTTTACTCCAAAAGATTATTTTATCCCAGATTTCCGCCCGCAGGAAAAGCCTATGCTTAAACAAATCTATTTTTTGTGGTTTGTACCACTCTACCCACAATTCCACCCTACAAATTAACCATTAATAAAAAAAATATTTTTAAATAACCCGCCCTATTTTGAACTGTAAAAATAAACCTAAAATGTCTTTTTATTAAGTATTATTAAATAATATTCATCTGAGACATTAGAATCAACAAAAGTTTTAGTAATTTTTCGAGTAATTCTCTAATAATACTATTAAATGCATGATTTTTCTAATACCGCAGTACATTTTTGTCACGCGATGACGTCATGCGCAAACTAGTCTAAAATTCGTACGGCAAGTGATCATATCTTGTTAGTCTTAGTATCATGATCTGACAGAACCACACCAAACATTTAATTTTTGTGGATGTTGAGTATAAATTTCTCTCATGTAGTGCGGATTTTCTATCGACACATTTAGACAATTATGTCTTTTTTTGAGCTGAATTTAAATGACTTTTTTTATAGAGATATTAAGATCAATAGTATTTACAATAAAACTAAGAGATTTAGAGGAATTAAGAGAAATAATCACAAATCAATGCCGTTTAATTAGTCAAAAAATGATAAATAATATGCTAACAAAGTCTGAAAATTGGTTGTATTGCCAGGAAACAGAAGGACGTAAAATCATATTTGTATGTTTATCAAAAAATATAAAATTACATTGACCGTTTGTATAATATTACTCAAATTTCATTTTTACTAATGCTTGTTAAAATTTACTTCTAAAAATTGGGAATTTTAAATTTATCTTATATTGTCATCATATAATTCTACTGATAAAAAACATTTCAGTAATTTTTTATTATTGTAAACTTTGTCTAATTTAAATGTGTTTTCATGATTTAGGTAAAGGCCGAACTATAGCAGCAATTGTAACAGTTTACATATTCTATTTTGTCAACTTTAACCACACTATTATAACCAAAATGAATTTCAAATATTAAAATGCGTTTAAAAAACAAATATTTTTTAATTATTTTTATTTTAAAAATAAATACAAAAAAAATCTCGATAAGTACATTTTTTTACACATGTTTATTTTTTCAGACTGGTTTTTGCTAATCCAAAACAGTATTTATATAATGCAAATTTAAATATATTATTATAGTTTTTAGTTTGCAAAAACCAACAACAAATAAATGGAGCTGTCCGAATTTAGACTCCAATTCTGTGAGACTAGTTCTTGCTTGCCCAAAATAAAAGTTATGTATTGAAATTTTCAACACAATACAGTTTTGGGTTCGCAAAACTATCCTCAACGAATTGGAGTTATCTAAACTCAGTTGCCTGAGACTTTCAACATATAAAAACTGTTTAGAAGAAACAAAAACTTGTTGAGAAAATAGACAATTAAAAATAAAACGGACAGTAAGTTTACACGATTTAAAACAACTTGGTGCTCATCGAATGACTTTCGATTTTCCACCGGGTGCAACCTTTAAAGAAAAAATTTTAGCATCATATTTACAACTCAAAATAAAGTTTTCTTACTTGTTGGTCGCGAAAAATTGCCAATTGCTGAGTGATGACTTGAGTGATGAAGTTCGGCCATGAGTTTATTAAATCAACGACGTTCACTTGAGATTCTTATTTAAGGTTTGTTAAATTTCCATCTAACCGATTAGGTTTGGGAGTCGCTAAAAGTAAACTCCAACATAAAATTAGTCGATTTTTTAAAAATTTCGGCTACTAGCCGAAGATTTGTGGTTGTATTACTGTAAATTTTGATTATCAAAAAAATTTCTTGTGTATGTCAAATAATTTTGCGAACAGTCAATAAATAAATAAATTTCTCACTATAGGATACCGTGGCCAACTTACAATAAAATAAAGATTTTCAAAAAATAAAGACGTTGTTAGTCAATTTTAGATGCGAATATTTCAGAGAGTATAAAAGCCAAGATTTTGATTTTTTGTATTATATTAATGTTTTTATTATTTTTTTTACATTATTTTTAATTATTTTTTAAATTAGAAACTTTTAATTTTTGTGGATGCTGAGTATGGGTTTCTCTTATTTAGTGCAGATTTTCTATCGACCCATTTGGGCAATTATGTCTTTTTTGAGCTAAATCCATTTGACTTTCTTTATGGAGTTACTTAAAATCAATAGTATTTGCAACAAAACCAAGAGATTTAGAAGATTTAAGAGAAATAATCACAAATCAGTACAGCTTAATTAGTCAGAACACGATAAATAATATGTTGTAGATTGTAGGACAACAACTTCTCTCTGTGGATCAGTGTGCTAAGAACAGAATGACTACGATTAGGATATCTCTGTAAATAAAGATCCGCAGCGGCTACAGAATTTTTACGACACTCCCCATAGAGGAGAAGCATGTCTACTTTCTCATTGCCCGTATAATAATAATTTACTTACATATAAAAATGATACTAATTCATGAGCAAACCTATGTCTATAAAAACTGACAAAGACTAAATTGACAATAACGCAATGGTGGATTTATTTTCTAAATTTTAATAAATGAGAAACCTAGTTGAAGGTAGTATTTTTTGTTGCATCTGAAACTAGTTAAAAAAAATGGAAAAGTTTTTTTTCCGAACACTTTATTGAGATAGAGATAGAGAATTTTTGGATAACAAGTAGTACCACACTCAATAAGAAAAATTTTTTAATTGAAATTGAAAAATGCCTACAATTTTTTTTAATGTTTTAGGCGATTTTAAATGTGATTTTTATTGATTGATTATTATATTACTTTTTATTAAAGTATTACAAAAAGTAGGTTATTATTAAAAAAAACTAGATGATGGCATCATGTGAAAAAAAAATTCTCAAGAAAGTCTGTGCTTTATTACCACTTAAAAGCATACATATCAAGGTATTATTTTATGTAATAGAGCTTTTTAAAACCAAACTTTTAAGAAATTGTAAGTAAATTAAACTACATAGTGTGCCTTACTTAAAATTGAAAAAAGTAAAAAACCTTATTTGTTTGTTCGTCAAGAAATATAAAATAAAATTATTGACTGTTTGTATAATATTTCTTTAATTTTATTTCTATTAAATGCTTGCTAAAATGTACTTCTATAAATCGGGAATTTTAAATTTAAGTTATATTATTATCATATACCTACATATTTTTACTATGTAAACCATTGTAAACTTTGTCTAATGTAAATGTGTTTTAATGATTCAGGTAAATCATAGATAAAAAAGGCCGCTCTGTAGTAACAAATTAACTATTACATTATAACCAAAATAAATTTCAAAAATTAAAAAGCGTTTAAGAAAACAAATATTTTTATTTTTTTATTTTTATTTTAATAATAAATACAAGAAACTTTCGATAAGTGCATTTTTTTTACACATGATTACTTTTGAAGACTGTTTTTTGCTAATCCAAAACAGTATTTATATATTGCAAATTTGAGCTGTCCGAATTCAGACTCCAATTCTGTGAGACTAGTTCTTGCTTGCTCAAAATAAAATTTATGTGTTGAAAATTTTGAACACAATAATACAGTTTTGGGTCGCAAAACTATCCTCAACGAATTGGAGCTATCTAAACTTAATCGCCTGAGACTTTTTCAACATATAAATACTGTTTAGAAGTAGCAAAAACCTGTTGAGAAAATAAAGAATTAAAAATTACCGGACACTAAGTTTACGCGATTCAAAAATAACTTGCTGCCAAATGACGTTCGATTTTCCACCGGGTGCAACCTTTAAAGAAAAAATTTTAGCGTTACATATACAACTCAAAAGAAAGTTTTCTTACTTGTTGGTAGCAAAAAATTGGCAATTGCTGAGTGATGACTTGAATAATGGAGTTCACCCATGAGTTATTGAAGAAACGACGTTCACTTGAGATTCTTATTTAGAGTTTGTTAAATTTCCGTCTAACCGATAGGGTTTGGGAGTCGCCAAATGTAAACTCCAACATAAATTTTGACAATTTTTAAAAAATTTTTGGTTCTAACTAAAGATTTGTGGCAGTATTACTGTAAATTTTGATTTTTAAAAAAATTTCTTGTATATGTCAAATAATTTTTACAAAAGTCAATAAATAAATAAGTTTCTCACTATAGGATACCTTGGCCAACTAACAATAGATTAAAGATTTTTTTAAGAAAACGGCGTTCTTAGTCAATTTTAGATGCGGATATTTTAGGGAGTATAAAAGTCAAAATTTTGATTGTTTATATTATATAGGCTGTTTCATGAGTGATAATGAGCCTGCGAAATTGAAAATACATCCAGAAATAAAATTACATAGTTAACGTGTATAATATTGTTTTCAAATTTTATTTATCAAATCTGTCACCGATAAAAGAAAATGTTTTCAAACGGTGGAAAAACTGACATCATATTGATATATAGGGAAAGGAGATGGAGATGGAAATGGAGATATAGATAGTGATAGTAGAAAAAATGTCTCTTTGCATTTGTACAGACGTTTTCTGGATAGAAGAACTTCGGATGACATCATATTCAAACGACTTGAGACTACCTTAAGGGAAAATTGACCACTTTTGAAAAGCCAAGAATAAGAAAAACTACAGGTCTTGAAAACGAAATAAACGTATTGGGAATGATCGATGAAAATTCACATGTAAGCAAAAGAATGATTTCAGAAGCAAGTGGCATTAGTTTGTCTTATGTTAACTGAATGATTAAAGGAAACAGATTTTTTCCCACCATAATTAACTGGTGCAAGCTTTAAAACCTAGGGACTATCCAAAAAGACTAGCTCCTTGCATTTTTTTGTCGGGAGAATTATCGTTTGAATATATTTTATTTTTTATCGGTAACAAATTTGACAAATAAAATTAATATCACCCACGTTAACTCTGGAATTGTATTGCTGGTTGTATTTTCAGTTTTGCAGGCTTATTATCATGAAACAGCCTGTATAAATTTTTTTATTTTAATTTTTTTACATTATTTTTAATTAATTTTAAATTGTAAACATTCAATTTTTGTGGATGTTGAGTATGGGCTTTTCTTATTTATTTTCTATCGACCTATTTGGACAATTATATCTTTTTAGAGCTAAATTCATTTGACTTTTTTTATGAAGATACTTAAAATCAATAGTATTTGCAACAAATCAGTGCCGCTTAATATAGTCAAAAAATTATAAATATTGTGTTGTAACTTGTAGGAAAACAATTTCTCTCTGTGGATCAGTGGCTGTTCTTTTACTATTTTTTTTATTTTAAGTTAATTTTCTCGTAACTTAATTTTGAGTTTTGTAAATGTGCTAAAAACAAAAACAAAATGACTACGATTAGGATATCTCTGTAAATAAAGATCCGCAGCGACTACAGCATTTTTACGACACTCTTCATAGATGGGTGGCATGTCTACTTTTTCATTGCTTGTGTAATAATAATTCATATACCGATGAAAATAATACAAATTTATGAGCAAACCTGTATTTATGGAAACTGACAAAGATTAAATTGACAATACACAGATCAAGGCAATCTAGGATTTATTTTCTAATTTTTACGAAATGAGAAATCTAGTGAATGCTAGAGGAAGAATTTTTGGTTGCATCTACAAAATATTCAGAAGTAGCTCATAATTGATTTTACTTTGTATAATAGACAGGGTGATTTTTTTATCTGTTCCCGCCCGAAACTCTAAGATTAGGAAACACATTATACAAACGAAAAGTTAGTTAATTAATTAAATAATGTGGCAACAAATGATCCAAATAAATTGACTCTGGAACCACTGTTAAAGGTATTATCAACAATATTGACATTAATTCACAACTCTAAAGGACTTAATTTTGAAAATAAATTTTTCAAGGTATATTGTGTTGCCTATTTTTAGAGTTTCGGGCGGGAACAGATAAAAAAATCACCCTGTATAAATACAGACTGTTTCACGAGTAATAATGAGCCTGCGAAGCTGAAAATACAACCAGCAATACAATTTCACAGTTAACTTAGATGATATTGATTTCAAATTTTATTTGTCAAACCTGTCACCGATGAAAAAATGTATTCAAACGATGAAAAAACCGACATGATGATGATATATGGGAAAAAATGCCTCTGCCGCGATGAGTTTTTACAGTTTGAACATTTTCCGGGTAGAGAAGAACTCTTGCTGACATCATATTCGAAAGACTTGAAACTACCTTAAGGAAAAATTGACCACTTTTGAAAAAGCCAAAAGCAAGAACAGCTACTGGTGCTGTTCACATGTAAGACAAAAAATGATTTCGCAAGCAAGTGGCATTAGTTTGTCTTCAGTTAACCGAAAGATTAAATTATTTTATATTTAATGTATTTGTAAACAAAAAAAATAACTACGTTACCTTTCGAATTGTATTGCTGGTTGCATTTTCCGTTTCGCAGGCTCATTATTACTCGTGAATCACCTGTATATACAAAATAAATTACAATGTTGTAAATAAATTTTTGTAATAACTAGTTGTTAAGAGTTGCTTTAAGGATTGTTTGTTACTAAGTAAACAACCCCTTAACGACCACGGTCTGTTGCCAAAATGTAAAAGGCACCTCGACTGTTAAAAGGTTTTTTACATCTTGACAACAGAGGTTGTTTACTTAGTAACAAATAATCCTTAAACCAATTCTAGAGTTATTAATTAATTATAGAGGTATTACAAAAAATATTGTACAATACACGTCTATTAGGGCCTTTACTACCTTGCCAGTTTATTCGACTCGCTCTTTGAGCTCGTCTCACAAATTTTCTGGCTCGGTCGGAAAGGCTAACCCTAACAAACTTGTATTGTAAAATACTATTACAAAACTGGTTGAAAAAATTGTAAAAATTCTTTGTTCGAACACTTCATCGAGATAGAGATAGAGAATTTTTGGATAACAAGTAGTACCATACTCAATAAAAAAAAATTAATTGAAATTGAAAAACACCCACAATTTTTTTTAATGCTTTAGGCCATTTTAGTTCTGATTTCAATTGATTGATTATTATATTACCTTTTATCTAAGATATTAGAAAAAGTAGGTTATCATTAAAAAAAAACTAGATGATGGCAGCATGTGGAAAAGAAAGTATCCCCCAAAAAAGTCTGTGCTTTACTACCACTTAAAGGTGTACATATCAAAGTATCATTTATTTTTTGAGAAATTGTAAGTAAATTAAACTGCATAGTGTGCCTGACTTGTGAAAACGTGAAAAACCATATTTGTATGTTCACCAAAGAACATACTGACACATAGTGACCGTTTGTATAATATTTCTCTAATTTCATTTCTATTAAATGCTTGTTAAAATGTATTTCTAAAAATTGGGAACTATAAATTTAAGTTATATTATCATCATATAATTCTACTAATAAAAAACATTTTAGAAATCTTTTGTTATTGTAAACATTCTTTAATTCAGATGTGTTTTTATGATTTAGGTTAATCATAGATCAAAAAGGCCGAACTATAGTAACAATTGTAATAGTTTACATATTCTATATTGCCATCTTTAACCACACTATGATAACCAAAATAATTTTCAAAAATTAAAAAGCGTTTAAGAAAACATATATTCTTTAAAAAAAAATTATTTTAAAAACAAATACAAAAGAACTCTCAATAAGTACATTTTCTTTACACATATTTATTTTTTCAAACTGGTTTTTGCTATCTAAAACAGTATTTATATAATGCAAATTAGAACATAATAGTATAGTTTTTGGTTTGCAAAAATCAACAATAAAGAACTGGTGCTGTTTGAATTTTGACTCCAATTCTGTGAGACTAGTTCTTGCTTGCCCAAAATAAAATTTATGTGTTGAAAATTTTGAACACAATAATACAGTTTTGGGTCGCAAAACTATCCTCAACGAATTGGAGTTATCTAAATTTAATCGCCTGAGACATTTTCAACATATAAATACTGTTTAGAAGTAGCAAAAACCTGTTGAGAAAATAAAGAATTAAAAACTACCGGACACTAAGTTTACGCGATTCAAAAAAAAACTTGCTGCCAAATGACGTTCGATTTTCCACCGGGTGCAATCTTTAAAGAAAAAATTTTAGCGTTACATGTACAACTCAAAAGAAAGTTTTCTTACTTGTTGGTAGCGAAAAATTGGCAATTGCTGAGTGATGACTTGAATATGGAGTTCACCCATGCGTTATTGAAGAAACGACGTTCACTTGAGATTCTTATTTAGGTTTTGTTAAATTTCCGACTAACTGATTGGGTTTGGGAGTCGCCAAAAGTAAACTCCAACATAAATTTAGACAATTTTTCAAAAAATTTTGGTACTAGCTGAAGATTTGTGTTTGTATTACTGTAAATTTTGGTTGTATAAAAATCATTTTGTATATGTCAGAAAATTTTTACAAAAGTCAATAAATAAATAAGTTTCTCACTATGGGATACTTTGGCCAACTAACAATAAAGCAAAGATTTTCAAAAAAAATTGGCGTTCTCAGTCAATTTTAGATGCGGATATTTCAGAGAGTATTAAAGCCAAGATTTTGATTTTTTGTATTATATCTATTAATTTTTTTATTATTATATTTTTACATTAATTTTAATTATTTTTAAATTACAGAAATTGAGTTTTTGTGGATATTGAGTATGGGTTTCTCTCATTATGTTTTGCAATTATGTCTTTTTTGAGCTAAATTCATTTAGCTTTTGTTATGGAGATACTCAAAATCAATAATATTTGCAACAAAACCAAGAAATTCAGAGGAATTAAGAGAAATGGTCACAACTCGGTGCCGCTTAATTAGTCAAAAAATGATAAATAATGTGTTGTAGCTTGTAGGACAACAGTTTCTCTCTGTGGATCAGTGGCTGTTTTTCTACTATATTTTTTTTAATTTTAAGTTAATTTTCAAAAAACTTAATTTTGAATTTCCTAAATGTGCTAAGAACAGAATGACACGATTAGAATAACTCTGTAAAATAAAGATCCGCAGCGGCTACAGAATTTTTACGACATTCCTCAGAGATGAGAAGCATGTGTACTCTCTCATTGCTCGTATAATAATAGTTTATTCATATACAAATGAGAATGATACAAATTCATAAGCAAACCTGTGTTTATGTAAACTGACAAAGACTAAATTGACAATCCATAGAACAATGCAATCGTGGATTCATTTTCTAAATTTTAAAAAATGAGAAACTTAGTGAATGCTGAAGGTAGTATTTTTGGTTGCACCTAAACCTAGCTAAAAAAATTGTAAAAATTCCTTGTTCGAACACTTTATCGAGATAGAGATAGAAAATTTTTGTATAACAAGTAATGTCACACTCAATAAGAAAAAAATTTTAATTGAAAAATGACTACAATTTTTTTTTAATGTCTTATGCCATTTTAAATCTGATTTTAATTGATTGATTATTATATTACTTTTTATCTAAAGTATCCCAAAGATAGGTAATTATTAAATAAAAATAAATGATGGCACCATGTGGAAAAGAAAATATCCCTCAAGAAAGTCTGTGCTTTATTACCATTTAAAGGAGTACATATCAAGGTATCATTTTATGTAATAGAACTTTTAGAAACCAAATTTCTGAGAAATTGTAAGCAAATTATACTACATAGTGTGCCTGACTTAAATAAAAAGAAACGTAAAAAACTATACTTGTATGTTCGCCAAAAAATATAAAATAACATTGACGGCTTGTATAATATTTCTCTAATTTTATTTTTAATAAATGTTTTCTAAAATGTACTTCTAAAAATTGGGAATTTTAAAGTTAAGTTATATTATCATCATATACATTTTTCTGCTAATATTAAACATTTTAGTAATCTGTTATTATTGTAAACTTTGTCTAATTTAGATGTTTTGATGATTTAGGTAAATCATAGATCAAAAAGGCCGAACTGTAGTAACAATTTTACCACTACATTATAACCAAAATAAATTCCAAAAATTATGAAGCGTTTAAGAAAACAAATATTTGTTTAATTGTTTTTATTTTAATAATAAATACAAGAAACTCTCGATAAAGTACATTTTCTTTACACATGATTACTTTTTAAGACTGGCTTTTGCTAATCCAAAACAGTATTTATATATTGCAAATTTGAACATATTAATAGAGTTTTTGGTTTGCAAAAACCAACAACAAAGAACTGGTGTTGTTTGAATTTAGACTCCAATTCTGTGAGACTAGTTCTTGCTTGCCCAAAATAAAAGTTATGTGTTGAAATTTTGAACACAATAATACAGTTTTGGGTTCGCAAAACTATCCTCAACGAATTGGAGTTATCTAAACTTGGTCGCCCGAGACTTTTTCAACATATAAATACTGTTTAGAAGTAGCAAAAACCTGTTGAGAAAATAGACAATTAAAAATTAACACGGACACTAAGTTTACGCGATTTAAAACCAACTTGCTGCCAAATGACTTTCGATTTTCCACCGGGTGCAACCTTTAAAAAAAAATTTTAAGCGTCACATGTACAGCTCAAAAAAAGCTTTCTTACTTGTTGGTAGCGAGAAATTGCCAATTGCTGAGTGATGACTTGAGTGATGGAGTTCACCCCTATGAGGTATTGAAGAAACGACATTCACTTGAGACTTTTATTTAGGGTTTGTTAAATTTCCGTCTAACTGATTTGGTTTGTGAGTCGGCAAAAGTAAACTTCAACGTAAATTTAGACGATTTTTCAAAAATTTTTGCTAATAGCTAAAGATTTGTGGTTGTATTACTGTAAATTTTGATTTTGAATTTTTTTTGTATATGTCAAATAATTTTGCCAAAAGTCAATAAATAAATAAGTTTCTCACTATGGGATACCATGGCCAACCAACAATAAAGTAAAAATTTAAAAAAAAACTGTTTTCAGTCAATTTTAGATGCGGATATTTCGAAGAGTATAAAAGCAAAGATTTTGATTTTTTGGTTATATTATATGTTTTTATTATTATTTTTTATATTATTTTTAGTTATTTTTTAAATTACAAACATTCAATTTTTGTGGATGTTGAATATGGGTTTCTCTCATTTAGTGTGGATCTTCTATCGACCTATTTGGGCAATTATATCTTTTTTGAGCTAAATTCATTTGACTTTTTTTAAGGAGACACTTAAAATCGACAAATAGTATTTGCAATAAAACCACGAGATTTAAAGGAATTAAGAGAAATAATTACAAATCAGAGCCGCTTAATTAGACAAAAAATGATAAATAATGTGTTGTAGCTTGTAGGACAACAATTTCTAAGTTGGATCTAAGTTGTGATATTTATAGGCTCATATAGGCGTTTGCAACCAAAACCGTTTAAATCCTCGTAAAAGCGTTAAGTAAAGTTCGATATTTGGAGCAAAGTTGGTTTTATCTATCTAAATTTTGCAAACAACAGCGAATATATTCAGATAAGCAAAAAAAAAGCTTAAAATATTTAATAAAAGAAACATTTTGGGGAAGATTGGCTAAAGAGGGAAGACCCTTTGTGGTATACAAAATTATCACACAGTAATGGAGGAAGAAACGAAGAACAGAATGAAACCCAAGAAGCTATGCGATAACCTGAACGAAGAGGCTGCAGTACATATAATTTTCTTGTTCTCTTTGCAAATACCAATTTAAATTTGTTTATTTCAAGAAAAATAAATAATTTTCTAGCTCAGTCTATGTTATTTGTGAGTAAAACTAGATATATCCAATAGTTTTTTGCTAATAACGCCAAATTGTTTAATTTTTGTACAAACAAATATATCGGGTGTTTTTTTAAATTTGACGTCAAAGTCGACTGTGCATGATCGTTTGTGAACAAAACAGAAAATGACATCTAACCTCACTTTTGTGATTAAAATTAAAACTGCTCTACTTACGGTTTATAATTACAATTTAATCCAAAAAAATTATAACAAATAATCAAAATGTCCACCACCTTCATCTAGGCACATTTGGATTCGTCGACACATTCCATTAGTAAGGTTCATCAGCATGTTAGGATGTTCATTAATTTCATTAATTTTTCCAACAATTCGATGTCGTAACTTGTCCAAGTTATGTATTGGCCGTTCGAAAATGGAGATTTTCAAATTATTCAAACTTTGACGATTGACTCTTGCTACTTTGCAAATAATTACAAAAGTTAGGTTAGATATTATTTTGTGGTGCGTTCACAAACGACAATGCACAGCCAACTTTGACGTCAAATTTAAAAAAACACCCGATATGTTAATCATTTGCATAACCCTATTAAATTTAAACTGTTTTCGCTAAATAACACTATTTTTTTAAACAAATATGTAGGGTGTTTTTTCATTTCCTGAAAAATTTGTAAAAGTGGATATATCCGGTTTTGCACGCAAGCTCCTCAAATGTGCTAAGAACAGAATGACTACGATTAGGCTATCTCTGTAAATAAAGATTCGCAGTGGCTACAGGATTTTTACGACACTCCCCATAGATGAGAAGCATGTCTACTTTCTGGTTACTCGTATAATAATAATTTATATACAAATGATTCAAATTCATGAGCAAACCTGTGTTTATGTAAACTGACAAAGACTAAATTGACAATACATAGAACAACGCAATCGTAGACTCATTCTCTAAATTTGAAAAAATGGGAAACTTAGTGATTGCTGGAGGTGGTATTTTTGGTTGCATCTAAAACTGGTTAAAAAAATTGTAAGTCTCTTGTTCGAACACTTCATCGATAGAGATAGAGAATTTTTGGATAACAAGTAGTACCACACTCAATGAGAAAAATTTTTTGATTGAAATTGAAATATGCCTTCAATTTTTTTTAAATGTTTTAGGTGATTTTAGATCTGATTTTAATTGATTGATTATTATATTACCTTTTATTTGAAGTATCACAAAAAGAAGGTTATTATTAAAGAAAATATAGATGATGGCACCATGTGGAAAAGAAAATATTTTACAAGAAAATCTGTGGTTTATTACCACTTAAAGGCGTACATATTAAAGTATCATTTCATGTAATAGAACTTTTTGAAACCAAACTTTTGAGAAATTGTAAGTAAATTAAACTGCATAGTGTGCCTGACTTGTGAAAACGTAAAAAACCATATTTGTATGTTCGCCAAAAAATATAAAATAGCATTGACTGTTTGTAGAATATTTCTCTAATTTTATTTCTATTAAATGCTTGTTAAAATGTACTTCTAAAAATTGGGAATTTTAAATTCAAGTTATATTATTATCATATAATTCTACTGATAAAAAACATTTTAATAATCTTTTATTATTGTAAACTTTGTCTAATTTAGATGTGATTTCATAATTCAGGTATATCATAGATTAAGAAGGCCGAACTGTAGTAACAATTTAACCACTACATTATAACCAAAATAAATTTCAAAATTAAAAAGCGTTTAAGAAAACACATATTTTTAAAGAAAATTTATTTTAAAAACAAATACTAAAATACTCTCAATAAGTACATTTTCTTTACACATTATTACTTTTCAAGACTGGTTTTTGCTAATCCAAAACATTATTTATATATTGCAAATTTGAACATATTAATGTAGTTTTTGGTTTGCAAAAACCAACAAAAAAGAATTAGAGCTGTCCGAATTCAGATCCCAATTCTGTGAGACTAGTTTTTGCTTGCCCAAAATAAAATTTATGTGTTAAAAATTTTGAACACAATAATACAGTTTTGGGTTGCAAAACTATCCTCAACGAATTGGAGTTATCTAAACTTAATCGGCTGAGACTTTTTCAACATATAAATACTGTTTAGAAGTAGCAAAAACCTGTTGAGAAAATCGACAATTAAAAATAAAACGGACACTAAGTTTACGCGATTTAAAAACAACTTGCTGCCAAATGACTTTTGATCTACCACCGAATGCAACCTTTAAAGAAAAAATTTTAGTGTCATATACAACTCAAAAGAATGTTTTCTTACTTGTTGATAGCGAAAAAATACCAATTACTGAATGATGACTTGAGTGTGGAGTTCACCCATGAGTTATTGAAGAAACAACATTCACTTGAGATTCTTATTTAGGATTTTTTAAATTTCTGTCTAACTAATTGGTTTTGGGAGTCGCCAAAAGTAAACTTCAAAATAAATTTAGACAATTTTTCAAAAATTCTTGCTACTAGCCGAAGATTTGTGTTTGTATTACTGTAAATTTTGATTTTCAAAAAAATTTCTTGTATATGTCAAATAATTTTGCCAAAAGTCAATAAATAAATATAAGTTTCTTACTATGGGATACCTTGGCCAACTAACAATAAAGTGAAGATTTAAAAAAAAAACACGACATTTTTAGACAATTTTAGATGCGGATATTTCAGAAAGTATTAAGGCCAAAATTTAGATTTTTTGTATTATACAGTATGTTTCATGAGTGATAATGAGCCTGCGAAATTGATAATACAAATAATCACAAATCAGTGCCGCTTAATTAGTCAAAAAATGATAAATACATAATGTGTTGCAGCTTGTAGGAAAACAATTTCGCTCTGGTAACTTAATTTCGAATTTCGTAAATGTGATAAGAACAGAATGACTACGATTAGAATATCTCTGTAAATAAAGATCCGCAGCGACTACAGCATTTTTACGACACTTTTTACAAATGAGCATGTCTACTTTTTTATTGCTTCTGTAATAATAATTCATATACCGATGAAAAGGATACAAATTTGTGAGCAAATCTGTGTTTATGAAAACTGACAAAGACTAAATTGACAATACACAGAACAACGCAATCTAGGATTTATTTTCTAAATTTACTAAAATGAGAAAGCTGGTGAATGCTAGAGGTAGTATTTTTGGTTGCATCTACAAAAATTTTAGAAGTAGCTCATAATTGACTCACCCTGTATAATATACAAATATATACAAAATAAATTACAATGTTGTATATAAATTTACACAACTGGTTGAAAAAAATTCCTTGTTTGAACACTTCATGGAGATAGAGATGAAAATTTTTGGATAACAAGTAGTACCACACTCAATAAAAAAAATTATTGATTGAATTTGAAAAATACATACAAATAAATACCTACAATTTTTTTAATGCTTAAGACGATTTTAGCTCTGATTTCAATTGATTGAGTATTATATAGGATGTATCAAGAGTCGCGAAGATCCTTTGGAGGGATACATGGGACACCCTCAAAGAACACCAAAATTTATTTAAAGAATTTTAATACTCTTTTGTTTTCTTTTCTTTTCTTGTATTTTTTTGAAATTTGGTATTTTCTTGAGATTTATGAATACGTAATTGATGAAAAAGAAACAGTAAAGCATTTGAAATGAATTACGTATTCATAAATCTCAAGAAAATACCAAATTTCAAAAAAATACAAAAAAAACAAAAGAAAACAAAAGAGTATTGAAATTTTTTAAATAAATTTTTGTGTTTTTTGAGTCCCATGTATTCTTCCAAAGTATCTTTGCGACTTTTGACACACCCTTACATTACTAAAAGACACTACTAAAAAGACACCTGCACGTCATCGGACTCAGCGAGAACAAGATTTGCAGAGGTTGTGCTGAAGATTAGGAAACTCTTCTTTATATTCTCTGCTACTGTCCTGCTTTTGCAAGCATCAGAGATTTACACGGGGGCTCCCGATATCTGAAGCCTAGTGCTATCGAGAAGGCTTTTGCAGACAAGATACTGAGCTTCATTAGAGGCACAGGGCTACTGCAGTAGTACTATTTCGAGAGGTAGCACACAATGGGCGTAGGCCTCGGTGTGCGGCTCGCGCTTCGGGCCCCTCTTGTGTCAATAAAAAAAAATTATATTACATTTAATCTACGATATCACAAAAAGTAGATTATCATTAAAAAAAACTAGATGATGGCAGCATGTGGAAAAGAAAGTATCCCTCAAGGAAGTCTGTGCTTTATGACCACTTAAAGGTATACATATCAAAGTATCATTTTATGTAAAAAAACTTTTTACTACCAGACTTTTAAAAAATTGTAAGTAAATTAAACTACATAGTGTGCCTGACTTGTGAAAACGTGAAAAACCATATTTGTATGTTCACCAAAGAACATACTGACACAGTGACCGTTTGTATAATATTTCTCTAATTTCATTTCTATTAAATGCTTCTTAAAATGTATTTCTAAATAATGGGAATTGTAAATTTAAGTTATAATATCATTATATAATTTTATTAATAAAAAACATTTTAGTAATCTTTTGTTATTGTAAACATTCTGTAATTTATAGCTCATTTTTTCTTAAAATCAATTGTCAAAGTGTTTTAAGGTTGGTAACTCCATTTAAAATTAGCTTTTTTAGTTTCGTTTCTATGGCAATCTAACAGGGTTCCAACATAATAATATTTAAAGAAAAAATGAGCTTTAGATGTGTTTTCATGATTCAGATTAATCATAGATCAAGAGGGCCGAACTATAGTAACAATTATAACAGTTTACATATTCTATTTTACCATCTTTAACCACACTATTATAACCAAAATAAATTTCAAAAATTAAAAAGCGTTTAGGAAAACACATATTTTTTAAAGTTTTTTGTATTTTAAAAATAAATACAACAAAACTCTCAATAAGTACATTTTCTTTACAAATGTTTATTTTCTCAGACTGGTTTTTGCTATCCAAAACAGTATTTATATAATGCAAATTTAAACATATTAATATAGTTTTTGGTTTGCAAAAACCAACAACAAATAACTGGTGCTGTTCGAATTTAGACTCCAATTCTGTAAGACTAGTTCTTGCTTGCCCAAAATAAAATTTATGTGTTGTAAATTTGAACACAATAATACAGTTTTGGGTTCGCAAAACTATCCTCAACGAATTGGAGTTATCTAAACTTAATCGCCTGAGACTTTTTCAACACATAAATACTGTTTAGAAGTAGCAAAAACCTGTTGAGAAAATAGACAATTAAAAATAAAACGGACAGTAAGTTTACGCGATTTAAAACAACTTGCTGCTCATCGAATGACTTTCGATTTTCCACCGGGTGCAACCTTTAAACAAAAAAATTTTAGCGGTACATGTACAACTCAAAAGAAAGTTTTCTTACTTGTTGATAGCGAAAAATTACTAATTTCTGAGTGATGACTTGAGTGATGGAGTTCATCCATCAGTAATTGAAGAAATGACATTTACTTGAGATTCTTATTTAGGGTTTGTTAAATTTCCTTCTAACTGGTTGGGTTTGGTGATCGCCAGAAGTACACTTTAAAGTGAATTTAGACGATTTCTTAAAAAATTTATGCTGCTAGCCGAAGATCTATGGTTGTATTACAGTAAATTTTGATTTTCAAGAAAATTTCTTGTATATGTCAAATAATTTTGATAAAAGTCAATAAATAAATACGTTTCTCACTATGGGATACCATGGCCAACTAACGAGAAAGTAAAGATTTTTAAAATAAACGGCGTTGTCGGTCAATTTTAGATGTGGATATTTCAGAGCACGACCTTTTCTATAAAAAAGGCGTTTTATACAGCCTGCCGCGTGGCGAGCTTAGAATGATTCTCCGCATGGCACTGCTTGACTATACACTCATCCTGCATATACATCTTATCTATAGATATCCATAGATCACGATTGACAATTGTTAAATTATTGTCAAATTCGAACTAATTCAAATTTTGTATTTACGTTTTATTTATCTATGGTTTTCAAAATCGCATGATTGAAAAGCAATCAGCTCAATGGTTTACCCATAAGGAAACAGCAAGTTATTAAAAGCATGCTACCGATGCATTGACTTTGACATAATCACATTGTTTTAACCATAGATTTTGACAGTGAAATCTAGAAATAGTACAGCAGTGCACAGCTGTACTGATTTGCAATTATTTCTCTTGTATCCTCTAAATCTCAGGATTTTGATGCAAATACTTGTGATTTTAAGTAGACTTCTTAGAAAATTGGGCAAAAGATCATCTAAATTATCTCTGACACCACGAACGTAGTGTGGAGATGCACCGTCCTGTTGAAACCATACGTTAACTGCTGATATGTCTGGATCGTCTTTATTGGGAAAAAGTTCTGCTAATGATGGTACTAACGTGTCGCAAAAAATATGCAAATAAACCTGTCCAGTCAAAAAATACGGTCCTAAAGTGTGATCTAACAAAACTACACCAAACTTTCAATTTTTGTGAAAGTTGAACATGGGTTTTTCGCATGCGGTGAGGATTTGGTATCGACCCATATGGGCTATTGTGTCTTTTTTGAGCTAATTTTATTTGATTTTTTTTATGGGGCTACTTAAAATCAATAGCATTTACAACAAAACCAAGAGATTTAGGTGATCTTAGGATTGCTATTTAAAAAAGAAACGATTACGTCACAGCAAAAAATCGGTTTTCAAAAAAAATTTGGAAGGGAAAAACGTGCGCAGTAAAAAAGTAAAATTGACTTGTCTTGGCGTTTATCTAAAACAAAATTTACTTAGAAAATATGAATTTTATTCCATACTTTTATGTCACCCTGCATATAGGTTCGTTATGATCAAAATGTTATGCATGCTCTGAGTTTTTCTATTAATAAACAGTCGTTACTTCTTCCGAAATCTTTTTAAAAATGAAATTAGAATATTTTTTAATTTAGTTTCCGTAAGTGGCTTGGATCTGCCATTTGGGGCTTCTTTTTGGAGTTCTGTTAATTGAACTCTGCGTGCATTTCCCCCAATTGCATTAGTTTAAGTAGCTTGAAGTGAATGCGGCTTAATATTACCACCAATAAAAGAGTAAATTAAATTCGAATCTGCGCTAAAAGGAATTTAGATTTGAAAGAAGTCTGGATATAAATGAGGCACGTTTTAAGTTCACACACAATCAAACTTGATTAGATGCGTCCTGCGATTGAAATTCCATCGCTTTTCAGATTTTCGTAATTTTGTCAAAATCACAGTTTAGAGTGAAAATTCGATTAGAGTATCCCCGAGGTTTACGACTAGAGAAGGTTCTAATAAATCGTCGGAATTAACCTGGAAGTATAGTTGACTTCGGCCGTTTCACCGCACTTATGTACGAACTATTTCACTTTACAGCCGGAGTTTAAGAGCATGTTTTGCGGATGAAACGACACAAATAAAAGCTGTTTGTTTAGAAATTTCAAATTACAAGTCCGACTTGAAGTAATAAATTATTTACAGGCGGAAAACAAACTTTCACACTTAACTAATTGAAAACAAGCTGGTGGTAAAGAAAGAAACTTTGAATTAATTGATTTCTTAAACGTGCCATAGTTTATTAAAACAAAACTTACAAGTTTTGTGTTATTAGGAAATTACCATGTCCTAATTACTATTGACTCACTGAACACCGTACAACTTTTCTAATTAAGACAAAAGTTTGCAACGATTCCGATCCCAAACAACAATAAATTAACTCTTTCGAAAGATTACTTTGTGAGAAACTCATAAATGACATAAGCACGCGTTTGGGGGCACTTTATGTGAATATAAACAGCATGTGCTCTTTTCACTTTATTTATTATCATTTAATAAAGTTTTTATTGCTTAGCAAACTTTTACAATGTTGCGTTTTTCTAATGGACATTTTACTTTATCCAAATATAAATCAGAGTTTTATCCACTTTCAAAACTCAACTGCCATCTACAAGTTCATTTCGAAATGTGTTAGTTGAAAATCCTGCAAAGAGCTGGCGCGAAGTGTTTCAAACAAAAAATTAACTTTTATCTTAATTTCGCTATAAATAACTGTGAAACCTAATTCGTACCAACCAGAATACCACATTACTCTTCAAAAAAAAAGTGTTTTATTCTTACATAGTCAGGGTCAGTATATTAAGTATATTAAGCTTAAGATGAAAAACAAAGGGTATGTGGTTGCTTTTGCAACCACACATCCACCTGATCTTCGGCTTTTGTGCAGATTTTGCTAATGTAAGATGTACTTGATGTATCTTTTTTTTATTTGCACAATAAAGACCTTTATTATGCAAAAATTTATTAAGTTAATTATTATTAACTAGAATAAATTTTATAACTTGCCTCTCATTACTTGATAAAAAAAAGTTAGTAGTTAAAAAATAGAACATGTAACCAATTGGATTACTGTATTGAAAGATTTACATTGATTTTAATTTGACAAATCTACAATTAAAGGTAACTTAAAAATAGTTCGGTCTTCTTGACCTATGATTTACCTGGCTTAAATCGCCTGGACTATATCATGAAGACACATCTAAAGTAGACAAAACTGACAATAACAAAAGATTTTGAAATGTTTTTTTTTTCAATAGAATTAAGTAGATAATAATATAACTTAAATTTTTCAAAAGTACATTTTAACAAATAGTCAATAGAAATGAGAGTAGAAAAATATTATACGAACGGTCAATGTGATTTTATATTTTTTGGCGAACATAAAAATGTGGTTTTTCACGTTTATTGATCTTCTTTTATATGGGTGTTACACAATGTCGACTGTTATTAAAAAAAATAATCATGAGGCCGAATAATGAAGGGGCATAATTATACAGAGTGATTTTTTTATCTGTTCCCGCCCGAAACTCTAAAAATAGGCAACACATTATACTTTGAGAAATTTGTTTTCAAAATTAAGGCTTTTAGAGTTGTGAATTAATGTCAATATTGTTGATAGTACCTTTAACAGTGCTTCCAGAGTCAATTTATTTGGATCATTTATTGCCACATTATTTAATTAATTAACTAACATTTTGTTTGTATAACGTGTTGCCTATTTTTAGAGTTTCGGGCGGGTACAGATAAAAAAATCATCCTGTATCTTGCTACCTATCTTGAATTTCACTGAAGTCGCCAATTAAAAACTCTTGCTTTATTTTTTATTATTCATTGTTTTGTAATTTTTTGTCAATTTTAAACAAGAGTTTTCTGTTTCGAAGCTAAAGTTAAAGTTTTTCAGCTATGGAATATATTCTTATAATTTTCAAGTTTCTTGCTACGCTACTGGTTACTAGTAGAAAAAACTAGTATATAGTATGTATTGTTAAACAGACAAAAATATATAGCATAATATTCAATTAGACACCACTTGCGCTTTTATAGAGGATTGACTTTTAATAATCGAGTAACGCTTACCGTTAGGGTAAAAGTTTTTTTTTGAAATTGGTATTTGAATAGCTCATTTTTCACGTTTTTAAATATGATGTGCGATTTGGCTATGTAGGTAATTAGACTTTCTAAGATTATCTCGATGAAGTGTTTGGAATACAAATTTTTGAAATTTTTTAAACCAATTATCATATTTATTTTTAGTTTTGTAATTAAAAAAATGATTAATAACAATGTCAAAAATTAATATAATTAAAAAAATTAAAATCTTGACTTTTATATATTCTATTTTTTAATTTAATATCTTTGTCAGTCTCTTTTCAACATTGTTGTATATGTTGCTATGTCATATAGACTATGTATTGAACAGAGACAGACAACGGCATATAAACAAAATCCTTAAATAAATGACAACGCCGTTTTTTTGAAAATTTTTACTTTATTGTTGGTTGGCTATAGTATCCCATAGTGAGAAACTTATTTATTTATTGACTTTTGTCAAAATTATTTGACATATACAAGATTTTTTTAAAAAAATCAAAATTTGCTGTAATGCAACCACAAATCTTCGGCTAGTAGCAAGAATTTTTGAAAAATCGTTTAAATTTAGGTTGGAGTTTACTTTTGGCGACTCCTAAACCCAACTAGTTAGATGCAAATTTAACAAACCCTAAAGTCAACTTTCACCTTAATTTATTCAGAATTACAATTTTGTAACATAACACCTATGTCCATTCGTGTCTTCAATTATAACAGTTTACATATTCTATTTTGCCATCTTTAACCACACTATTATAACTAAAATAAATTTCAAAAATTAAAAAGCGTATCAGAAAACACATATTTTTTTAATGTTTTTTATTTCAAAAACAAATACAAAAATACTCTCAATAAGTACATTTTCTTTACACATGTTTATTTTTTCAGACTGGTTTTTGCTATCCGAAACAGTATTTATATAATGCAAATTTAAACATATCAATATAGTTTTTGGTTTGCAAAAACCAACAACAAAAAACAGGTGTTGTTCGAATTTGACTCCAATTCTGTGAGACTAGTTCTTGCTTGCCCAAAATAAAATTTATGTGTTGAAAATTTTGAACACAATAATACAGTTTTGGGTCGCAAAACTATCCTCAACGAATTGGAGTTATCTAAACTTAATCGCCTGAGACTTTTTCAACATATAAATACTGTTTGGAAGTAGCAAAAACCTGTTGAGAAAATAGACAATTAAAAATTACCGGACACTAAGTTTACGCGATTCAAAAAAAACTTGCTGCCAAATGACTTTCGATTTTCCACCGGGTGCAACCTTTAAAGAAAAAATTTTAGCGTCACATGTACAACTTTAAAGAAAGTTTTCTTACTTGTTGATAGCGAAAAATTGCCAATTGCTGAGTGGTGGCTTGAGTGATGGAGTTCACCTATGAGGTATTGAAGAAACGACATTCACTTGATACTTTTATTTAGGGTTTGTTAAATTTCCGTCTAACTGATTTGGTTTGGGAGTCGCCAAATGTAAACTCCAACATAAATTTAGACAATTTTTTAAAAATTTTTGGTTCTAACTAAAAATTTGTGGTAGTATTACTGTAAAATTTGATTTTAAAAAAAAATTTTTGTGTATGTCAAATAATTTTTACAAAAGTCAATAAATAAATAAGTTTCTCACTATGGGATACCTTGGCCAACTAACAATAAATTAAAGATTTTCAAAAAAAAACTCGCGTTTAGTCAATTTTAGATGCGGATATTTCAGAGAGTATAAAACCAAGATTTTGATTTTTTGTGTTATACCTATTAATATTTTTATTATTAAAATTTTTCATTATTTTTAATTATTTTTAAATTACAAAAATTTAGTTTTTGTGGATGATGAGTATGGGTTTTCTCCATTCAGAGCGGATTTTTTATCGACCCATTTGGGCAATTATGTCTTTTTTGAGCTAAATCCATTTGCTTTTTTTATGGAGATATTTAAAATCAATAGTATTTGCAATAAAATTAATAGATTTAGAGGAATTAAGAGAAATAATCACAAATCAGTGTTGCTTAATTAGTCAGAAAATTATAAATAATATGTTGTAGCTTATAGGACAACAATATCTCCTATGGATCAGTGGCTATTCTTCTACTATTTTTTTTACTTTAAGTCAATTTTCACATATCATAATTTTGAGTTTCCTAAATGTGCTAAGAACAGAATGACTACGATTAGGATAACTCTGAAAATAAATATCTGCAGCGGCTACAGAATTTTTTTTGAAATTGGTATTTGAATAGCTTATTTTTTACGTTTTTAAATAATGATGTGCGATTTGGCTATGTAGGTAATTAGACTTTCTAAGATTATCTCGATGAAGTGTTTGGAATACAAATTTTTGTAATTTTTTGAACCAACTATCATATTTATTTTTAGCTTTGTAATTGAAAAGTTTATTAATAATAATGTCAAAATTAATATGATTAAAAAAATCAAAATCTTGACTTTTATATATTCTATTTTTTAATTTAATATCCTTGTCAGTTTCTTTTCAACACACTGTTGTATATGTTGCTATGTTATGTAGACTATGTATTGAACAGAGACAGACAACGGCATATAAACAAAATCTTAAATTGACTGACAACGCTGTTTTTTTGAAAATTTTTACTTTATTGTTAGTTGGCTATGGTATTCCGTAGTGAGAAACTTATTTATTTATTGACTTTTGTTAAAATTATTTGACATATACAAGACATTTTTTTTAAATCAAAATTTACAGTAATACAAACACAAATCTTTGGCTAGTAGCAAAAACTTTTGAAAAATCGTCTAAATTTATGTTGAAGTTCACTTTTGGTGACTTCCAAACCCAACTAGTTAGATGGAAATTTAACAAATCCGAAATAAGAATCTCAAGTGAATGTCGTTTCTTCAATAACTCAACATGGGTGAACTCCATTACTCAAGCCATCACTCAGCAATTGGCAATTTTTTGCTACCAAAAAGTAAGAAAACTTTGAGTTGTACATGTGACGCTTAATTTTTTTCTTTAAAGGTTGCACCCGATGGAAAAGCGAAAGTCAGTTGGCAGCAAGTTGTTCTTAAATCGCGTAAACTTAGTGTCCGTTTTATTTTTAAATGTTTGTTTTCTCAACAGGTTTTTGCTACTTGTAAACAGTATTTATATGTTAAAAATCTCAGGCAACTGAGTTTAGACAACTCCAATTCGTTGAGGATAGTTTTGCGACCCAAAACTGTATTATTGTGTTCAAAATTTTCAACACATAAATTTTGTTTTGGGCAAGCAAGAACTAGTCTCACAGAATTGGAGTCTAAATTTGAACAGCTCCAATTCTTTGTTGTTGGTTTTTGCAAACCAAAAACTATATTAATATATCTAAATTTGCAATAAATAAATACTGTTTTGGATTAGCATAAACCATTCTTACAAAATAAACATGTGTAAAGAAAATGTAGTTACCAAAATTTTTTGTATTTATTATTAAAATGAAAACAATTAAAAAAATATTTGTTTTCCTAAACGCTTTTTAATTTTTGAAATTTATTTTGATAGTAATGCAGTGGTTAAAGATGGCAAAATAGTATAATATGTATGTAAACTGTTTAATTGTTACTACAGTTCGGTCTTCTTTATCTATGATTTACCTGAATCATGAAAACACATCTAAATTAGACAAAGTTTACAATAATGAAAGATTACTAATATGTTTTTTATTAATAGAATTTTATGATGATAATATAACTTAAATTTAAAATTTCCAATTTTTAAAAGTACATTTTAACAAGCATTTGATAAAGATGAAATTAGAGAAATATTATACAAACGGTCAATGTGATTTTATATTTTTTAGCGCACATATAAATAATATGGTTTTTCATGTTTTTTTATTTAAGGCAGCACACTATGTAGTTTAATTTACCTAAAATTTTTGAAAAGGTTTGTTCTAAATTTTTTTTTACTTAAAATGATACTTTGAGATGTACACTTTTAAATGATAATAAAGCACAGACTTTCTTGAGGGATATTTTCTTTTCCACATGGTGCCATGATCTAGTTTTTTTAATAATAACTTACTTTTTGTAATACCTTAGATGAAAGGTAATATAGGTATAATAAGCAGTCAGTTGCAATTAGAACTGAAATCGCCTAAAGCATTTAAAAAAAATTGTAGGTATTTTTAATTTTAATTAAAAATTTTTTCTTATTGAGTGTGGTACTACTTGTTATCAAAAGATTGTCTATCTTTATCTCAATGAAGTGTTCGAACAAGGAATTTTTACAATTTTTAGAAAATATGTCTTCAGTAGTCGAAAAAAGGTCTTGAAAACTACTTAAGTAGAAATATCTCTCAATACTTTTTTTAATATTATATACAAGGTTATTCACAAATGATAACAAATTTATATGCAAGCAAATTTACATATTAAGCAGCTTTCTAAATAAAATTTTCATTGTAGTAAAATATTGAATCAATATTATCTAAAGATTATCGATTTTTGTCAGTTTTCTCATAACTTGTCAAACTGAATAACTACTTAATAATCCGTTATTTTTAGTTTTTTTACCAGTGTAACATGGTAGCGATGATATTTATTAGCGCGTATTATTTTAGAAACAGAACTTTGGCTAATTCCTAAATTTTCTGCCACAGCATTTTGCCTAATATGTAGATATGTGGATTTTTTGTAATTGCCTGAACTTCAACAAACTCATTATTTTCTTCTGTCGCAGGTTTGTTTCGTGGCTTTTTTAAGGGAAACCAGCTCAACGCAATTTGCTTCGGGTCTTCGAAAAATTTTGTCAGTTGGAACCACTCGATGGCGATATTTTTCTGCATAAAGGCTTACTGTAGCTGAAGCGTTTTTTTTTCTACATTATTCATATATCAGGATCATCTCAGTCTTCTTGTTATCAGTAAACATTTGATTGGTTTTATAAATTTTTCGTCATTCGTAAATAAGCCTGTATATCTATATTGAAGCAAATTATTTAAAAAGTGTCTTACAGACACGATGTCTGCCGTGGTCTGTGATTACTTTTTACTTTACAGGACAAAAATTGCGGACACTAAAATGTATTTTCTAGAGCATTATAGGTACAATTAACAGACAGCTCGAATACATACGTATACAGGGTGATTTTTTTATCTGTTCCCGTCCGAAACTTTAAAAATAGGCAACACGTTATACAAACGAAAAGTTAGTTAATTAATTAAATAATGTGGCAACAAATGATCCAAATAAATTGACTCTGGAAGCACTGTTAAAGGTATTATCAACAATATTGACATTAATTTACAACTCTAAAGACCTTAATTTTAAAAATAAATTTTTCAAAGTATAATGTGTTGCCTATTTTTAGAGTTTCAACCGGGAACAAATAAAAAAATCACTCTGTACATATGTATAATGATGATTATGAAAGCAGATCACAAACTTAGATTTTGTTTGGGGGGTTTCAGTATTAAGCATAAAATTGCTACATTGTAAGGTTTTTTATTCCTATTTATATTTACAGCTAAACCTGACATATATTTTATTTTTTTGATTGTTTAAGTTTTTTCTTTTTTTTTTAAATTTTTTACAAAATTTATTACATAGGGTTTGCCGTGACTCTGTAATATCAAAAGCCAAAAAAAATTTTTTTATTAGAACAAAAGCAGACACAGTGGGTTAAACTCTTTACAAATATGCTAAAAATACTAAAAACCTATAGTATATTGTACGATGTACGCGTTACTATATTGTATATGTATAGTATTATTGCGCACTTAAGTAGGGGTAATAATCCTAGAAGCCTACTGGATGAATTTAAAAAAAAATTTTGTGTTGGTTGTAACTTTACTTATGTTAAGTTTACCTTCTATCCATTTATCCTTATTTATATATGATACAATTCGCGACAAAAAAATCGGACATCGAATAATCATTAATATATAAATTCCTAATGACAATAGAAGTCAATGTCGAACCCATAAGTTAAGTCAAAATTTGAGGGTTGAGGTTTCGACATTGATTTTTATTATCATTAATTATAAATTAATGATTTATTTACTTACTTTTTTATGTAAGCGTAAAAATTTGTTTTTTTATGACGAATAATATGCGTTAGATATTTGAAAATAAACTATTTTTTTTATTTAAGTTGAATTTTATTTTCTAATTTTATCTTTGGAAATTGGTAATTACAGAACTAAAATATAACAAAATAATAAAATACGTAATTTCCAGACTAAAAATATCAGTCAATATTTATTTTATTTTAAAATGCGATTTCAACCTGACGATAACAAAAATATGAAGAGTACAATAATATCTCATTTACGTTATTAATTTTCTTATCAAAAATTATATCTTTTTTATTATCAGACTTTCTTTAATTCTAACAACACGTTAGAGATAATCATTTCTGACAATCAAAATATATCAGCACTTTGTTTTCTCTTGGCAACAATTTTTTTTAATGTACCATTTAGTTACCATGAAGTTTTTTTATTTGAAATACCTTAGTACAATAAGTAAAGACCTGTACATTATTATTTTGTATTTGATTTGAAACGCATATTAAATTATCAATGACAAAAAAAAATTCTACATAAATCATCGATCAAGGACAGAAACAATTTAAAATTAAGGTGGGAGAAATACATTGTATAAATGATTTACTAAATTCGGAGCAATTAAATTACTACACTACAATGCAGTCACTACATAAATATTTTTTGTGTGTTTGTATGATTGTTTTCTGTGTGAATAGTGCTGTTATTTCTGAAGAAACGGAATTAATTCTTGTTAGTGTGGTAAGTGGTAAATTTTTTTTTTGCAAAGACATTTTGGTTTAGATTTTTAGGCATGGTGCTCGCACAACAACCGGATTTTACCCAAACGACCCAAACAAGGGCCAATCCTTCTACCCCATTGGAATGGGTGGCTTAACAAACGTAATTCCAAATCTCGTTGATTAACATCCACATTAAATTAAATTACAGGAAGGTAAATTAGGAGAGTATAAATTAGGACGTTACCTCAAAAACCTTTACGGGTCTTTCCTTGGAGATGTGTATACTGAAGATGAAGTCTTTGTGAGGAGCACTGATATAACAAGGACTAAAATGAGTGCACAATTAGTCCTCGCTGGACTTTTTCCACCCACAGAGCTTCAGCAGTGGAATAAGGAATTAGACTGGCAGCCGATTCCAGTCGCCTATAAACCAGATTCTGAAGAAGATGTAAATAAATTTGTAAAAATTGCGGTTTTATTGTTATTGAATTGTTGCAGCTGTTTCATCCTTGGGGAACGTGTCCTTATAAATCTGACGTTATTAAACATTTGCCTGATATACAAGAAGTGCAAGACAAGTTTATTAAACCCTATAATACCACAATGAGTTTTATTCAACAGAAGTCAGGCAAAGACATGAAAAATCCAGCCGATGCACAGGATATCCTTTTTAATTTTCAAACAGAGGATGATATGGGATTGATTATTCCGGATTGGGTCAGAACTATTTATCCGGAACCGACCCAAAACATTGCTGCTCAAGTTTACGCTTATCACAATTACGATCAAAGAACGAAACAAATCAATTCCGGTTATTTGCTTAAAAAAATTCTTGATGATTCGAAAAATAAAATTGACGGAAAATCAAATAAGAAAATCTATTTGTATTCAGGACACGAATCCACTCTAGGGTACATGTTAAATGCCCTCAAGGCTAACTATAAAGCACACGTTCCACCCTACGGAAGTGCCATCTCTTTTGAAATACATAGGGCCAACGACCAACACTATGTCAAGGTAATTTATTTAATTAAAGTTATCATTTTTATTCAAGGTAAACACGAGTTGCGGTTTTTAATTACAGACCTCAAGGTCAAGATCTATTAATTTGACTAAATCATCCTTTACATCAACAAAACAAAGTTTATTTATTTCTTAATATCTGAAAAACGATAAAATAAAGAAAACTTGTTTGTTACAGCTGCATTACAGAAACAATACCGAAGCAACCGATCCTGTGGAACTCACAATTCTCGGATGTGATGTGCTTTGTCCTTATGAGGATTTTATTGAGTTACAGAAAGACCTAATTCCCACGATTTCAATTCAAGATGCCTGTAAATTGGACAATAAAATTACTGAAACTGAAGATAACTACTTGGAATAGGGTTATCAATAAAACTCACAGATGGCTCTCCAAAGATAGAAAACTGCCTAAGTATTATATTTATTGATAAAAATATTTAATAAATAAACGAAACACATTGAAGATAAATTTGTTTTATTACTGTAACAAGTCGACTGTAAATTAGAAAAATCAAATTAAGTACTATTTTTGAATGTAAAACATTAATGATGCAAAAAAATTTTTTTGTAGAAAGTATTGATAATGGAGATACCCTAGAATTAAATTTCTATTTTTTGACTTAAATTTTGATATGATTATAGATTTACTATTAATAGTGATGGGAGCACGGATTCAAGAGTCAATTAGCACAGAGAAACGCCGTAGGTACGAATGTCCAGTGTTCGATCCAAGAAGAATTGGTTCTAATTATTGCTACTTAGTGGTGGCAAAACTGTAATTTTTTTAATAACACTTATTACCTGTTACTGTTATTTTAAAATAACAGTCTAAAAAAGCTGTTATTTTTAAACTGTTATTATTTTCAAGTCGGCTCAGTACTTAAAATTTGAGTGCATAAAGGTATGAGAATCGTTCATGTAAAGAGTAGAATTAAGTAATTATTATAATAGTTATTTATGTTATTAGTGGGATAGAAGCATCATCACACAACGAGTGTGTAGATTACAGATAACGAGGGCGTTAGCCCGAGTATCTGTAACACACGAGTTACTGTAATGTGCTCTAGCTCACGTATGATATACAAAACTTTATCTATGACTGCAAAAAACTAAGAAAATGGAAAATTTAATGCTGCCGATAACTTCTATTTTTTTACATCAAAAGTAAGGTGACCTATGCATATGTTCAGTAGGCACTATGGCATTATTCAGTAAACAACTTGAGTGACTCAGAAAGTTTACTTTTTGATATCAAAAAAGCGGCGAGAAATGCTGCTTTTTGCTTGGTGCTAGAGAAGTCCAAAGAAAAGTGCGAGATAACTTTTCAACGGTTCAGTTTATGGTGCGACGAGGAAAATGTTAAAAATATTACGCATGAGAAGGTTCTACTTGCATATTTTGATCACTTATCAAAAAAGTATAAATCATCTAGTCTTTGGACTTTTTATTCTATGATTAGAACAATAATTAAATAGAAGAAGAGTGTTGACATCAGTGAAACCGTGCATTTAATCGACTTTTTGAAAAGAAAATTTGAAGCATATCATGCTAAAAAGTCGCAAATTTTTACTAAACATATATTAGCAAATTTTTGCAAGAAGCAAATGATGATAAATTTTTGTTAATGAAGGTACTGTACCCTTTTTATGCATAAATTATTCTTACTAAGTAGTAATGTAATATTGCTACTTTTCTTCAGTTACCTAACTCAGCAGGATTTACAGGACATTGTTATAGGCGCACATCTACTTTGTTGCTTGCTGATTCGGGAGCTGATCTTTTAACAGTAAAGCGTCATGGAGGCTAGTGCTCGAATACAGTGGCGGAGGGGTATACGGCAGAAGAAAATAAAAAACAAATTGCTTCAAAAATTCTGGGTGACAAAAATACAACAAACAGAATTACTGCATCGACAGCTGTTATTGAAAAAAATGTATCAGAAATGTAGTGTCCTACTATAAATAGATGTGAAACTTGTGTTATTAATATTTATAACAATAATAGCATGTAATTAAAATTGAGTTTGAAATTAAAACGAATTATTTTAAAGAGTGGATTTTTATTTTATTACTTTACTAGTGAAGTAATATGTCATTTTACTTCACTCAAATATTTAATATTATATGCAGTTATCAAAGCAGTCGTAGATAAATTTATTTTACGCTGTTAATATTTTTAAATACTCAGTGACATTAGAAGTGTTACACACAGAAGAAATAATTTTTTGGACGTGATTTTTTGGCAATGTGGTAAACTTGCATTAAGAATAAAACGATGAGATTTGCAAGAAATTTTAGTAACAATAACTTGAAAAAAAATCAGTAATGTGTTTGGCGACTCCACAACTCTTGTACTTTTGTACAAGCCTAGGCATCGACAAAATGAGATGGTCGATGTTTGTTTGGCACCAAGCAATTTTTATCTCATAGATTAACTGCGGCAGAGTCTGTGGAGGACGGTGTAAAGCGGACAGTTTATTTTTCATCATATTTCACACATGCTATATGAGATTTAAACTCCTTGAAGGGGTGGCCCTGGTAAAACATTAACGCCAGCTTCTTGGAGGAAGTCCATAGTTTGATCACCAATATGTGAACGTGCGTTGTTTTGCAGAAAAAGGACATGTTGACAGCTATCTAGATAAGGAAGTAAAGTGGTTCTTAGTACGTCATTAACATAACGCACAGCTGTTATTCTATATGGAATAAACACAAGAGGTAATCGTTTTCTATAGGCAAACTCCTTCAAATTATTACTCCAACAGTTCTGGGCACATGCCTCTCAACAACAAATTTAATATCACGTCGCTCTACACGACGGCGTTTTATCTTCTGAGGCTATTATGCATGTCTAGGCAGAATCGCAATTCGTCGCTGAATATCACACTTTGTCATTTTGCCTCCCAAACCTGCCGTTTTCTGCACCAGTCCAAACGATGATGACGGTTTCTGGTAATTTTAGTGTTTTAAGGATAGCTTGTAGGATAAGTTGCAATAATTATCTAAACTTAAAAGATGGGAAAAAGATGTATGGACAATATTCAGAAATTATTGGAAAATACTTTACCGAAAATAGCGGTGCGGATTAAAAACTGGCTAATATAGCTAACATGAAATTTAAGAATTTTTAAACTGTTACGTTTTATGTGAAATACTTATATTTTGAATTCGATGAAGGTTTGATTAAATGACATTCAAAATAGGAATCTTGGTGCTCGTTTTTTTGTGTTTTTGATGTTTTAATTAAATTACAGAAAGGCGTAATTCTTATTATTTCAATTGAAAATGCCTGTAAGTTGGACAATATAATTACAGAAACTGAAACAACTGCTTTGAGTTAAGTTACCATTAAAAGCAACAGATGGCTCTCTAAAACTAGAAAACTGTTTATGTACTATATTTATTGATAAAAATATTTAATAAATAAATTAAACACATGAGAGATTTATTTGTTTTATTTCTGTAACAAGTCGACTTTAAATAAAAAGAAATTTCGAAATTAGTTATATTTCTAGATACAAAACAATGAGTCAAAGGTCAAGAAGATGTGCCAAAATTTTCCCTAAGTTTTAGAGACCCTGGACTGAAATTTTAATTTGTGACCTAAATTTTAAAATGATTAGATAGAGCACAAATTTGGTATAAATTTTTGGGAAAGCCGTAAGGCCAAAGTCTTCCAGCTGTGATTCTGCTAATCCATAAATTTAATTAATGGTGACCGCGTGTACACCACATTTTGATAACCCCTTAATCACATAACTATATATTAAAGCAATGATTAATTTTAGGGTAATTAGTACAAAAATGGTGAAAGTACTCTTGTGGTTTTTATTGGTTTCAGCCAATATTTTCGTGTTTACTGAAGCTAAAAACAGTACTTTAGAATTAGTACACGTGGTAATAAAACTTGTACAAATTTAAAACTTTAAGTAAGTTGAGTTTGTAGCTTTTCAGGCATGGCGATCGAACTCCTGATAGAAGTGCAATTTATCCTAAAGATCCTCACATTAATGAAACTTACTATCCCATTGGTTTAGGTCAACTGAACAATGTAATACAACAGTAAAACATTATTCTTGTGTAATTAATAAATTTTTAGGCCGGAAAACAGAAACAATATGTAGTAGGGAAAGCCTTACATAAAAGATACAAAAAATTTTTGGGCACTTACACCTTAAATAAAATAGATGCTCGTTCGACTGATTACAACAGAACGAAAACGTCCTTACAGCTTGTCTTGGCGTCACTATTTCCGCCTGAAAATGAGTTGGTTTGGGAGAAACATTTACGATGGCAACCAATTCCTTTTAACTATTGGTACCGACACGAGGATCATGTAAAGTGTTTTTGATAAGAAAAAATGAGTTGAATTTACTCCGAAATAGATTTTAGGCGATCCTTATAAAAATTGCCAACGGTATAAAAAAAGTTACTATGATTTTTTAAATTCAGAAGATGGGAAAAAACTGTATGAACAATATTCAGAAATTGGAAATTATTTTACTGAAAACAGCGGTGCTAATTTTACGAGTAAAAACATGGCTGATGTGTACTTCACTTTAACTACTGAGGTAAAAAAAAATTGAATTGTTATTTTTGTGACACTAAAATTTTTAGAGGGAAAATGGTCTTGTGCTACCGTCATGGACTGAAAAACTTTATCCAAAAATTCTGAGTGATTTAATACATTTGGAATATCATGTGAGCACTGCAAACACAGAATTAAAAAAATTGGCTTCAGGTTTGTAAAATACAAGTGAATTTTTCGTTTTATAAATATTATTAACAGGTTTTTTGCTGAAAAAAATTATTGCTGATACTCAACAAAAAATCAGGAATAAGTTAGATCACAGAACTCGTATGTTTATATATTCAGCCCACGAATATAATCTAGCTCATCTGATGAGTCTTTTGGGAATATATTATCCTCATGTCCCTCCTTATGGTTCCTATATCTTAATCGAAGTGCACAACAATAAAGGACTTCGGAATGTTAAAGTAAATATTTAACAATTGTTGAGAACTAAAAAAATTTCTTATTTATTTAAGGTTTTTTATCAAGACTACAAGACGCAAAAGCCGAGAAAGATGAAACTACCAAATTGTCACAGTTTCTGTACATTCGACCGCTTTATCAGCCTCTATAAAAAGTATTTGCCTGAAACGGAAAAAGAGTGTGAGCTTGAAGATTAGAGGATAACGTGCTAAATCCAAAATTTAGAAAAATCCTTAGTCAGAATTGAATTTGTACTTTATACACAATTAAAGGACAAGAAACTTTAACTTTGTAAGTTAATTTAAGAACACGTGCTCTATTTTTGAGTAAAACTTTGTAATAACAGTTTGCAAATAAAAATAAACCATTTCGAAATTTGAGTTTTATAAAAATTATTTCAGACATCCGCAAGCCTGAGGTTATCACCAGGTAATAAAAATTGATTAAACGTAAAAACAATTTCACAATAAGGTTTATTTCCTACGCATATTAACGACCCTAAACAAATAATTAAAAATGCGTTTTATGACTTTACTTTATCAAAGTGTGATGACTGGCAAATTAAATTAATTTGATAAGAACTGGTCGCGTTTTAAGAATTTCCTAAACGTGATGATACGGGTTGTTGACTTGTTTGTGTTTTTTATTGAAAAGAAATAATTGTAAAATGGTCTTTATCGATTCTTTCTTTACTCTTACTAGTCGCTATAAATATGAAATTATCAGCTTCCATAAATATTTTTTTTATTGTGCAAGCATTAATGTCTCATGTAAATTAAATTTAGAAAATAAGATTACGAGGAAAAATCCGATTGAAAGAAAATTTGATAAAAGCTAGAAATAACCAGTTCAATGATACAAGGATTTACTCAAATTTCAGTGGCACTCAAACGCTTTCCTTAGATGTGCTATACTTGTCTATTTTTAGAACAAATCAAGAATTATTTATTTATAGTGATGTAAAATTTTACGTCTGCTCTTACGCATTTGACATACTCTCGATATTATCTTCAATGTAACTCAATGAATGGATAAATGGACACTTATCTGCTTTGTTATTTAGATTAAATAAGCCCAAGACAATAATTTTTAACGACAAACTTAACTTTAATAAATCACAAGGTTAAATACTCAATAGTTTTGTCGTCTAAAATTTTCGCAAATTGTATCTAAATTCTAGGATTCTTATCACTTGTGATAAATATTTCATGTGTTAATCACTTTACTAAAATTACAAATTTTACATCCACTGATTTAAAGAGTGTTATGACAAGAAATGTTATTTAAGGTCAACGTTTAAAAAGACTCCGGTTCTGTCGCCTAATCATATAAAATGGGTATCTGGCAACCACATCTCAGTACGGTGCTGGCATCCTTTGTTACAAAATGAAATTTTTATTTATTTATTTTATCACAATTTTGTGCGTTTCTTCAAACGCTCAAAAAGACACTCTTAAACTTGTACACGTGGTAAGCAATTAAATTTTGTGTTTTTAAATAATTTTTCTTTCAAGTTTTTTAGACATGGTTGTCGCACACCTGAACTCAAAGACATTTATCCTACAGATCCATTCAATTCTGAAACTTTTGCTCCAATGGGATATGGAGCCCTAACTAATGTAACTACTTTTTAAACAAATTCAACGTCTTTTAATTTTTTTATTGACAGCAAGGCAAAAATATGTCGTATAAGTTGGGACAAATGTTAAGACAAAAATACGGTTCTTTTTTGGGCGATATTTATACTCCTGATTTAGTCAAAGCGTACAGCACTGATTTTGACCGGACTAAAATGACTGCACTACTTGTCTTAGCCGGACTTTTTCCACCTTCAAAATCACAAAAATTTAACGAGAATTTAAGTTGGATGCCAATTCCGTACAACTACGACAAAGACAAATATGATTATGTTTGTTGTTTAAAAAATTTTTGAAGAAAAAATTGTATATTATTTTGTAGACTTTGAGACGTCCAAATGTGTATTGCCCGGCTTATATGAAAGAGTTAGAAGAGGTGCTTGCGTCTGAGGAAGTCCAACGTGAGCTTAAAGCCAACCGCGAGCTTTTTAAATACATTTCTGAAAAAACGAAAAAGCCGATGAATACATTAGGGGATGTTTTTAGCGTTTATCAAACTTTGAACGCTGAAGAATCAATGAATCTCACTTTGCCTGAATGGACTCAGAGTGTTTATCCCGAGCAGTTGCATGCAATATCAGCCAAACAATGCAATTATGAGAATTACAACACGGTTTTAAAACGTCTGAATGGAGGTATAATACCGTTGTGAATAATTTAGAAAAATTTTAACTGGTAAATTTTCAGGTCGAATGTTGGGTCAGATAATCAAACAAATGTCAGCCAAGACACAGAATTTATTACATGAAAAAATCTTCTTGTATTCAGGCCATGAAAACAACTTGATCAATATTTTAGCTGCTTTAAATTTGTTCAAACCTCACGTACCCAGATACAGTGCAGCAGTGATAGTAGAATTGCACCAAAATGGAGTCAAGGTAAGTTTTGGAATTAAAGGGGAAAAGAGTGATTGAAGTTTCTAGGTGTTGTATTTGAGAGATGTTACAAGTGAACCTGAAGTGCAAAAGTTGGAGGGTTGTGATGTTCTCTGCCCTTTGGATGACTTTATACGAATTACAAGACCCCACGTTCCTGGTAATTATACGGCGGAATGCCATTCGCATGTTAATTTGGATTAGGAGCAAAAACGTATTCGCACCAAAGATAAATTATTTATTATTAGAGTTAATTATGTTTGTTAGAGCAGTATTAGAAAAAATGTTTTGTAAATAGATTTTTTCCCTGATTGAATATTGGTGTAATCCCAATGTGAGTGATCCTCTTACCCTGTGATAATATAGGATGATGGTTTATTCTCCGGAATTAGATTCAAACTTCTAGTCTAGGAAAAATCAATACAACAATAACAATAACACCAGCTGTAGAGCCAACTGTTGGTAACTGGCTAAAGCAAAGTTTTTTGATCATCTTGAGAAATTTACAATGAGCTTTACTACACGCAAAAGCAATAAACAAATAATTGAACAAAAGGAAAGGTTTGGATGATCAAATATAAAACAAGCAAATAATGTTTTAGTGTCTGCATTTTCGTAAAATTTTATTGGAAAATGTAAAATAAAATTCGAAAATTTCGTTCGAAATACTTTATTAAGCATGGATATTTATAAAACCAAGCAACAACGTATAACAATTTTAAACTATGATACAACACAATTTTAACGATATTCAGCTAACCAATCTAACATATATTATGTACAAATTATGTTCCCATTATCTCAATAGGCAGTCTATTGATCTAAATATTTATTAATTCTTCTACCTAAGTCTAGTTTTATTTTTTTTTGTTATTTAATTTTCTATTTTTACGTTTCTCTATTTTATTGTTTAGATACATTTCATTTTATTTGTGTGCTATTTAAACATCATTTTTATTAAATTCCGACTATTCGTAATAAAATTCGATAATGGCACTACGTGTTTAAAAACATACAAAAGAACTGAACCTAACAAGTTTTTGTAAAATCCTCATTTTTTTATAAATAGAAAACGTATCGAGCTGTGTAAAATATATAATTATTGATGCTTATTTACAATTCAGGTAGCTTTCAATTGAATACAAAATTCATAAGCTTTTTTTCCTGTCGTTTTGCAGTCGACGAATTTGTAGGACGAGATGAATTTTTAACAGTCAAAGTCCACATCAACATTGCGCAATTTCTATTTACTTGTACTAAGTAAACAGAAATTAATAATAGATTCCCACAATAGTCGAAGTGTTACAAACTGCATTATAAAATATTTTCTGATGAGTCTTATTTACACAACAACGTTTCAATGATATCGATATTTTGATGAAAAATGATATTTAGGCAATAACGTGAGCAACTACTGTGGAGGGCAACGAACAACAGTAGTGGTGGTAAACTCCTCGAATTTCTTGTCGATTGGGATGCGATCGTCGTATAACGTAGGAGCCTGAAGGATTATCCCGGCTGTTCCCACCAAAACAGCTAAGGTAAATATCCACAAAAATAAACGGTCCAATACCATCGCAACGTACTTCCAGTCCTCCTTCACCTACGAAAACACAGTTTATTCAGAAAAACGCACCAGCAGCTCTACACGATCACAGAAACAGTCAAAAAAAATAATAAAAAGCTTTATCGGGGGTGAACGGTCTTGTCAGATCTGTATTTGTAGTTAAGTATATGAATTTTTATTTTTTGGAGGAATCTTGATATAAATCCATTCATTAAGACGTGGATCGATTTCGTAAAGAATCAAAAACTAAATTAAAATTCAAGCATAAAACTTACACACCTTAGCCTGTATATGAAAGCCTGTGAGTTTCAAAGTAATCTTCTAATTTAATTTAAAGCATTAACATGTTTATATTTCTGCTCATATAGTTTAATCAAGATAGTATATAAACAGAGTCTTCTAAAATTTGCGAACTAACTAAGTGTCTTTCCTTAGGATTAGTGAAGCTTAAACATTTTTTTTTTAAATTCAGTTTTAGTGTTTCGACTGAAACGTTCTAAACAAATTTTTAGTTACTTTTATTTTTAAATCTATAAAAAGTTACTATGAAGTGTTCGTATTATGACTCTTGAATAAGTTCTTTTGCAGCATGTAAGCTTACAGTTTATTATATTTTCAGAAATGGTTTTGCTACTAATTTTGTTTAAAACATTATTTTACCATATAACCTTTTAAACTTTGCTAATTTTGTCATATTAATTAAGTCAAATGTCAAATGTCGTCATTATTGCAATTGTCAAAACAGAGATTAATTTATTAAATATTTTTCTTGTGTTTTTTGGATCTTAACCGACCACGTTTCAATATGTTGGTCCGCGAATTTTGTACAGCCGTTATAATTCAAAAAGCGATAAGTCCTCTATGGGTAAAATTTTGAAGTCGAGTCTATGTTTGCTATTAAGGTTTAACGCTGTCACGCTGTCACGCTATGGATTTTGTCATAATTTATGTACAATTTTTTTAAATTTTTAATGTCGTTTAATTTTAAATTTATCATCAAAGTTTTTAACATTTCATGTTAATTGTTAAAAAAATTTAATATTATTAGATTCGGAACTAAACTAGATTCAACAAATTCGTACTAAAAATATAAAAAATGCTAAAATTAAATTAATTTATTCAATAATTTTTATTTGGATTCAATTCTTATTTAATGTAGGTACACCATTAATATAAATAATGTTGATGTTAATTTTGAAATTTGGAATCTTTACATAATTACAATTTTTTAGATCTGTATCCGATGTAAGCTGTAAAATATTTAATTTGCTTATCTTTAATAAATCAATCTTGTTACTTGTCAAAATAAAACTTAATTCAATTTTGGGAACGTAAATCTTTAATATTAATAAGTTACTTATCTTAACAGCTGTAAAAAATACCTTTCTTCTCTTATAGAATTTGCACAAATTTTCTGTAAAATTTTAGTTTCGAAAAGCTCTAACTTCTATTTACTTTTTTATGTTTAATTATTTGATTTTATATTTGGTTTACTATCAACAAAAACGTATTTTTCAAATCTAAACATTTGTCACGTTTCTTTCTGATTTTTTCTTTATTCAGCCCAAGGACTATAAGGGGACCTACAAAAACGGCTAGTCGATGTAAGAGTTTGTTTTAGGCTTTCTTTTGTTTTAAGATCTGAAGCTTAGCCAAGGCGGCTGGATTCTATGCTTAGTAATAGTGAAGCACCGAATACCAAAGAGTATTTCCGTTTTTTATTAAAATTATAAAATGTCTACTCTTTGTTTTTTAGGATTTCAAAAAATTAAAATTAGGTTCTACGCAAATACCAAAAATTAAAAAAGTTTGTTGAACACAAAATGGCTCAACTCAGCTTAGCGATGTTTCTCGTTGTTACGGGCTGTGGAACTCTTGTTACTTAATGTTAAAAAAAATGGAAATTTGAGCTTCAGTCCAGAGGTCAAAAAAGCAGCAAAAGAAATTCAAAGAGGAAAACTGAAGTCGAAATGTCGCTATATTACAATCAGATCACAGCAAAAAATCTCAAGAAATTAAATCGAAAATGAAAATTCAAAAGAAGAAACTTAATAGTAAAATTCCAGTAATTAAGATCCTATAATGAAATCTGGTTAAAAAACGCTTAAATACCGATTTTTTGTAACGAAAAAAAATTTCTAGAGCGCGGTTGTAAAAGAGTGTGCTTACTAAATCCCGCTTCAGGTAGTTACTATTTTCTTCAAGAAACGGTAACACAGTTTCGAAAAACGAGCTTAGTTGTGAACAGTTAAAGTTCGTAGAAATCTTTAATAAAGGACCAGAAGTTTTACCAGAAGTCAGACACGCAGGAGATCAGCAAGTTCCAAAAAACGTCAAATCAAATGTCTACAAAAAATTTTTTGGTTTTCAAATAAACAGTCTGAAAAACTAGAAACTTTCGAAATCTGAAACAGAAGAAAATAAGAGAAGCAAACACCTTGCCATTTGGTACAAAGTAATTTCACCAAAGTCAGTTGTCGGTAACAACGCCAACAAATTGCTGTTGTTAATCTGCTAATGCTGTTCAAAATCAAAATTAAAAGTTATTGAGCCGTTAAGTCTCAAAACGTTACATCTTCTTAGGTGTAGTATATTACCACGTAGTTTGAGGTAGCTTTTTGTTCTTCGTCAAGGTGTTGTTGCAATTGGAATTTTGTGTTGTTTTAATATATTTAAATATAGATATTTTATAAAATATAAGTATATAACTTGTATTTTTTTAAAGTAGACGTTGTAATTGTTAAGACTGAAGATTATGTAAAAAATTGCGTTAGCGAGAAGCTGTTTAACAAAATGTGTTAAAATTTCGTATTGATAAAATTTTAAAGACATTTTTCAAAATTTTTTGCTAAAAATTGAAGTGTTCTTGCTTCAGGGAATTTTTGTAACAAAAGCTTATTTCTTTTAAAATCATTTTCTATTGGCTCTCTCTCAAATTAACATTTTACAAGAAGCTTTTGTTCAGAAGAAGGTGCAATAATAACAAATAATTATGAACACTAAAACAGTGATAAAGTTTAAATAACAAAATATTAAACTCGACAAAATTTGGTCGAATTACGTATTAATGTATACTTGACCGAAAAACAGTATGTAGTAATTGTAAAAATGATTTATGCAATCAACAACTTATCAATTGCTCTTACAATTAAAATTGTTGTTACACTTATTCAAATGATTTTTTTATTGCTACAGAAAATTTTTAGAACTAAGATCTTTTTTTACCAGAGAAAAACAACTAAGTTTTGAAATTTAAAGTACTCATTTACGATTGGTTAATTTTTTGAAATCAACTTATTACAGATGGGTATTTCTAATTGCCAACACCTGCTAATTTCTTTCTAGTAAAAAGAGACTGTAATGCAAATTTTGTCAAGAAAAAAAATTTTGATTACGTTTAAAGTAAATGTTTTTTTTATAATTAAATATCTAAAATTTTAGCAAAATTTGGCGTTTTTACTTTCTTAATTAGAATCTGCATAATTATTTTCATAATAAAAATTAAAGTTAGTAACAAAATAATTTGATCGTTACTAAAAATTTGCGACGAAAGTTGTACTTAACTGGAAACTGATAGAATTTAGTAGAATTATACTATTATCAGGAAAAAAGAAATATTTAACACTATTTTTGTACCAAATTTTAAAATAATTGTTTAAGCGGTTTTTGAGATAAAAGATTTTTATACTTTATTTTGAAGAGCCATAATTTTGTTATCACTTGAGATAAGACAAAAATTTGTTTGCAGATTTTTATCATTTGTGGTGCTGTATGTCGGGTTAAAATTTTATTCCACACCTTAGAATTTCACTATATTGAAAAGCATTAGGTTATAATAAAAACAGTAATATGTGTTTGCAGTACAGAGTCTTTTAAAAGAGTAGATATTACTTCTATTACACGTTTTCGTGCCAAACAAATGTTCCACTTAGAGACTTCTTGTGGATCACCTGTATACAACCGACACACTTGTTACTGTGGACAAAAGTGTAGTCAACAAATCTTCTGAGTCTAACAGAAGAACAGTTTATTGAATAGTAAAGCTACCACCTATATAACATAATAGATAGATCTGAAGTCAAATTCGTGGATTCAAAAAGTTTATATTTGTCATGGATAGAGTGCGGGTTTTAAAATACTTTCATAGTTTTTTTAACAGTGCCTTTGGTAAAACAAACTAAAAATAAAAACAAAAAACAATTATATTTATTATTGTTATTACAAGCTTGAGACAGTGTCTTAATTGAGTTTGTCAACGAAATTTGGAAAAAACTGTTTAAATAGATGTGCGCTTTCGATTCATTAGTAAAATATTGTCGTATCGTAGTCTTGTTTTCGTTGTCAAACGGGTTGAAATATCACCCGGACTCTGGTCCCGAAACGCTGACACGGTCCCATCTCAGATAAGAAATCCTCTCTCATGGAACGTTCGTCGCAAGAAAAATGACGTAATAAGAAAATGAAACGAGGTGCCACTAAATAACGATAAAATAAACACTTTTATTCGTGCACACGTAATTCTGTAAGCACCTTAGTAGAGTCCTCTAACATTTTCGTATGCTCTGCTATAAATCGTACGCAGAAGCACGACTTGTGAATTTCAGGAGGACAACGTGAATGAGAAAACGCCGGATTTCTCAACACTGGGCTTTTGATTCCATTATCGGCGTCTGCTGATACGGTGAGATCTTCCGATTCCGAATGTGGAATAGCCACGGGACCGTGGATCTGACAGCTGCCGCCGAATGGACCGCCGTCTTCTAAGCTGCAAACACAAAAATATTACGCCGATCGATAGTGCGTTAAGCCCACGCAAATCAACACACGCGCAAAGAAAAACCCTCTAACTTGAGAACACCCTGTAAAACTTTAACAATGAAAGTTGGCAAAGCGTGATTGGCAATATTTGTCTGTATTTCCTGCGATTGGGTTAAATATGGTTAGGGTTGGCTTCGGTTGAATGTCAGAGCGCGATTTAATGGCAATAATTCAAACATAAACTTGCGTTATCTTGAATATTAATTAGCCGTCCGTGTCTTAGAGTAGCGCCTACAATGAACTTATTTCATAATTTTAACTACTTCTCGCTGTATCCGGATTCCATCCACGTTTCAAAGTGGAAGTGATGAATAATAATGGGCTTAACAATAGAAATTGCCTTTTAATACAGCACCGAACTCGATCAAATTCAACTTTGAATAATTACAAGCGATTGATCTGTTTGTTTGGTGGCATATCAATGAAAAAAATATTACTTTACCTAGGAGATAAATCTTCTTTGGATGGAGTTCGGGTAGGATATCTTCTCTTGGGGCTGGAATCGTCTCTCTGAACCGTTGTGTGATAAGGATAAAGACATGTCGACGGTTCGCGGCCTCGCATCAGGAAACGACTACACATAAACCTGAATCATCAAAACTGAAGCAACATCATACTAATACAAATAAGAACACATTCTGCCTTAATACTAAATAACAGAAATATATCAGAACTTGTTTTATATTCACCTATTCGTTTCGAATACATATTGAGGCCGTTTCATGACTAGTAATCTTGGTAATATATGAATAAACACCCTCTTTACCCATGGTGACATTCTGTGGGTCTGAGGTGATCGGAAATGAACGTTAAGGACGACCACAGTGACGCATATACTGCAAAAAAATGGTTTCTCTATTTAATAAACTACTCTGAATAAATATTTAATTTGGAGCGAGCTTTGAGACATGTTAATAGCTTTGATGTTTATATAGGAACAGTAATACCAACCTTATAGAAACGAGAATCATCGCAAAAATAAGATATTTTCCTAAAAGAGGGACGACGAGTGAAGTTGGTGGAATAATTTCAACAACCAGAAGAAAAAACACGTGGAGACTAATTAAAATCGAAATTGACAACGTAACCTGTAATCAGAGCAAAGTGTTACAAATTGGTCAAGTCCCTGGGTCTATAATTGACATCAAGTACAGTTTACCATTGTTAGTTAGTGTTCATTCCACGTCCAGTTGTTGAAGTCAATTATAGCAAATGTGATGAAATATCCAGCCACCGTAAGATAACAGAATGTAATTAGACCAGACGAGAATGCAAAGAGCGATCTCGAGAACAAAGCATTGTTTGATTCCGAACTTTCGGACAATTTTATTAAAAATGGTTTTAAAATCAATAACGAGCACTATTCAGAAATAATGATGTTTTTTAAGTCGTTCTGTGACAAGTTGAATATAAAAAGCAATAAATCAAGTTTGATATTTCAAATTAAACTCACTCACAATGAAATATCTCTCTTGTAAGCAATACAATTGCTTACAGGTACTCGAGAATTGTAGATTATTAATCTTAATGATGCTGAATAATAGATCGCGTGTTAAAAATGATTTATTTTGTTGAACATTTTAAAGTAACGTAATTACAGATTGCAAAAAATGTAAATTAAATCAAAAATAGCGAGTTTCCTCAACTTTTAATTTCACCAATTACCAGCTAAATCCAGAACGTTGCCGGAATGTAATTTAGTCATGTTTTTGTCCCTTTCGTTTTATGACAGTTAAAAAGAAACTCGGACATATTCGGAGAGATAATGAAAATTGGGAGAAAAACGAAAGAAAGAACGTTTCGAGGCTGCCATTAACCACCATTACGTTTCATACAGAACTTCATCACTTGGATGTTTTTTATTTCTTCTTAAAATTATTTAAACAACTCAAATATCTCAGTTTCGAACTCAAATAAAACTCACTCTATTTTCTAAAACACAAATAAAGTAGTTTATTACCTTTTCTCCACTGTCTGACGGAAGGTAAAACGTTAACACGGTGAGAAACGAAATGCCCATACAAGGAATGATGATATTTACTGTGTAAAACAAAGTTTTTCTTCGCATTGTTATATTGAAAGTTATATCGAGATATGGCTCATCACAGCACGTGTAGAATTTTTCATTTCTAGAATTAAATTATATCAGAATTACTGAAGTAGTAAAGTGACAATTATTACCGATTACAAGAGATAAAGTAATTAGCGCCTACTTAAATTTCAGCTGAATAATTTACAGTTTTATTCGAATTGAGGAAGTTTAATGTAAAATCAATTTAGTCGAACAAATAATTTATCGTTTTAAATTTTGGACGTAAATAGCGTTATTTCCATTTTATATAGATTCAAATATGTATCCATGATTAATAAATACGGCGAGAATCCTCCTAAATCCCTTTTATCGCTTGATTTAATTAACTTCGGCGAATGGCGTCCGCTTTATTACATTTCCCGAAGTTGTCGCGATCGCTATTTACGGAATTTGCACTAGAATCCATACCGAAAATAGCCAAAAGTTTTCTATTTTTTAATGTGTGTCAAAAGTTAGCCAAGGTTTTCTTATCTAAAATTTATCGGTTGAATATTAATCATCTATAGTGTATGTATATGAATATTGAGATAATCGTCAAGGAATAACATCTCCGGACAAAATAGACATGTACGTCTGCCATCCATCATCCCGTGTTACGCTCCATTAAATCTGGTTATTCTGAAACGTTGATATCGATCTTTGGAAGTGTCCGATGTACCTTTTACCGGAAAAATTAGACAGACAGAGGCGGTGTAAATGATATTTGGGAAACGCCCACGTCAGAACTTAATCTTCTGAGAGAAGAGGAGTGCATTCTCGGATCAGGGAAATTTAGTTAGGGTTGGGGATTAAATAAAAACAACGTAAAATAAGAAGAAATAATTTTATTAAATAAACGAGTATAAGTGTGAAAATGGTGGATGCGCCGGGTATCTTCAACTTGTTTTTATCTCAGTAAAAATTCATTTTGGTATTCTTTATTAAAAATAATGTTAATGCACATTTTTCAAACACAACACATTTTTTAAATCTAAATAATGAATTAGCAAAATGCGAAATGATAAATGCAGCGGGTTATAAATATTTCGCTATTGTATTTTGTGACTTTTTGAGCTTTAACTAATTTAATTTTGAAATTTCATATTTCTGACAACACTGAATGATTTACGAATTTAATACTATTGGAAATAAGAAAAGTTGAAATGACTCTCTTGAGATTTATAGATATTACATCAAAAGAATGATGAAAATGGAGCTGTGTTTAAAAATTGAGTTGGCTTATTTTACAAAAAGATTTTATAACAATAATTTAAATTAAAATGAACAAAATGTAGAATAAAACAAAAGTAATAAAATGGATAACAAATCATCTGCAAAAATGGTGGATGCGCCGGGATAAAATATTATGTAATTGCAAATTAATATTTAATTTACCTAAATTTTAGGTTTGACATTTTTGACTAATTGCAAATTATAAAATTATTTAATTTACTACTTGTCTAATTTTTAGATTTAACATTTTTGACAACTAGTTTAAATATAATAAATCAATTCTGTTTTTTTACTCGAGGGAAACCAGTAAAAGTTGGACATATAAGATAATGATTTTAATTGGTTAATTTCTCAAAACAATTAATCACAAATAAGTATTTTAAATTTCTAAGCTTACTCTTTATCTTTAGTGAAAAAACAGACTTTAATATAATAACAAAACTAGTATAAAACTAATGTTAAAATAACTTTATAACTTTTGTTTTTTTAATTGTTTTTAACTAAATTTTAAAAAAATGTTACTAAATATTTTAAGCTCTCTGCTTTGAAAGGTACAGCCGGTAAGATTAATTTCTATATTTTTGTTTTATTTTGTATTGTTTTTTAATTTTAACTTGTGTTAAGATCTGTATTTTTTGTATTGTTTAAACGTTCGTTATAATATTTGCAGCTTCTTTTTAGGGTCTACATGTTCTAAAAGAGGCATATACCTAAGGACAAAGAGTCTGTAAAATAACGTTTACCAATTACATGTGTGTTAAAATATATTTTTTTGTTAACTTTTTATTAGCGCTTGACGCATTTTTAAATTATATAAATTGTTTCCCATAATTTTTTTTTTTTGACAGGTTATGCAAAATATGCAAATGTTGTGTAGAGTTTTTGTATTTGTACATATTTAATAGTAATTGTCTTCGTTGAGAAAATGCTAAATTTCAAAATTTGTCTGATGGTTTTCGAGATATACGATGTAAATTTTTTTTTAATTTGTTTTTGAACGAGACATTACGTATTATAGCCATTTTGTTGAAACAGAGGGCTTGATTAATAAATATGCAAAAATGTTGCTTGGTATAAGTCTTCGATAAACCCACAGTAAATATTTAAATTTGTCTTACAAAATGTTAGTGATTTCTTGAGATACACGCTTAGAAATTTTTTACACGTTGTATTACAACAATATTGAGCAAAACATTGGATATTTTAATAGTTATTTACACGATAAATGCGGGAACATATATTTTGCATATGAGTGCGACAGTTTTTACACGAGTGCGCTTTGCGCACGAATGAAGAATATCGCACGAATAAAGCAAAACTGTTTTCGCACGTCTCTTTTATATTATTTTGTGCACGGATTATCTACAAGGCCGAAAAACGATAATTCTTTAATTTATCTTTAATTTGTCGAAAAAATTAAGTGCGTTGATGTTGATAATGTAGGTAACTATCTGTCAGATTTTTTCAAATTACTAAAATCTACTACAAAAATTTGACATTTTAATGTCTTACACAATTTCTTATAGATAAATGGCTTTACTTAAACTTAAACTTTAAATGCTTTAAATGTAAATAAACTGGTAAAGTGCATTGTTTTATTATAAACATGGGCTCTGATACGACAATCTAATTTTAAACAGATTTTTAAACGAGAAAAGTCCCTGTGCTCTTTGCAGGCACTAGTGCGGTAAAAAAGGATGATGTAAAATTGATTCTGATTGTTGGTATAGTGCGTAATCACTTGATTTGTAGTAGACTAGTGCAAAAAACTATAAACATTTAAATATTTGGATATTTTGGCAAGTTTGAATATTTATCATTCTTTCAACGAGGATTATGAGCAAATAAGATTTTTAGCAACATTTTATTACACTCTATATTTGTAGTTTTTATTTAAATTTGTTATTGATTTGTGTTTTTGTTTTTACTGTATTTCAAAATTTCATTTTCGTTGCGTTTATCCAAAAAAAAATTTTTTTTTGCTGGTTTGAGCACTTTTTACAACATTAATTTTTATTTTTTGTTTATAAACAATTTGACTAAGGTTTTTAAATATTGAAAATAGTTTTTTCGATTAATTTGTTTTTTGTTTAAAAACGTCATGAATTTTTTTTCTAAGAATGTATTTGCAGTAGTCATTATTCTTATTTTTTATAATATATTCGAATATATCATTTATGTTTATATTTTGTTATAAGGTTGTATTATAAGTGTTTCTTTGAATCAATCATCATAACCATGCCGTTTGTATATGTCAGCCTTGTTACTTGTGTTTGTCTCTGTTCCAGAATCTTAGAGGTGACTCTTTTATTTCTTTAGCTTTTTTTGTTGCTTTGTTTATTTCTCTTGAAAATATAAGAAAGCTTGATACACTAACCTGCTAACAACCTTTTTTTTATATTATTTTATATCTATAAAAAAATACTAATTTTTTTGGTACTATTTATCTTAGATCTCTTTTTTTGTATACTTACAAATGTTTTTTCTAGATCCCTATAACATGTGTATTTTTTATTTTATTTTTTTAAATAGATTTTTCTTTTGCTGGAACCGTATTGTGAATTGCACTAGTTTCTATGTTTTTTCTATCTTATTTTTTATTATGCCTCAAAATACGTTTTCCTGTAAAACTCCTAACACCACCACCAACCAATTTTCAATCAGTCCACAGTGCTGGTATTGGTGGAATTTCAACAAGACAAAATAGTTTCTATTAGAGAGCTGTTGCTAAATAAAGTGTTTTGAGAGAAGAAACTTCTGGAAAATCTGTTGGCTGACTAGCGCTTATAGAACATAATAAAACACATAGAGTAGTCGTAATAACAAAAGAAGGTACTGCGGAGGAGAACGTACACACTATAAGGTTGTTAGTAATTAATTCCTAACTAAACTAACTAAACTAAATAACTAAAGTAATTATTTCTTATAATTTTTTTATATTTATAAATGTTTCTACTTTTGTTTTTTGTTTTTTTTTTATAATTTGGTGCTAGATGGTTACTAAAATTCGCATATTTTTTTTATATTACTAAGAACCTATCTATATTACCTCTACACTTTTCTATTTATATTTTTATTTTTTTGTTCCAGTTGTTATTTTTGTTTAACCAACTTAATTTTTGTAACTTGTCGAGCAAGTTGCTGTTTTTTTGTGTTTTTATTTTAAATAAATAAATTGTCAAATGTGCAATATGGTGAGTGCGTCGAGTCAACTTAGAAACATTTATTTTTTGCGTTTAACTTATACTGTGTTACCTTGTAGCTTTTAACTGTTTTAATTCTTAAACTCAACATTTTTGACAGCACTCAATGATTTACGAACTTAATACTATTGTAAGTAAGAAAAGTTTATACGACTCTTTTGAGATTTATAGATATTACATTAACAGAAATTGAGTTTGGTTTATTTTACATTTAAAAAAGAATTTTTAAAACTCTACACTTTAAAATAAAAGAATGAAAAAAAGTAGTAGATACGCCGAGAAGAAGCAAAAACGTATACTTAGCACTTAGGTATAATAACTTAAGTAAGTTCTAATTTTGAAAATACCTAAAAGCAAATAATAAATCTCAAAACTTGTTTACAGTGTATTTTTGCTGTTTGAAATTGAATAATATGCATCTTTTGCCCGAATATTTACGATCGTTGGAACGTTCAAATTTTCCACCTCTTGACAATATTCAACATTTTCATGTAAAATTCACGAATTTTATCCTAACCGAAATGCGGAGTGAAAATCCGAATTGACTCTCTGCAATTTATTGATATTAAATCAAGAATAAAAGCATTGAAACGAAGAAATTTATTATTTTGCGAAAGTAGAAATTTATTTTTCTTGTTCAAATCCAAACACAGCGATTAGTGGTGCTCTGTTTAGATTTTGTAAATCCGGGCAGAAATTAATTTTGCTGAAAATGTATTAACTCATAGCGGGCCAATAAATCATTTTATGAAATAACAGCAATCCAATAAATTTTCGCCTAATACCCGATTATAGAAAAACGAAGACAAATCGGTAATAATTGCCTCTGAATTGCTTTTTTGTTTTATCTTTATTGATTGTTGGATTTACCTTACGGCAGGTACTTCTAAAATGTCCCATTCAACGGACATGTAAAATTCAGAAAGATCCACTCCAACGTCGACTACATTACTGCCAGCTTTTTCATCCATATGTCGTAGGTCAACCTATAGAATAAATTTGATTAAAACTTAAATAATTTACATTTTTTCACACCAAATACCAATTAACTAGGTTAGACATAAGAAAAAACACCTGAAACAAACGCGACAAAACACCAAAATACCAGAACCGAATCGAGATTTAGAAAACTTTCCAAGCCACTCGGAAACTTCCGAACCATCCACCCTTAATTTAATTTTTACAAGGATTTATGATTGTTCTTTCTATTTTGTTGGTGTTTCGATTCTCAACGCAGTGCTATAATTCCCACCGAATGACAGAAAAAAATCGATTTCTTCGACGAAAATTAAACACAAGGCATGCTGAAAATTCGCCATGCACAGCTTTTAGAAGAAAATTTTTTAGATTAATATTAACGTTGGTTTAAAATTGTGGTGTTAAAATGGCCTGTTTGGGTATAATCTCGTACTGACAGTAAGCAAATTAAACTCGATTAAGCCACTTGTCCGTGATGGTTTAATAAATCTAATTTAAATGTCGTTCCGATTGTGCGTTCATCAATGACAAATTATTTATTTCCCTGCTTGAGTGGTGGAAAATTAAGCCAATGTTTTAACCCGCTCTAACATTTTTCTTATTCTGAAAGCTTCATTCGTGATTAAATCTGTCTTAAGTAAACCACAAGGGTGTCACATAATTATAACGTTGTACCAAGATTCAAGGTTTTCGCCCTTCTCTAATTTGATTAAACAAGCTGTGCGTTCAGTTAATCTCTGTTACTTTTTCGCCGTCAATCGAGTTTAGTTTCTTTCACGAAAATCACTTTAAACTATCAGAAGATTAGAACAATTAAGCTTGTAACAAGATAAAGACTACTAAATAAATCGTTCCGTCAAAAGTAAACCAACTTAATTGAAAAGTAAAGGATATACGTGTACACAATTCAATAAAGAATCCGGTTTAAGATTTTACCCAAACAAAACCGTAAAGAAGTTATTAAAAGCACAAACGTATTAAATTTCTTGCTATAAACTCAAATATTATTACGAGATTATTAGATTAGAGATTTTAACCACAGTTTAATTACTGGAGGAAAAATAGGTTTATCTTTTCTCTCGAAATTTGTACATATCTCTTCAATTACACTAAGTTTGGTATATTTTTGAAAAACAGTGTAATTTTTGGTGTCTCGAGTGAATGAAATGAACATGCGGTGATTTTTTTGGTTAAAGGTTCAAGCAAAAGCAAATTAAAAATTGTCGTGCACTGGACTTTTGTCTAAACCTTTGCTGCTCTTGATCTTGTTTTAATTTCCGTGTCAGAATAATGGTTTTGCTAGGCGAGTAATGAAGCTAGATCGTTTAATATCCTCGAACTAATGCAACCATGTAAAGCACGAAGCGCAAGACATGCCATCATTTCACCGGCATTTTTTTTTAAATTACAGTATTTAAAGTTTTGTCATTTAAAATACTTACCAAACACTATATTATTTTTCCTAAGTTGGTAGCGCCTCATGCCGCGGAGCCAACGTAAGCGACATCTATCTAACATTGACCGAAACTGTCTAACACTAACCTCCCTTAATGGAAAAGGTATAAAATTTGTGGTGCTTCAAAAATAAATACACCACATCAAAAAATACACTAACGAAAACGCACTAAATTAGTTTTTAGTTTAATATTTATTTTAGTTGAGTTAGTTTAAGTTTGCTTTAAACTACCAGCTACAAAAATAAATAAAGCAAAATTGGCTTGTTTTATTAAATTCAGATTTAGCTTCTCAAACAAAAAGAAAAGTTGATATAAACCTGTTACATGGCCGTAACTTCGTTTGCGATTTTCTATCGACTTGTTTGCTCAAGTCAAAAATTGCAATATAGAGAGAAAAAAATGTGATTTAAATTTTTACTCCAGTATTATATTTCAGAAACAACTGGGAGAAAATTAAACATCTCTCACTTTATGTTTATTTTATACGTCTTGATTTAAGATTATTCCTCCTCTACTTAGTCACTTTTATTGCCATAAAATATAAATGCACAGTAAGTTGGGCATTTATCGCTTAACGACATATCTTGCTCGAGGCTTGAGGATGCAAATTACTTTGCAAGTTTAGAGCAATTTATTTTATGATAATGCAATTAACTTCTAGCTGTTACTTGATATTTGACAGCAAAAGCATACAATATTTTTTAATTTTTTTTTTTAATTGCATTGTCGATATTAGAGAACAGTAAAATTAAATTTAAAAAAATAATTTAGGGCTAACTTCTTTGAGAGCTAGAAATTATTTTAATACTTCTAGTTGACGTTAAGTAAAAGTAATCTGAGTTTGCACGGCCACAGGAGATGAGCTAAAGTTTTAAAAACAAAAAAAAAACAAAAAATGTTGGAATTTAGCTACAAATACGGTTTAAAACATTAAATTTTGTGTTAGAAAAATTATTTTAAACAAAAAATTTAAATATAAACGGTCATGTGTAATAATCAGGTTGTCACAAGATTTATGAAAAACAGAAGTGGTGTGCTGACTCAGTCATAAACAAGGTATAACAATCTAAATAAGTGTCTCAATGCTTGCTGTCTTGAAAATAGAGGACATTTTAGTGCTACTTGAAGATTTCTGTAACGTTAAATATGCTACAACCGAGCAACATATAGAGCCAGGCTGACAAAAGTAGAAAGAAAAACAAAAAAAAATATTGCTTTTTTTGACTAGTTTCTATTTTTATCGGTTTGTAGAATTTAGAGAGAGACTAAGTTTTATTCGTACCGTATACAACTTGTCCAAAGTTAAAGCCGACAGAGTACCTCAAAAGGTTCTAGTTTTGTAATTTTATTGTAATAGCTAGCAGTTATCTATCTTTTATGCAGATTATGCGATTATGATAATGCAAGAGAGATCTAGCAGCTATATAAACCGTATTTTGGGTTGCATTTTTACCTGGTCAGACTCGTCATCTTACGTGAATAACCCTGTATGGAATGAAAAAAACTACAGTATTGTTAATATTATCAGCTGCAACTTCAGCATTGTAAGTTTTAACGAAAAACCTAGTAGTGCTTCTTAAAGTTTTTAATTCAAAAATCAAGATGTACAATGAAATTGTTCCAGTAAACTTAACATAATGTTTTGCTAAATTACGTTAAATAAAAAATTATGTAAGCAGCCGAAAACTTATTTTAATTTTTAGTTGGTTTTTTACTCCTTTTTACAAAGATGCTTAAAACTAAGAAATCAGTTTTTTGTGATTGACAAAACCAACCTAACTGTCAGTTATACTACTCTAAAATTTCAAAATGTTATTGATAAGACAGTCTTGCCGAGGAAACAAATCTCTAATAACAGCAATACAATTAAACGCTGTACTGCAAGAAATATTGTAGGCGAAGACACAAATTTGTTGATTGACCTAGCACTAGGTCATACCTTCTAAAAAAAACCGCTGAAACGTCATTATACTCTCCAGCAAAGTATTTGTTTTTCGTAAAAAAATATCTTCTGCTTTTAGCGGATGTGATAGCACATCTGCGTTTTTTGTGACAAGGAAAGCTGAGTTTGTGAAGATACAGGGCTATCTATTTCGAGGTTGATAAAGTAAAAATCTGTATACCGACATCTGTCAAAGATAAACGTCAAGTACGCTGTCATTTATTTAGTTGACATTCTGCAATTTAAGAATATGGAGCATTTAACAATCGATCATCGCATTAAAATTATTAAATCTTATTATAAAAATAGTGGTTCTGCCGTATCCACAATTCGCGCTTTACGAGCAGATTATGGTCCTCATAATCGTTCTACAAAGCAAACCATATTGAATTCAGTGAATAAATTTGAACAAACTGGATTTGTTACTGATATTGTAAGGCCTGTGCATTATCGAAAAATTTGCAATGCTGAAAATATCGCTTCTGTAGCTGAAGCGTGTGGAAGAAGATCCAAATTTGTCAATTCCTCGTCGAGCTGAACATTTAGGCCTATCTTATGGCTCATTATGGCGCATTTTGCATCTGGATTTTATATTATGATCTTGACAATATGTGGTTCCAGCAGGATGGAGCAACCGGTCACGTAACACAAGCAAATCGAGTTCTTTTGCAAGAGAAATTTCTTGGATGTGTGATTTCGCGATTGGCTGATGTCAATTGGCCTTCAAGATTTTGCGATTTGACGCCTTTGGATTTCTTTTTGTGCGGCTACGCGAAAGATCGTGTTTACGCCAACAATCCTCAAACTCTTGACGAATTGAAAACTAATATTCGTAATGTAATGGCCGAGATACCGCCCGAAATGTGCCGGAAAGTTATTGAAAATTACCTCAAAAGGATCAAGGCCTGTAAGAAGTCCCGTGGAAAACATTTGAATGATATCTTGTTTAACTAAAAATGGCAAGGATCAATCTTTAAAATGAAATAAAAATTACATTACATTCCGAATATTTTGTGCTTTTTTTTAAGTTTACTTTATCAAGCTTTAATTGGATAGCCCGTTACTTAAAAGTAACCTCTACTTGCAAAATGTTTTTAAGTATTTAAACGTTTAGTCGCTACTGCTGACAAATTAGACTTACCAAGCCAACAATTTCAAAAATAAGGCGAAAACTCAGATTTTGGCAAAACAAAATTTGGATCTATTCAACTGTGAAGAGAAAAGGTCTTGTCATGACCTGATCTCCATTTACCACCACTAAGAAGTCAGCTCGAGCTAAAATTCGAAATAGCATTTTATACAAATATACAAAAAGATGTAAGGTAAGCCTGAATTTTTGCACTTTTGCTCAAATGCATTCGTCAAGAAAAAAGAACTTTTGGTCATGGGTACTTTCTTGATCGGCGATAACAATCTCTCTAATTTTGTAAACGGTGACGAAGAGCTAGAAAAAAGCACTTTAGAAGTTCGAATATGTTTAAAACGAACATGCATCAATGATGAAACTATTATTTTTATTATTTTTATGTAAATACTATCTATTCACTTTCTTTGTGATCGTTTGCTAAATCAAGTAGGCTCTGTGTGGCTGTGTAATACGTACATTTTCCAATAGATTTATGAGTACGTGAGATGCAAGCTTCTATCACAAGTATTCATAAATTAGTGAAAAAAATACGTATTACACAGCTACACAGGGCCTACTTGATTAAGCAAATGGCCACAAAGAAAGTGAATAAATAAAACGTTTAATTACTACTTATTAATACATTATATTAATCTAAGCAAAATTTAAATTTAGTCAATGCAAAATTTAATTCTCTTCAATTTTTATATTTGAAGTTTTTTTTAAAAAATACTACCATTTTCGGTTTTTTTTTCTTCCTAAAAATTGAGCTTATTTTTTGTGGTCGTACAAGCTGAGATTATTCTAATTTAGCATCAATAAAAAGTAATAAAACCATTTCCAGCCTTCTGGAAATTAAGTCTTGAAAAAACTCTAATTTTACTGTCCAGAGCGTAATTTAAAAACAGATTTGTTGTGTAATATCAACACTTAAATTAAAAAGTGTTTAGAGGAAGATTATGTTGAGACAACACCTTTGCAACATCAAATGTAAATTTAAAATCTATTATAGGGACAATAACAGGATAAGCAGCCGAGATTCTACGTCTTTACATACCTTCAGCTTTTCTTCCGAAACTAATTTATTCTATTGATCTGCTTATATTGTTGTTCTCTCGTCTGGATCACTTTTAAGCAAATTGAATGCAAATAGCACAAAGAGAAAGTGGATAATTATCCAGAGACAGTTTTTGAATGCTAACAAATTGTGTGTATATTTTTTTTGAAAGAGTCAGTTTTAGGTCAAAGGAAATGGCTACTCGGAAGCTATAAACCAAAGCATTTGCCCTCTTGACAAATCAATTGCAGTTCACACAATACAGATTCTTCTAGGAGAATACTCAGCAAGCTTTCGAAGTTGTATCAATTAAGAAGTAATCGATTAATGGACTCTCCAATTGAAAACTTTTCGTCCTGAAGTTTGACAATAAACTCTTTTCGTTTTTAGTGATCAAGTATTGAAATAAATCAAGTTTAAAATTTATGGTAATTTAAAATCATGGCTTATGCAGTGAGGTTTTAACGATTGGCCAACGTTTAATAGAGACTGAACACGCTATAAATTCAGCAAGGTGCAAACCTCGTGCATGCATTCATTGAACTTTGCTTTCTCGAGTGCTTTGAACCGACATTTAACCCGATACTTCCAATTAGATTCTACAAAAATGGCTCCCAAAAACTGATTCGAGCCGAACCAATGGTTTTCAAAGCGATTCTTCTACTCGACTGCCGAAAAATAATTATACTTTTCAAATGAAACGCTACGATTCCATGCAACATTCAAGCTAAACAATTTCATGCAAACTTCTCTTATAGCCCAGTCAATAAAAGTTTTAATCTAACCCAGTACTGCATTAAGGATAACTTAATGGTCCCTAGTGAACTCTGCCGTGGAATTTTAAGACAATCCGCAAGCTATGAATGGAACTCGGCGAGGGGAGCTAAGACGTGCATCAAAAAATCGAAATTAAGCAAAGTGAGTGAATTTTGAGCCTGTCTGATAGGTGTTGAAACTAGGAAGCCCCCAGCAACCAAAACTGCTAATTTTCTAAACCTACATTATTTATATTAAATTTATGGTTTTGTATTTACTCAAATATCAATAATGCAATTTTTTGTTAATTTCGTTTATTGATAAATTACAATTGTACTGTAAAATCATCAAATACATGCTTTGTGGTAAAATGTGCTAGTAATATTTACATTCAACATAAAAGTAATTAAATCTAGGTGAATTCTGTCATAACATGCATTCATTCCTTTTACAACAATTTGAAAACGTTTATTAGAACTTAATTAAATTTGTTTGAATGTTGTATTGTATTCAACTTTTAAAATTATCTAAATATTTATTTATTCAATTTAGATCGATCGATAATGTGTATATCTAATCTATTAGCTGCTAATACCAACATAAAAACAGATAAAACCGATTTGCTATACACGAAATTTCGATTTTGTAGTCCATTAGCTTTTTATTGGCCATTCTCTTACATTGTAATGTTCTTAATGTATAAGATTTTTGACAAAATAAAACCATAAAAAACAAATTAGAAAAAGTGATATTCAAGTAATAAAATCCACTTGCAGAAATTAAAACACGATTTAGGTAAAATATTTTTCATAAAAAAAGCATTTAATATTCCGAGGCGTTTCTTTCAGCGAGAGCGAATTTCATATTTTAGCTTCTTCGGCTTCTGCAAAAAGCTTGAAAGCTGTATTATTTCGACACTTATATTATGAAACTCTATTTCAGGACTGTTTTGTGGGTTTTAATAACCAGTCACGCAACTAGTCTACATTCTCAATTATTTAAATAAAACTGTACTGGTTTTACAAAATAAAAACAAAACTTTCTAAAGAGAAAATTTATCACAAAGGGATACATTATTGTCATAGGAACAGTCGAACGTATCCCAAACTGATTTGCATTTAAAAAGCAGTTCTTGTATTCGATACATCAAACACTTTTTACAATATTTTGTGCACGGCAGCTATTTATCATTTTTAAATCCAAAAATCGGTGCTGTTTTATTTAAAAAATGGAAAATGAACGTGTCTAAGCTCCGTTTTTTCTGCAGAGAAAAAGCCAGCTTTCCACTGCTAAAATTTAGATACAGTCAACAAAATTTAAATACTAAATAATGTTACATATATGACTCTACCTCTAAAAATATAAAAATTTATTATAATTACAGAAATTTATACTACAAAAAGTTTGACATTTGTATATCATTTTACTATACAGAGTGCTAATTAAAAGCTAACTAGAAACTATAATATTGTAAAATTTTCAGCAAAATCCCAATTCTATTGAAATGTACATTATATATTTTGATATTTCCATGTACTTTACTGTTATTCGAATTTATTAGTATCAGTATTTTAATATGGCATTTTTGACAACATTTATTTTTTTCTAAAATTAAAATGTATTTTTTTAATATTATTATGTATGTTTTAAAAAAATTTAACACGTTTATGGGAAAAAAATATTATAACAAATATTGTTGTTGTTGTTATTTGTATTTAACAAATAAATTATGTATATTTTAAAATATATATAACAAAAATACAGGATGGCTCTTTTATTAACTCTTGCCCGAGATTTCAAAAATAGGCAAGACGTTATACAAACGATAAGCAACTTTGGAAAAACTACAAATGTTCCAAATGAACTGACTCTGGAAGAACTGTCAAAGGTATTGTCAACAATCTTGAAATAAGTTTACAATCCTCTATGCTTTAATTTTGAAAATTAAATGTTCAAAATCAAGTAAAGTATAATGTGTTGCATATTTTTGGAGTTTTGAGCGGAAGCAAATAAAAAAATTATTTTGTATCAACAAATAAACTAAACACAATATTTAATATAATTATTAAATTAAATGTGTGTTCATTATATTCTATAAAGCACAAATATTTTGTTTGCTGTTGTTAAATTAATCTAGATCTAATTCCCAGCATCAAACTAACTAAAACACAAATTTATTAAATAATTATTTAGCTTGGAAGAATAAGGACTGTTTTTATTACAATTATTTTCACTGGTATGTAGTTTACTCTAAATAATAAGTAATTGCTTTATTTCTGTACAAATGATATTTTTTTCGTGTTTTTTTCTTGCGCAGCTTTTCGAACTGCTTTCTCTGGCCAAGCTTTTGCTTCTTTTGCTTCCAGAATTTTTTCAGCTGCCACTCGTTCTGCTCAGCGGAACGATGCAGCAGGATCTGGAGCTGGAACAAGAGTAAACCAGTAAAACAAATTTGATGTTTTTTTCAATTCTGTCGCTTTGACTTCTCTATCATTTTTGGCTTTACTCATCTTTGATGTTTTTAGCGGTTTTTTTTACCATGTCCTGTTACGTCGATTACGTCAAATTACATCGCGTCGGCGTTATCAACTTGTAGAAAAGAAACGTTTTTCAACAGCTTTTATTAGCGACTTTTATAAAATCTAAAAATCGAAATGATTATTTTTTGTATTGTAATCTTCTTTACTTAATCTTAAACTCTGCAACTGAACACAGTAAAGAATTAAAATTGAATTTTTAAAGTTAATTCAAAATATTTCTTAAAAAAGTGTGTTCAAACAGGTGTTCCAACAACGGTTAAGGAATATTTTTCTACCGTCTAACATCTACTAAATTTAATTTAAATGGTTATTTCTCTCATTACTAGTTTAAATCTGTTTTTAAATTGTTTTAATGTGGAGGCTTGAATTCTAGATTACCTTATTTTTAATTATTTACCTTTTTATTTATTTTATTTACAGGTGTTTAACACCTAATTTTAAGTTGAGCTGTTGCTTTAGTGGCTTCAATGCTCTTTATGAAATCAATATCTAATTTATCAGTTTCTTTTGTTAAATATTTTTACAACTATGTTTTTTTTTTTTCGAAAATAGAAGTTGGTGTGGTAGAGAAGAAAAAGAGCGCATTATTTATATCATTTGATACTTTCAACTACTGCGCTTATTAATAATCTTTTGTTGATAAAGTAGTAACTTACACTGGTACTATTTTAATGAAACTTAGGTAAAGTTACAAGAAAATAAATGAGAAGTTTGGAGACTGCCATTATTAGAATGAATCTGGGGGTGGAGTTGAAAAGGTAGACAGGAGCCATTGGTGCTTTTGTGTCAAAGCTTTCTTTACCAAATAATCTTGATACTAGTTTTAAATGATGATTTTGTTAAACAAAGAATTTCGACTACTAAATTTTTTGAAATAATTGTATAATTTTAATCTTTTTTATTCTTTCAATTTTAAGCACTGTATTTTTATCAATCTCTTAAAAGACAATTTTTATTATTTTTTACATTATTTATTTTTGATCATATTTGTTCACAAATATCACAGCTTTTTATATCTTAGCTTTCATACATTTAATTAAATAATTATTGGCATGCGTCTCTGTCATTTAATTGTAAAATGTTTTAAAGTATATTGTCGATGACTTTGTTTAAAATTACTGTAATTACTTATTTAAGTACCAGGCGATGCAAAAGACATAGAGTCTTAGTTGGTCATGGGAGAAAAAAGTAGTGGTCATACCTCAAAATTGTATATTATTTAAAATATCAGAACGATAAGAATTGCTCTCCCATTATTTCAAATTTGGTTCCCTACTGAAAAACTATGTTTTTATTGTAACTGCTGCTACATGTCTAGCAGAAAAGTTATTAATAGCTCTGTACTTTTATGAGGAAATTTTTCTGTAAAATGAATAGTTAAATCATGTATACTTTCATTTCTGTTTTTAATAAATAATAATGGTTTTCCAAAAATGCTAATAATGGGATAGAAATTCTGATTTAGCGAATCTTATTAAGCGTGGTCATTTTGAGTTACTATATTATAAATAAGCAAATATTTTTTCATAATATGCTTATAATTAATAAACATGTATTTATGTTTTTGCCAAAGTTCTAGTTCCGGCAAACAACAAGTCGTTTTTTTATCTGTCGCTTTTTTGTTTTGCTATTTTTTCTGCTGTTATATTATTATCTCACTAGGTGCTCTGTTTACTACTATTTTTCATACATATATTACAGTATAAGTCAACTTACTGAAGGCTTCTCAATAGTCAGACAACACTATAGTCGTACTCGTAGTTTCTTTTTAGCTTTATATGTTTATTTCTAAAAAAAACAATAAAGTATTGTATAACGAGTAAGTACAAAATAGTGGAGAAGCTCTCTATTACGTTGTAGCAGACGTTAATAAATCCCCGATAAAATAATACAAAAATTTTTGCACACATTTTTTTAACAGAACTAATGAAATAATTTTCACAACTCGGCATCATCGCCGACCAATGGTTATTGAATCAATTCGAGTGGGTGCTTTTAAAAATTAAATTTGACAGATAGAAAGCAATTTTTGAAAATGACTTTGCTATAATATGATCTATAACAGCGCGTATAACAAATTATAATACACTTTACAATTTTCAAAATTTCGTAAAAAAAAAGTTGAATCTTTAACTTTATCTCTTTATATCTAGAATAATAAGAGAGTGGCAATATTTTTACTACTTTTCCGAAACTTTATTATCAGTCCCAGAGAGCTTTTCCGTCATTTTGTAGTCATCACCTTCTACTTTAGAGTTTGTACAGTAAAATGACATACAAATCATATCAAACAATATGGCAAAGTATTTTGTTTAGAAAGAATATATATGCAGGCTGTTTTTGATGTTTTTTTACAAATTTTAATAGGTATTTAGTCAACCAGTTGAAGGTTGACTGATCTAGCGCTCTTTCACTGCTTTCACGTTTTTCACCGCTTGTTAGTTATCAAAATGATGGTAAAATTCTAAAACTGTATTCTTTGTAAATTTGAAATCTGTAAAGTTAAAATTTGTAAAGAAACATCAAAAACACCCTGTATATTTCAACTCTGTATGTTTATAAGGTGAGATCAAAATATAACTGAATCAGAGCAGGCTGTGTCAGCGTAACTGTAATGATACCCACTTCCACGGTTTGCTCTGATTCATTTACATTTTGATCTCACCTTGTATGAGTAAAAATGAGTTTTTGAATTTCTCTGTAGAATAAACAGAGTGTAGTATGGTGAATTTGGCGCGTGATTTAAACCTTTAAACTCCAATTGAGTGGGCTATATTATTAAATGAAAAATAAAACGATGGGTTTAAATTTGATCGAGTGAGGTAATGCGCGTGTAGGATCGATTTCGCGGTTTTGGTCATGCAGAATATTAGTTTTACCCGCCCAGCAGAGTGCCCGAGTATACAGTGTGAGTTTTGTTAATTTTATACCTTTCCCAAGTGTAAACAGTCGATATGTACAGGGAGCGCAATTCTCTAAACAAACACCAGTCAACAAAAACACCACGCGAACCTTAAACCCATCGTACGTCCAACTTCCTAACTTCAAAACGCATGTTTGGACGTCGTACGGAAAGAATTCTACGTCTATAGCGCACGAGGACTTGTAAACCGCGGGCGGCTGCCATACCACAAGGCCATTGTAGTAGACGGTGGCTTTGGTCATCAATGTGACCTCATAGTTGCCGTCGGCGCTGCAAGAAAACACACTGACAGTGCTCTCGCTCGATTCACGCGCACGACAACCTTGGGGATGATTGCCATCGGTCAACTCCATTACCTCCGGGATCATTTACACACATTCGTTGCTTGATTTGGGGGGAACACAAGCTGGATTTATAGCAAGAGATAAGCCCAACAAAATTTCCAGACACGAGAAAACGACGCGTCAATTTACATACAAGCTGCACATTTAATTACCTTTCTATACATTCAAAAGCTATTCAGACTACACTCCAAATACAAAGTCAAATCCTTCTCCCCCTTGTTATTCAGACCACTCGTGCTTTATGACATATCTGCATTGCATTAAACCTGTTTTTGAAATGGCCAGAGAATGGGATAATCTAAAATGACTCCATTCACTTGAGGCCAGCGAATTTAAAGCTGATCGCGAACGTTTGCAGCTGATTTACGTGACGTGATTGCCATGTGATGATCATAAATCTACACCGAAAACCGATTGCCTACCCAAGCTGTTTTTAATACCAAACTTATTTTCACATCATAGACGCCATGTCAGGCTTCACGCGTTTAATCTACCAGTTAAAAGGTGACGCTAGTGGTAATTCGCGCGGGAAATTTAAATACGCATCTGGAAATATTGCTGGGTTTGTGTCCGTAAAAACGGGTTGGGGGAAATGGGTTCCACTCGTCGTCCATGCACCTACCTTGAAGCCGTCATAAGTCCAGCTACCAAATTTGAGGACGCAGGTCTGTTCATCAAACGGAAAATACTCAACGTCAATTTCGCAAGAAGACTTGTATATAGCGGGTGGCTTCCATTCGACAAGACCTTGATGGTAGATGGTGGCCTTGGTGGCCAGTGTAACTTCGAAGTTCCCGTCCGCGCTGCAAGGTAATCAACAACGACCAGCAACCGCACAAACTAACATCAACTAGAGTCGATTTCTGGACAAAACGGGTAGTCCACGTATGTTGTGCTAATAAATACGAGGAAAGGTGGAGAGGAAGGCCGAGAGATATAACTGGGGTGCGATAAAGTCGCTCCGGAGGGTTTTATGTGCTTGTTTTATTGGCCAGAGGCTCTTGTCACTCGTATTTATTGTCAACGAGAAAGGAGACGACGATATAAAGGTGTCAAAATTAATAACAATTTACATATATATCTACTTTAATCAAACGGAAAGATATTTGAAATATTTTTACGACACGCTTTTACTACCTCGTATATTTCACCTCAAGCACCACCATTTAGTTAATTTCGCTCCTGTCTAAAGTCGCTGATTAATTGTTACAACACACTTTTATTTCTGACAATCTCTTAATGAAAACTCAGCAAGTTTATATTAAATTGTGTTACATCTCACCCCATAAAAAAATTGTCGCGTCAAGTTAGCTCTTAAAAATAAAAGTTGCAATCTTTCGTAAAATTAGAACGATTAGCTTTTTTCATTTTGTAAGGTCTAAAAATTGAAATAACTTAAGAAATCTTTTTGAGATTTGGTTTTTAGTGGAGTAACTCTACTAAGTTTTTAGAAACAAGAGGAGAAATCTTGATCGCATGTTATTTATTTTTTAAATTGTTAAAAATACTATGTGTTAAGAAAGAAAACGCGTTTTCTAGTGAATACGTTTCGCGCACTCTTCTAATATTTTTTTCGTACAATTTACATTTAAAAATGCGGTTTTAATTTAATTAATTATGCGTCTATTAGTCGAATTAATTTGAAATAAACATAAAATAAAGAGATATAACTTCTAAATTTCTGAAAAATGAGAATAGCTCATAATTGTTTTTTTTTGTAATAATAATAAATCTTCACGGAATAAATAAATTTTCCGAAAAGTTTAGAAAAAAATGTAATTTGTTATTACATATATGTGTACTAAATTTTAAGGTAATACCTAATCTACAATTTTTAAAAAATACACTTTCTTTGAAGAAAGACACCACTGTATTTTTTGGATATTTTATTGTAAGAATTTTTTTTTAATTTTAGACTTTTTTAAGTATTTGAAATTAGTACAAAACTCTATTAGATCATGCCTTAAAAATCAGGTTTTTTTCTCTTTTAAAAACTAAAAAAATTTTTATGCATTTTTAGTTTTACTAAAAAATATTGATAATAGAAATTAAAATGTGAAAATAGACACACAGATATATACAGGTATTCTTAAGTATGTGCTTTATTATTACATGTTTATTTAAAAATTTTGAAAACCGAAATTTATAAAAAAAAAGTAAAAAATTATGGCAACATAATCTTGATAAAAATAAAGTTCAAGAAAATTTTTGAAAATATAAGCTAGGAAAACTATTTTTAAAAAGCATAATAAATCTAAATATTTTTATTTTTTGTAATTTCTTGAGTTAACTGTTTAAAAAGATTAAAAAAGGTACCTAATGTAAAATTGAAAATAAAATAATAGTAATCATAAAATGCAAAAACAAGTCGTAACACAAGCAGATAGCGCAAAAAGAAAGTGACATAATTTATTTAAAAAATTATAGAAATCTGTATGGTAAATTCAGAATAGCAAAACACAAAAATAACGTAAGTTTGGTCTATATCTCAAAAATTAAAAATTAAAAAAAACTAAAACTTTTATTATACGTATATTTATGGCAAACTTTAATTACACCGTTCATTTTCATTCTACGTAAAAGTTTGTAGTACTAGCAATTTTAATTTTTTTATTTGTTAAATTATAAACGAAAACGTACCTATTATTTTTTTCTTTGTGTGATGGTTGGTAGTATAAGAAACTAATATTATATAACCAATAAATTTTAAAATAGTATATTACAGAACGCGTTTTGAGAAGTCAACTTTGTGGCACGATTTCACGTTTATAAAACGAGCGCAAAGCGCGAGTTTTTATAAAGAATGAGGGCCACAATGACTTGAGAAACGAGTTCTTTATGCTATTTTTTCTACTTTGCGCGTTTTACGTGATTTTTAAGTAAAAAAGTTATTTATTTAATCTCTAGAGACTTTTGCGTTAATACGAAATGGTTGGTAATAAAAGTCATGAAAGTGTCGAATGGTTTTTGAATTTTGAAGTGTTTTCAAACTTTTTCAAAATTTTGTGTAAGTAACTCACAAATAAGTCTTTTTTACCTACCGTATCTGTTATTGATTGAATACTCCAATTGGCATAAACACAGTAAAGAAAATCTCCAAAACGTTGTAAAATTATTTTTAAACTACTAGATTAATTGCAATTTTTAGTGATTTTTTTAATTATTATTTCAGACCAAGCAGTGCTATATACTCATCTAGCAAATAACTTGTAAATTATGAAACGCTATGGGGGTTGTAAATCGTCAAAATCTTGGCTAAAAGCTGTTTCATTTTAAAGCTGTTCTAACCTCAACAAGAAAGCTGAAATTACCTCATTGTAACCGCCGATTTTTTACCCCATTTTCGAATTTTTTATAGGTTAATTGCGACACACACACAAAAACATCTTGGTGAGGAATACTGGTCATCAAGTGCAACAACATTTATTCAAATAAAATTATTATAATGTTAACGTTGACATAAACGCTGAAACGTGGCAAATGATGTTTTATTCTATCGACAGCGTGTTACCAATCCGAAAAAGTAAATTGCACTAGTATTTTACGCACACAATTTGGATGCTGTATTGGCTAATACGACACCCACATCGGTTTTTGTTAACGACGCAAAGTAGAAAAACGTATTATTTGTGTTTTTCTGTGATAGTCAAAAATATAAGAAGTCTTTAGTTTGTTTTATTTTTAACAGAATCAGCTGTCATACAATCATATAGAAGTGGTACCTAGTAGAAAACACAAACTAAGCGTTGTGTTATCCACTACTCATCATTAGTTTATGCCAAGCAGTGCTTTATAGTTACTTATCTAGCAAATAATTTGTAAATCATCAAACGCTTTAAGAGCTGTAAATCGACGGTAGTGACTGAAAGTTGTTTTAAAGCCTCTTTCCTCAAAGAAGTAAAGTTACCTTATTGTTTAAGTGGCTTACTCCACTGTTTGAGTGTCCTATAGAGCAATTAAGACACACACAAAAACATTTTATGGGGAATCTTGGTCATTATGTGCAACAAAATTTTGTTTCAATAAAATTATAACCTGTTATAACGTTGACATATACATATATAAATTTATTTTTATTTTCTTTAAATTCCGATACCAGCAAAAACATTACCAACCTTAAAACTATAAATTTACCAATTGCAATTCTCTACATCATACCATTTACCGGAAAGAAAAACTTCCCTACATCGGTGCTATAAATCAAAATTATTAGGGTGTAAACTGGTTGGTATTACTGAGTTTACAATTGAGATGACCAAAAAAAATTTTTTTTGACTTGATTTTCTTTTAGTATTTTGCTGTTAATTAAAATAAAAGATTAAAAAAAAAAGAATTAGTTCTGTAATTTTCCAAAGTAACTTTATCTATTTTTATAGTCAGCCGAATTTGATTCACTATAATACATTTTCTAAGTTTCACGTAAAAATCGTAATTAGGGCCTTCAAAAACCTCAGAGTAGTAGATTCGAAACAATTTTGTCGTAAAAATTGTTAATTTTTTAGTTCTGATATTTAGACCTTATAAAAAATTTAAAGAAAATAAGGTGTAGTCGGTCTAATCTTCACAAAGTACGAGAAAAATGCTAATTTGAGGCGACTAAATGTAAAACTGTGTCTTCAACACGAAATTTCTCTCTTACAGGCACTAGGAAATAATTAATAATTAGTTCTAAAAATGTGCCCTTCCGATTCCGGATTTTACTTCCCCTCGTTTAATATTCGAGTTCGTAGAATATTTATCTGGAGTCAAAGTTTGGGCAAATATACCGTCACAATAGGGACCAAGTCGGATTTGGATTCAAAGTAAGTTTTTTGGGGAGTTGCCACATGTTTAAGCTTGCCGCAAGCAAAAGCTCTAATCGGGCGAAATTTTAATAAGCGTTTTCACAAAAAGTTTGAAACCGTTTTTAATTTAATCTCGATTGTAGGATTTTTTTTCAATGCAGTTCCAACTAAGCACTCATTTGCGTTGTTGCATTTGAGCAGAAACAAGAAGATAAGTTAAATGACAGTCGTTGGAGTTGTCTGTATGGGGTTTTCGACCATCTCGGAAAATAGCAACGTCTTGCTAAACAGTAAAATCGATATTAGCTCGGAAGAGTCGCCGAGAAAAATTTCAAGTCTCTTTTTAAATGCAATTAAAATCTGGTAATACATCTAACTGAATTTCCAGTCAGGTATAAGTAATGCTTTCACCAAGGTTCCGTAATTCCTTAAGATGCAATTTCCTTATTATTCTGAAATATAGCTTTCGGAAATAATGGTTTATTCACGCTGAAAATCGTACTAAACTTCATCAGCAGAGAGCTGGAATTTTTGCAATTTGCACAAAGACGGATTAAAATCTCAACTGTAATTATTTTTAAATTACTTTTTATTGTTGCAATTTGCGTCAAAAGCAATCTTATACAAAGATATGATCACAAGACACAACTCCACCTAATACCAACGATGAAACTCCCCTAATGGAAAATATATGTAAGCTGGCACCAAGTCTTGATACACTATACTTAATAATAAAATTGTTTTTGAGTTTTGAATCAATTCTCACTTTTTCTATGTCATTTTCTCGAACATAAAAATGTATCTTCGTCAACACCACTAAAAGTAAAATGAACAAAAGTGAAATATGATCGTCACAAAAAGAAAACCATTTGAGAAATTCTAGTACTCGCTGATGGGTTTTGAGGGAGATTAAAACTTGTCTAGTGGTAAACTGTGTCATCTTTCACAGAGCACTAGCGGTCTTGTAATTAGTGCAAGTCATTAATCCAATTAGTTTAATCATATGTCAAGCAAGAATCGCAAAAAACCCCCAACAGAAAAACTTTTTGTTTTAAATTATTTCTTTTTATTGTATTAAATACACCATAATTCTCAATTTAATTGGCATCTCCCTTCATCCAATTACGTTCACTATTTATTCATTTATGGAAGCTCCGCTCTTAATTTAATAAACATGTAGCCTCGTTCTGTTTTTAACCCAAAATCCTTAACTTACATATTAATTCAATGTATTCAGCAGAATAAATTTGCATAGTGATTACTGCCAATATTTGCCCTCAAATCGAGGACGTTTCATAAATTAAAAAATTAGAAACAATTGTTGAAGAGACAACTCGAGGGAAATGTAAACGTATCAACACTTTGCTAATATACCGGAGCATTTCCAGTCCCTGGTTCGTTATGTATCGTTTAATGATTAATTTTATCCCATTAGCATGTGTTAGAGGAAGCCTCAAAGGTCTCAGTTTAATTGCAAATGCATTAAACAATAGTGAAAACTGTGCGCTTGCATTTCACATCCGAAATCAAATTGGAAATATGACCTGAGTAAATAAAATTTTCTTATTATGTTTACACCTGAAAAAACTGGAGGTATCCGTTATTATGCATATGTTTGCTTTTGTGATGTTTTGTTCTATATTTTCATCATTTTGTTGAAAAGATATACGAAAACAAGGTTTTGGTCTTTTGTTTTAACCAAAAAGGTTATGAATTTAAAAGTCGCAAATGAGTAATCTGTTGTTTAAAGTCGAAACTCTGTAAATCAGATCGAGAACAGTGTTGCCAACTCATTGACAACGATTTCCCCAATATGATGGATCAAAATCTCCAAAATCTAAGCTAAATTCAACCAAAACATACTTCATTTTAAAAAGGACTACAATCACAAAGTAAAAACTAAAAAATATACTTTTTTAAAATATAAATTTTTTAATTTATTTTTGATGAATGGATAATATTACTTTTTAAGTAAAAATAAATGTGAATTGCACCGTGATTAAAAAATACTAATTAAGTTGGCAACAAAAAATTAACAGTTTAACACTTTTTTGGTAATTTAGTAGTAGTAGTTGAAAATACCCTAAAAAATCTCCTACAAAACTTTTCTCTCTAAATATTTCTCGCTTCTTCATAAAATACCCTAAATTTAGGAGAAAATCCCCTAAGTTGGCAACACTGATCGAGAACAACTTTTAAAAAAGTTTAAAAAAACCGTCATAATGTGTAGATGTGAGACCTAAAAAAGAATTACAACTGATGAAAGATGCAGATATTATGGATTTCACTGACTCTGAGGTCCTAATTAAAAAAATTATAATATTCACCAAACCCAGAGAGCGGCATTCTGTAGTTGCATTTCTCTAAATGAGAGACTGAATTTGTTCAGGGTTTCTAGCGCAGTTGTGACAAGAATGGCGATTAAGGCAAAGATGATCTCTATGTTAAGACGTTTTATAGGTAAATTTAGAATTTGCATTTGCATTTTGCAACTGCATTTGCGGTGCCTTCTGTTAATATAAACGGTTTATTGCTTGGCACTTCAGAGTCTTTGAAAAGACCTATAGAATCGTTGCTATATGAGCGGCAAATGTTTGGAATCTAAATGAATGAGCAATGACGCAAGTTTAATGACACCGAAGACTTTGTAGGTAAAAATTATTTTTTGGCTTAAGAAAGCCAAGTAAGATATAATTTTTTCGAAGTTTTTTCAAATTAAAACAAATCAAGAATTGTGAAACGTCAAGAAATGTGTTTTTAAACTTGATAGACATATCAATTGAGTGATACATTAATATATTTATGATTAATATATTTTTGTATATATCATTATCACATATATACAGGGTGACTTTGAAGCATGTTTGGGAAATTTAACCAAATATAGTACATGATAATAAAAGTCAAAATAACCCAACTTGCCATATACAAACATTTAGAGTTTTTGGGACACACCTTGTAGAACTTTTTAAGGAAAATTTTTTTTTAACGAGATACAATGAATTACAACTATTTTTTTAATATACAGTGTGTGGTTGCAATATATGCAACAATTTTTTCAGGTGATATTTCTAGTTTTAATCTTAAAATCAGATAGACAGATGTTTATCAAAAAATTTCTACAAACGTTACCAGGAGATAGCCGTTGTTGAAACGATGCTAAGAAACCTAATTTGATTTATACAACTGTTTATAGTTTTTGAGATATACGCTGTAAACATTTAAAAAAAAACACTGTTTTTGAGATACACGATGTATGACAACACTGTTTTTAAACAAAAACTTTCACATTGTAAATTTTGAAATCTATTTGCTCAAAAACAGTGTTTTTATACACCGTGTATCTTAAAAAAAAATTATTTGAAGAAAAAGTTTTACAGGGTGTGCCTCAAAAACAATAAACATTTGTATAAGGCCAGTTGGGTTATTTAAACTTTTTTTATTATGTACTATAGCTGGTTAAATTTTTCAAACATACTTTAAAGTCACCTGTATCTATGAAATATAAAGCTATATTGGTGAAACAGCTTACATTACACTGTATGGATGAACCTAACTCTGTGAGGGAACAGGTTTATTGAAAAGCTAATTAAGATGGAAGTTTCAATCAACAATCATTTGTTAGCAGTTATACTACTGTAGAGTCTTCCGACAACTTTTAAAAATTTTAGATATAATATCGAATTTTGAGTCACTTTGTCATCTTTAGAAGATCTTTGCGTCAAGATAATCTAAGAGGGTCATTCTGAAAATGTGAATGTAGTGAATAGTGAATCTAGTGAAGTAAATTTAATCAAACTTTACAAGATGTTTTACTCACAAAAATTTTTACTGTACAACTTAAAAAAATTAAATCTGATAGTCAAATTTAAATGCCACAAAAACATAAAAAGCTTGGTTAGACTACAAGTGCAAAATAAAAATTTAAAGAGTGACGCTAACGGTATGGTATGGCTTGGGCGATCTTGTGTCTGAGAATAAAAATTACAAAATTTAAAACAAAAATTAAAATAAAAAAAATATATTTATACATTTTCTGACGCTACCAGGTACAAGTAAACTTACGGTAGTAACAGCCTTTTGTAGAACGCTATCTTATCAGAGTGATTTTTTTGTTATCGGACTGAATTTTAAGAAGAAATCTATATGTTAAGGTTGAGTTTTGGAATAAGCAGAATTCTAGATTTTTTTAATGTTTTTGTTTTCTTTTCGACTATTTTCACTTGTTAGGGCATTATCAAGATTTTTTTTTTCGGTGATTTTTTAGCAAGGACACATGCTCAGCTTACCAAAAAACTAGTTGAAAAAATATATAAACATTGAAGAAAGTCTAGGATTCTACTCATTTCAAAAACTAACCTTATCAAAAAATTTTTACTTACCGATATTAAAATCGAAACAAAATAAATACCGTTTTTCAATTACTTGTCGCGTATCTATGTCATTACTGCAACATTAACAGCAACAATAATCTATATTTGATGCCTCAAAAATGATTACTATAGAAATGACGATTTCTATGGCGGTAAGCGCGAGTCTTAGAGCGGATTAATGCTTTTTTTTATATTGGGGTGTTTCAAAAAATAGTAAATAACTTATTTCGAATTTTTTTTTATTACATTTGCTAGGTTACTACGGTAGCAACTGTTGTGATTGGTTGTTTTATGATATATATGCCATGATAGACTGCAAAGATTATAACGTCAAACGCAGTTGAACATTTAGTACATTGTTTTTAACGTTGTCATGTTGAAAAGTAAGTCTAAACAAGGAGAAAACTTTACTTTACTTGTGTTGTAGTTTGTTCCACCTAAGGACGATTATTTGATGCACTTAAATCAGCTAACTGAGGATTAAAATGTTTATAATTTTGGTCATTAAGAGCTTTCGATAAAATTGAGATTTTTTTCTACTTTGCTTTGTAACAAAGTCTAATACGATTCTGATTTGGGCGTCTTATTAGTCAATTGAGCATCCATTTACGTGCTAAAAATTAATTAGTGCAAATAATTTTTTTTGGGCTGGAACGCTTTTGCTGGTATTGGACTTCAGAGGAGAAGAATGAAAGCCATAAAGCTCTAAGGACATTTGTGACGTCTCAGCGTTTATGTGTCAGCGTTATATAGTTGTACTTTTGTTCGAACAAATTTTGTTGCACTTGATGACAGTATTTCTCACTAAAGTGTTTATGTGTCTGTCGCAATTAACCTACGAAACACTTAAACAATGAGGTCGCTTGAACAATAAGGTAACTTCAACTTTCATTTTGAGGAACGACGCCTTTAAACAGCTTTCAGGCGGTACTTGCAACCTCCATAGCGTTTGATAATTTACAAATTATTTGCTAGATGAGTATATAGCACTGCTTGGTTTAAAATAGTGATGAGAGGATTTGTATGAGGTTCCCGATTTGATAAGTTAAGAACTGTTGCAATGTTTTTGAAGATTTTCTTATTGTGTTCATGCCAACTGGATCATTCAAGCAATAACCGTTATAGTAGGTTAAAAAGAATCGTTTCAAAAAATATTTGACACTTTTATGACATTTATTACCAACGATCTCCTATTAACGCAAAACACCCTAAAAATTGAAAAAATAACTTTTGTATTTGAAAAGCACGTAAAACGTGCAAAACAGAAAAAATAGCATAAAAAACTTGTTTCTAAAGTTGTTGTGGGCACTAATTTTTTATAAACTTGAATTCGTGCTACAAAATTAACTTTTTGAAATGCGTTCTTTAATATACTATTTTAGCAATAGCTTCGCACCCCAAAAATTTCAAAAACATGGCACATTAAAACAAATTAGTTATCTAAAGATAAAAAGTTATAGGTTAGTTTTTAATAGAGTCAAACTAACCTTAGAGTTAAAAATTATTATCTGAAGGTAAGAAATGTTAAAGTTTAGTATTTAATAGAATTAAACGAGAAAATATTAGAACGTTAGGGCTTGATATAATTGCGTCAATTACAACCCAACCATATTTCAAAACCCTGTAGCTTTTTTGACCTTCTCAAATGTACGACTAGTGTTGTAGCTTCAATAACCATGCACTTTTTGAGACTTTTAAGTTTCCAAATTATTAAATATAAGTCTGTGATTTATTATTTTATAATTTTTTTTGTAAGTTTATATTATTATATGTAAATACTGTTTATTTTGTTTTTGTTTTTCCTAATATTTTGTACGTGATTTAAAAGACTAATAAACTATCTATCAGGCTAGCCCAATTTATACGCTTGATGTTACAACGTCAATACCTATGCAAATTTTGTATCAAGCCCAATTTATAAACAAAATTAAATATCGATAATATAAAATAATTTTTCCGTCTGAATAAAAGACTTCTTTGATCTTGTGATATAAGTTTGTAAATATGTAAATCTGTACCGAAATTGTTTAAATTGATAGACTGTCTATTTCTTTATTTATTGGCGATAGGAAGTGTTAATGTGCATGTGCACTACAGTTGAGCGTGCGAGTCAATTGTGTGACGAACACTAAAGCACTCAATTACATGAAATTTGTTGTACAATTTTTATTTTTCTGTTTAATATACAAGTTCAGTTGTTTTCGGTTTTTTTTTTTGCTTGGAGAATATCTCTTTGGTGTCTTAGTTTAAGTCAATAAAACATGTTTATAATTACTATAAATTGGTATTTAATGAAATGGAAACCAATATTGGTGATCAAAGTGGCTGTTAAATCGTTCGAAATTGCTTTTATGATTGTTTCGCTCGAAATGGTGGAATTGACACTGGGAAAAGCAGCTTAGTGGAAACATCAAACGCTGACTAGTTTTTCTTTTGCATTATTAACAAAGTTTTGACATTTGGATAAAATTTTCAAAAACAATTTCAAAGACGACAAATTAAGTTTGAAATATTGATGAGTCAAAATCTTCATTTTCTTAAAAGTGTCAGATAATAACTTTGAAGTAATGAATCAATATTAGGCTCAGGCAACAAGAAAAATTCTTGTACAACTATAATTAATTAGTATACAACTTGTATAAGACGGAAATTAATCTTCGCTAGCAAGGTTTTAAACGCCCCATATTTTATCATTACACCTCTTTTATCCTGAGATAAAAGTGTATCTTTTGTTTACATTTATTTAAAAAGTTGAAAATCAATATCCTGCTAACGTCTTTCAGTGAATAGATATTTTTCCGAAAGTTTATTTAACTTCTTTATCAAACTATACTGAAAACTAATAGTTGTCTGAGAGAATGTCTCCAATAACTTCAAATGTCTGAAAGCAGAATGAAGGTGAAACTAGTCGACTTGTTACTCTCAAACTCAATTTATAAATTGATACATGTTTGAACTTTGGTCGATAAAGTGTATTTACGCGAGACAAAAATGTCACTACATTTCCGTAAATCCTTTTTTACGTTTTCCATTACGCAAATAATTTATCCTCGTCAAGTAATCAACTCGAATCCTGTGATAAAAGAAACAGAAATGACACTGAAATATGGAAGTGACTAAGACCGTACTGAACTCAGCTCGTAAACATGTTAGTCATGAAATATCTGTGGGAAGTTGGCAAATGCAATTGCTGTTATTGAAAATTTCAAGTCAAAAAATTGCTCAAACTTTCTATCTTTTAGACATTAAAACGACCCCTTTTTGCACCAGTTTCTGAAGTAAAATATGGGGCAATACAAGCGAAAAAAGCTGGAGAAGGCAATATGGAAAGTGCATCACAGTTTAATAAAAATATCGCAAATTAGGGGAGAACTAACTTGAGAGGAAAGTTTAAATTTATAATTCTCAGGAGTAACGGATTTGGAATTTCTCCAAAATATAATACCGGGAATAGTCCTGACATTGCGAAATGATTATTGTTTCAGTTTCTCGTTAAAGAGAATTAAATCTTTAGGGTTGCTGAAGTCCACACGTCATAAACAATGGATTCAAAACACAAAGAAAATCAGCGATGATTTTTAATTTTCTTTATTTTGCTTGAGACACAAACATAAGACTAGCACAGATTTCACTCATTTCTTATCTTTGAAAACATTATCTTTGGACCGTGTGAATTATAAGCCAATGTGACAGCATCATATTTTATGTAGCATGAAATTTATTTTCATCATAAAAGTCCGAAGCCGCATACCGGAAAGTTTTAGTATTAATAACAGTCTTATTTCCTACAGAAACTTGTATTTATTACGTATTTTACACAAAACGCATGCAAACACTTTCAGAGAAATATTACAAGTATTTACCGACAGAATTAATTTTGACACCTTTAAAACAAGTTTTTGAACCCTCGGAACAAATAAAATGTCTGAAATGTGATTATTTATTGTAGATCGCATAATTGGAGTTTTGATAAAAATTTAAAGCAACTTACTTATTGTATAGTACTATATCAGGCCTCCAAATATGATCCGAAGGGACGTGTAGCATATGTACCCCTCCATATTCTTTAGGTTCCCACCTCAATTTGTAGTCGTACCACGACTGCAAACAAAGGCAATTGAATTAAAACCACATTTAATTAAATTTTGTTTCAACGGTCCTTTCTGTGTTTTACTGGCCAATAAAATGGAATTATTTAAATAACGATTCTCGTGCACTTCAGACTTGTAATGCAAGCTAATTTTGTTTATTAGCCACTTTACACGCCAGTTTAGTGTTGGATTATACTAAAACGTTACTTACTTGTTCAACCCATAAATTTGTAGTCATTATTTGATTCTTCAAATTCTGAAACAAAAATAAGTTTAAGTGATCAGGACATAAAACAACTTTGTTGGAATTAGGACCCACTAATGCTGTCCTGACAGTTTTAAAGTCGGGATTTATCCATCAAAACTTTTCCAGACACCTGTACAACAAAAAGTTAATTCGCGCAGTTAAATATTTAATTATCTGAAGTCATAACATTTTACAAAACGTCTAAACAGCCCCTGGACAAATTACCACAATAAAAAGCTCAACTTTATGAAATATTACATAATTGGCACAACTGCCAAGCGGAATTTAATAGAATACGTTTACAAGCTGACTTTTTACTCTTTTTATTCGGCTCTCGTCATATTAAAAAAAGTATCACACTTATGAGGGAAGTTTTATCGAAGTCTGATTAAACTGGAACGATTCGTTGAATTTGTGCAGATGCTGGAATAAAACTGAACCGGGAGTTTAAAAGGGTCTTCACCCCAATTTTAGGTTCTACCTCACAAATTATGGGGTCATAATGAAGACTCCGATAAATAGACCCACAAACTTGATAAAATTTCTCTCATTAACCGAACCTAATATGTACAAGAAATAAACTCGGAAAACACAGTCGTTAAGCACAAAAACTTTACTATTTTCTCCTCCTGTTAAATTTACTGAAAAAACACATATCAAGACGTGTTTACGCAAGTTTTAACCTGAAGTGAGCCTAAAACTCATCTCACCAAGCTCTGGCAAAATCAATTGAAATTGAATTCATGTCTGGCGTGCTTTAATGATGGCAGGTATGCACACAACTATCTCGAGATAGGTCCCTTATCAACCTCAATGTGCACAAAGAGCCAAATATTGAGACGTCATCTTGGCATTATTTACGTGACAAGTGTCTCAGATAGTAATTGTCATGAATAATTTTAACACATGAAAATAAAAAACAACTTTTTAGCATTTATCTTAGACAAGTTAATAATAACAAATTTTATTCAATTCTTTGGCGCATTTACCTTTTTTTTAATTTTGCACATTATCTTTAAACGTCAAATATCTGTTACAACTGTAGAACCTTAACTAACTTTAAAGAGTTCGTTTGCTTAGACAAAAAAACTGCTAACTTGCTGACTAATCAGTAAATGTCACACTTTAGTGCGCTTCAATTGTGTTTACTAAAATGTATTTACTGTCTATCGGCGAAACGCTATTTTGCAATTTCTAATTGTTAAACGAGTAAAATTATAGTTATTTACATAACTAGTGAGATGAAAAGATCATTACTGGAGTATGAAAAGTCTCGACGAGAGCGTAGCCCGAGTACTGTAATAACACGAGTTACTAGTACCTTATTTTTTTTTATGAAAATTATAGTACAGTATCTGACATCAGCGTTATGGCAATTAAAATTTTTTTTTAATAAGTATTGTGAAAACTCTAGATATTTTACTTTCTTTTGCTGAATTTGATAACCCTACGAAATAAATAAAAATTTGTAATTAAATTCAAAAAAATGCAAATTTTATTTTAATAGGTTACAACTGGATTTTTTAAAAGATATAGAAAAGGTTTTTTTCAGCGCAAGACGGTTTAATAAAAAAGGTTAAACTAATTGACACAGTTTGTACTGTTTTGTAAAAAAGTTAACGCCTTAATAAACAGCGAATTGTCGGGTATTATCTATGTATGTAATTTCATAGTTTTGATTCTTAATCTGAATTTAACGGATAGAAGGTAATCTCTAAATAATTACTTTTAAATCATTATAAAATTATAATTTTTTTAAAAATGTTACGTATTGGTATGATTCTTTGCAATTCTATTTAGCTGCTATAAAATTTTACAAACTTCCTTACAGCTACAGCAATCTTTATATTTTCCAGTACCTATCTCCTCAAATATTACATTTGCAATTAAAAATTATTAAACTAATTGGGCAATGAGAATAATAGTTACTGCGGTTTTACAGAATTTTGCTAAATTTTATAACAGCTAATTCAAATTGCAACGAACTGTAACTAATCAGTTAATTATTTGTAATCAAAATTAAATGTAAGTAGATTTAAGGTAGAAATTAATTGATTGTTACAGTTAATTTATATTTAAGCAAGCGTATAATGTACGAAACTCTACGAACAGAGATAAAAAGTTAAATTTTTTTTATCTTATTGCTAATAAAAAATAGTTATTAACTAACGTCATTAGGCCGATAAGAAGCAAATAACGGACGCGGTTGAATGTTGTAAACCTCGGCTGGCGCCTTGGTTTATAATGAACCAAGTCCTTTATTTGCGTATCGGCCGTGTGTCGTTCAATACTCTTCGTAATACAAAAGCGTCACTTAAAGACAAATTATTAAAAATAAATACTAATGCTCGGTTGCACAAACGTTCATCAAAATTGATGGCTTGTTAATCTATCATTAACGTACTTTTAGCCAATCAGAGCACGATATTTTTATTTAATCAGAGTTTAATCGTCCGTCAAATTTGATTGACGTTTGTGCGATCGGGGGTAAAACATACAATATTATTTATTTTGAAACGATTGCTTATAAATCTCCTAAGCAACTACCTACCCTATCTTTTTATTTTAATTGTTGATTGTTCGTGCCTTAGCAACATAACGGCCGGCGGCCGTTATATATAATAACGGCCGGAGTCCGTTAAAACCGGCTTTTCATTTGTCATATCACGTCTGTTAAACCAAAATAACTACATATGGTATTACAAAATAGTTATTAACGTCATTAGGCTGATACGAAGCAAATAACGGACGCGGTTGAATGTTGTAAACCGAGGCGCCAGCCGAGGTTTATAGTCAACCAAGTCCGTTATTTGCGTATCGGCCGTGTGTCGTTCAATACTTTTCGTGATACCAAAGCGTTATTTAAAGACAAATTAATAAAAATAAATACTAAAACATACAATATTATTTATTTTCAAACGATTGTTTATAAATCTCCTAAGCAACTACCTACTCTACCTTTTTATTTTAATTGTTTTTCGATTGTTGATTGCTCGTGTCTTAGCAACTTAACGGTTGGCGGCTGTTATAATATAACAGCTGTTCATTTAAAAAACTTGTCAAGTGTGCTATGAGATTTTGATAAAAGAAAATGTAGCGAAGAAGGGATGTCGGAACTTTATACACAGCTTCGCAGTGCGCGCGCAGTCGTGATTTGTCATCGTAATTGACAGTACGGCAGGCGAATTAAGCTAAAACATACTTCAAAATGTTTTGTTTTTTCATAGCACACTTGACAACTTTTTGAAATGAACACTTGTTAATAACGGCCGGAGTCCGTTAAAACCGGCTTTTCATTTGTCGTATCACGTCCGTTAAACCAAAATAACTATATGGTATTACGAAACAGTTATTTATTTATTTTTTGTCTAACCAGAAAAACTATTGAACATACAAGTAAACTTGAGAAATTAACGTAATTTAAATTGCAATAAAAATCGTAGATTTTAAATTTCGAAAGTCTGATATTTTTCAAAGTTGAAGACGGAGTTTTTTTAGTTTTCTAAATTTTTATTTTTGTACTCACTTTATTCTGACTATTTTTACATTCCAATTTGTTTTCTAATTTGCTCTAAATTTAATCTTCACAAACATTTATTCTTAAAATCCAACCTACATTTGATTGGATGAAACTAAAATAATATAACGATTTACAATTTCTTTATAAAAATTTTAAATTTTTGCTAAATGAAAATGGGAAGAATCAAGATCTGTAAATAAAATTAAATCTAAGTGCACAAAAATACAATAAATGAATTTATAATTAAATAAAATCTAGACAAAACAATATGTTTCTTACAACGTATTATGTAAAAAAAAATTCTTGATAAAGATAACATTGAGGCATTATAAAATAAATTCTACTTTTATTACATTTAATTGCCGAAACAACTTTTTGCCTAAATTACTTTCTAATTTTTTGTCGCAAATTATCTCTACCAAGGGCGTCAAAAATATTTTTTGTTTATTGTCATGGTAACAATTATAGAATGACTGTTGCTTCTGCTTATCTTTTGTGTTTAATTTCATATTTATTGCGACTAAAAATTACTAGTAGTAAGAGTCTAGTAAAATTTGCAAAAATTAAACTGAGTACTGACACAACCAGCTTTTTGATGATTTAAAAAAATATTTATTGCAACCAGAAAGACAGCGCTTTATTGGCTTGATTTTAGTAAATTACTATATATGTTTAGTTGTAAACACGTTGCACTTAAATTTTAATAAATTAAGATGTGTAACACAGAATGCAAAAAGCAAATAGTGACAATGTTTTACTGTCTAAATGGCGGATGCGCCGGGATAAATTTTAAGCTTGCCGTTTAGCTGTGTATAAAATAAATAATTAGATTTTTAAATTTATCTAAAAAAAATTGTTTAAAATTGAGTACTCAACTGCTCATTATGAGCAGTTGATGTACACTAATAGTGTAATTTGAAAAAAAATTTTTAGGTGTATTAACAGATTTCACATGAAATTTGCTTCTGATCTAAAAAATTTGATAAATTAATTAGCAAAAGTTAGTAAAAATTTTTGGTAAAAAATAATACAGTTCTTCTTTCAAATTATGTAAAAAGTGGCAATCAAAGGTTAAAATATTCGTCGCTGATAAAAAAACAAAAGTTGGTTTAAGAATAAACGCTTAAGTGTACACATTATGTGAAAAAAGTTGTTTCGATGTTTTTTTCCAAAATTTTAAATTTTTTGTAAGTTTATTGGATCGTTTATTTTCGTTCTGGGACTGAAAATACGTTTGGCGACATTTTCCAATACGCATTTACGGTCTGTAACGCGAATTGTATCTTCAATGTGTGAGTTTTTCTAAAGCTTGGCGGTTGGAAGAGTCGATAGCAACGCTGAGGTCGTAATCCGTACTAAATAATTCAAGAGAGCTGTACGCGAGATCCCGATGCGACCGCGTAAAACGTCCATAGGGCACAACTGTTCAGCAGGGAAAAAGCAGATAAGTTGTCATCCAGGTGTTTAGAAAAAAATTGCCTACTTTAAATTAAATTAGGAGACGATAAATCAACTTGATTACCCAAGAGCCATAAACGTTGTTTTTCTACACAGAATCAATAGCGTCTTTTGTGGTTGTGCCAGCTAATTTGTATTCAACAAACGTACAAATATTTTTGGGATAGTTAGTTACCGTGTAAATGGTGGAGGCGCCAGGGAAATAAAATTTGAAATAATTGTAAGCAAAGTTGGAAAGTTTTCTACATAAATTTGAGTTTTTATTTACACAAAAAGTATTTACTAATTAAAATTCATTTCAAGAAAATAAGCAACATAGAAATAATTCTAAATGTAGCCGGTTTATTAATTTTCATAAGTCAACAAACGAAACTTTTGTGTTTTTTTTATTCCTATAAGTTTTTATTTAGGTTGTAAATTTTGTAATAAAAATTTCAATTATGGATCAATCCAAAAACAATCTTGGTTTGGTTTCGCAATATTTACTCCAATTTGCACTTTCATTTTAAATTGAAATCGAATCGATCCAAAATCACCAGAGATGCATTTCTAACTTAGTGTTCGATTAGAAATAAATTACAAACTTTCCTTATCTAAACATTTTTTCTTTACTAGGAAATCCAAGAAAACAAAATCTTTCCAAAAGTAGTTATTATTGTTATCACACAACTGAGACAAATAAAAACATATCAGATAAAATATTCCCAAGAATTCATATGAAATATTTAATTCAAGCATGCGGCACATAACACGTGTCAGACAATCTTGGAGAATTCCCACTTCAGTTGTCTCTTCACCATTTCCTAAGAATACATCACTGGTCCTTACTTGAAAAATCTCACATTTCTCCACTTTGGACAAATACAAATTCGAATTCGAAAGGTTTGAAATCCCATTAAAGCGTTTGTTTGCCAATTTTGCACTCGATGATACTCATTCAGAATTATAAAACTGTAAAGTGCTACTTTGATGTCCCGGTTTAGCAACCTAATCTCAAGTAGGATAATCGGTCATTTAGGCGCTATCCAATTTATTGAAGGACAAATGGTTGCTGCTCCATCACTCTCGGCGATAAATGATACCTATCAGGATATTGACTTCTTGGGGAGTTGGGAGAGGTTAAACAGAACATGAGGTTGTTGACGGGAAAACTATCAGATAGAATTTTATCTCTTTTACAAATTGTTAAAAGCTAAATTTAAGTGATATTTGATATGGATAAAAGCGAAAAAGAACAAGTTTCTTGCACAAATAATTAATTGCAGCAAATACCTCTCCTTGCTTAACACGACATAAAATAGGTCACTGACGTTTCTTGTCAGGGATGATAAATTTCCAGATAGAGTTGCTTAGGCAGAGAGACTAGTTGGATTGCAACTAAATTATTTTATCGCAAAATTTAGTGTATATATATAATGTTTTTAGTATTTTAAGTTATTATGTAAGCACAAGCTCTTTGGTCTAGTAGTTTTAGGTTTTATCTGCTAAAAATGTAAAGGAAAGCTGAATTTTTACACATAGCTTTATTCTGTTGTTCTTATGAACATATTAAATTTATATCGATATTGTGCTGGCTTTGCAAGCTATTCCTAGTCAAAGACGACCAAAAGTAATTTTTCAAAAATTTTGTTTTTTGCGGTTACCTGCTTGATTAAAAATTTAAAATATTATTAAAAATTTATGTATTAAAAACTTTAAATTTCTGTAATTTAAAACAAAAAAAGTACAAACCTATTGCTTTTTGCACCACCTATGAGCTAGAATACAAGACGTAATTCTTTGAAGTGTCCCTAACATTGCCAGCCTCTCAAATTTTTTGGAGATTGGCAATAGAACAAAAAATGGTGCCCAAACATTTTCAGCATAATAAAAACATTACAAATAAAACCAATAGTCTGCGACAATTTGCCTTTTTTCAACTATAAAACCAATTTGTGTTTTTAAAAAATGACAAATACAATCCATTTTTTTACAAATTACTTGACAAATTTTATACAAACATGTAGAAACTTATTTTTTTTAATTAGGGGTCCCTAAATTTCTCTTGCTATTTTAGGTTTTTGAGATGGGGGCTGATGCGGCTAAAAAGTTAGTAGACAAAGCCAGGTTTAGCCATCTTTAACTAGTATAACATAACCAAAATAATTTTCAAAATATTGAAAAAACGTCTAAATAACAAGATTTAAAAAAATATATATTTTAATTATATATACAAAAATACCCTTAATAAAATTTTAGTACATAATTTATGCAGTCTAATGCGCAATTTCCATATTGAGGACAGAATCTCCAAAACTCATTGTGGTTCTAGAAGGAACTTAAACTTTTTTCTCATGATTTTTTTTAGATTTACTAGCATTAGTCAACTGATTTTAACAACAATAATGCATATAAATTAAAAACTCTTAATAAGTACGTTTTATTTACACACGTTTACATAGTTTGGGTTTACAAAATCTAGTTTTAAAGACTTGATGCTTCGTGGATTTAGACAATATCAATTTTTTGAGAAAGGTTTTTGCTTTCTCAAAACAGGATTTATGTACTGAAAAATTTTAATTTAATTATTGTGCAAAAACAGGCCTCAAAAATTGGAGATGTCTAAACCCAGTCGCTTCACTTCTTTAAAACAAGTTTTTGCAAATCTAAAACTGTGTTGAGGTGTAAAAAATTTTCAAAACATAAATACCGTTTTAACTTAGCAAAAACCTGCTTGAAAAAAGTGGAAAAGTATAAGTAACACAATCACTAGGTTTATGCGATTTAAAATCAACTCATTGTCAATTGAATTCCAAATTTTCACTGGGTAGAACCTTAAAAGAAGAATTTTAAGCATCACATGTACTACTTAAAAAAAAAATTTGAAAAGTTTTCTTACTTGTTGGTAGTAAAAACTGCCAATTGTTGAATGGAATACTCTTGCAAAATACTCAGCTTTTGAAAAAAGGACATTTCCTTGAGTTTGTCATTTAGGTTTTGTTCAATTTTTGTTGAGCTGATTGGGTTCAGAAACCGCGAAAAGTAAATTCCAATGTAAATTTAGAAAATTTTTGAAGAGTTTTTGCTCTTGGTCAAAAATTCGTAGTTGAATTAACGTAAGTTTTGTTTTTTAAAAAAAATTCTTATAAACGTGAAGTAATTTTGACAAAAGTCAATAAATAAATAATTTTTTTACTATGGCACACCATGGCCAACTGACATTATGGTAAAGCTTTTTGAAAAAACGGCGTTTTCGGTCAACTTTAATTAGAGCAGATATCTCAGAAAGTATAAAAGTCAGAGTTTTAATTTTTTAGTATATTAAATTTGAGATACTTTTCTAATTTTCTAATTACAAACTTGTAAATAATTATTTAAAAAATTATAAAAGTTTTTATTCCAAACAATTTATCTAGGTAATTTTGAAAATATGATTACCTTAGTGGTCAAATCGTACATTAATTATTATTTAAAAACGTAAAAAACATTACTTACCAATTTAAAAAAAAAATGCAATTTAAATAATATTCAAATACATATTCTAATTAGTCTACCCCACATTATTAATATTAATGACAAAGTCTCCAGAAGGCAGTTTAGATAGAGCTAATAATTTTTTTTGTGATCACTTCTAGATTTACTTTTAATGAATCAAGTGATTTCGACAATAGTAATCAAAATAAACTAAAAACATCTAATTAGTACGTTTTTTTTAAATTATTCTAATTTTTCGAGACAGATTTGTGATAATGCAAAATAGTATTAATGTGTTGTAAATTTTCAACACAATAATACAATTTAGAGTTTGGAAAAACTAGCCTCACGGAGCTTAAGTGGTTAGAATTTAGCCAACATAAATGTAACAAAAAAAAATTTATCTATTTTGTGGGGGTTGTATTTTGGTTTATATCTTCGACCAATGTTGTGCAGTTAAGTGCAGTCTTTTATCAGCGGCAAAAATCAAGCCTATGATTCGGTTTATTACAATCTACATCGGTCAAAAATTAAATTTTAGTACTAAAAAAAGAAGAATTAAAGTAAATGCACGTCAACTGACTGATAGACGACTAAATATAATCTCATCTTTTTTATTTTACTTATTTCATATTTATTTAACATTTACTTTTATTTGTTATTCAATTAGTTTGTCTAAGTTTTATTTATTTCACAAATTTTTCATTTAATTCACACAATTTTATTTTAATTTCAGGCACTTCTACTTATTTCCTAAGCCATTATATTCTTTTCCCGGCTGATAAACTGTACTCGTAATTTGTGAGATAAGTTGTAACTTTGATGTAATATAACCATTTTTAAGAATAAATTTGTATATTTCTAACCAACCGAGCCTTAATAGTTTATTTTGTGCAAAATTCATAACAATTAGGTTTGTAACAGTACGTACAATAAAAACAAATTTAAAATTTTAAGATTATGAACAACACTCAGCTGGCACGCTCACAAAGCTAGAAACTACAAGAAAAACAAGGGACCTTTGCTTCAACCTAAAAATATCTCAAGGTTTATTATAACCACAAGCAAAACATAAAAGTGCTTAAAATACATAGATATTGTGTTCAAAATTATCTAAGCAAAGATACGAACAATCAAAATTTTTGCAACGACTAATATCATTTTTTTAATTTTAGGAGCAAGGCGATAATTAAAACAATACGGTATGATAATTTTTTAAAACTCGCAATCTTCAGAAAGATAATTCGATAATCACGTTAACTTTTGGCCGGACGTCTCTAAGCAAAGCAGTTACGATACAAAACTATAAGAACAATAATAATTTGATATTTTCTTCTATATAAAAACTTGACTTTATTAGAATGCCATAAACAACATTTACTTTTTTAATTTTTATTTTAGAAACCGGTATCAAACTTTTTGGTTTTTTGTTTAGCTCATCTAGGACAACATGTTTAAAAAAAATTAGTGAAAAATTAAATGTTATTTAATGCATTCTAATAATATTAATTTTGATTGTATAGTGGACTAACGTTTATTGCGTTAGTACCCGTTCAAATTCTAGAGCACTTAGTTTTTTACACCGGCCAAAAATTTAACCCTAGCGTTGTTCATGCACTTTTTGAGTTTTTTTAATTCTTTATAGTAGCTCAAAATAAACAAATTAATAGTAGGAAGTAAATAAATATTGTAATTATTAAATAATTAACTATTAAAATAAAAGTAATTGAAAAATTACTTAGTTTTAAATAAAATTTTGAAAATTTAAATGTTAACCATATATATAAAAAGTTGACAAAGTAACTGGTACAAATTATCCCGGCGCATTCACCAATTTTGTTAAAGCAAAATTAATTTTCTTTAAATTTTCTATGATTTTTTTTAAATATTTTTTGTAGCATTGATTGTTTAAGCAGGATTGTTTTTTAATAAAACTAGCGCTAAACACATTTTAAAGTTATTAAATAAACTTATTGAGCTATACATGGTGTTTCAGAAATGAATACAAAAATTTTAACCAGTAATAGATCTCACTAAAACAAACAACTTTGCTAAATAACATTTTTGCGAAAAATGAAATTTTTCCGAATTTTTTTACCGCTATATCCCCCCTATAAAAATACGATACGCTTATGAAGTTTTGTAAATTCATGAATTTTCTATAGTTATCATGGTGACCATTATATAATGGTGCATTCTACTGTTTTGACCAATGGAATTTTTGCCAAGACTTTAACTAAGTGTATCTTGATAACGGTTGAGATTCGGAAAAAAAATTATCTAGAAAAAACTTTTGTTTAAACGAGATCTACAAGTGGTTAAAATTTTTATATTCATTTCTGAAACACTCTGTACATCTACTTTTTTATCGTGTTTAGTAACTTTTTGTTATTTTTTTAATACGAATAATAAGTATGTATTCTTTTATAAGGCAGTAATTTTTTATTTGTTTTTAAACTATTTTTGTTGAAAAATAGCACTTTTTATTTTTCACTACTATGTTAGCGTTTGTGACGTCACAATTTCTAAGGGGTGTTTATTTGAAAAAGTCATCAAGTTAACTTTGATATGTAAAGTAGACGTTAAAAATTATTTCGGCACATCCACTCCTTTAAAGTTAAAGCAATATTAGGTTTTTTTTAATTTTTTTAAATATCTTTTTGTAGCATTGATTGTTTAGGCAGCATTGTTTTTAAATAAAGCCAGCGCTAGATAAATTTCAAAGTGATTAAATAACACTATTACACTATATACTTTTTTATTGTTTAGTAATTTTTTGTTATTTTTTGTTAATACGAATATTAAGTATTTATTTTAATCTATTCTGTTATATGACAGTATTTTTTTATTTGCTTTTACACTATTTTTATTGAAAAATAACACTTTTTATTTATCACTACTATGTTAACGTTTGTAACGTCACAATTTCTAAATCCAGGCTTAGCAAACAAAACGTTTTTGCTTTTAAAAAACTTAGTTTAAAAAATTTATTTTAAATTTATTTATTAACTACATAAAAATTGGGCAAAGTGATTGTTAAAAATTATACCGGTGCATTCTTCTATTTAAAATTAAAGCAATATTAGTTATATTGATACAAAATTTAAGCTTATGTTTATCTTGTTTTAAAGTCGGTGAAACGAACAAAAAAATTTTTTTTGACAAAACAATGCAATTTTAAAAATACTATTAGAAGCATTAATCATTTTTGTATTTTAAATTAAGGATTAGATATTTATTTTTCGCTTAATCTCTCTGAAAATTTCTCATCTGAGATTGAAATTTTCTTCAAATCCAATCGCGATCAATTTCATGCAAATACAGTCACAGGTCACAATCAGCCACAGTTAAATTTGCACAATATCGACATCTGTAAGGTAAGCGTGAACGTGCTTTGATAAAATTATTATCCTTCTCGACCGTTTGTCATATTCTACCTTTCCTGGTGCGAGTGTTGTCTTTTGACAAACTATAAATTTAAATCCAATTTACATGAACGTGTGCTTTGTTTTGTTAGACGAGGTTTTTTCTCAAAGAAAATTGCTGCAGACAAACCTAACCTAAGAAAAGAAAAATTTTCAGGTAACACAAGTTTAATAAATAATCAGCAAATAGTAAAAAAACAGAAAAAATCTGATTTATGATAAAGACTGGGTGTAAGTTATACAACTTTGATATTGAAACCATAAATCAAGTAAAACTGTATTGGCACACGGGATAAGTTTACTTTATTGTTATAATCAATATTAAACTATAGTTAAACTATTAGATGAGCAAAGTTTGTGTGTGTTTTAATTTAATTTATGAGCAAATTTTTTATTTTAAGATAAAAGTTACTGTAAGAGAAAAATTTGAGGTTTTCGAGCTTCTCGCTGAAAAGATGTCTTATCGTGCAAAGAAGTAATGTAGAAAACAGTTTAGTTATCACACCTGTATCTAACCCTAATCTGATCCTTTTCAAGCGATAAGAACTCACTTAACTTCTTACAAAACCTCTCAAAAGTTTATTTAAAGTAAAATAATTTTTGAAATTTTGGACTAAAACTATTGAGATCAGTAAATTTTATGAATGAACTAAAGCGTCTTGATGGCCTGTCATTTACAGGCTTTACAATAATTTCAAGTCACCCTCCGTTATGAATAATGTATTTTTTCATTATTCTAATTACAGTAATTTAACCTTTTAGTTTTTTGCCGGTTTTTATTTACTCTGTCGCAATTAGAGTCCTATTAAAGCGTTCGGCATGCGGCTTTCAGCCTCACCTATCCATTTAAAGCACGACTGGAACAAAGTAAACATTACTAGCATGAAATGTTGACGGGTCGCAAGGGATCGTGATGCATACGATACATCAGTATCGGAGAGAGTTTTCCCATAACGTGATTCTCTCAACCGTTCTAAAAATGTCACCTAAACTCTCACAGGATTACACAAAAAAATTAGATTTTTTGGTTAAATCGTCGCGAAATTTTGGGGTTGGGCCACATCACGATGCCATAAATCAATCAGATAGCAGATGCTTAACGAACTGCTACAGAATCGGCATGTTGGAGGTTATTTACGAGGATGGAACACGAAAAAAAAATTGAAGCTTGTTTTATGATAAATTTAACGAGAAATATTTAATATGTTTGGAGGCGATTGATTGCCACAGCTTTAAAAGCAAGCTTTACTAAAAAATTTAACAAAAACTGTTTAATCAGTTAAAATTTTAACTTAGACTGTTGTTCTCTCAGTTCTTGACTGAAATACTGCGCTAGAGTAATAAGCTAATTAAACCAAACTAAATTTCTTGAGTTTGTTTTGCAATAAATAATATAACTTAAAATACAAATGCAAGTATAATGTTTGCAATAAACAAATTTCATGGTGTTTACAACGGTAAATAGTACAAATCTAATTTGTTTAAACTCTTGGAAGCATTGATAAAAGTAAGATACTTTTTATTTCTTAAAAAAAATATTTGGTAACAATTATTGTCATTATTATCAAATTTTAAAATTAAATAACAATAATAAAAAAATGTAAAATATAACGCCTTCATATCGGTTGCTAATTGCAGTTTCGTTGCATTTAGCAACAGGTGTCTTATACCTGGTAGGTGCCGTTTTATTTGTAATAATTATATTGGTTGTATATTGTATATTATTTCTAAACCTTAATTAAAATAAATTTAAAAAAACGTTAATTTGAATTAGTCAATATTCAAAAAATACAACACTTTTAAACTGTCACTAACTTGACAAGAGATAAATTTTGTGCCGAGGTTTAAACCCAGCTACAACTGAAGCAGTAAAACAAATATTAAAAATAAAATTTAAAGTAAATGCAAATTTTAATTTTAATTCTTAAAAAAAAATTAACGGAAAGATAAAAGAGGTGTTTGAACATTTACCAGGGCAGATTTTGTAGTGCAAAATAGTTAAGATAATTAACAAAAATTTATACTGATTTATAGAGAAAATAACAGTCTAATAAAATAAAAGTTGGCGAGAACTACTCATGCTTAGCTTACTTATAAAAAATAAATTTTAATTTAGACCTAACTCTTATTTATTGTTTAGTTAAGTTTTTGGCCATTGTTTTGTTTTGGTTATTGCTATTATCAGGATTTAGTTAACATTGTCACAACTTATACATTTAGTTTGATACTCCTGTGTTGATTTATGCATTAGAATAAGAGCCAGCTAGTACTTACCTAAATTGAAATCTATTTTTTTAAATAAATTTAAATTTAAGAGAGTGAAGATTTTAACTAACTAAAACAAAAATCTATGTTTCCGCGTTTTTGTAAATTTGTTTATAGTAGTAGGTTACATTATTTATTAAAGAAGCACTAAACCAAAATTTCATGAATGCATCTAACAATTCTTAAAAAATATTTAAGATAAAAAATCAAAACCGCAACTCGTGACGACCTTTGGTTTTCAAACAGCGAAACAACAAAGTTGAATGCGTGACGTCATACCGACATTGGACCGAGCGAGCATTTGTGCTTTGTTTTTTTTTGTTGTTGTTTATGGTTACTGATTAAGTTATCAAAAAAGCCAAACTGTTGTGTTTTCAGGTGTAATAATAATTTAAAAAATTCTAACGTGACGCTGCGTAATTTTCGCATTAGGTACACCTACTTTTTTGTCTTGTAAAATATCTTTTAAAATTACATTATGGCGTAATAAATTTAAAAAGTCGAAACTTAAAACTATATTCTCAAATTCTTCGTGGTATGTACTACAGTTGTTTTTATTTCTAACATTTTTTCTTAACTGTAGTATTTATTGAAAACAACATAAACATTCTTTTGGTTTTGGCGTAAATAATGCCTACACAATTTCCGCACCTACACCAAGATATATCGTTAATTCTTTTGAGATTTTTATCGTTTTGTAGTTTATTTGGATTCTTCTTCAACCTACTTCAATTATTTTTGGTATACCTTGGTTCGAAACCGAACATCATTGAGATTAAAAAATAATAAAGAACTGTAAAGTTTTATTACAAGCGAGATAACAGGACATAAACATTTGTACAACATATCAGACAAAACAGAATATGTCGGTATGACGTCATGTCAACATCACACTTTGATTTCTAATATTGTCAAAGCGACAAATTGCACGTATCTGGCGTTTGAAGATTTGTTCTTAGAATTTTTTTATAATATTTTTTTTTTGGTATACAACTCTTTTAAGATAGTTCATTAGAGAAATTGGCTTTGTAGATTAAATTTAATCTATAAAGTTAAGCAACGCAATCAGTGATCATCATATTTGGATGGATAATCTAAATAAAATAATACACATACTAACTGCAGCTATTTTATTTTTTGGAGAAGACGTTATACCGTTGGTCCCGGCCACCAGCGGTTGTTAGGTTATGTCACAGGCTGTAGATGCAACGTAAACACTTTAGTAAAATAATGCATTATCATTATAAAATTATTTATTTACTTATTACTTAGCGAAAACAATTATAAAATACTCGATAAAAATATACATAACCACAGCACAAACTTTGCGCCAATGAAGCACAAAAAATCGTAGTTTTGAAACACTAGAAAACTCTTAAAAATCGCATCTTTTTAGTTATGATTGTTACGTTATAAAAATTAAAAAAATAAATATATTTCTACCTTTGTGTGGCGCTTTTATCGGTGATTTCAGTAGCCAATATGTTAGTGACTTACAATTTTCTTGGCACTGTAAGTCCAGTAGTGAAAATTTAAACATTATTCTTCAAATACTAAAAAAAGTTCTTATTTACCGTTATCTCAATTAATATTGACATAAACATGAAACTGAAAACAGATTTGGAGTCAAGGTGAATTGACTATTATAGAAGTGTAAGCATCCCCCACTTAAAATGGGCAGGGTCTCATGATGCTTGGAATCACTTATATGCAACTAGCTATACTACAATAACTTCATCGTGCCTAATTGACCGTGCAATTTGTCTTGCAATGCAATAACATAACCTCAAACTACATACGAACTAGACAAAAGTTTGTAAATATGTATAAAATAAATATGTAATCAAACAGTAATAGTTTTGTAGAAAAAAATAACTGGGTTTTATTGTCTCATTGATAATTGTTAGAATTATTATGTAAAAATGGAACAAAACCCAGCGACAGCGTCAGTTACTTACCACAGATTTCGAAAAGACCCAAAAATGAAGGACCTTTGGATTAAAGCCTGTGGAATGGAAGGTATAGTGCTTCCAAAATCAAGTACTGTTTGCAGTAAACATTTCAAGGCTAAATATTATTTTATTATGAAGATTATTATTATTTTATTTATAATGGTAAACATATCTCAAGAATTAACACAAATTTAATAATTCCTAGGAAAAAGCTTGTGATTAGCCTTTAAGGGTCTAGGCTACATCTGGATTTAGAGTGAATTTCTGAATTTCTTTTATAGAGTGGCCTCATAAATAGAATTCAACCCATCAGCATAAATAGGAATTAATACTAATTTCTTACAATTATTAGCCTTTATCATGATTAGATGACAAAAAACTCTGATAACAATCTATATTATGTTTATCTGCGCCTACACTATATGCAATTCCTTAAACGAGTGTGAGTTTTAGGTGGTAGACAATTAGAAAGAGAGACATGATAGAAAAAACATTACAAGCACCGTTGTAGCCAATCAACGAACTTCGCTGACACCTTGTAATAGTTAATTCACCTTCGTTTGAAGTAGCTCTTTTTTCAAAATGTATTATTGTTTAAAATTAGCAAAAAAAAGTTTTATCTCAAAATTTTTGACTTAATAATATCTACAGGCTTATTCGCGAATGACGACAAATTTATATGCAACCAAAATTTTTTTGTCATTTTGTCAAGAGTCTTTTTGAATAATCTGTTCTTTTTAGTTTTTGTACTAGTGTAACATGATAGGGATGGCGTTTATTAGCGCGTATTATTCTAAAAACAGAACTTTGGCTATTTCCTAAATTTTGTGCTACAGCATTTTGCTCAATATGTGAATTTTCTGTAATCACCTGAATTACAGCAATCTTTATATTTTCTTCTACCACAGTTCTGTTTCGTGGCTTTTTCAAGGAAGGCTAGCTTTGACACAATTTTGATTCAAGTCTTCGAAAAATTTTGCGAGTTGGAACTAATTGATGGGGATATCTTGCTGCAGCTGAAGCGGTTTTTTTACATTTCTCATCTATCAGAATCATGTTAGTCTTTTCGTTCAGTGAACATTTTGACTAAATTTGTTCATATACAGTCAAATTTTTAAATTATTACATTTTATCAGAGACTCATGCGACAATGTAAGATTGGTTGCATAAATCTTTTGTCAATATTTGTGAATAACACTGTACACTTTAAAAATACAAAAAAAATCAGAAAAGATAAATTCTTTGTTTTTTTTTTATACCGAAATGTGTGTGCCTTTAATATGTAGATACGTGTTTGGAGTCGATTGATTGCCCCAGCTTCGATATTTTATAAATTTTTTAATTACGGCAGCAACACTGTTTATTGTAGCTTCTATTTTCCATTTAACTGAAGTGCAAATCCTGTCATCTAGCTTGACAATCTGTGTGAGTGAAAGCCGTCAATTACCCTCTATTCCACCTTTCATAACTCGAAAAACTGCATTTCCGTTTGATCTGCGTTTGTCCTAAACGAACCAATTCCCGGTATATTTCCAACATTTGTATTGCAGTGTTGCAAATGCACATCGCCGTGTAATAGCATGCAATTTTTGTCGTGTCGAAATGGTGTGGAGAGCTCTGATGGATTTGCATCCGTGGCAAAGCGTATGACAGATTTGTGGTCGGGTGGTTTGGATTGTAGCGAAGGTGATTTGCATCGTTGACCCAGATTCGAGTTCGCTCTTTGTAATTTAGGGCCGCTTTCTTGCGAAACAAACGCTCTTATTTTGTGGAAAACTTTTAAAAACATTGCTAGTGGCTTGATCAATCAGAATAAGACAAGAATTCACTCATTCCGTCAACTCCAAACTGGAAACATCCACTCGATTGAAGCTCGAGTGTCGATACATTCGGCAAGGAAGAAAAATTTCAAGCAATTTCAAAGCCAAAGGGGACGCTCGATAAAACAATTAAAAATTTGTTTACGAAGAATTTGAGATTGGTTATGTTTTTTAAAAGTGAGGGATAAATGCTACACACCATTAAACGTAAATAGCAGAATCGTAAATTACAAGAGCTGCTCTAAGTTGGCAATAAAATCCCGACTCTAATGTAAACACGCAGGTGGCGACATTTTACTCCAAATTTTTGTTTTCGAAACGAACATTTAGCTTTTTTAATTTTATATTTCGGTGCATAAAAAATAAAATTTTAAATATTTTACAAAACATGTTTTGGCACTTTTCTTGGTCCAAGAGTTGTAAAAGCGATATTATTGTTATTTTTTCCATCATTTTTGGAAAAGTGTTCGATAAATATTTCATGCTTCATACAACAAATAGAAATATGAAATGGATACGAGTCTCGAGACGCTTAAATTGTAGCTAACCGAATAATGTGTTGAAAATTTCATCGCTTTCGTATCATAGACGTGTCATTTTGTCACATATTACAATAAAAAATGATTCGTGAAAACTTCAAACTCATTCATCTTGTTGTTGTGACGTGTAATGACTTTATCCTCTCAATCACTTAAAATTTTGTCAATGTATTAAACGACGGTCATTAATATTTTCCATAAAAAACCAATCATGCAAAATATTGGAAACTAGCTGACCCGTCAGACGTTATTCTGTCCAAATTTCAATAAATTACTTTACGATTGTTTGTTAAATTTGAGAAAAGCTATTGGAAATGTTAAAACAAGGTACAAACAAAAAAAAATTATTTTTGACTTATTATTGTAGTTATGGATAATTTGAGGACATTTAAAATGGCGCCAATGAGAAATTTTACATGTGAGATGAATTCTATGGCGAGTAAACCGCCAAAATCCTGGAATAGTTATTTACACGATAAGTGCGGGAACATAATAAATATTTTATATATGAGTGCAACAGTTTTACACAAGTGCGCTTTGCACACGAGTGAAAAATGTCGCACGAATGAAACAAAACTGTTCACGCATGTTTGTTGTATATTATTTTTTGCACGGATCATTCACAAGGCCAAACAACGATAATTTTAAAATTTATTTTTAATTTGCCGAAAAATCACGTGCGCTTATGTCGATAATGTAGGTAACTAACTGTCAGATTTTTTCAAGTTTCTAAAATCTACTATCAAAATTTGACATTTTAATGTCTTACACAATTTCTTACAGATAGCATCGCTTAAACTTAAACTTTAAAAGCAATTTTGTGATTGCATTTCTGTTGTTTTATCTGAATAATAGTGGTGAAGTGCATTGTTTAATTATAAACTTGGGCTCTGATACAATAATCTAATTTTAACCGTTTTTTAAACGAGAAAAATTCCTGTGTTCTTTGCAGACACTAGTGCGGTAAAAACAGAAGATGATTGTAAAATTAACGGTTTCGATTGTTTGTTCAGTGCGTAATCATTTAATTTTTAGTAGGGTGCAAAAATGTGTTTTGTGTCTCCAATGTCATTAAATTGGAATTATGCGGTTTTATTCCAAAATTTAAGTCTTAAATTAAGTTAGATTTTTATGTCAAAATTAAAAACTGAATAAATTTTTTGCTATTATGTTACCGATTGGCTTAATTAACAATTTGACAACCAGCTGTCAAACAACATTTGCGCACGTAGTGGCGACATAAATGGAAATAGAAATAAAATAATAACTACATTTATAAATCGCAAACAACATAAAAAGAAAAAATATGTATAGGAAATCAAACTTTTAAGTGAATTTTGGCCTAAACAATAAATTTAACAACAATGACGTAGTGGACAATAGTTGGTTGTACTGTAGTAAAATATTAAGAGTTTATGTTACTTGTTTGGATTAGTGAAGCAGATGTTTTTGAAAGTCTAAAGTACAGCGTGTCTTATTCTATATGCATAGTATTTTATATTAATTTAAAAGAATAGTCTTTATGCTGGATCATTTACTCATAGGCATGCAAAATAATATTAAAAAAAGTTAAAAATATAATTTTATTTTGGAAAAAACACAATTACATTCGTTGACATTATTTTATCTAATAAATTATTTTTATTTAATTACGTGTATTGCTAATTTATCAAGAAATAACCTTAAAAAATTAGAACTAAAAAATCTTAATTAAAGGATAATTATATAAATAAAAATTAGATAAATCAAAATTGAAATATACAAATAATTGCTTTTTCCAAGAAAATTATTTGACATATTTAAAAAGTGATTTAATATTTTTTTAATGTTTATTAAAAAGATTGTAATGTGACATTTTCCGTTTTTTACTGTTGATTAAAATCATCGTTTTTCACTATGCATATCCAATAAGACACTCTCTACAAGGAACGAATAATCTTCAAACTTGCAGAATTTGACTAAAATTTGGCTAAAAGCTATACGTCTTTTGCATTTTGGATATTTTCAAAACATCTGCTTTACTGTGACAAAAAACAGTAAACAGCTAAAATTTTTTATTGCAGTGCAATCAACTTATAATGACTAAACTTCTAAAACTTATAAATATTAAGGATTTTTTTACAATTAATGGTGCAAAGTTATTAATTTATAAATTTCAAATATGTAGTAACCTGAGTTTTAGACTGAAAGTTGCGCGAAACTCTAATACCCTTACTATTTAAAAAAAAAACAAAAGTACATTTTGCTTTTTAAATTTTTCAGTTAAGATAATTTTATTTTTTGTTAGTTAATTTTTGGTGTTTTATTTTTCTTTTAATTATCTAAACCAGTTTGAAGTTAATTATTAGAAGACTGCTTAGACTAAATTTTATTACGGTACATTTATAAAAAAAAAGATGGTACAGATTCGCGCAAATTTCAAAACACCAAAACTTAATAAAAATTTATAAAAATTATTTAAAATTGCTATTTTATGTTGTGATATAATTGGATATGGGTAAATTTATAGAAAAGTGGACTTATGTTGTCATTTGTTGTGTGCAATTACCAACTATATAATGTGAATTAATTTTCATTTATTTATAGTAATAGAAAAGATTTTTTTTAACCCTCCGTTAACCGTACATGTATATCACAGATACATGTCTAATTGTTTTGAAGATATTTTTAAAACTGCCAATCTCCTGAACTTGAGTTATAGAGTATTTCTTGGCCAATGTATTTTAATTATGTTCCTAGAAAAGTAAGTTCAAATTTTTATTTTTAGCACGGTTACTTGTGCAAGTGCAAAAGAGTTACGCAATGCGTTTGTATCTATTATTCTGTGTTTTACTACCTGCTTTACTTACTCTCTGTCCCACAGACCGTGTTCGTGTTTTTAAGTTTAAAAAAAATTTTGATTTATGTAATGAAGAAGACGTTGAAGAGATTTAGATACACAAGTATTATCTGAATAATACTTATAAATTCTTGAAATATTATGTTTTTTTAACCTATAATATTTAGTGAAACAAATCATGACAATAATTACAAAATTTTTTGTAAAATCGTTTTAAAAAACATAAATTATAAAGCATGTATCTGACAGATACAGCGCGACCAAGTATGTTACATTAGATGGCGCGACTAATAGAGAGTTAAATGTCTGCTATAATAAATATATTTAAATTTATAATTTAAAATTAGTAATTAAACCCAGCAAGTGAAAGTGCCCTTAATGTCGAGTACTGTTGCTATTTAATATTTTTGTTTAAGAGATGCTTAAACAATGTCTAAATTGTTTCGCACTTATAAAAAATGACATTTTTCAAAATTTTTGCAAAAAATGACTAACAAACAAAGTTATTCAAGATCGTTTGTATTACATAGAATACGTAGGTATATACATGATAGTTTACATTTAATAAATTATTTTTAGTTATTGGTTTTTATTATTGTAAAATGTACTAAGAGATTATTTGTTTGACAATTCTTTTAATGCAGTCAATTGATAAAAATCTGCCATGTGGTGAAATTTTGAGATTATTGCTTTTACCTAAACCTAACGTGGTAGTACTGATGACGTAATGGAAACCTAAAGCAGCAATAAAATGCTATTATAACACGTAAACCTGCTATAAAAAGTAATTGTAGTACAAGAAGGCCTACATCTACCGCTATAGAAATTATAATTATTATTATAACAGTAGATTTAAAATTGCAGCTGCGCTGTAGATTTGCATAAATGTGCCTGCCGGAAGCAAGCCGGTCACTGTGTGTGTTTTATTTACAGCATCACTAAAAGAGTTGTCTATTTTATGTACTAACTGTAATACAATGTTATAAAAGGCAATTTAATCGCAATTAAATATTTAATACAACTTCTGTAAACTTTAAAAAGTTTTTTAAGTCAGTTTTGACAATCGACAGCAAATTATGGGTTTTCAGTAAAAGAGGTAAGAACAGGTCTTTCTGAACCTTGGTACACGAGACCGAAAAACGACAGAGAAGTAACTAGTATATTAAATGGAAAAATATGTTCTAGGTAACCGAAGGGCCTACACCTATGGAATTATAAAATAAAGCGATTTTTAAGAGACTGCAAAAACCTAGAATCTAGATTTAGATTGGCGCCAAGCAAGAATTGGACTCGACCTGGTAAATTACTACCTATACTATAGTTTTGATTTTGTTTACCCACTTCCATCACGGAAATTGTTACATTTTTTAATAAAAAAGTCTAATTAAAGAACTGTTTTTGAAGTGATAAATGTGTGGCACGTTTTATTTTAAATGCATGTCACAAATTTTTCTTCGTAAGTTTTGTTCGTGAAAAATAGAAAAGATCGAAGGTTAGGAATTTATTGTTTTACAAATAGTCGGTCAACTGTCACAATATATAAAAAGTACTGCGCCGAGTTGAATTTTAAAATCGCAATTTTAAAACAAAAAACATATTTTTAAGTGCATTTCTGTGTTTTGTTTTATTAATTTTATGGCTCAAAACGTAATTAACAATGCATTTATGTTTGCGGTGACTTCCATAATTTATTTCGTCTTGTCATGTATAAAATTTACGCCGTAATTATTACTGTAATACAATATTTAGATAAAGTTTGCTTTTACAACTTTGAGCATTACATTTCAGATTTAATTAATGTTGAGAAATTCTAAGCAAAAAAAAATCAAGACAAACTTTAAATAAATGCTGTTTTGAATAAGCTAGTAATTTAGCGTCATTTTCTATCTGATTTAATTTCTGACGAGTTTGAATCAGATTTGCGGGATTAATTCCGAACAATAGTTTTCTATCTCAAATATAAATTAGTCATTGCTTTTTGAAGTTAATTTACGTTTAGTGACAGATGTCAGTTAAGAATCAGCTTGAACTCTATCCTATAATTTTATTTGTGTTGATTTTGGGGATTAAGTCGATGCTGGATGTCTAGATTGCCTTGTAGCAATATCCCAGCTATCGGAACTAGTTATCGATTTATCTAGGCAGGAAGGACAGGTTCATAACCATGATGTGTTATAACTTCCGCTACCCTAAAACAAACGGCTTAATTAACCGAATTGCTAATTTTTCAAAAAGCGAGATAAATTGTGTGTACATATCATAAATAAAACAAAATCGATTTTTGTTAATTTCCATAAAACTGCAACGAAAAATAATAAAATACGAATCGCTTTATTCGAGGAAAAGCTCGTAAAATTTTGACGAAACTTTCGGTTAGACACTTTTGCTATAAAGTAGAAGATATGACAGATGTCCGCCTGAAATGCTAAAAGTACAGTTTCAGTTTTCACGAGTTTCTACAACCAAACCAAATATTAAGGCAAGACAAGGTATTTCAGAGATCAACATGTACGTAATTAGAATTTACTGTAATTAAAGTACAGCAAATGTAATCAAAACTTAACCGAATTGGGGCTCAAGTCAATGTTAACGCGATTTATACCAAACAAAATAACAAAACACAAGCACCACCAAATTATGTGCATAACCCCAAAATTTAATTAAAATAACACAGGTACCTAATTGGAAATGGAACATGTTTTTAGTTATTATTTTTAACCTAATTGAACCGACTGGTGTGTGTGTAGCTGATTTCCGAACACAAGTTACCGATTTTTTAATTTTACTCGAAAGCGATTTGTTTTATAAAAAAAATGTAACAGCAAAAAAAAAACACTTCTATCGTTTTGATTAATCGCTGAAAATTTGCTCGTGGTAACTGCTGTAAGTCACATTGCTCACTCAACACTCTATCGAAGCCAAGATCAATTCTTAGCATAGCTTGTCAAAAATTTTTAGTTTTGCAGACCAGGGATAAAAAAAGAATACTGCATGCTTACTTTGTCCAGGATGGATACAAGTTTTCTGTCAGTGTCGAACCAAAGTCAGTTCAGTTACACTGCATTTCGTATAAAATAAATTACCCTAACATTTAGACACCCTATCACACCCTATCTACTGCGCATCTAACATTGACGCACCAAGAAAATTTTGAGAAGCTATAGGTTATTGTTTATTCCCGTTGCATATCAAAGTACAAAAAGATATATCTCTGAACAGAATTACGAGCTCAATAGGTTAGTCACTGCTAAAATTTTGTTGCTATCTAACATTTATTAACAAATTAATTATTTTACTTAAATTTTATTAAAATGTCTTAAAAACATTTTAGGAAATTAAAAAAATAAACACCACAAAGTCTCAACTTTAAACAGGATTTTTTTAAGACTGATACTCAACTGTATACCTACAAGAGTAACCGTAATTAAATTAATACCAAATAATTTTGAAACCAACTGTACTTACTTTTATATAACTCAAATTTTGAACATATCTTTTTAAAGAATTAAATTTTTTTTTAATGTAGAAATGTAAAACGCATTTTTATTTGTTTTCTACCTTAGGATTTATTTAATGTTGGAAAAATATAATTAAATCGTCAAAACTAAAAATATTAGACTATTAGTAAAAAAAGTAACAAATGTTTATTTAAAAAAGTTGGCACGAGTCCCATGACAAAATAAAAACCATTTTGAAGTATTTTTATTTTAAATTCGGCTGCCGGACAATAATAATTATCAAAAATGTCGGAGTTGTCACATTATTTTCTCGGTTTAGTGACCTGAAATCTATTTGACAAAATATTATATAAAATCAGTAATCTCTAATGGGCTGATTTCAAGTTGAGATGATACCGGTGTTATCGCAAATTTTAATACTTTTTTATGACAACAGCAAATCACAGCCCCAAATTTGTTTATTTTTCTATGGAAACGAAGATATTACCGCTATTATCTCAACTTGAAATCAGCCCATAAAGCTATTTGTAAATAATTATTTATTAACTCGTATGGAGAAACATTCCCAGTGCAATATTTGCCGATTTCAAAATGTTACATCCTGTAAACAAAATTACTGACTCTCTTTCAATAACATTTTCTGTGTTTCATTAAAGGTAGATGTCAATCTTAACAAAAATAAGTCACAGCAGTCATAAAAATTTCACTTTCTTCTCTAGAACAGAAAATTTTAAATCAGCGCTCATTTTTCATTTGGATAAAAACGGTCTTTTAAATCTAATTTAACACTTTTAATAAAAAAATATTTTAATTTTTTGTTTGATTTAATTGAAGGTAGGCGAAAAAAAGTTGCAGCACTGTGAGAAACTTCTAAGAGCTTCTTAAATTTTTATTTCTTGAAAATGCCGTAATAGGTGACACAAATCGAATGTTTAAATAAATAACGAAGAAAGGTAAGGGAAATAATTAGATTTCCTTATTTCTTAATTTATAATATTGTTAGGTGTTAGTGAAAAAAGTTGGAGAGCTCAATGTGAAGGAAAAGTCAAGAAAATAGCAACTCGCAAGCGTATAGTTATAATTTTTTTCAATTAGTTAAATTAACTGCTAAAAAGATTTTTGGTTGGTTATTCACTCCAGGAGTCACTTCTCTAAACTAAAATATAAAAACTATGAGAGACTTAAAATCCAAGGCAAATCCACAAGTTTAATCGAACAAAATTCTTACATAATTGTGACAAAGCGCTTTCGAGAAGTATGTCAACCAACATCAGCGCCTGAATAATAATCTAAAAAAAAATTATAAAAAAGTTAGTAAAATGTATACTAAATATAGGTGCAGAGAGATAGGTTTTAAATATATACATGGAGTCTAGATAAAAATGTATTTTATTATTAAATATACAACATTAATTATGAAAATCAATATAGGTATTTAATTATTTTGTAATTATTAGATAAAAATTTATGACAGTCTTTCGAAGCAAACATCTGTTTTGCCTAAAATGTTTGCTTTGACTGGGCTATCATAAATTAGTTCGGATTATTTTATAAAAGGCATTATCAGAAGTAAAGTTGGGGGAGATTCCTAATGATTTTTTAATTTTTTTAGATCTTGCACCTTACTGTTCCGTGATTCTCTACTAGACTCCATTAGGCAATGCACTGTTTTACCATTTTTTTGCGCTTCGTCGCGCAGTTCGCACGTATTTACTTCGATACAAACGACTAACTAATTTTTAACAGGTAGATAAAGAGTTTATGACTCATTTTGTCTAAATGATCAGACGCTTTGTTCTTATTAACTATTTTATTTCTTGTTTTAGCTTGTTGAAAACCGAGTTTAAACGGGTATTTTAATTCGTTTATACGTGTTAAATTGTTACGTCTCACTATCAGATCACTAATCAAATCTTTGGGTTATTTATTTGTTTGCATTTTGTGTAATTCTGTTTATGAATAAAACTATGGACTATAAGAATGGTTAAATACATATATTTAAAACCAACTCTGTTTATATGCTCGGCCTTTTCAGTTATAGTCAGCGCTGTCTTCAATATGAGAAAAACTTGTTAACATTTAAAAAATGAAATGGTCGTGTATATCGTCTCCCTCAGTCTCTCTGCTTTACATCTCATGATTTTACATTACATTGTGCATTTTACACACGCACACAGGCAATGTCAGCCCTCAACTTCATTTGATGCCCTCCTCGCTACTCTCAGGCATAAAACACATCCTTGGGCTGCTAATGCTTTCTTTTTTTTTCTTGCGATGTACTATACCAATATTAGTTTATTTGCAATTTAAAAACATGACAATTTTTTTTTTAAGAAACGAACTTAATATAGAAATTTTTTTCAAAGCCAAGAAAGAACTACAGCTTTAACGTCTCTTATTCCAACAACAATTTTGTTTTTTTATAATTTTTAAAAATTTTAATAACGGCAATATAATTTTTTACCTCACTCTCAAACAATATAATAGACAATAAAAAAAATTTAGTCTCTTAATAGGTAAATGTCAAATTAACGTACAATTAACAGCTACGCAATTTCTGCATTCACAGACGGTCGTGTATTTCACGCATGATCGTGCGGTAAAACAATCAGAAAATTATCTCTAAAAATATGTGGTAGTATCTTTATTGAAACGCCAAATACACAACTTTTAAATTTTTGAATTTCTAAAATTTTAAACATTTTTTTGCACTACTCTACTAAAAATCAAGTGATTACGCACTGAGCGAAAAATCGGGACCGTCAATTTTACAATCATTTTTTGTTTTTATCGCACTAGTGCCTGCAAAAAGCACAGGGATTTTCCTCGTTTAAAAAACGGTTTAAAATTATATCATCGTATCAGAACCGAAGTTTGTAATAAAACAATGCTCTTTACCACTTTTATTCTGATAAAACAACAAAAATGCATATACAATATTGCATTTAAAGTTTAAGTTTAAGCAGCGCCATCTGTAAGAAATTGTGTAAGACATTAAAATGTCAAATCCTGACAATTAGTTACCTACATTGTCAACATCAACGTACTTGATTTTTCGACAAATTAAAGATAAATTTTAAAATTATCGTTTTACGGTCTTGTGGAGGATTCGTGAAAAAAATTATATACAAAAGACGTGCGGAAACAGTTTTGATTTATTCGTGCGACAGTGTTTACACGAGTGCGCTTTGCAAACATATGCAAAATATATGTTCCCGCACTTATCGTGTAAATAACTATCAACATCAATTAGATTGGCGCAATTTTTGCTGCAAAAGCGTATTGTCTATTACAGATGTCTATCCTACTTTTCTTAAATAGTTACTATATTTGTTATTATTACTATAGTTACTATATCTGCTGACGCGTTGTGTTTCAAATTAATTTCGCGCTGTAAAATTGAAGTTACTACACGCGAACGTAAACAACTACATATATTCTCTCTAATGATTTTTAAAAATGTAAAGTGTGCTATTTTAAAAAAATAAGTTATGACTATTTTTACATTGTAAAAATTTAAAAAGAAACATTATTTTTATTATTAAATATAAAGTCGATTGAGCATTGCTACTCTTTTTAAAGTGTTCTTTAACTGATGTAAAAATTTAAGACGCTTAAGTCAATTTGATAATTAAATAACGATTTTTTAAGCAAATTGTATTTTTCTGGAAAAAAATTATTCATAATTGATTTCCATAAAAGTGTTCTATGAAAAATTTATAAAAAAAAATATTAAAGGTTTATCACTGTATCTAAAATAACAAAGTTTCTAACTACTTCCTGTATAAGGAAAAGCGATTCAATTTTAAAAATATCTTAGATCGGATGGAACTTGATTTTATGTCTAAAATTTTATTTCAATATGTTTTTTAGTTCTACAAATATTTCTAATAGTGCATTAGTGTGAGGCACCCTGTATGTTTGTAAAGTCTGTGAGAAATATATTTTCCAGCTGTCTGCATAAATGCACCGACTGTCAGTTTACAGATATTCGAGTCTTGTGTTTTATAAGAATTCCTCGATTTTCTGAAAACCGACTATTGGAAGCCATTATTAACCCGAACAAGAGGCGTGTCCTTGTATTTCACTTGACCCTTGTCTCTCCGAGAAAAAAATCTTTGTTTATATTAAGTTATTGCACCGATTTTTCTCAATAATTTTTTGGAATGAATCCAACTGAGTTAAATTGAATTCATTTATTTAATCAGTTGTTGTAAAAGGGTTGGCAGCATTCAGCTACATGTGACCAAGTGAAATTAATTAATCTCAGTTGAAAAATTCCAAGCGTAATTTCCGGCTCAACCATTGATTTTAATTTTGTCTTTGTGTTAAAATTTCAATATTTTAAAGAGTTCGGGACGACTTGGGGAGGGTCAAAGGGCGAGTTAATAAATCCCCGATTATTCGAGTCGTATCTCAGGGAATATTTTAAACAGCCCTGAGCGTATTTGCATCGTTTACACTGTCGTGAGCTTTAATATAAACGTTGAATGTATGAAAGGAAAGCTAGGAGGTCATCGAGGATGTCCTATCTGGGAGAACTCTCAAGGATAAATGTTTATTGCGCGTCCGGTGAGACACACAATAATCGCATAAATCTCACCTTCTTGTACCGGAAAATTCGCTTTTTCGCAATTGTTTCATCGGTTTTGGGTCATTGTAACTTTATACTAAATGGCCATTCCAAATTATACCATCTGTATTCATCGTTGCTTTGCTCAGAATTTATTAGGGTGTAAGCGTGACAGAGTCGGTTACAATTACTTATAGAACAATATAAACGCCGCCATTTTCCAACAATGAAGACGATAAATCGTTAACGACTTACCATTCGCAAGAAAACTTTACCTAAAACCAAATCAAAAATTTACTTTCCAAGCTCAGACAATAACAAGTTATTTATCTGACGCAAAATTCAAGCACCTTTTGTGAAATCTATGTCAATGTTTATGTAGCGGGAAAGAACCCACGCAAACTTGTTTTACTCAAACTTACATTTTATTCAGCAAGCAATGAACTGTGAAAACAGTCCCCAACTTCACCTCCCAACATACTTTTTTAGAGAAATGTTGTGCGTTTGCAAAATGAATAACAATTAGTTTAAAAATACAGTACTCAGCTTTGGGTTTATCACAATTTATGGCAAATGTACATGACTACAACTAACTAAAGCAAAAAAATCTGCTAGATAAAATAGTAAACTCTTGTTTGGAAAACTTGATTAGATTCTTTCTAGACTGAATTTGTTGATACAGAAAAAATGATTTATGAGTTTAATAAAGCTAGTTTCTAGGCAATAAACTTGCTTAATATTATTTACACGCATCCATATTAGCAAGTTCATAAAGTAAATTGATAAAATTTGCATCTCACAAAGCTCCAGCTATAATAAATTTATCTTGATTGGCAGTTTATTTAATTTTGCTTCTATTTACTTAATCGCTTTAAAAATCAATTCATTATAAATGATCCAATTAAAATTAAATACAAATTATAATTTAAATGCAAATTAATTCACATTATTAACATATTTAATTTGTAATTATAATAATCCAAAATAACTATGCAACAGGATACACGAAAAAATACTACAAAATCATCATTCTTTGAGAACGTGCAAAGAAATGTGAGACAGTGCTAGCTCTTTCTAAAGTGCCTTCAAAAATATATATAATTTTATTATATATTATTTTAATAAATTTAAACTACGCATTTAACGATATGATTAAACAAAAGGTACTTCACAAACGATTTATTAAAATATGTATTTATATTGATTTATGGGCTGATTTCAAGTTGAAGTTAATACCGGTAGTATCGCAAATTTTAATACTTTTCCATGACAACAACCAATCACAACAATAAATTTTATTTATTTTCCATGGAAACGAAGATACTACCGGTATTATCTCAAACTTGAAATCAGCCCATTAGTTACATAAGTTGATGTCATTCTTGAAAACTTTTGTATAAAACAGTTTTGACCTATAAACTGACGTGAGATCAAAATGTAACTGAATCAGAGCAAGCCGTGGAAGTGGGTGTTAACATTAGACACATCATTACAGTTACGCTGACACAGCTTGTTCTGATTCAGTTACATTTTAATCTCACCTTATTTAAAAGTAAAGAGCTAAATTTTTACCTGAAATACATTCCAAATAATATAAATTTGCAAAAATATGTTGTTTTATTCTAAGTGCAAACAACATCACAGATAATACTGATTATAGAAACTTTTTTGTGTATTATATGGGAGACCGCTTAACCGGTTTTTTTAAAGTTTGGTACCCAAACAATAATAAATGTACTCTTTTTATTGATAGTAGTGAAATTCTGCTGTGCATTTTTGGAAAATATCTATTTCTTGCTTTTTAACCATTTTAACATTAAAAAATATTAACACAAAATTTTGAATAAACGTAGCGTTTTTGATATATTTACGTTTAAAATAAAAATACTAATTTTATTTTTTAACTTTGCTACTCTCTCGCTCCTAAACTTGGTATGTATAGAACTTGATGTGTTCGGTCGCTTTATTTTGGCCAAAAAGAACTTTAGTTGTTCTATGTCGCCATTTTTTTATTATATGTATAGTTTAGTACAATTTTAAGACTGTAACTCTGTATCAATAATTTAAGTAAAACAAAAAAATTTGTATATTTTTATACATATAGACATAGTTATATCGCCAAAATATAACAAAAATTTGAATCAAAGTAACATTTGACACAGTTAGCCTTTGGAGTATAAAAACATAAGCATCTCATAATTGATAATCGAGAAATTATCGAAACTTTTTTCAAAGGCTTTTAAACGTTAAAAACCTTTTTTGGCAATTTTTGACAATTTATTTAGTGTAAATTTGTATTACTTGTAATAAAATATTAGTAGAATAAAAATTGCCTAAGTTTAAGCGGTTTAAAATTTTGTAGTTTTGACTGTTTTTTGTCTTTTTTTGTATGTTCATTTACCGAATCGAAATTTCATATTGATTATATTTAACTTCGATAAAGTGGTCAAGTCAAATTTCTTTTCTGTGCAGCGAACGACTTTAAAATCTTGCACAATTGTATAATATCAGGATTTTATTAATTGCTAAAAAATAATTTATATAGTATAATATTAGTTATTAAACAGTATATTAAAGAACGCGTTTCAAAAAATCAACCTTGTGGCACAAATTCAAGTTTATAAAACGAGCACAAAACGCAAGATTTTATAAAAAATGAGTGCTACAATGACTTGAGAAACGAGTTTTTTCATGCTATTTTTTTTTACTTTGCGCGTTTTACGTGATTTTTAAGTAAAAAAGTTAATTATTTAATCTTTAGGGACTTTTGCGTTAATAGGAGATAGTTTAATAAATGTCAGAAAAGTGTCAAATGTTTTTTTGAAGTGCTTTCAAACTTGTTCAAAATTCTGTGTAAGTAACTTACAAATGGTACTTTTTTACTTAGCGTATCGGTTAATGAATGGATACTCCAACTGGCATAAACACAGTAAGGAAAATCTCTAAAAACATTGTAGCATCATTCTTAAAATACCAAATTAATTGCCATTTTCAGCAATTTCTCTCATTGTTATTTCAGATCAAGCAGTGCTATATACGCATCTAGCAAATAACTTGTAAATTATCAAACGCTATGGGGGTTGTAAATTGTCAAAATAGTGGCTGAAAACTGTTTTATTTTAAAGCTGTTCTAACCTTAAAGAGATAGTTGAAGCTACCTTATTGTAACCGCCGCTTGTCCACCTCATTTTCGAATGTTTTATAGGTTAATTATGACACACACACACACAGAAACATTTCGGTGAGGAATACTGGTCATCAAGTACAACAAAATTTATTTTAATAAAATTATAATCTCAACGCTGACATAAATGCTGAAACATTATAAATGACGTTTCATTCCAGCGAAAGCGTGTTACCAACCCAAAAAAAGTAAATTGCACTAGAGTTACGCAAAGTAGAAAAAAGTTTTTAAAAGTCCAAAATTATCATTTTGGAGCAAATTTGACTTAAGTACTTATTCTCTGCGATAGCAAAATTTTATACTATTATATTTATTCTAAAAAACTTTTACAACGCTTAACAGTCAGTTTAAGTTAGCACAATAAAACTTTTAATGGTCATCTTCAGATGACAAAAAGTTAAAAGAATTTAATATTAGAATAAAATATGTTTTTATATGTAATAACAATACAGTTATGGCATACATCATCTTTAGCAAAAGCGTGGTTTAGACCCTCAATGTTAGAAATTACTTTATAACGATAATTTGCGCATTCACGATATTCATTCCTTGTCAAGTTTTGCGTATAATCAAGAGTACACCCGCTTTTTGCATGAGCACTTTGTTTTTTGGCAAGTAGTTTTGCAAGAGCAAAATATTAATGTTAAAACAATGTTAAAAAATTATACCATTTTTTTCTAAAATAGTAGTAATGTTTTCGCCCTAATAGTAATTAAAAAAACACTAAGAGAGTGGTACAGTCCCGCTGCTATAGATTCAATTTTCAAAGCAGTTGTACCATCTGCTTATTTTGAATAAATCGTAATAAGCTAGGAGTTTGTTTTAGATATTTTATCTAATTAAAATTAATATTTTAGACAAATTATTTTAATTGATTTAAAACTTTTTGAAATATCTGAAAAACACTAAGTTATCAATTTCGATCAGGTATCTTTATTTTAACAAGCGTCGAAGAAAAATTATTTTATCTGAAACGATACTTTATTGTTTTAAAACAATTGTAGTTAAATTTGCCAAATCATTCTAGCACATTCTGTAAATACAAACAGTACTTTTATACAGGGTAATTTTTTTTAATTTTAACACAGATTTTCCACTAATAATATCATACAAGCATCGAAAAACTGCCATTGTATTTTTCTGTTTAAATTATAGCATCAAACATTTTTGGTTGTTTATTATTGGTACATTCTTTTCTTTTAAACAAAAGTTTTTTATAAGAAAATGTTAATTTGAAAAAAGGCTAAAGTTAAAGAAAACTACTAGAGTAGGTAAGTATGTTTTAAAGTAATACAATTGTCTTAAAAAGGCTTATAGCTTTGAGTTTAAGTGCATTTTTTGTTTTCGGTTTGAATTATGTTATTGTAATGAAAACAGGCTACACAAAACGTTGCAGCCCATTAGATGCTTATCATGGTATAAAAATGACGTTTTGATATCTCAACTGCTTTTGTTGCCATTTACATAAAACGTATATTAGAATTATGGCGCGGAAGCAACAAGATAACCACGAAATGATTTAAGTAATAAAATCTTGCCATTGAAAAATCTCCAAGAATAAAAAAATTTAACTCTGTTAATTCAAAGAAATTCTTATAAACTGAGTAATTTCTAATTTAAATGCATACCTAATAATAATATTGAAAAAATCGATCAATTCATTGTGTAACCAGTGAACTTGTCTCTGGTCCCTAAGCACCCTTCGTATAGTGAAGGGTTAATCCAAGTAAAAGACATTGCACACTTCTAAAATATGCTAATGGTGTGCGGCTTGAAAGATAAGAGTGTTGGAGTGAACCGGCGCATCTGCCAAACCTTCCAAGATCGATTATGCTACAACAATTTCTTAAAGTGGTCAAGAAACTCGTTCTAGTGTTAAATCGCTCTCAATTGTGTTTGGAAAAAAATTTCGCTGCAATTTTCGTAACTTTGATAAATGAATCACTAACGCTAAATTTATTTACTCGTATATAATCGCTTCATTACCGAGCATTGTTTACACACATGAAGATAAACACTCAGTTGAAATTCCTGAGTTATCAGTCAACAGGAAATATAATCCGGGCTCTAGGCAAGCCCTAAGACACTACAGAAATTATTCATTTCGCCCTGTCAGCAACAAACGTTAACTCATAATAGTACATGACATTCAGTTCAACACAACACATGTCGAGATATTTAAACCAGAATTTTACAATTTTTGTATTAAGGAAAAAACTTGCTGAAACAGACCAGTTTCGAACTAATAACACGTGACGTTACGCCACCAATGTCATAAAAGAAAGTGTTGAACTGATCGTAACAATTTATTACAAGATCTAATAGCTTCAGTAAGAAACGCCATTACGAGAGCCGGATTTACAACACATGTATCACACTTTCTTTGTTCGAAACTAATCGTCAGTAATAAAATTTCAAAATATTCCAGAGCGTGCAATACCAATTTTTTTCCTGATTGAAACACAGAGTTATCGGTTTGTATTGTTGTCATTTTTCCTCTCTCAACCTCTGATATTTTATATTTCTGGCATGTTTTGTTTCTTTTTATGCCCAGTTGCCATTGATCATAGTTAACATAATTTTATCTGAGTGAAACACGCCTCAATGCTTTAACCGAATCTAATATTTTTGTTTCGGGACTTTTCATTTACCGGAAATAAAAAAATACAACGTTTTATTCCGGAAGAAAACAAAAACACATTTATCATCAGAGAATTCGGCCAATGGCGAACCTAATTTTTTGCTACATAGAATGTCAGTCAAAAGAGATTTAATGATGAGTTTATTAAAACATATTTAGAATTTAATGTTTTATTAAAACAAAATTTATAGTTAGACCCTTTTTACCATTCACTATTTTTATACGATTTTATCTATCAACATACAGCAGTAAAATTCACTTTTTTTACGCACCGTTAAGTTCACGTTTTTTTTTTTTTTTTTCAAAGAAAAAAGATAATTTTAATGTAGATTTTACCTTTAATCTATGCATTATTATTAAAATAGAGAGTTTAGGTTATTTAGTTATTACGTAACGTTAAAAAATAAAATTTGCAAATGAGAATATTTTATGTAGAAGCAAATGTTTTTAGGACGGAGTCACTAGTAAGAGTAAAATAAGCAAAATTACCTAACTATAAATTACCAAATAATTTACATCCCTTTATGATTAATAAAGGTTGACCTTTACATTTTTTTTATTATTTTGCGAAAAAAAAACTAAATGTTATTGATTTACACATTTTTTTATTATTGGGCTAAGAAATGAGTAGATATAATTTTTTATTGTTAAAATTTATTAAATTCCTAATTTTTGTCGCAAATTGTAGTAACTTCCACTTACAACATCAGGGCGGTAGCACGTACCGTAATTTTTTTACAGTTACTTTAACACTGTTAAGTAATTATACTTCATTTTAAATTGGTTAATAAATAAATTTACAGGTATTACTTTTGCAATAAATAAACTCTTTAATTTTTAATAAAAAAAATTTTTAATAAATAATCTATTTCTCAGATTGGTACCTCTATAGAACCAATTTAACATTTGAGTATAAATAGGCAGAGTGAAATCTAAAGAAAAATTTTTTTTAAATTAAAGTTAAAAACGTTTGATTTTTATGCAATAAAGCAATCAGCTAATACTGTTGTTAATCTTGCCGATGTAGACTGTAGAAAAGTTTACCTAACTTCAAAATGATCTAAATATTTCCAGTTTTCACAAGCAATTTTTATTGAAAAACCTGTAGTAGCCGCTAATAGATTTTGAAATTTTTATATTTTTCAAACGAAGCATAGAACCTATATTCTGTTGTAAGGGGTCACTATTGAAACGAAATGAAAGGATACCATAATAAAAAAATTTGCACGAAGATTGCAATATTTGATTTCTAAAAATGACAGTGCCGATATTTTTCATTATTAAGAGAAAAATTTTTAACTGTTTTTTCGTTTGATACATTTTTTTTCTTTGTTCTATAACAATTTTAATTGAAAATTTTTTTTACGGCTAATAGCGAGATTTTATTGCTCAAAAGTTTACTACCTACCGCATAACTTTTTCTAAAATAAAAATTTTGACAAACGGAAAAACAACTTGATTTTCTATTTTCTCTTATCTCGTTAAAGAGATTTTATCTTCTATTTTTTATCTTTCCTTATCTCGCTATAAGAGTAAATTTAATTTTATTTACTTAAAGACGCTTCGTAAACGGTCAAAGCTATTAAAAAATCTTACAGTAAATAGTTGTAGAAAATTGAATTTTGTATAATTTACACAAATAGCTTAAAAATAGCTTAAGTTTTAGTCACTCATAATAATCGCTATGTCTCGCTAAGTTTAATTGCAGCCAGTCAACTCGCTCGCTTATATAAATAGAGCTAGCTCAGACACGCGACTATCTTTGATGTTTTTACCTGCATATTGCTTTTAGTATGCTCGAAAACACAATGGCGTAAATTTTTCACAGAAGTCGCTTATAAGTAACCGTCGAAGGCATCCTATAACAGTTTTTTTGATGCAAAAATTTAAAAATGTTAAATTATTTTTCTATTGCAGGTGTGCTCACTGAGAAGAGCATTATGAACATGTTTGTAGCTTTGAAGTGCGACAAGTAGATATACAAGACCGATAGCCTTCGGGCCAAATTGTTGTAAGTCATCCGAGGGCTATAAACATCAAGTGTGGTCCGTTGTGTATACAACGTTTTATTTTTTACTTTAATTACGTTAAAGAATTAAAAAACTAAAAACAGTTGCTTTTTTAGTTTGGTTTTGATTTTACGTGTGACGATGAATTTCAAGATGAATATTTTGACCGAAATAAATTCGATAATTTGAGTCCTAATAGTTAGCTCAAAATTTGTTTTTGGGAGAATTGAGACTATAGCAAAATAATTTTTTTGCAATTCAGTCGAGTATTATTTAAGGTATTAGCGGCAATATTCCTATCGTTTTAGTCAGCTACAATTCGTTACTTCTAATTGTATGACTTTCGTAATCAGTGATCCTATAAATTTCTGAGTAGTCAATTTGTTAAAATTTTCTCAAATCTTTGCTAAAATATTAATATTTTGAATTTATTCTTGTGAAGAAATATATTTTATCAATAATAGTTTTAAAAATGGTTCAACTGCAAGATCTTTTTAACAAATACTACCAACGATCATATTTAACACATAATTTGATGCGACTGGTAAACCACTTTATATTTCTCAATTTTTCAAAAAAAAACTTTTGTTAAATTAGCTTTGGTTTTGTACCGGAAAGAATTAAGATTGAAGTACTTTTTGACGTTTTTTTAAGAAACTTTTGCTTAAAAGTTTCTACTTATTACACTTTAGCAATATAGCAATGCCTGAGTTAAGCTAACTCTTTTGTGAGTTATTCTATTAGGAAATTGTAAAATTATAAAAAAATAACAACAGAATTCAGAAATTTTTTTATATAGTTTGTTACAAATAAAGTATTTCTCAAATTTAAAAACTTAGATTCTACATATTATAATAATAAATTGTAATAAATAGTCATTTACTTAAAAAATTCAAGTATCAAGAACGATGGAAATTTTTGAGCGAGTTAGGTATGTCTATACTTTATCAAAATGCCAAAATTTCTTGAATCTGAAGGCTATTTAGCTTCTTCTAAATTTTATTTTTTTAAAATGATGATAGATTTCTACTCACAGTAGTCAACGAATTAACTTACAGGCAAGTTTTCTAATTTTTTGTTTATTTGTCTTTTTTGTTAGAGTCAGTTAACTTTACTTAAATTTGACATTTTTATAACACAATAATTTTTTGTGTTGCATAGCTAATGTTACATATGTAACGAGATTAATATTTATAATTTTAGAAAGAATACTTTACGGAAAATTGAATTTAGGAGATTTTTTGTAATTACCTTTTTTGTTTTTGACGACCATCAAGATTGACATGTATAAACAATTTTTAACATTAATAATTTATGACTGGTTAATAATCTTGATAAAAAAAATTGAGCCTATTTCTCCTTGAATCCATCTTTCATAACTTACAATAGAAGTGAATTTTTAATTTTTTAAAGTATGTTAGTCTAAAGATAGTAAAAACTTTTACTAGAAGTCGTATAAAAACAATATCGTTTTCTAAAACTTATTATGCAAAAAACTATATTTTGCTTTTTAAGACATAATATTGGTCATAGTAAACATTTTTAAAAAATTTGTAATAAACAACAAATACATATATTGTTTGCTGTTAACAAACTTAATGAAAAGGAGTTTATTAAAAACGTGTAACAAACATTCAACAAATTGAAAAATTATAACAGAATACTGTATTTTAAAAAAATGCGGACAATAACAATTATATTTTCTACTATTTACAAACTCACAATCAGTCAAAGAAGAGTTTATAAAAACGTATAGTCAACAGTCAACAACTAAATAACAGAATTTTTCCGACACATCTACCATTTTAAAAATTATATGTTTTTAGAAAACTTGCATTAATTTTTTGTTAGTAATTTATAATTTAATGTAAATTATTTAATAAAAACTAATTTTGATATTCTGGCGAGTTTGGTTAAATTTAATTTCTGTTTAAATTTGTAACAATCAGACCGCATCTGTCATAAACCTTGTCCTCCCACAAAATAATTAGCAACAGTTTTGTGAATCTGCCATTGCAATCAAAATCCAACCCATGTTTATAGCAGTTAAACTATGCCTAGATTAGCTCTAAAACCTGGCCTAAAAACAACGTTTGAAAATTACAAATAATTAATCCTCTGTCCACAACAAGCTTAAAACCTCTCCTGTCCACATTTAGTAGGAAAAACTGTAGTTGTTAAAGTACAAATTTTTAATTAGGAAGTAAAAAGTGGTTGCATAAAGCCTCGCATATATCACGATAACTTTCACAATCTAACTTTTGACACAATTTTTTATCGGCGGAGGGTAGCATCCGTGCTTTATTGCATTCTCCAGTCTTATGATGCGGATTACGGTGAAAAATAAGTTGTGGTTGTTGTAAAAAAATAATCACATTTAAGACGAAAAAAACTAGAAGTAACAAAGACATTATTTGATCTAAATCCCTGCAATAAAATTTTTATTGACATTTTATGTGTTGTTTTATTTTGATGACATTAATTTGAATTTATTAAGGCATGAAATAGGTAAATTTACCTTAGATCAAAAACAAACAACTTCTTGTAAGTTTAATTAAGACATGCTGGTACAATACCAAAGACTCTAAGTGCGTAGGTAAAGTAATAAATTCATTATAGCAGATTGTTATCTCTGCGGAACCATTCTTTAATTACGCCATTATAATAAGTTTTAGAATTACAACCAACGTAAACCGTTTTAATGAATATAAATAGTTAAATAATTTGTTGTAAACAGTTTTACAAGCGGTTAAATATACATTTACTGTCCCGGCGCATCCACCATTTTTTAAAGTGCTTTAAATATGTATATTGCAAAATAAAAACAAAATTAAATAATAATTTTATTTTGCACTTACATATTATAGTTTGAGTTGCATTTTAAAATTATTTTATTTTTAAAGTTTTATTTACTTTCTTGGCGCATCTACAATTTTTTAAATTCAATTTTCAAATGCAATACCATAAACATAAAATTTGCATTTGAACTCAGAAGAAATTTCAGGCAATTTCTCTTTTGTAAACTAGTGTAAAAACTTTGCCCTACATTCTCGTGAACACCCCATATTTAATAGCCACCTTTTTCTTTTGATCTAAATTCTTTGATTTTCTCTGAATGTGTCGCCGAGTAAAAGGCTTGTTTGTAGAAGAAAAAAAAACAGTTTTTTTTTTAAGTAGACTATTTGTTAAAAAAATGTTCAATTCCTATGAGATTCCTGACACAGATAAAGCACCACCACGCCTAACTAATTCCCCTGTAAATATTCAATTTTTCTAAATTAAGCGTTTTTCGTGGCGCTGAAACGAGCCTCAGAATGTAATTACTTTTGTAATTTTTTTGGGGGAGTGAGTTATGTTTTTGGGTGGTGTGGGATCAAAGAGAGAGTCTCACCACATCGATGAGTTGCGAAAGTTTGAGTTTGATACAAACTCTCAAGACGTCGGAGGTGTTGACCACAGGTCGCACTAACTTGTTGTAGTTTGAAAGCAGGTCATCGTAGAGGCGTTTCGCATCAGGATTTCCAGCCACAGCACCGTGCACTACCAAGGCCGACAGTAGCCAAGCTCTCAGCGTCTCGGCGGCGGAAGGAGGCATCCCGACGCGGCACCGCGGCACTCTGGAGCCACACTGCACGCTCGATTCGGAACCACGATGCCAGATCGGCACCCCGCCCGACTACCAGCGAATACCAACATTCGGAGACCAACAGGATTAAGATGCTGAATTATCTTTTTCTAATTGCTACTGACCCGGTTTGAACCCCCATTCACTCACGAAAACACTTTCAAACACACCAATTCCCAACCAGAGGACAAATAAAAGGCCCTTGAATGAGGTGCAAAATTATTGATCTTCCTAAGAAACGGATGAGAAGCTGCCGAATGTTTAGAAAAATATTTTTTAATTTAAATTTAACAAATTCCTATTCTTACGCTTTCTACTTAACTGGCATTTATTTTTTGTCATTTGATGTAATACAAATATTTAAGTTTTTATCTGCATTTCGATAGAACAGTTTTTGCTATTACGTAATAACATTCGTTACATAACTGTCATCTAACCCGTTACGTTTTTTATTTTATCACAAGTTATGTAATGTATTTACAATGGACGATATTAATTCAAGGAGTAACAAAATTTGTATAAATTAAACATCAAAAAATGTGTACGTTAATAAAATCTGCATATTTTTGGAACAACACTACATTAATAAAAACACTAAACATTTTTTATTGATAAAACCTCAGATTCCTTAGCATCATAACTATCTTTTTGTAAATTTTGTCAAGATCAAGTGTAGTTGATACAAATAGTAGTAGAGGTAGTACCAATAAACCAAAATTGTTTTTGGTCAGAGTCACAAAAATATTTTGCATAATTTTGACACTAACTAAAACAAAAAATCAAAAAATAAATAGTAGTTAAAAAACAAAAAATCTTGACTTATATGACCACAAGTATGAACCTTCAACCTTCAGGGTTCTCTAAACGACGCCGTGATTTTAATATAGTTCTTCGTTTTTTAATAAGGGACAACCCAAAATACAAGAATACTATTTTACAAAGGTTTTATTACATTTTACAATGATATTCTTAAGACGTAGTGTCTTAACTCTGCCTCAAAAAACCGTCTTACTTATTCTTAATGTAAACTAGCTTGTTAGGTTACTGGAAACAAGTTTCCGCGTCGTATGTTTTGTTGACTTTGCACGGCGATAAAGCGGCACCCGTGGCAAATGCTAGAAACTAAAAAAATTTTTTATTTTATTAAATAACTAAAATAATTATTATACATTGTTAATTTTAATTTTTTTTAATGTATTTAATTTATAAGCACATTGTAAGTCTGTATATTTGCTGCTGTTATGAGGGTACAGTTCGTTTATTTAAACAAGTGTTATTCTAAAAATATTAACTTTAACAAAAAATAAAAAAAATTGTGTACGTTTTAATAAGAGAAAAGTGCTGAAAAAGATTTTTTTACTTTTAAAGATTATTTATTTATAAACCAAAAACTTATTTGTCGTGACAATTAAAAAATCTTTCATTTAATGTATAATTATGGGTGAAACAATATTTAACTGTAGAATAACTTTTTGGTAATAATTAAAATGCTCTTCTTTGAGATTACTTTTAAGCAATATTATAAAAAGCAGGAGAACATTATTACAGCCAAATTGGTAATGAGTTATTAAAAAAACAACAATAATTTTTTATTTAAAAAATTAGTAAATACAATTATCTAAAAATTTTGGAATGCACACAGAAATCACTTTAAAACATTATCTTTAGAAATAACCGCAAATATTAGCACGGTGTTTGAACTTAGCTGGTCTTAAACCGTCTTTTTTTATAGATGTTTTATAATGTTTGTTAAAAAAAAGGTGGTTTGGAAGACTGTTTTGCTTTCGGGCATGAAGTCGATACTTTAGTTCTCACCGAGAGGGACTAAATTGCCCACTTTTAGTCTCAAGAAAATTAACGTGACATTTAAAATCTTCTGGTTTTCAAAATTGACATTTAAACTCTCCTAGATTTTAAAATATGCAAATACAAATAATAAATATACAAAAAAAAATTCTACCATTTAAATATGGTATTACATAAAAGATACACAAGTAAATGAAAAAAAAAATTAGAGAACAATCGTCGTTAGATATAATAAAATTATTTATTTGTATTAAAACCTTTTTTATTTTTAAACTTTACTTTTGGAAGTGGAAAAATATCGTAAATACATATCTCAGGATTAAAGTGCTCTAGTTTCTTAAGAGACTGAAGCCTCCAGCCTTATCGGGCCCTCGTGCTACACACTTTTAATTTTGAGAATTAATGATTCACTTTAGTCTTTATATTTATAATTATATAATGTACTACTGACGTTAAGATAAAAAAAGAATTAATACTTTGGAAAATTTATATTTAAGAAAATATTTAACAAAATTGCTTTAAACCAAGTATTCGGGCATTTTTTAAATCACTGATAACGATTTTGGGGTAAAAATAAAAAAATGCAAAATGCCGGATTAAATATGGTCAAGTACAGAAATAAAAATGTTAATGCTACAATTAATGTAATGCAAAAAATAAATAAAAAGACACATTAAAATGTACATTTCAGTTTCGCCAGGAGGGCGCAACATCTCAAAATAGACAGTTTGCAATTAATACAATTAAAAATTCAGTATATGATTATTGATTACTCTGCTTGTAGATTCTGACAGTAAGAAGTAACACTATCAGTTATTCTTATTAAACAAAGAAGCCAAGCTACAAATATCTAATAATCAACCTGAACACTGATTCTAGAATCAAAATTGAAAGCGATAATTCTATTTGCAAAAAAAAGTTTAATTATTATTATGCTATTACTGACATAAAAATGTGTAAAACCATTTTTTACTTTTGTTTTTGCTAAGCACAATTACGATTATCAGTCACGTTAATAATAATAAATGTCAAAATCGACAAGAAAATTTCATTAATTTACAAAATTTTATGTCCAAAGTATTTTGGCGTAACAAATTGTATCAGTTGCATCCAATAATTTTGTGTTAAATTTTAGTACAACAGCTCATTTAAGTAAGGTTTTGTAAAACTGTAATTTAAGCAGTTAAAGACAAATCATTAAATAAAAAAAATTATATCGGTTTATCGCAATTCGGGTAATTTACTGTGTAACTGAAATAAATGTCACCGAAACCGGTTCCAAATAGAAGAAAAACCAAATTAGATGCATTTATTTTAATTACACAAGAAAACAATCTAGTTTACGCCCTCCATCAAAACAACACAAAAGTACATTTTCTCTGGGTATTTATAAACAAAATAATAATTTAAAAGAAAAATTAATAACGTTAAATGGTGGAAAAATACTCTTATGAGAATTATGCTAACACTGCAAGTTTTTTAACCGGACTTTGAATGTATTTTCAGATATCCACTTTTAGAAAAACTTCAAATATTTTTAAAACACTGTGTCTTGTCAGGTCATTCGTAAATCACAATAACCATAAAAGTTTTTTTGAGTGATTCCACTTTAATTTTGCAATTATAAAATTTTAAAATTGGAAAATCATTGTTATGAAATATCAAGCAAGCTCTGCTTAAGCTAAACGCCATTTTTTGTTTCACTAACTGTTTAGTACACGCAAAATTGCCAACTGAAAATTTCATTTTTTACTGTTGCTGATTGCAGAGAACTTAATAATAACTTAACTATTTGAAACGCGTTACACTCAACTATTATAAGGTTGTGATCACAAAAAATAACTTAAAGTCTATGATTGCAAAAATCTTGTTTTACTCAAGTGTCTAAACATCAAAAGTCGTTGCCGCAAAAAAATTAAAAAATAAACTTTAAGTTATTTGTTGTGATCGCAAACTTACAATAGTTGAGTGTTTTGTAACGCGTTTCAAATTTAAGTTCGCCGCAGTCACCAACAGTAAAAAATGAAATTTTGAGTTGGCAATAATGCTCGCGCAAAATAGTTACTAATGGGCTGATTTCAAGTTGAGATAATACCGGTAGTATCTTCGTTTCCATAGAAAAATAAACAAATTCGGGACTGTAATTTGCTGTTGTTATGGAAAAGTATTAAAATTTGCACTACTACCGGTATTATCTCAACTTGAAATCAGCCCATAAAACTTATTGAAATTTTATTAAAAAACCCTAATGCTTATAACTAATAATATTTTTTTATCTCACAAAAATAAAACCTACTTGCTTCTCTAAAGCAACTTACTTTATTTTTGCTATATTTATTAAAGTAATAAATTTTTAGACTTAGAAATTGTTTAAAATGAAAATATTTATCAAAAATGTGACTGAAAATTATGAATGAAACAACCTAAAGTACCTACCAAAATTATGTTGAAATTATAAATCTTGTGTTATCAACCTAACCAGTATTTGTTGATCACAGTGTATTTTAAAACATGTTGTTACAGAATGTCTTTTGTTAAAATACGACTTTACAAATTTAACAAATGATACCTTTGTTAAAAGAGTGCTAAAAACCAAATTTGTTTTATACAAATGTTTATAGTATTTGAGATACACGATGTAAAAGTTTTTGCTCAAAAACAGTGTTGTCATACATCGTGTATCTCAAAAATTATGATTTTTAAGAAAGAAATTCCACAGTGTGTTTTAAAAACTATCAACATTTGAAAAGGAAAATTTAGATATTTAATGTTGATTTAAAACTGCTGTATTGCAAAAAATTGCTTTAATACATCGGGGACCTATTTTTTGTACAAAAACAAATTTTGAAACCAAAGTTCTACATCGTATATTTGCATAAGGCAAATTTGGTTTTGTGGGCATTTTTTTAAGAAAAGCTATCACTTGTTAAAATTTGTGAAGTTACTTTACAAACACACTGTATATAGGCAAGCGATAGTTCAAAGCGATAGAAATGTTTTATTAAGTTGTGTGATCATTTTGAGTTATTTTTCTGTTTATTTCAAAATTGAGTTGTTGTTAATTATCCGTTTAAAAATACAATTTAGTCCACGTCACAATATTTTAAAAATAAATTATTTTGCTTAAAATTTACTTTAAAAAAACAAACAATGGTTTGTCTACATTTTTCCTCATTATAATATTTATTTTTGTCGTTGAAAATTCCACGAAATACATCTGCACCTTGTTTATATTTATTAACAAAACTAAAGCATGTTTTGATAAATTTATTATTCTTCTTTACCCTAAAAGCAAGCTTTTGTAAATTTATAACAGTATTTACAATAAACAAGTCTACAATAGATTATTGCTTTATTGCGATGGTTTTAATGACAGAAAGATGGCCTAAATGTGTGTTTCAATAGAATTAAAATCTTGGTTAGGGTTGAACTGGTAGTTAAACAGGTAGTTAAAGTTAGAGTCAGCTCATAATACTAAGCACTTTGGATAAACAAAATTCTAAAGCTTTGATTGACGTTTTATAAATTTGTTATTCTGGTTTATTTCCAAAATATATTCAGTTAACTTTTCTCATTAAAAATAGTAATAAAAATTAGAACTTAATAAAGGTTAGTGTGTAATTACACATAAAGTTGACCATAACTTTTACCGCTTTTCACTATAAATTTAACTTTAAACTGTAATTTCCTGCATAATTTTTTATTACGACATTAAAACAATTTTATTTGAAAAAAATACGTTACTGGGAAAAATGTGAAATTTATTACAATTGACGCAGTTTGCATTTTAACTTGGAAAGAAAAATGGAACAAAAGGATTTTTACGTGTTACGTAAGACAAGCAGGATTTATTATTGTGGACGTGCACTAAACAAGCCAGATTTAGACTTTGACAAGTCGTACGAAGGGACTGTGGTGTTATTTATCGACAGGAGAGATAGTCGAGTATTTAAACGTTAATTTAGAAGCGTTTGTTTGCCTCTCGGGAATAATCTAATTAACGATTTACATTTTTTATTCTTTTTTAAGCAAGTTTTTCACTTGTAAGCAAAATGCTGACTAGTTTCTACTTAAACAAACATTTTTGATAATGCGAAAATTCAAATCCGGATAAAGAAATTGTATGCAAATCTTCACCAACAAAACCAAGTGGAAATTTATGTTCATTATATTTATTCCACATATTCATGAAGTTTACGTAGTTGCCTCTAGCTACAAGAGCCCACGCAGCTCTGTTCAAACTATAAAAAGTTACTGGCGTAGCGATAATAGCTTAAAACAGAGTCATTTATTGGTACAAAACAAATTGCTAAAAATATAGAGGCATTCACCAAAATATTCAATATATTCTATTGTATAGGGATGAAAGGATGTAGCCAACCAAAATATTGCGATAAAATTGGGCGCAGACAAAACGAGTTTTGTTAGTTTTTATCTAATTTTATTGAAAAATGTTTTTAATAAAACGGTAATTCCATCAAAGAGAAAACTGATCCCTCAAACTCTGCACCAACTACAAACCCCACAACCAACAAAAAAACATTCCTAATAGTTATTAACGTCATTAGGCCGATATGAAGCAAAAAACAGGAACGGTTCAATATTATAAAATCGAGACGATTTCTAATTTGGTTTGGTTTACTAGTTCAGTTTATAATAAATGAACATGACCATACATGATGATACAATAATAATTTTTGTGCAACCGTCTGTGAAATACATTTTTGCGGCTGAAAGCATTAGTAAGGTTAAGGTTGCAATTATAAATTATCATTTTTAGATGTTATATTAGCCTAAAAAATGTTGTATACAGTTCGGCCGCAAATAATTTTGCTGTTTTGGTTTAATATCATTGGTATAAACTATTGTGCGGTTAAACCTTAAATTTTTTATAACATTTTGAGAAAGAAATTGTCGCTGAAACAGGACAATTTTGATGACGTTAGTAGTTACTTACATTAAAGTGCGGTAGGTAAAATTTACAGTGCGCAGACTCGATTTCAGGCCCGAGTCAAAGGCGAGAGTCAGAGATGAGTCTAAGCACTGTAAATTACCTATCGCACGACAACTGTATTAAATTTTTAGGTCGAAAAAATTATTAAAGTTAATATTGCTAATTATTACTCTAACAATAGAAGAGAAGTTACTTTATGTTGGCAAAGAAACTATTTATTGCAACATTTATACCTACCTGAAAATTCTTCTTTAACTATTTTAAATTTATGTATAAATACGATTTATACTCGATCTGAAATCGAGTCCACGAATTGTAAGTTTTACCTACCGCACTCTAACATAAATAGCCATTTTACGACAATTATGTAAAGCGATTCATTAGACTACCATTTTGTGATGGTATCCAAACGATTTTTTGGTCTTGTGAACGTTAATTATATTATTATTTGTCAGTTGAACGTCAGGTAAATATTAATTTACAATACCGGTATTGTAAATTGACAGTTTTATGTACTTGTAAATATTACGTTTACAAGTTACTTTAAAATTAAAATATTCATATATGAATTTAATTTGGATTAAAAAAATTAATTTACATGTATAAATTTTGCAATAAATACTTTCTTTAATTTTTAATATCAAAAAATTGGATTAAACTAAAAAGAACTAAATCGTCAAAGTTGTCAGCACTGAAAATACTAAATGACATTTACCGTAAATCTGAAATTAATAAATTTTTTTTAAAAAACAAGTTAAAAACGTGTGATTTGTATGCAACAAAACAACCAGCAAATGTTTTCTTGTAGATTTACCTAGAAATAACTAGTTAATTAGGAGTTTTATGTTTGTGCGTCTAGTTTAGGTGAATTAACCTTACAATTATGATTAGCCTTCTTAAGTTTTTATTTAAAAACAACTAATTTGGAACAGCACAATTTGAGAGAAGATTAGTCTACCACTTTCATAAGTAACAGATTTTATTTGAACAAATTTAATATTGCAAATTCACTTAAACATCAAATCGTACGATAAAAATACAAATATAACTGGTGTTCATTTTTGATAGAAATGTATTAAACAGGTATAAAAAATACTTAACGGGAGTCTATACAGAGAAAAACATTTTGGTTATTTCGAAAATTGCCGACGTGCTCGGTTATCTTAAAGTCAAAAATTGCAATTGAACAAAAGGTGCAAGGACATTCTGGCTTAGCTAAAATAAAAATTTGATTTAATTAGATGATTGTAATTAGTGCAACTTAAAAATAGTCACTTATTCGTAGATTCTCATTAAGCACTAACTTATAACAACTGACCGTAAAGAGTCTGGTACCAATTTTACCTTATATACCTTTTTTTTAAATAATATTATGAGGGTCAATGAATTTAATATTAATTTTATTAATATATACTTTAAAACGCAATAACAGGCAATACATTATAGAGAGACCAAAACATAAAGAATGATTATCTTCGACCTCTGACAATGCCATTTCGGTCGTTTAGAATTACAAAGTCGTAAGCGCAATTTTTCAATATTTTGAGTTAAGAGCATGAGAAGGTTCCCTTATGTAAACCAAGCTTAAAAAATAACTTTTTTATTAATATTGTACCATTGTTTATTAATTATGATTAGAATAACAAAGTCGTATGTCATGAACAAACTATTTTTCAGAATAACAAAGTCGCATGTGCATTGAAATTTAAAAACTTAAAAAAATCTAGTTACCTGTGATCATTAAATTTTATTTCAGAACGTTATCTATTAGTGAAAGAATAGTGTACACTGCTCACATGAAAAAGAACTCTGTTTCGCATATACCTTCAGCGTCAAGACAAGGGAGGCACAGAAAACACTTTATTGAAGAACTTAAAATAAAATTTGTAAAGACGCCTATAGATTCATTTGAACAAGTTGAGTTTCATTATTGCAGCTCAACTACATCAATAAAAATTTTAGACTCTAATTATTAAAAAAATGAATTCTCTATATCTAGATTTTTGCTGCAATACAAGAAATTGACAATGTACATAGTTGTATAGAAAAAGTGTTAACAAAAGCAGAATATTATTTTCCTATTAGTCTTTTGCCACTCCTGAAGAAAGTTTCTCTCAGAAAACCGTATAGGGTTCTAGGGAAGCAAGCTAACGTTTTTTGTCATAAAATCCTGTTACTCTTGTTATAATTTAAAAAAGTTCCTTTTTGTAAACTAGGCGTTTTGAAGTTTACTACAAACATATTTAATATACATTATAAAATGTCTCATGCCAATAAGAATGGATTGTGGCAGAAATCAGAAATTACAATTCTATGCGACAACCTTTTTACAGCAAGATAAAAACGCCAAAAATTTCAAAAAAACTGTAGAGTTAGCTAAAAAAAAAGTTATATTGCTGGAATCAATAATAAAGTGGATGCCAAAAACAGACCAAGAATATTTTAAATATATTTTGAATTTGTAAACATAATGTTTTTAGTAAGTACTTTATTGTTTCTGTTATCAGTTTTGATTAATTGATTTAATTAATTTAAATTATTTAAATAAAATAAATTTGTGTTTTAAAATTTTATTTTTAGGTCTAATAGCTAATACTAACTAATTTTATTGTTTTTACTTTTTGTAGAATTCTCAGGAAAATACTTGTAAGAGTTTTCTTATTGATCGTTTTTTTAAAGACCTGATATTTTTAAATAAATTTTGTCTTAAATAGTAAAAACTTTAATTACAATAAACAATAAGCAGTTATCTCAATTTGTCTTTATCAGTTTATAAAACATATTTGACTAAAAATCTGTCATTTATGTAAAAATTACAAAGTCGTATCTGCTTTAAAACAAATCTAAAGCCGAAACTCGGAATAACAAAGTCGTATGTAATATGACAACTTGATTTTTTTTAAATGTTTTTGTAATAAACTGGGCAAATTCCTATTACTAAAGATTTCTTAATTTCTTTACATTGTGTAATTAATATTAATTTGTATCCATATTTAAATAAAACAGAAAATATATAAATAACAAATGCAAAATTTTTAAACGCTAATATCTCCATATTAAAGTATATGTACATACGACAGTGTAATTCTAAAGGGACGATTTGTGAAAATTTATAAAAAATTACAAATAAAATGTTGTATTGAATAACATTATGTATAACCATGCATAATACTTTAAAAGTGTTGTAAGAGTCATATTCATTTTTTTTCTTTTTTTTTATCATGAAAATATCTGATTAAATTTGACAACTCCGCATTCTTGCTATAAGCATGCCTGCACAGATAAAAAATAGAAAGTTTAATATTGACTGCGATGACCTGTGCAGTCCTAAAAACCGCACACACATGTTCAGCAGGTTAACCTGCGCAGGTAGACTGCACAGTTTTACATGAACGTGTGTGAGTGGCTTTATTAACATAGTAACGTTAAAAGATAAAATAAATAATTATTAAATACTGTAATATTATATTCAACTGTATCGAGTGATAATAGTCCTCAGATAGATGCACTTAATTTTAAATAAAAGAAAAATGATTAAAAAGCTGAAACTTTTTACAAAAGGCAAAATCTTCTCAAATGAGCAAAACTAGTCACAAAACAAATAAATTAACTCCGGCTTGTTTTCAGTTCGTTGTATAAATTTTAATACCGTTCTAAAATAATATTGACTCGAGCAAATTAGCATAAAAATTCATTTAAAACAAATCTGAGAGCTTTTAATTTTTTAGTAAACTCTTCAAAGTGATTATCATCTGGTTTTGAGAGTTTTTACATGCGTCATTTCTTGGCTCTGAGTATTTTAAAATAAATAACTCTGAAGCTTTCTTTTTTGTTCTAAAACAGTTGCAAAAATATTTCCGTTTCGTAGCGGATTTATCGTATAGCTTTTTAAACTGTGTGAGAATTTTTTGTACGTTTCCGAAAAACGTTTAAACTCCAGCAAGCAAAGTTAAATGGAGAGTGAAGAGGTAGCGAAAAAGTTGGGAAACGTTTGACTCATAACAATTAGAAAACCGAAAAAATCAACCGACGTATATTGATTAAGACTTAGTGAAATATAATTGCTTTTCGGAGGTTTCTATGTTTCGTTAAGCGAATCCTACAAGTTTCTTAACGAGATTGCCAGCCGCACGCGATTTCTAATTCGTCAATTAAAGTGATTATAATTAAAATTTCAGAGTGGAAATAATTAATGAGTTGAGAAAAACACGTAGTCGGTTTTTATGAGCGGAAAACGTTTTAATTCATTCATAAAGTGAGAAAAAATGTGAGTAATGGATGCTGGGCCGCAATCAATCACCAATTCTCTCGGATATCCGAAGTATCTTCTATTCCTGCTGAGGCTCCAAATCGAATTATTGATTTCACTTAAAAATCTTCCACAATCAGAAAATTACAACTGAATAAATACTTTAATGGAAAACGACGTTATTGTCACCAGTCATAAACTTGTACTAATGAGAAATTCTAAAAGCTTTAAAAACCGTCAAGCGACAGACTTATCAATGAAATTTCTGTTTGAAAGCAATAAAATAATCGCAAATTTTAAACTTATTTCTTATTCATTTACCAGAGAGATACCTAACTCATTCTGTTTCCCAAAATTACTGTTAACTTATCAGAGTTATAATCCTGAGGAGCTTATATACACAATCAATATTACAAAAGGTGTACCTTTATCTCTATTATACACACCTAATACTCAAACGCTGTTTCTGGCTCTCAACATTTAATGTGTTTCCGGTTGGCTCGTGTTTGTAAACAGATGAGCGAAATTTAAACTTCTTCTAAAGTACAAACAATGAAATATTGCCAGAGAAAAGCTGAAATAGTTCGGAGATATATCATTCTTTGATCACAACAGCTTTCAAGTTTTTTGTAAAAAATATAATAAAAGAAAAATTTTTCCTATTACCTACCAAAAATTTAATTGCAAGGAAGTGTCACAAAGATTCGTTCTGTAACAAATACTTTATCTTCTCTCTATGTTATCTCTATATATTTTTTGCAAATCACTCAATCAATTATTTTGTACTGCCATCTCTACTTTTGTATTTTTTTTTATCTACAAAAAAGTTTACTTATTTTTATATTATTTAATTTATTCAGTTAGAGGTATCTATCATCAAACAAAAGTTTTAAAATTAGTAGAATACTGAGGTGCTGCCATCTCTCCGACAGTAGCACATTGTTTCGGTTCAGATATCTTTATCTACAAGGAACAGGCCTGTAAATAAAACACAAAACTCCAGTAAATCTCTTTATTTCCGGGCTTCATTTCCAGAATTCCTCTTTTTCCTTCTACGACGTTCTCGTTTTTGTTGTCGCAAATTACAATTTTGATAAATCATTTCACAGTTTGCTTTACCTAATCCCAAAATTGATGCTTTCAAACTATCAAGCATTGAAGTCGCCGGATTTACATTTTTAGTTAAACGACCGGATATCCAACTCATACCTAAGCTGTAATTGAATTAATTTCAAAATTAACAAATAGCTGTAAATCGATTATAAACAAAAGGTGCTAAATTCTAGTAATGGAAGATTTAAGAAATGTGATTCTTTGTTTACAAAAACAAATTGTTTTATTTGTACAATAGTGTAAAGGAAAAGTACAGTAATGAATAATACGAGAACTACTTACTAGAAATTCTGAATGTTCTCTACAAGAAAAAACCAAAATATTTACCTCCAAACCGGAATTAAAATTTTATTTTTCCCTTCAACCGTCCTAGAATATTTATTATTTTCACAAAGCGTTTGTCTTAAACAATTCCCATCATCCTCATTAGCCAAAAACGCTGCTTCAATCGACGTCAGAATTCTTCTGGCCAACTCATTAAGCGCTTGATTATTAGGATTTGTTATCGTCGGAATATCCCTTTTATACTGAAACTTTATAGTGTCTCGGCCAGTTGCGGTCCCTCCTGTTCCAGTTCCCGTACCCCCCGTTCCAGTTCCAGTACCACCAGTTCCAGTACCAGTCCCAGTTCCAGTACCTGTAGAACCACCTCCTGTAGGTTCTCCTCCATTTCCTGTTCCACCGTCACCACCCGTGCCTGTTGCTGTTCCACCTCCACCTGTGCCTGTAGCGGTACCACCGCCCCCAGTGCCCGTCGGAGTCTCACCACCTCCATTACCCGTTCCAGTGGGTGTTTCCCCTCCATTTCCAGTCCCTGTTGGAGTTTCACCACCGCCAGTGCCTGTACCAGTTCCGGTACTTCCGCCCCCTGTGCCTGTACCAGTACCCCCGCCCCCAGTGCCTGTACCGGTACTTCCACCCCCAGTGCCTGTACCGGTACCTCCTCCCCCAGTGCCTGTGCCACCCCCGTCTGTACCTGTGCCTGTTCCTGTAGATGTTGGACTCATACTCATTGGCATCATCATACCAGTAGCGGTAGAAGAATTGTTGGTCTAAAAAAATCTGTTGTTTTCATTTGATTGCAGTTGGAATTTAAACAGTACAACTAGTAATTCAGAATAATTAATTGTATTTCAGAATATAACAATTGTATTTTACAAAGAAACAATTGTAATTTAAATAAATTAACTGTGTTTCATATACCGTCAATTGTAAAAAAAATTTTTTAATTATCTTTGATATGGTATTTGTCTTTTAACTTTGTTTAATATGTCATCATATGAAAAAAAAATGTGAGGAATTGGATAGATACATGGGAGGAACCAAAATATCAGAAGCATAGAAGACAATCAAGAACATAAGAAGAGACGGAAAACAAACAGCAAATACAAAGTTGATAAATATACAACAATGGAAAGAATATTATGAAACACTGCTAAATACAGATAGAAAAGAATATAAAACACAGGACATAAATGTAGAAAATTCAGAAGACAGAAAGATTCCGGAAATAAAACTAACAGAAGTAAAAACAGCATTAAAATCATCAAAAATGGAAAGGTGCCTAGACCTGGAAACATTCCCATAGAGCTAGTTAAGTATGAACCAGACATTCTACATGAAATCATAAAAAAAATATACAATAACTGTATATTAGAAGGAAATGACATCTTAAAAGATTGGACTATAGTTTATATTTGCTCAGTATATCAAAACGAAAACAAACGATTATGTTAAAATTGTAGAAGCATAAGTGTAACTTGCTCAATTAAGAAATTAAAGAAATAGAGGAACAAAGTGGATTTTGCGCCGGAAAATTTTGCATTGATAATATATTTGTTCTTCAACAAATAGTAGAAAAAAGAAAAACTAGAAATTTACCTACTCATTTAACGTTTGTTGACTTGGAAAAAGCCTATAATACGGTACCCTGGAAAAAATTATTTGAAATACTAACAAAATGTGGAATTAGTAAAACCTATATATGTGCAATTTTGAATTTATACTGGGACTCCAACAGTTCGGTTAAGTTAGGTAACACAATTTCAGAACTTTTTCGGATTAGAACAGCCTTAAATAAAGTTGTTCTTTATTACGTACACTTTTTAGAATATACATTCAAGAGGCACTATATTCGTGAAAAGAACGAATTAAGAGAATGGGGATAAAAATTGAAAATCAATTTCTGACAACGCTGCTATTTGCCGACGACCAGGTAATTATAACAAGTAATGAAAGTGATATGAATTTTATGTTTAAAAAATCGTTAAAAGACTACAACAGATGGGGATTAATCAAAAATTTATCAAAAACAAACTGAATATCTAACAATAGGAGATAAAGAAATAATAATAAATTAAAAATTATTAATTGTAATAGTTGAATTACAAATGTTATTTTTTTAAATACATTTAGTTTTTTCTGAAACATAATTGATTAATTTACATTACAACTGACACATTATTTGAAATACAATTGACTGCTTTTAGTTACCGAAATATACTTGTTCTTTTCTGAATTACAATTAAAAAATATGTAATAGACGTACCGCCATAGAAATACACATGCAAACATGGATGATAAATAGTCCAAACGATAAATAAGCCAAAGCAGTTAAAGCAATTTCAAATAAATCTGATAAATCGTGTTCTTTGGAGCTACTGTGGCTTTCTTCATGGTACACATGATACTTGGGTGGTTGTTCAGGAATATGTTCAGGTTCAGGCATTCCGTGACCACCATATCCTAAACAACTTGTTAATAAAAGTTGTTGTTAAATAATTATTGATACCTCCTCCCCCGCCTCCTCCTCCTCCTGAATTACCATAACCACCGCTACTTCCACCTCCGTAAGAATAACCGCCGCCTCCCCCATTTGAACTACCATGAGAGTATGATGGATAACCGCCACCCCCACCTGAAAAATACATTCCACCACCGCCACCTCCACTGTGACCCAGTTTTGCAGGTGATGAACTTTGGTGTTGTTGGTAATTATAACCAACAACTTGGGTGTCATAATCGTCGTTTCCTTCGTCGTCTTTGTCTTCGTCATCTTTGTCTAGACGATTTTCTTTATTGTCGTAATGACGATAAATGTCTTCTAAAGTGGTGCTTCTACATTGAAAATATTTAGTTTTAAAAATTAGATAAGAATGTTTTATACTTCGACAGCCAGTTTTTGTAACTCGAAGACCCCTCATCTTCCAGTAATTGATTTTTAACATTTTGAATTTTTTTATTTGGAATGTTTGGAGGTTGTGACCCCATTCGTCTTTTAATTCGTGATAAAGTCATGTCACTTATAATTTCTTCAGCTACGTAATTTCGACACAAATATTCGTTCATCATTGATCTGAAAACATTTTTGTGACCGAAAATTTATCAAATAGTTATTTGTGTGCCAAGACTAAATAGCCTTGACACACAGAAGATTTTTTAGGCGATTCTAACTAGAGATGTGGTGTTGTTGAGACTGGTCTCGGGTCTTATCAAGACAAGAGGATACAAATTTACTCAAAACTCAAAATCAAAATGATTTTAGCAAAACCAATACCAAAATAAAGACCAAACCTTAAGACTCGAGAATCTTGAATAGGCTGACTAGAGATACCTTGTCATTTTTTTACGCTTTATATGGATTGAGAGGTAGGACACAGATTCTTCCTCTTTTTCTATTCTTTGCCTAGACAAGCACTTTTGCGACAGGAATATATTTTAATTTTTTACTCTTTCTAGGATGCCAAAATAGCTATTTATGTATCAAGTACTCAAAATGTAGTTTTAGAGAACAAATCGTAATTAAAAAAATCTTTAATGTTTTCTAAATCTCTAAATTGATTCTTAGGAGAATTAATAATTGATATGCGGCATAATATAATACGTTTTTAGGTATCATAGTTAGTTATGACAACATTATAAATAAGAAAACTAAAATTAAAATGAATTCAAGCGCAATCGCTGAAAAAGCAAAAAATATAATTGTTTTGAATTTACTTCCTGCTAAATCTCGTAAACAATATGAGAAAGAGTATACCTTGTTTTGTGAGTGGAAAGCAAAAAATGAAGTAACAACAGTAAATGAAGATGCATTTTTAACTTATCTCTATAAAAAAGAACGAGTATTTTTTATATGTATTTCGTTTTGACTTTTTAATTTTAGCAGTAACATAATCTTCTGTTTGCAGTTTATCACATCAAATTGCTGCTGTAAATGAGAAAGAAAATGTTTTTTCATTTAGCAATAATAGTTTCCAATATGCTCAAAACTGTGAATTTTATTTTCATGTATCTAAATAAATAGTTTTTTGTAGGTTATCGACTTTTCAATAAAAATAATTCTATAAAGTTGCCATAACAACTTTAGCGACTTAGACCGCTAAAGATTTACTTTTCGACGTTTTTTGAGTTCGCAATATTCTAATTTTAGAGATCGAATGCAAAAAACTAAATTTTGGGTTAAGGTAAAATGTCAAATTAATACATAACCGTACTATTTTTCTTTAAATTGGGCGTTGAGATCTGCAGTTATATAAAAGAAAATTAACAGAATCTGCTGTGTTATAATGTATAAAATCTATTTAAATTAGAGATAGATTTAATGCGTTTGAATTCAACCAAATAATTAAAAAATATTAAACGAAATTTTTTCGCCTATGTACGGACTTGTCAATTTATTTAATCTAAAACCTTATTTTTGACAGTTTTATAATACTTGTTTTTTTTTCTGTAAATCAAAAGGAAGGTAAAATTTTGTGTTCTAATTCTCAATCAACGATAAACGTAAGAAAAATCACGTAAAGAACCTGTAGCCTTGATTAGTTTAAATTAAAGAAAAGTTTAACACAAATTCATTCAAACAAGAAATATTCAAAATTTATTAACATAGTCTTTACTTGTCAGTTTAGGTGTAAGACAATACAAAAAAATTAACTGATTTGTAATTTGGAGAATTTTGACGTTAATGCACTGCGTGCTCTAAAAGCATACGCTATTATTCTCAAAAATATAATTCATGGGCGATTTAATACGCATTTGATGTCAGCTGGAGTACACAAGAAATTACTAGAAGCCGATTTTGATGTATATGTTACGGGTAAAGCCCGAAAGATGGGTAAACCTAGGATTACCCGGGTAAACCTAGAAATACCCATGATTCATGGGTAAAGTCCGAAATATAATTTAAAAATCACACGTTTTGGGCTTTATCCGGATAATCCGCGTTCTACCCACTTTCGCTTGATGTAGTTGTTCTGGACTTAGATGGACGATGAAAATTGCAGACAATGGTCAGAAGAGCTAAGCTTTGTCCAATTAATGAAGAATAGGGCATATCATGATGGAATAAAACGAGCTCCTTATACTGCTATGTTTGGTCATGACATTAAAGTTGGTTTAGGTATATCAGCTTTTCCGAAAGCGGTTATAGTTTTTGCATCTGGATAAGGGAAATAGACTTAAACCATAAATTACTTGATAAATAGGGATTATTTTGAGTAATAACTGCTATATAATTTACGACACTATCGAGGCGACCGGTACGTACCATCTGTTGGCAAGGGTTTTGGGCGAGTCGCTATCGTTCTTTACCTGCTTCCTTGCTTAGAGACATCATGCCGACATCGGGTAGTTGATCGTGTCGCCTCGATAGTGTCGTAAATTATAAAGCAGTTATTACTCTAAATAATCTCTATTCATCAAGTAATTTATGGTTTAAGTCTTTTTCCCTTATCCAAATGCAAAAACTATACCCAAAATTTACGAACCGAAGAAGAGCTTGAAAAAATCAAAAGTCAAGAAATCAAAAATAGTAACATAAAAAACGTTAGCACTGAGATGGCTAAATGTGTAGAATGTGATGGTCCAAGTGCATCACTGAAGAGAGAGTGTACCCTTTGTTTGTATAAAAAAAATTATCCACTTAAACAGACAAGAGACAAAAAACATTTAGAAAATAAAGAAAAAAAAATGAAGAGTTTATCAAATTTAAAGTTACCTCCATGTTCCGTTGGCAACACTGTGAGTATAAAGGTTTCTGACTTGGATCAAGGGAGAGAAGATTTTAGAAAACTTTTTATAATATTTTTAGAAATTACTGATGACGGTTTTTACAAGCTAGAAAACTAGAAAGGAACTATTGAGGAAAAGTTTTCTAGAACTCAATTTTCTATCTGTGATGAGAAACTTGTGACTTTTGAATGTGTATCACTAGAAAAGAAAACTTAGCGTCAACGTGCAAACGAGCAATTACTTTAAAATTATATAAAAAATGTAACTAATAATAACACTAATTAGTGTAAAGAAAATAAATTTAAATGTTGTTAAATGTGAAGCTACTGCAAAACTTTGTAATTCTAAATGTCACAAAAGCTTCTCTTGTTCGAATAAATAATTTGGTTTTTGTTTGTTTTCGTACTGGCTGGATTTAAATTTTTGTTTTGTTTTACAAATTTTTGTAGGTTTACCCATTATTCGGGCTTTACCCGTAACATATATAACCGGGAAAAGCACTATAATAAGTTGTGTATAGCAAAATAGAATAATTTTTAAGGGCGAATTAACGAGAATTAGAAAGACGATATAAGTGTAGTATTAAGTTTTTAACTAGAATTATTTTTGAGTCATTTGTGTAAATTAATTTGTTGTTAAATAAATCATTTGACTCAAATTTTTTAAATAATAAACCCAAATTGTTAAGCTTACATTCTATTTTTTTACAATAAATATAAATCGTAAGAAGATAGTAAAAAAATTGAGAGAATGGCAATTCTGCTATATCGATATAAAACGTGTAGGTACAGCTGTTCCAGAATTATTTGGTACAAATTTTATCACAGTTATTTCAACATAATGGTATATAAGAGCCGATGATAGTATTTTACAGTAAAAGTCTGTTAGGGTGTTCTTTACAGCCAAGCCAGAGAGTTTTAAGACAAACTTAAGAGAGAGTCAAATGGTACTGGTTAAAAGACTATAAAGCCTTTAACTAGAATAATTTTCTAATCTTTTTATAATTTATTTATAATAATGTTTTTCTAAGCATTTTTTTTTTTAAATATAATAAATCCGAATCAGTAAGGTGCAGAGGTTGGTATTGTCACCATGTCAACTATTAACAATTTTTTTTAAACGTTTGTTATGATTTACGTGATTGTAATTTGCGCCCGTAAAAAAGTTGTTTACATAGCAATAGCAACCAACAATCAGTAAAATAAAGTTTAAAAACAATATATTACAAGGAAATATTTTTTCGCGAAAGTTATGGCTTTCTGCAGTTGATAATAATTTTTTAAAAATATGCCAAAAAGTTGTCTTTTTAAATTGCGCAGTTGTGGTTACTTTTCGTTAACACACATATATACAGGTGACTTTAAAGTATGCTTGGAAAATTTAACCAGCTTTAGTATACAGGGTGTTCCTCAATGATATGCGAATATTTAAGGGTGTAAATCTACATGAAAAATTAATGTTAGTTTGCTTTATAAACTATAGTCCAAAAATGTTTCCTTACAAAAACTCAGGGTGTTGAAGTTTAAGGGAAAAAATGGAAATTAATTTAATTGGAATTAATATTTTCAGAACCGCTTCAGATGTTTCAGTGATATTTAGTACGTAATGAAAGTTAATAATAATAAATAAAAATTGCATTCTTCAATTATTACATTAATTTTCTCGGATAATAGAACGGTTTTTATTTTTTTACTCAAAAATGGCGCATCCAAGGAAAATAACTCAAGAGAAATCTTATGTTTTAAATTAAATGGGGAATTCAAAAATAATTTTTATTTGGAAAAAAAACATTGGCGTACCATTTTTTTCTTAAAAAATATCGAAGTCAATACCCGTACGCACGCCACTGTTAAAGCTAAAAAAAAATTTTGCATTAAAAAATATGCGCCTTAATTAACTTTTACTACGTACTAAATATTACTGCAATATCTGAAGCGGTTTTGAAAATATTAATTAATTTCTATTTTTTCCCCTAAACTTCAACACCCCGAGTTTCTGTATGGAAACACTTTTGGACCATAGTTTATAAAGCAAACTAACATTAATTTTTCATGTAGATTCACACCCTTAAATATTCGCATATCATTAAGGAACAGCCTGTATAATAAAAGAAATTGAAATAACCCAACTAGTCTTATACAAACGTTAATAGTTTTTGAGGTACACTCGGTAGAACTTTTTATTCACATAACATTTTTTTTATATTGTTTTATTTTGTTATATTGTTTTATTTTTATATTGTTATTTAATATTGTTTTCGAGCATATAGATTTGGAGATTTACGATGTAAAAGTTTTTGCTCAAAAATAGTGTCGTCATACATCGAATATCTCAAAAATAGTGTTTTTTAAAAAAAAATGTTTACAGCGTATATGTCAAAAACTATAAACAGTGGGTTTTTTAGGATCGTTTGAATAAGAAATTTTTTGAAAAATATTTGTATATCTGATTTTAACATTAAAACGAGAACTATCACCAGAAAAAATTGTTGCATATATTGCAATCACACACTGTATATTAAAGAAATTGCTGTAATACATTGTATCTTGTTCAAAAAAATTTTTTTTTTTTTAAAAAGTTTTACAAGGTGTATCCCAAAAACTATAAACATTTGTATGAGGCATGTTGTGTTATTTCGACTTTTCTTATTATGTACTTAAATTTTCCAAAGTTGCTTTAATTTTAAAGCTGCTTAAATTTTCCAAACATACTTCAATGTGACTCTATACAGAGTTAGTTAACCTTAGAGTGTGGTTAATTAGTTTAGGCTAATTTTTGGTATACAGTTTAATTTTGTGATGAAATAGCCATTGTGAAAATGTAAGAACTATTCTAGGAAGAACTATAATAGTTCAAAAGAGCTGACAGGTTGAGGTTGAGATTTTAATTATTCCGTTTAAACTGAATTTTGATTATGTTATTTTGCACAAGTTATGTAGTTGATATCAAAAATGGCAGAACGTTATAACGGTTTTAACTCTCACAAGAACACTGTAAACTTTGGTTTTCAATTTTTTAACGCGCGCAGTTTTTGATAAAATCATAAATAAAAATCAACAAGAATTGCATTAATTTAATTAAAATAAATTCGATTTTAATAAGAAAATGTTATTTGATACAATAGAATGCAATTTGAATTTGTGGATTTGAGTTTTCAAAGAGCAACTTTTGAGATTACTAACGTAAGAAAAGTATTATATGTACGAGGGTGTATCAAATATAAACGGGAATTCTTTTCTAAAAAGTTCCATAAGGAGCATTGATCGTAAGGGGTGGGTTTTTAGGTAGCTCAGGATGTTAGGGAGAGGATAGAACCGCCAAAGTCTCAGTTCGGCTCTTTAGTGTAAAACTAGACAATGAGCGAGAATGAAGTACAAGTACAAGTTGTACATGTATCCGTGGAGCAGCGGATTATCATCAAGTTTTTGGCCAATGAGGGTCTCAATCCGACGGAAATCTTGCGTAGATTACAGGGACAGTACCCTGTCAAGAACTCGTGTCTTTGCTTGGCACAAAGAATTCTCTAAAGAACGGGAAAAATTAGAAAATCTCAGCCATGATCGTCGTCTGAGCACGAGTGTCCGAGGCAGTTCGGAAGCTCTTGGACGAAGACATAAGAACAACGCTGAAATTGATTGCAGATGAACTTTAATTGAGCTATGGTAGCGTGCAAAAAATAGTAGAAAAAAAAGGAAAATCGGTGAGAAACGTCATTCTCCTCCACGAGAATGCTCGACCCTATGCAGCGAACCCAACAAGGCAAAAATTAGACCAAATGAGCTGGGAAACGATAGAACAACCCTCTTACAATCCCGACTTATTGCTTTGTGATTTTCATTTGTATGGGCGGCTGAAAGAGGCCAGCATTTCGGAGACGACGCTGCGATGGAGGCCTCCGTGCTCCAATAGCTTAGACTGCTTAGAGACTGCCCGAAGAAATTCTTCGAAAATGGAATAAAAAAACTCCCAATCAGGTGACAAAAATGCATTTCATGCGATGGAGACTATGTAGAAAAATAATCTTCAACTGTAAATATTTGTAAATTAACTGTTAATTTAAAAAAAAATCATTCTTGTTTATATTTGAGACACCCTCGTATTAAATATTACAACATATAAGTTTTATAAGTTTTATTTTTTATTAAAGTAATTAAATTACTCCAATGTTTACTAGCTTTATTTAGACTAATATTTTTGCTCAATTTAGTTCAATTTACGTATCTGATATCTGGAGTAAAAAAAATTTTTTGCAATGCATTAACGAATGTCAATATAAAAATCTGATTTTACAATTCTTAAAACAATAATTTTAGTAACTCTTTGAGTTGGCGAAGTTATGCTTCAATTACTTTTGTTGCCTAAAATTTAATATGTTTTCCAAAAAAAAACTTATGTAATACAAAAAAATATTTAAGATTTAAGACCAAAGTTTTTTCACAAGACGAGATTTTCAATTAAAAGTTTCAGTCAAGACTTGAGAAAACTTTCCAAACCAAGACCAAGGCATGATTGCGTAATATCGTCTTGTCTGGACAAGATCGCATCTTCTATAGTTTTAAGAAAAAATTGAATTTTTACTAGCGTATTATTTGCTATTTTTTGAAGCAGCGGCCAAAAATTGCATAATATTGGCTGGTGTCAAACGGTCATTCTTCGGCCGCATTTGAGAGCAAAAAATTTTCGGTTAAAGTCAACTACAAAATATTTTTACCTGTGATAACCCATAGTTTCCATTGCATACCCAAAAGACCCATCACCAGTCATATCACTAAGTTCAATAATACTTTCATTAAAATTTTTCGCTGCACCTTTGGGATTTTCAAGCATAAGTAAAGTTCCCGGCATGAAATCCTCTGACAGGATGTCATCAACATCGATCACATTATGCCCAAAAATTTTAACAATTTTTAAAAATATAGCAAAAAATAGAAGATGAGAAACAAGTGTCATGATGTGATTTTTTAAAAAGCTGAACTGAAACTGAAGCTGAATTATTTCCGTAATCTGAGATTAAAATTTCTTGAACCGGATAAGACAATTTTTGTAATTTTTAACCGTGAAATGTCGTAACGTTAGTTTACTGTTAGGGAGTTGTTAGCGAGCAATTAGTGCAGTATTTTTCTGGTTCAGGAGGATCAAAACAGAAAAATGGAAAGCTATTATTTTACAATTAATAATTTTTGTTTATATATTATTTAAATTTTTATTTTATGTTAGTAACATTTTTGTTCTTTCAGAGTCAGAGATGACCAAGATGCCAACATGTTTACCAATACATATTGTTAAAATTATTTAAGAGGAAATATATTGTGTTTTGATGATTGTGAATATGGCGGAATGTTGTGTAAGGAATGTAACACCTCTTGTAATATCTGTTTAAATGTACTAATACCTAAAGTGTCATCCCATAATATGGTAAACGATAAACAGTAGTCATGATTGGATAGAAGGGAGCCATGCGCAAGAATCTTCTCTTTCAAGCTCCCCTCTCAGTAACGGCTTTTATACCTATTCGCTGTTTTGCTCTATTGTTGCAATAATAAATGATTTCTGTACTCCAGGATAGCTGAAATAACGCTTCTAAATGGGATATATTTTCTCCTGAAAGCATTGCAAAGTGTTTTTAATACATTTTAGTAAATGGACTTTATTGTATACCAACACTCAAGCAACCCCTCAAAAAATCTTATACACTCACAATAAAAATATTCTTGTTTAATTAATTTTTATGTTTTTGTACAAACCGTGTAGAAGAGGTATTAATCTTATTTTAGATATTCGATTGTTGAACAATATTTGGTGCTTTGAGGAGCTTTTAGTGGTGATTTATCTGTTTGCGATTGGCTGTCATGTGCTGGTTGGAAACCTACATGGGTGGTTATACAGTTTTAAACAGGTGTTTCAGACAGGTCTATTCACACTCTTGTTATATCGTTAGGGAGGTTAAAAGCAAAAAACTCCGAAAATTGTTTTAGTAATTTTCGATTTTTTAAGTAATTCAAATGCAATTTATTATCGTTAGGGTGAGTGATTCAAAAGCAGTGAGCGAATCACTTAAATCAAACAATATGGAACTGGATTTAAATTTATGGTGTAAAATGATATCAACCACTTAACTACATTTATCTCCCCCATTTGTTGGTGAGATGCTGTTAACCAGAGAACATCAAATAACTAATACAATGGCCGGTAATGCGGCTATATCTCGATGTTATGAAAAACTCATCTGCTTGAGTAGTGTGGGAGAATTATAATAGCTACGTGTGCATTCGTCCAGTGATTTCAAACAGACTGCATTTACGATCATCTAACCCCAAACACATGTAGTTCTTAAATATTTAAGACCACATAATTTAATTTTTCAACAAGTTTTTTTATTTCTCGAAAACATTTTTTTTTAATTACTTAATTATAAGTAGCATCTAATTTTTAGTATTTGTATATACATTGATTTTCAATTATATCTTTATGATATAAATAAAATTAGTAGTGCTGTGAATTACACACTTATTTTTTACAAAGATCAAAAAGCCTAGTAGGTACTTTTACATTATACAAAATCAGAGTTTTTTATATTAAAAAAAAGGGTGAAATTGTTATAGTACCAAACAAAAATTTGACTTGATCAGACCTGGTGTTGTCAGGTCTTTCTTAGTAAAGTCTACCAACTTCGAGCAGTTTGTAAAAATACCAGGATAGCGAGTTAAAAATATTTAAAACTAAAACAATATAATTTTAGACAGATTTGGTAACCATTATCTGTCAACAAAATGTCAACGTTAAGTTTCTAAAACTATTTTTGGATTGTTTTATTGGCTAATAATAGTTAAAATACGCTGTAAAAAAAATTAAAAAACAATTTTTGAGATACACGATGTATGACAACACTGTTTTTGAGCATATATATTTTGAGATATACGATGTTAAATCTGTTGCTCAATAACAGTATTGTTACACATCGTGTATTTCAAGTTTACCTAATGTTTTTTGAAAAAAAAATTACAGCGTATATCCCAAAAATTATAAACATTTATAAAAAGCAAATTTGATTTTTTAGCATTCTTTTAACAAGGGCTACAACCTGTTAAAATTTGTAAAAAAAATTAAGAACTTTTTATATATATTTGATTTAACATTAAAAATAAACTATTACCAGGAAGAATTTTTGCATATATTTTAATCACACACTATATATTAAAAAAATTTCTATAATACATCGTATCTCGTTCAAAAACAATTAAAAAAATAGTTCTTTTATTTCAAGAGGTAATAATAATTCTCGTTGAAAAGATGCTAAAAAGCTAAATTTGCCTCATATAAATGTTTATAGTTTTTGGGATATATGTTGTATAACATTTTTTTAAGAAACATTCTTACCGAGCGATTTAAAAGTTATGGAATCTTTCATGGCTATGATAAAAAAAAAGATAGATACAGTAGTCATGTCTAAAAATAATGTATCATTTAACAATTTAACATGTCAGAACTGTTTCTAGTTTTACAAATTTTGTTAGCTTCTAAAAAACTAAAATTAAATTGTTCTTATTGTAACTGTTGCTGACTGCTTTTCTAGCCCAGAAATTTTGAACAGTAATTTCTGACAGCTGAAGTGACAGTGATAATTAATTTTAAATAGACAAACCCCATTTTTGTAAACCTATTTTGATTCAACGACTTTTGGATCGCTTTTTATTTTATATACAGGGTACTACAAATGTGTCAGTTAGGAGGATTAAAAAATAGTTGTAACAGGATAGTTATTAGTTTATTTAAAAAATAAACCATGTTATCTAATTCCACAACGGGCAGTTTAAAATTGCGGCGCAGTCGAGCTTTTGAAGCCAAACAAAGCATTAAATTTGCTTTATTGCCGTATTGAACATAATTTTTTGCCGATCCTACCAGTTTACTTTAAAAAAACAATTTGCTGTTTGACATTTGATCTTAAAATTTTGTGACCGCTGAAAAAATCCGAACAGCTCTAAAATGTCTGTTTTACTGCTTAGTCAATAAAAATTCTTACATATTGTCTAGACAATAAATTTGATAGTTATACATTGATAGCGCTTAAATTGTTATTAAAAGTGTTTACTGTCGATCGACAAAGAACTATCTTTCATAAAGAAAACACTAAAATTATACGAATATTTAATGGTTACTTATGTACTAAAGCATAATCAAGTGATTAAGGCCTAACGAAATGTTTAAAGCCCGACGCAACGCAAAGCTTTATCGACAATTATGCCCATGGTAGAAGTACTTTACTCAAAGAATAGAACATCGAAAACCTAGAATATGCAATAACTCAAGTTATGCTGCGTTTCTTCACAGTCTAAGCTTTGCGGTGTACCCTTCTCTCAGTAAATTTACTCTACATACAATGTTTTATTTTATCTAAAATTATTTTGATTCATAAAATTAAAATAGGATTTAGAATTGCGACAAATTTTGTAAAAACTATAAGAAGCGAGATAAAAGTGGTCGGCTATTTTGCCGTTGCTGGGAATACTGTCTATTGTTATTATTATTGCCTATGTCGTTTTTTTGAAACGAATACGAAAAAGTTGAAAACGTTTATTTTAAAAAGCTTTTAATAGAATTTGAATGAGCTTAAAATAAACTTTTTTTTTTCAAATGAAAAGACTTGCATAGTACCTATTTATATCAGAAAATAAAAATTTAGCTTAAGTAATAAATCATTGTTAACAAAGTAGCCATATTACCCGCTATTACGTTTTAACTCAAAATAATAACTAGCTACAGGCAACGCTATTTAAGAATCAGCCCTTAACTCAATATTTTTACCTGTAAAATAATGTCATAAATGGAAAACTTGTTGAGAGAAGTACTGATGGTTTAAGTACGCTTGCTTTGTTAAATAATTTATTGTTTAAGTCACACTTTTATTTTTTAATAAAAGAAGTATATGTAAAAGAAAAAAATATTTCTAATAAAAGTGAAAAAATATTCCTGAAACAGAAAAATGTTCTGCTAATACCTACTATGTTGCGTAAATAGCACGCACAGCTGTAAATATTTATTTCGAAAAGAAAACATTTTTACCCAATTACAGTATAGAAATAAAACAGTATGGACAGCTGATAAAAATTGAACACTTGTCAATTTCATCAAATTAAATGTGTAAGATGGAGCCACTGATTTTTAGATTTACTACAGACAACTACAAGAACTATAATTGTAAATAATATAATAAATAATCGAATGACAACGTCAAACAACGATTAAAATAATTTTTATAATCTTTTATTTACAGTTATAGCCTTTTAGATTTAAATTGTGTATTATTAGTTACCTAAAAATTTAAAAATTAGTGGCTCCATCTTACACATTTAATGTGAAGAGATGCTAGCGTTTTGACAAGTTTTTATCAGCTGTCCATACTGATTTATTTCTATACTGTGACTCAATCATCCGTCTTTATACTTGTCTGTGTTTTATTTGTATATGATGATTAGGACCTTCTGCTGAGAAGCAACGTTATGCACAATTATAAAACAAGAAATGGAAATAGCTTTCTTGTTTTTTACCCTCAAATAAACGCATCTTAGCTAAATGTAAACCACTTGGCTATAAAAGTATATATATATAACAGACTTCCAGCCAATTTTAAGAAAATGAAGAAAAATGACTTAAAAAAGAACTTTAAAGCTTTTTTATGAAAAACGTCTATTACTTAACTAAGGACTATCTACGTGATAAATGTTTGTTTAGTGTATGACTGTATCTATTTTGTATCTATTTTTTAATTACTGTATACACTTTTGAATATTCCTATAATTTTTTTTGATGGAGCTATTTTTTTTTTTTTTTTTTGGTAGATTTTTTAACAAATGTGACGAAAATCTTTTAATACAAGAACTTAAAAACAATTGAGTGGATGTAGATGCTGCCAGGTAGCTGAATTGTACGTAGAAAACTCACTGCAGACTAAGATTATGATTGCTCAAAGCATTAATGATGAAGATAACTTTCAAAAATCATCAAAGCTTTCGCTTGTAGGATTCATATCAAAATGCATTTCACAGGCAAAAGAAAGTCTGTTAATTTCGACGTGTTACAATTTTAAATTAAAGCAATAATTGTACTTTTAATTCCTGTAAAAATTTATGTATATTATGATTTTTATTATTAAAAACAAAGAAAAAGTTGCATTTTTTTATTATTTGTGTTACAATAAAAATAATTTAGAACGTTCCAATTTAAATTTTTTTAAAAGAATATTGACAGATTTTGCAACTTATTTTTTATAAACTTATGGGCTGATTTCAAGTTAAGATACTACCGGTAGTATCGCAAATTTTAATACGTTTCAAAGCAACAACTAATAACAACAATAAAAATTTTTAATTTTTTTGGAAACGAAGATACTATCGGTATTAGCTCAACTTGAAATCAGCCCATTATTGAGATTTTTGGAGTATGTCAAATGATAATAATTTTGGTAGAGACAGACTTGATAGCGTTCAGTTGCTATTAACTAAACAATACAAATAAGAAAAATACAACCCAAAAGTAAATTGAGTACAGTACAGTGAGAAGCTCACTCAAGAATAAATTTAAAGACCTGCAAATGCTTAAAACTTTTGGCAGTCTTGAAGTTAGTAAATTTATTTTCTAACCTTTTTAATAATACAACTTGTTACACAAAATCTCAGGCATTAAATAAATATTAACACTGACTAGAAAAACAGTGTAAATTAACCATTTTTGTAATTTTTTAATTTATGTTAATGTCATGCTGTTTAATGAAAACAAGAATTAAGGGTTATTTTAAAAACATTTTTAATGTCAATATTAAAATCTGGTGCCTCATATTTATTGTCTCAGACAGTATAATATTCGTAAATGCAAGCCTCAATCTTGTTTAAAGAAAATGTAATTATTTTGACACAGAAAAGCTCCAATAGAACAAAATTGTTAACATTATACTGAAAAATTTACATACAAAGAAAAGTAACCGAATATCGGATGCTTTTTTACTTGTGTCAATAAAAAATGTTTAAAACTTATCTATCACATCTACATATTACCAAATTTTTTTAATATATTGTAAGATTTTGTAATAAAAAACGTAAATTTTCCATTCATCATTAGTTTTTTGAAATACATGAAAAATATCGGTAATGAATTGCAAAAACCAATTACTTTAGGGTTTCTAATATCGAATAGTAGATGTTTCTATACTATTTTGCCAAGGTTTTACTATTTGAGCAGACTTTCTGATAAAATGTGATGGTTTTTTACCAACTAGAAAACGTCATAATATTAACATACATTATTTAAAAAGCCCCTAAAAAAACATTAAAGTGTGTCATACGCAATAGAGCAATTAACTCAGTCATTTCACAAACTTAAATTTTGGTTATAATTTACTCATAAAGTATTCTGTTAAAAGGTAATACAATAGGTACAAACACTTTTTGCACAACAAAGAAATTTTATTTATTATTTATTAGAATTTGACTACGTTGCAACAAATCAACAAAGGGGATACTAGAACCAAAGGTAATACATAGCTTTAAACAAAATTTGTGATTCCAAGTGTTTAAATTAACTTAAAATTTTAATTAGCCAATATATCTACACAGTGTAAAATGGTATCATTTGTTTCTTTTCTAAACATTAAGAAACTTGTAAATGTTGGTTTAAACCGATTTTAATTTTGAGAAACATTGCTTTGTCAGTTTTGTCTGTATTTCGCGTAGCAACCCATAATGTGAAAATAAAATGTTCTTTGCAATAATAACTATTAAAGCATTCAAAAGTGTGTATAATAGATTTCTTTAAAACGCAAATTAAAAATTTTTTAATTTATTTCAAAAGTGTTAAGTTTGTGTAAATATTTAGATACTTTTATTTCCCAAGTAGAAATTTTAAACATTTTATTTACTTATTTTTTCGAAAATTTATTTTTTGACTTTAACAATAAAGCTATCGTGCAACAATAATAACGCAAAATCGTGTTATTTTGAGAAAATTAGTGAGATTTTCTTTGTTAAGAATGTTGATAAATGATATGTTCCGGTCCACCTGTCTTAAAAACCAAATCGCCCTCATCAAACACCCACAAAAATGAAATATGGTAAATCCTCATCCCGGCGGCTATAAGCCCAGCAATAAGTGTGTAAACGGTTTAGAACCGCACGTAAAAGGAAGTATAAAGGTGCGAAGATGGATTTTAGGGCAAGTTGAAAACACGCGAAATACCAATCTGTAGCGGCGGCTGACGAGATGAGCAACACGGGGCGGGCATTTAGAGGGAGGGACAGGTACGAGGTGTTAGTTGATTCAGCAAAGGATCTAATGGACCAGCCTTAGACCACGGCACAGTAGCTGAAAGCTGAAACACAACTAGTCCTCGATATCCTTACGATGGAACAGTACGAAAGTGACCGCGAAATGTCAGAAGATGACCAAAATTTTATCGAATCGGATGAATTTACTTCAGATGAAGAACAAAGTGTTGATATTGTGTCTGAACAAAAAGAGGAAAATTCGTGTGAGGAAAGTGCCAATATAAACAAATTCTCTATTGATAGTATTTTGGGACTGAATAGGAAATGCAAAGAAGAGAAAATTGCAACCAAAGAAATTAAATTTATTAAACCTACTCCGCTACCGGCGGCTCCACGCACAGGTTAGAGAGAAAAAATATATATATATTTATTTTGTTTAAATATAAGCAAAAATAATACAAATGTTGTGGTTCTAGGTTTATACCAATCTGTAATAGATCTACAACAATACGGAAGACCGGATCCTGCCCCTCCTGATCCTGGATTGTTAGAATTTATTTCAAATTCTAAAGTTTCAAATTCACAAAATAGTTCCGATTCTGCTTATTTTCCGTATCATCTTCATCCCGGAACAAGCTCTTCTTCATTTATATATACAAACTGGTTGAACACTGCTGGGGATCACAAGAATTCTAGTCACATTTTTGGACTACAAGGTAAGTTAAAAAAAACGTTTATTTTTTTTATATTTTTTATTTTTTGAACAGTAATTTTTTTAAGAATTTAAGGGTCGGTTTACACTTACAAATGTAAATTAAATTCTTATTGGGATTAACTTTTAATTTGCAATTAAATTGGCGTTTCTAATTTTTGACAAAAATAGACAACTGCGAATTAAACAGATCTTAAACATACTTAATTAAAAAAACTTAAAATTAATCTCAAAATAATCTAATAAACGTTAAAATAATAATTTCGCTTTCATTCAGTAAATTATAATTAGATCAATTTTTGTTTAATTAATGTTTAATGTATAGATATAAAACCAGATTATAAAGTGACGTTTATTCTACAGTTTTCGGTTATAATATACTTTTTTGTACTACATTTGTCTTGTTAGTGTAGTAATTAACAAACTGTCAAAATATTGAAATTAAAGTTATTTTTATTTTAATAGTATATACAAAAAAGTACTTTTTAGCCGCTGAACTGTTAAATAACTTTAAGTTCAATGTGTAGTCCTAATAATGCTTTTTATGTTATTGGTACAAGATGTTCCAGAATTATTTGACAGAGGTTTATACTGTTTCAAACCAGTATTAGCGTACCTGACTTTAAAAGCAAGCAGTCTGTTTATCACTAGTGCAATAAAGAATGTATTGTTACCAAATGCAAGTAATTTATGGTCACTAGACCTTTCGGTGGCATTAGAGGGAACCGCCCGAGACAGATCAAATCTATGTACAAGTGATGACAAATCTGACTGCTTCGGGCGTTTTTCTCAAGATGGCATCAAAGGGTCTAACGATCATAAATTACTTGCGTCTGGTAACAATACAATCTTTATTGCATTAGTAATAAACAGAAGACTTGTCTTGAAAGTCAGGTACGTCAATATTGGTTTAGAACAGTATAACTACAATTACTTTAGGCCAGTAGAATATAAAAACCGGATTTGTTAAAGATTTTGTGATTATTTTTAAATAACTTAAAAAAAAATTGAATCGAAATTTGAGTAGTATGTTTACATTATCAAGACAAATATTTGAGCCAAATTTTATTAAATTTGTTCAACTAGAGCATTAATTTGTGCTAATACTTCTGAATAATTTCTTTCATAACTTTGACAGATATTATCCGAAGAACATTGTTATCACTTTTGGTTAGAAAATTTGATTTTAATTTTTTTAAATTTAGTTTTTGCAAAATTTTGATAAAGCGCACCATTTAAAAGTGAAATTTAAAAAAAAATAGGTAAATGCACAAAGAGGTTTTTTTAAATAATAGTTAAAAAGACCACCCTGAAATAGAAAATACGTAATTAACAACTTTAAAAATTATTGTCTTTTATTTTGACATTATACTGTGTTTTTTTAAATATTTTGAAAACTGAAAAGAAAATGTTTAGTTATTAGTTAGAGGCACAACAACTACAAAAAGTATGTTTTTTTATTTTATGATAAACTTTGAAATGTTTTTCCTAAAGCTTTATTGGAGCGTCCTTTTGGTTTCTTTAATATAACTCGAAAACAATGCGTTTATCAAAACAACCACAAATTTTCTAAATTAATTTTTCTAAAAAAAAAAAATGTAGAACCATGTTTTCCGAATACTTGTCAAAGTTCTGAAAAAAATAATATATGTTCACTGGTCGTGATTTGCTGTGCTTTTCTTTTTCTAGCATGAACGTAGGTTGACGTGATAAGTTCATATGGTTTGCTGTCAATTTTCTAAATGTTGTCTTATTTTTGCATTTTTGATAAAAATCACATTGCAAATCATCATAATTGTATGCAGTCGTTTAAGAATTTACTCTGGAAGCGTTATCTCAGTTAGGCGTGTGAATTTTTGACTGCATTTTCGTATGTATTTTCGTATGAGCACTGACAGCTGTCATGTGTCATTGTCTTGTAATGTTAACCAAGACATACGTTTTTTGTGACAATTGCCACACATAGGCGATCTGACCAGATCAATTATTGAACACATTTTACTTTAAAGGTATTAGAAGAAAGTAATAAAAGTTGTTTCAAATATGTTTTCAAAACGTTAACATGCTGCTTTTATTTCATTGCAATAGCTAAAAAACTTGTTAAAATATTAAAAGAAAAATTCCAGAATTGTCAGTTTTTATTAACTGTATGATTCTATAAAAGTGCTGCAATTATTTTATTGGTTTTTATTTATTACTGGTCTAGTGTTATGTGGTTAAATATGTGTCAAATAATTTTACGTAATTAGGCATTTTGGACTGGCCCTTTTATGTCTTTCGGTAGCACCCGTTAATTGATAAACTATCTTGTTCAATAACCTGCATTACGTATGTATTTGTAACATTATTGCTATGTAGTAATAAAAAAATTTTGCTGAAATTTTTTAAAACCAATTTGCAACACACTTAAACACTGGTAGCTATGCGCAAAATTCAGCTTTTCAGGGAACTGTATTTTTTAATGCTTGTACATTAATTAAAAAAAAAATGCGAGAAAAACAATTTTAATGCCCAAATAAAACTTTTTGAAAATGCACTAAAAACAATTTCAAGCACATAATATTAACACTATTTTTTACAACTTGCTTTATATAGGTACCATAAAAAAACATAAAATTAATCGCTAAGTAATGTAAAAAATGTATGACGTAAGTTGCAATCAAATTTAATTTAATTTATTTTTGCACACTGAAAAATCTTGCTGAATGGTAATGTTCAGTACGCTATAAATCATAAAATGTAAAAAATTTTTTAAAAAATGTGTGTAAAAAATTTCACACGCTGACAAGTACAGTTAAAATTCAGTTTTTTAGCTAAGTTATTGAAAATTTAGTGCTTTTTTATTAAATTACAGTATACTTTACGTGTGTTACTCAATATAAATTTTAAATATTGTTACTATTATTAGAAATAAAAAACGTAGAATTTAAAGAGTTTATTAAACTCATAAACTAAAAATATTCAACATTGGCGGCAAAAAAACCAAAAACCCAGATGCGTAAAACACACGTTTCACACACAGATGATAATGCGTCAAATTTATTTTTTAGTTAAGTTGTGAGAATATTTACAGTAGAGTATCTACGTATTTTGCAACTTGAAAGCCGTTTGAAACACAAACTCTATAGAAGGAAGTGCTTATGGGCTTAAAGTTTGCAAGATACTAAATACACACGAAAGATGTATTTAATTTTTTGGCCGTGTACAAATTTTAACAAATATAAAATAAAAAAACTTTTTTTTTTCTCAATAATTGTGATTATTTTATTAATGTCACTGTAAATGTTAAAATTCTTAACAGATGTTTGATTTTTAACTTTGAAATTGTCTATTTATTATTTTATTAAGTAGTTACTGCATTAAATACAGTGTAAAGTTTTTATTATAAACTTAATTATATAATAAATTATATAATAATAAACTTTTTATAAAAAACTGGAATATAATACTATTCTATGATTTAATATTTTAAAAATTGAAGAATATTTGGTTATTAATAATTTATTTTTACTATTTTTTTAATAAAATATAGTCAAAATTACACATTTTGAAAAAAAAATTGTTTTAGAAATCTCACTAATTTTATACAAGATTCAACAATATGTACTTATTTGATTGTTTTACAACAAAAATACTGCTGAAACCAGTTTTTATAAAATGCAAGTGAATCGCAAACTACTACACGAAGTGAATTACTTTATTTTATTTTCGCCTTTTTTATTTTTTGTATTTTGAAAAATTTATATTTTTGTGTATTCTACCTAAACCGTGTCTGCGAGATGTATTTAGTGTTCTGAAAACATTTTAGTCTCGGCTATTTTTAGTCCATAGAAGCGTCTCAAGCGAGGCCGCAAAGGACCCGTACGAGAAAATTTTGGAGCGACAAATTATTCTCCTTAAATAGATTTTTATATAGGTAATATATTTATAAAATTTATAAAATAAAAACTTTTTTATTTTGAAGAGGCCATCGCAATTGGAGAATGATTAAAATAAGAAATTTATTACACAACTCATAATTTCTACATTTTTAGTCAAAATAATATATGTATTTATTATCGTGAAAGTCGCATATCTACTAAATGTTAAAATTTTCTAGTAAAAGTTTAAGATTACTAGTAAATATGACTTTTGTCTAGCGGCATAGAGTTTCAACGATCTTTAATACAGAATTATCAAAAAGTCTTCTCATCAACCAGGCGCGCTCCTCATAAAATATTTTGGCTTAATTCCGCTACTAGTTAAAAAAAATGTACTAATAATTTAAAATATTACCACAATAAAGAACAAAAACGGCTTATGACAAATAGATAACAAATGACAACTGAATAAACAGGACTGACAGATTAGTAATAAAGACATACTTCACACCTACTTGATGAAAAGACTTTTTGATCTCACTGTATCTGCGCATGATGCTTATACCGGACCTGCAAAAGACATGCTTTACAATCTTTAGACCGGCCATGAAATTTTTTTATAGCCATGGCCACTTAAATTTTATAGAAGGCATCTACTATTAAGTTAACAACGGCCAAAAAATTCAATGTCACCATCTTTGTAGAAATTGTTATTAACTACTCGAATTGTTACTAAATTGCTTTCATTCTCGTTTTTTATAAATTTATTTATTTTAACATTTTGCGATAATTCAAATAAGTCGAAATTTGATTCTATGCAGTATGGAAATTAAAAAATAATCTTTAACAGCGAAATCGTTTTTAACAGCAAATAGCAAAAACCGGCTTAACCAGTAACTGGTAGACACTTGCCTTATTATAAAAGAAACGATAAAAGTCTAATTTAAATTAGACGATGTTTTTGACACTTTTGTCAACAATTTAGATTTTTTCTCTCAATAACGCACATGTTCACTACTTCTAACTCCTATCATCCGAATGCGTATCACTGGTGGTTGTTTATTATCAACAAATAAAAAAGAATAAAGTTTTAAAAAAAAATAACTAAAAAACAGAAAACTATAACTTTCGTGAAAAAGAAGAGGGCCAGGAGAATATTTAGATCTTTGCACCTCAGTGGCTGTGAGATTAGAGACGCACCTAGTCGTCAACCAAATAAACATTTTACAACTTACTAAACAAATTACTAATGCCCGGTAACTCAAACGTTTATTAAAATTGATGGTTTGTTAATCTCTCGTTAACGTATTTTTGGCCAATCAGAGCACGATATTTTTATTTAATCAGAGTTTAACGGTCCGTCAAATTTAATTGACATTTGTGCAACCGTGGGTAATTATTTTAAACGTAAATTTAGCCAATTGTGTGGCCCGTCATTTCTGGACAATAAGTATGTATAAGTACATCTGTACAAGTATTTTTAGATATAAATTAAAACATATCTCTGTTAAAACAATATTTTCTTGTTTTCTGTAACATAGTAAGGATTCTCCTTGAAACCGAATTGGTCAAATCAGGTCAGGTCAGGTCGGGTCACTAAAACATATCTATGTTAAAGCAATATTTTCTAGTTTTTTAAAACGAATAGGCAACACAGTGAGGATCTTTCTTGAAGCTGAATTGCTCAAATGTAATCTTGTTTAATTATTAAACACAATATAATTTGACAAAACATTCTAAAAATGCAATATTTAGAGCAGTGTTACTATATTTTTGTGATAAGTAAATTTATTTCAAAATTATTAAACATTTTTTTAATGAAAAGTAATCACATAAAAATGTGTTATTCATCACGAACGTTATAGTTATTAAGGGCTGTTAAAAAGATCACAACGAGCAAGGGAGTTGTTTGAGGCTCAGCTCACGATACAACATTTTTTATCATACCCATTTATTAATATAGAAAAAAATGACAAAATTAAAAGAATTTGTGTTAATCTTGACAACAGGCTGTTATGAGTTTTTATTTTATTTTGGAATCTACTTTATACACCCGCAAATCAGGGCGTAATCTTTATTTTTGTAACACTGAATTTTTTAAAGTTGTTACGCAACAATAACAAATAAATAACTGTACATTCGTCTAGCTGTCAAATAAACGTCTTCAATTTTGTAAACGTCACTTTTTACATTAAATAACAATTATCATGAAAAATCATTAGATATTTATTTCAAAAACTGTTAAACACTACAAACGCACGGAGCGTGACACAACTTTTTCTTGAATTTTGGGCTCTTACCTGTTGTAACATTTTTCTAGAATACACGTTTTTACACACGTTTTCATCAGTTTCCATTTTGGAAAATCGCAAAACAGAAAATAACAACATACCGTATCTTGGCAACGACAAAATAGTCAACTAGTTAATCTGGATTTTTTTCACAGTTTTAAGTTTTAAAACAAATACCGGAATTTTGAATATTTAATTGATTTAAAAAATTAAATAAAACGTTAGATGTACCACGGGCGTAATCGTTGCTAATAGTCTGGGAAAATTAAAAACTTTCCTACGTCGGGTTTTAAACATTCCCTCGTGGCATAGTCCTCTTGATTACGCCCTTAATACCTAAATAACTATTACAGATTCAGACAATAACTGTGTTCGCTTGGTTAAAAGTGCTTTAATTTTTACCGTCCTTGATACTTAATATACTATGTATTTAATTTTCCAATACACAAATTACTGTCAGCACTAATGATATTTAAAAAGGTATTGAGGCTTATCAATTAATCAACAGTTTATTTATGAATATTGTTTGTTACGTAACTGAATAAAAATATTAGTTTATAGTCATAAATAGCAATTAATTGCGTATATGGTAGATATTTTTTTTCCTAATTTTTATTAATATTTTAAAAATTTTATAGAATTATTTTTGTAAATTAAATTATTTTAATAATTTTAAAAAATCTTTTTGTAACTGCGTGAGAACAGTAACGAAGGTGCGTTTATTCAGAATAAAATTGTTATAATTAAATACTTTTAAAGCTATTCAATTAATCATATAAAAGACGTAAATGGTCGTTCATTACTTCACAAAAGAGATGAACAATAACATGAATGATCGAAAATGGTCGGATCGCGTGCAGCTTAATAATAAGATGGCGTAATAAGAATTGAACAATTTACGAATCACTTTATTCGTAAACTCATTTATTATAGTCTCTTCTATATTGCTGAAAACTATTATTGTTATTTACTTTCCACACCTAATGCCAAAAATTTAATTTTTCTGTTGTTTTTCATTAAAAAATCGAAATTTTTTAGTTTGTTGGCAAGCACGTAAATCACGTCTAACTTGTCATTTCTGTAATTGACTTCTTGGAAAACCGCCTGGTGTGAAAAAAAGAAATATCTTGAGCAGGCTTAAACAAACTATTAACTACTTTAACAAATAAAAATTTTTAAGAAGTCAAACAATGTGTTTTACATACCTACATGATCGTTTTCGAAACAGGTGGTTATGGCTATAAAACAGTTTGTCCAAAACCAATAAAAGAAACATCTTAATCAAACTTTCATTCTGACGCGAATTTTGAAAAGTGTTGAGTTACTTTTTATTGATTTAAATATTAAGAAACAATTTTCACATGACGTTATTTTTGCTATTAGAGAATAATTTGTCGCGTATAAACTTATAATTGTTCAAATAGGGAGACATTAACGTTAATTAGCAATATGGTTATAGTGTTTATGTTGGTTGAATCCTGATCGGACGTGCTAATTGAAAACAAAGGGCACGTTTTAAATGTATTTACTAAAGAAATTATTAAACGACTAGCGGCTGCACAAAATCCAGAAAAAGTGGGAGAGATTATGTGCTTATGTGTGTTGACTTAGGAGTTTGACACTGTCATGTCACATAACTTACAAGCTGACAATTTGCCTGTTAAACACCTGTGTACAATTTCAAACATAATATTTAACCAAAACCCGCATTTACTACCGAATTTTCCCTTCCAAAAACTTTCAAATTTCACCAATTATCCCCGCAATAAAACTACATATTTATCAGCTAAAAACGCAATTACGTGACATCAATAAGCAAACTTAAACAAGTGTTAATATCGCAATGTGACAATTGTGTTAGTAAATGCAAATCAGTTCATTATTTACACGACAATTTCAAAACCGCTCTCTAATTCCCTCCACTTTCCAGCGCCAAAACCAGCCAACCGCAGATCCAGAAAACCGGGACTTGACCGAAAACCCAGACAAGCTTACAGCGCCAAACAATTAGAGCGACTCGAAAGCGAATTTAAAGTCGACAAATATCTGAGTGTCAGCAAACGAATGGAACTCTCAAAAGCCCTAAACCTAACAGAAGTACAAATCAAAACTTGGTTCCAGAACAGAAGGACTAAATGGAAGAAACAATTAACGACAAGACTCAAAATGGCGCAAAGACAGGGACTTTTCCCGCCACATTACTTCGCACCAGCCGCACAACAGTATTCTGCACTTTTTACACCGTACTATTCTACATTAGGATGCGTTTTTGGCGTGCCGACAATAGAGGACGCCACCAAGACAGAAACTTTTCGGAGAGAATCGATCTCCAATAATTGAACTTTCTCCAAGATTAATAGCTTATTGTATGTTGATGTATATTTGTATTTATTAAATAAAATTAAGTAATTTAATTTTGATTTAAAAGTTATTTGAACAACCAGTAATGTACCGTATGTAAACAAAATTAGGCTCACTCTTTTTCTTGATAAATAATATTATTTTAAATAGTAAAACAAAACTCAGGAAATTTATTATGTTAGGAAATCCCTATTAATCAAGTAAAAAATAAACTTGCTATTACTTTCGACTTCACCGAAAATAACCATAATTTTGGATTTTTAAATAAAACACTACCTAAGTATATTTTTTCTATATTTTTTAAATCTGCATTAAACTTTGAGTCTAATTTACAAGTACTACTTTTTATAACTTTTTAGTAAAATAAAAAACTTTTTTTGTAATTTTTGTTTTCTATCTAGAGAGCTGTGATGGAAAATAAATGTTTCTAAATAATGTTTGCAACTATTACAAAATAAAACCCGTTACATAAATACCCTAATTTATTATCTAAAGTAGGTTTGCCTACTTTTCAATATCAAAATAAAAGACGTTGTAAAAAGCCTATCTAAGAAGGATTGAGTTTGAATTTTTACTATTTCACTATTGTCTTTAGAACTCTTCTTTTGGGTAGGCCTTTGGACTTTTTTTACATCCGGCTTTTCAATGCAATACAATTTGGGAGCCGAAAGCGATAATTATTGCAAAAACAAATATTTTTGTAATATTTATTATTAACAAATACAAACTATTATTTTTGGCTCCTAATTTCTATTAAAAATCTTAAAATATACATTTTTGTGGAGCGAAAACAAAAATTATTATAAATTGCTTCTTCTATCATACAGTGTGTAAAAGCAAAATGAAATAAATTCATTATTTCGGTTACTGTATACTCTGTTTCACGAAAGAATAAGCGACTTTTGTCATCAATTTATTTTTAATGTACGACACACGTTATTCACATTTCCGATGTACTGAAAAGAAACAATATTTAAAATAGTGTCTACCAGAAGCCAAAGGTGAAAAACGTGATAACGAGGAATATGGCTATACAGGGTGTTATGGAAATAAGTGCAAATATTTTAACCTGAAATACAGCACCACAAATAATAAAAATCTGTAAAAAGAATTTTGTCCTATTTCAACTAACAACAAAATTACAGGCCGTCAAAGTTGGGTATAAAAAAACATTTTTTTTGTTGAATCTCGAAAACGGCTTAACCCATTAATACCAAATTTGATACACAAATGAAGTTGACTGTACTCTTTTTATTTCTACTAGCAAAATTTTGCTGCACATCTCAATTTCAAGTTACGGCACTTTTTTTTCACATTTTGGGTAATTAACCAATTTTCTTCTTATTAATTTCCAATTTTTTTAGCAAAAATGAATATGCCAGTAGATTCTACATAAAACTGCAAGAATGCAATATTTTGCTAAAACGTATCGTTTTCGAGATATTTACGTTTAAAGTATAAAACTGACTTTTTATATTTAACTTTGGCGTCCTCTAGCTCCTAAAAGGTGCAACTTAGTATAGAGGTAAATTGTGTTAAATCGCTTTATTTTGACCTGAAAAACCTATGATTGCCCAATGTTAAAAAAAAATGTTATACGTTTTGTAATAATTAATTTTTAGTTTATTATTTTGATATCAGTTGAGATAAGACAAAATTTTTTTACAGATTTTTATTATTTGTGGTTCTGTATTTCAGGTTAAAATATTTTCATAACACCCTGTATAATTGGGCTCGTTGGTTTTTAGTTTAGGCAACTTATTATACTTCTTGTCTTTCGGGAAAACGGGGCAGGCGCTCCGCGCTCATTCATTCAGCGCGGTACGTGCATATATATCATAGTTTGAACCATTAATGGCTATGACGAAAGTCGTTTCTTTCGTGAAACAGACAATACATATTTATAAAAAATCTCAAAACACATTATCACACAATCCCCTTCGACTGGCAGGTACAACCCCCAATTTTTTAAATTCAGCAATTCTTTGTTGAATTAACTGGCAATACTGCACTTTTATTACAAAAACCTGTAAGTTTGAGTTTTTAAACTAGTACTAAATATTATATATAGTAGAGGTAAAATTTATTTTCACGAAGGATTCGACAAACCGATGACTGACTGGTTTTAAATTAAATATCTTTTCACTCAAGAAGCTAGAGACCTTTGTAAGTTGTATTATAGGTTACAGCTCAAATTTTTTTTGAAGTAACTCTCTCGTGAATAATATTTATTAGCGAAACATAACAAAATTTAATTAGGTATATCTATATTTTTGCGATAAACTTGATAAAAATAACATTTTTGAGTAGAGAATAAAGAGACCTTTCAAACAATATATCACAAGCTTATACTTCCTATTTAAAAAATTAGGGATTAATCCTGTCATTCGAAGAGGGTTGAAGATAAGGACCGCATTTTTACGTTAAAGAATATCAAATTATAATTTAAATTTGACGTGTTTTGAGATTTTTTATAAGTATGTATAGTAACTGTAGTAATGATTTTATTCCATTTCGCTTTTACACACTGTATACTCAGACTGTTGTCAATATTTTGTTTGAAAGATCATCAATTTTTTATTATAATTTTTACATTAAAAAAAAATAGAAAAAGTTTCAAAATTTTATATTTTACGATTGGTAAGTCAGTTCATTTGATTATAAAAAACTACATGTTTTTTATGTTGCTTGTACTTTTATATTTATTTTTGTTAGTTTGATGTCAGTTAATGTTTTAAGACTTGTAAGGACCAATAAATCCTAAAACGTTGGCAGCAAACTAACAAAAATAAAAGTCTAAACAACTTAAAAAACTGTGGAACTTCTTAAAATACTTGAGAAGCTTGCGTGTAAAACCGAATATATCCACTTGTTAACCAAAAGTAGGTTTTGGTGGTTTCTGGGTCTAAGTTGTAATATCTATAGGCCCTAGAGTGGACCAAAAAAATCGAATATTTTTTTTAACTTTCGACACTGAAAAATTGGTACATAGGCATTTTTAAAACATGCTTTTTAAAGATAAACTCGTAATTTTAATGGGAAGGACTCTTTCAGTTTTCTATTTTTTTTAGTTTTATTTAGCAAAATCCATATCTCGTCACTACTTGATCGTAGGAAAAAGTTTTATTTACATTTTTTGTAGAAAACTAAACATTATAAAAAAGGTATCTTACACTTTTTTATAGCTATTAGCATTTAGAATATATCAGAGGTCAAAGTGTAAAAAATTTAACAAAAATTTTTTCTTTACTTCTAAATTTCATAACTCGTAGATAAATAAATATTAAAATATGCAAAATATACAGTTTTATAGAAAATTGAACGCTCTACAAAAAAGGTCTTTTGTGGTTAACCGATTACTCTAACCACTTAGAAAATATCCACATTTTAAAAACCAAAATTTGAGACTATATCTCCAATTTTTTTTAACAAACTAACAAACTAACAAACTTTGTAAAAATGTTTCTTTATTGCGTCAGCTTTCAACATGTGTGTCTATCAAGTGTCTAGTATCAGCATACTTTGGTTGGTTTCAGTCTGTAATGTCTTATGGTATTCTTGTGTGGGGACACTCCTCGTGTCGCCACAGAATATTTTCATTACAACGTAGGGCCATTCGAGTGATATTTGGACTTCAATATCGTGCGGACTGTCGTGCATGCTTTATCAATAATAAAATATTAACTTTCCCATCACTTTTTGTATACCATTGCTTAGTTTACGTTAAAAAGAATATCAGTGACTTTTCGCAATTTCTAGATAGACACGATCATAACACGCGCGGTAAGGAAAATATTCTTCCCGCATCTCTAAGATTATCCAGAACTCAAACTGGTACAAGATACTTCTGCATAAATTTTTTTAACTATTTGCCCATCAGTTTCAGAAATTTGCCTTTAACCATTTTTAGAAAAAAATTAAAGTGTTTTCTTATTTCTATTTGTTTGTATTCCTATGATGATTATTTTAATTGTGACTTCTCTCAGCTTTTGTAATTGATATTTTGTATTTCTATTTTATTTTCTATTTCTGACTTATGTATACCTTCTTGGTTTCTTCACATCAATAAATATTATTATTATTATTATTATGAGTAATCGATTAACCACAAAAAACTTTTTTTGTAGTGCGTTTAATATCCTACAAAACCGTATGTTGCGCACTTTATAATATATTTATTTATTCACGAGTTATAAAATTTAGAAGTGAAAATAAAATGTTTGTTAAATTTTTTAAACTTTGACCTCTGATATATCTAAACGCTAATAGCTATAAACAAACTGTAAGATACCTTTTTTAGAGCGTTTAATATTATACAAAACAGGTAAATAAAATTTTTCTGTCCGATCAAGTAGTGACGAGATATGGATTTTGCTAAATAGAACTAAAAAAAAAAAATAGAAAACTGAGATAAGAGGGTTCTTCCTATTAAAATTAAGAGCTTATCTTTAAAAAGCATTTTTTAAAAGTGTCTAGGAACCTTTTTCAGTGTCGGAAGTTAAAAAAAAATATTTGATTTTTTTGGTCCACCCTAATAGTTCTATATATTTGCCAAAACAGTATAAATTCTTTTAAAAGCGTTAAGTAAAGTTCGACATTTGGAGCAAAATCGGTTATATCCAAATTTTTCAAACAACAGCGGATATATTCAAATAAACAAGTTTGTGCAAATTATGTTGTAGTTTTTAGTTAGCTAGTTGCTTTTGTTTTGATGCCACGTGGCTAAAGATAGAAGATCTTTTGTGATGTAAAAACTTATTGCACAGTAATGTGGGAAGAAACGAGGAACAGAAAAAAACCCAAGAAGATAACGAGGAGCTATGCGATTGCTTGAACGAAGAGACCGCAGTATATATTGAATTTTCTTGTTCTCTTTGCAAATACCAATTTAATTTTGTTTATTTTAAGAAAAATGAATAATTTTTTTACTCAGTGTATGTCGTTTGTGGGGAAAACTGGATATAACCAATCGTTTTTTGCTAATAACGCCAAATTGTTTACTTTTTTTAACCGCCCCACAAAAAACAAAAAAATACATGTTAATCATTTGTACAACCCTATTAAATTTATACTTTTTTTCGGTTAAATAACCCTATTTTTTTAAACAAATATGTATGGTGTTTTTTTCATCTCCTGAAAGATTTGTAATAGTGGATAGATCCGGTTTTACACGCAAGCTCCTCATGGAGTTTTATGGGAGCCACCAACAGGACTATTGTTCCTTCTGTAATAGGATATTGTTCTTTCTATACTCAGATATTTCTCTATATCTGGCTCGAAGGACTACATAATTTTTGAGGAACAACTATTATAAAAAAATGTTTTTGCAGTATTTATAAAATAAGAGTATAATTAAATGCTCGCGAGAAATAGTCCTTGCAATTCTGCAATTTTTCTAAAGATAGAGTACAAACTGCCACCTTCGGCTCCAAAATTCTATTAAAAATCTTAAAATATAAATTTTTAAAAATGGGAAGCAAAAATTATTGTAAATTGCTCGCTCTGTATTCAGACTTTTCTCAGTATCCGGCTCGAAGAATATTTTTTTTATTATTCTAAAATTTTTCTTTGATTTTTTTTTCTACAATATAGTAGTTTTTTGTCATTAGGTCACCTTTTCTACAAATTCTTATAGAACCTACTTCTATTCTTTTTTTCTCACTAATTTTTCTTGTTCTTTTTTCTCTCTCATTAAATATTCTATTTACTTAGGTTTTATAACTCAAGTCTAGAAAGATCTTTTGCTTGTTTACACGTACTTAAAAATTCATTTTGTTGACCTAGAAAGACGTTTAGATAATTAATAAATTTTCGAAACCAACTAATCACAATTAGGTATTTTAATTTTCTAAGCCTTACTTATTTCTCTTAAAAAACTATTGTGTCAAATTGAAAACACAATTCTTGTGTCAAATTGTCTATTGTTGACAAATTGTGTCCTTTAAGTACACCTTAAAGACTAAAGGACAGTTTATAAAATTAAGAGGCTATTTCTTGAAATAAAGAACGGTTGGCAACTCTAGCCTAAATTTAATTCTAGCCTGAATTAAAAATAACGAGTTTAAATTAGAATTAATTAAGTTTGATGGAAGCATCCTTTCTTTCTCGAAGTGGAGTGATTTTCATATGAATAATGACAATAAAAATCAATGTCGAAGTCACAAGTTTAATCAAAATTTTAGTACAACAGTGGCAAAGCGCTTTCGGAACTTAAATTTTTATCATCAGTGCAAAATTTTTGTCAAAAACAAATTAAAACATTGAACAATAAAAATGTGTATCAAAAATAGAATAAAACGTTACTTTTAGTTCATACTTTTTCAATACAAAGAAGTAAAAAAAAAACAAGAACACCCTCAAAGGAGAAAAGCAAAAGTACAAGCAAAACCTGCAGAGATAGATAAACTCAAAAAAATGATAACAAGCATGTCCCAAAAATATCAGATAAAATAAAAGAACTTAAAAAAAAATCAAGAAGTAAGAGAAGAAATAAAAAAATACAGAAATAAAATGAAAGAATATAGACAAGAAATTAATGAATATTAAGAAGAAGTGAATAAACTTAAAACAGAAAACGACAAATTAAAACAAGAACTCACCAAAATAAACAGCAAAATTAAACAAATAAATTTAATCGAAGATAAACTGGAGAGATTAGAACAAACAGAAAAAACAATATTATAGTTAATAAATTTCAAATTTAAAAAAATACTGCAACAAAAATAGCCGAAGAATTAAAAAGTTTATCTAAGATAATATGCAAGTAGAAATTCAAGAAAAACCTCTTACAGAATTAAAGAACAGATTTATAAAAGATATGAAAAATGTTGACCAAAACATAAAAGTAATGCAGAACAAATCAAAATTGAAACAGTTAAAAAATAATAAAAGTAATATAACAGAAAAAGAAAGGAAAACAAACGAAAGTTAAAGAAATAGCAAAACAAAAAAAAACAGTTGAAGAAAGAAGTCAAAATAGGGTTTCAAAAATTAACTATTGACGGGAAAAAGTAGATATAAAACAGAAAAACAAACTAGTTGAAAGAAGATGAACGGAATATGCCCGGAAATTTAAAAAAATTAACAAACTTTAAGAATACTAGGAAAAGACGAGGAAAAAGTACACAAAAACGAAATCAAAAACAATAACACAATACATTTTTAATTAGATTAGAAATAGAAACAAAGAACAAACAAAAAAAATTAAATTAATTATGCAATGACGTCAATTCGTTTATTTTAACCTGAAATGTGAGAGGAACTTACGAAGAAGGTACATTGGAAAAATTAATCAAAGAAATGAAACGATACAAAGTGGATCTAATAGCATTACAGGAAACAAAGCAAAAATGCACTAAAATTGTAGTTTATTCAAAAGTACTCGTTCTTTAACTGTGGAAGCATGTCTAGAAGACTAGGCACAGGTTTATTAGTAAGTAAAAAGTTTAAACCCCATTGAAATAAATTTCAAACTTGTTAGCAACAGAATGTGTTATTTAAGACTAATTGTAAGAGGCAAATATCAAAAATCTGTTTAATTTAAAAATGCACCAAAAGAAGAAAAATACATTGAAACAAAAAAGAGTTTTAGGAAAAGTTAGACGACAAATATGAAAAAATACCTAAATATGACATTAAAATTGTATTAGAAGACTGCAATGCCAAGAAAGAGTTATACCAGAGATATACAGAGAAAGAAAGTCTATACGTAGATACAAATAAAAACAGAAGATTTCTAATCGTAATCGATTACCTATGCAATGAGTACAAATATGCAAATTAAAAGCACAACATACCAACACAAGCACATATATAAAAGAACGTGGGTGACACCGGATGAAAAAACGCTACATCAAATTGATCACTTAAAGCGTTCAAGACGTGAGATCCTATAGAGGCGCAAACCTAGATTTCGATCATTTTATAGTAGAAATAAAATTAAAGCTAATGCAGTAAAATTCTTTATGATTGAGTTCAAAACTTAGTCACTATGAAGTGCTAAGTTTTAGTTTAAAGCAAAAATAAATTTGAAAACATAAATAATGTGATATTTTAAGCGTGGCGTCAAATTTTTAAGAAGATTTATTTTCATTTTTTTTTTGTACTTGCTGGTATTGGTCATATAACAAAGATAGAGCAAATTGTGTTGACAATATGGAAGCAAGAGAGTAGTATCTATTTCCTTTCTTATCTATGAATGTCGATTTCAAGAAAACTTTATTCAGACGGCTGTGCTTTTATTTATATTAACTGTCAAACTGTTGATTTGTCATTTTACCGCTTTGTGAGTTTCTACACGTGTACTCGTACCTCCTTCAGGTCATTGTACGGAACAGAAACTGGTAAGTTAAATTATTAATTTTTAAAAATTTAAAAGCATAAAAAGTAAATTTGATGGAAGCTACCTTTCTTTCTCGAACTGGCGTGTTTTTCATATAAATAAAGACATTAAAAATAAATGTCAACTCACAAGTTAAACTTGTTTATACATATTTTTAAACATAAATTTATAAACTTTCCCAGACTCGTTTTAATAATTTATTCTTTATTCTTAACTAGTTCCACTAGGTCCATATCGCTTTTACTTCTGTTTGAAACAACTTTTCGACCAGGTCTCTCTTGGTTGTCATCTTTCCAGTTTTGGATAGATCCCAGATTGTCATCTTGTTCTTGATCTTTTCGGAGTTTTGCCAAAGTCCATTTTTGCTCACTTTCAACCTTGTGCAGGCAACGTCCAGTTTATCTTTATGCCTTTTGAAACGTTCACACTAAAACATTGCATAGTTTTTTGGAGAAAGCATCGGCACTATTGTGTTGTTTTTCTGACCAATGTTTTATTGTAAAGTGGTACTGCTGCTAGGTTAAGGGCTGCTGCAGGGTGTTTTTGACAGCCTTACAGTCCATCTTCAAATTACATGACTTTTCACAACGGTAGCAAGTAAATTTTGTCTTTGGTGTTTTCTCGGGCTTTCAAAAAGTTTTAATTTCTGTCAGTACTCTTATTATTGGTGGTTCTTCTTCTTTATCACCCTTGCTTAATTTCACTTTGCGCACTTTGGGTGGTTTGCGGTCAAGTTCTGGTAGACTATTTCAAGTTTCAGTGCGTTTAAGAGCACCTCTCTCGATTTCTTGCATCCAGAAAGTCGGAGAGTTTTGTTGACCTCGGTATTCCTAATGTTTTTAATAAAAGTCTGGATCGTCAATTCTTCCTGGACTGATTCAAATGCTTCTGGAATAGCCAGCTAAACTGTCGCCAAATATCGACTTCATATTTTGAAGAATCTTTCCAGTTTTCTGTGTTCGACTTTTGAGTTGTGTTTGAACAACTAGGTACATGTGGGTGTTTCCAAAACGAAGCTCTTATTAGTGTTTTAGCTTTATCTTCAAAATCATTTTTGGACTTCTTTGGGATTATCTGTAAAAACTCCAAAACTTGTTCTTTCAAGGTTTTTATCAAAATTTTGGCCTTCTTTTCCTTGTCCTATTCGTTGGCTACGGAAGCTGCTTCAAACTGTTTCTGATATACCCGCCATGGTATCTGCCCGTTGTAGGTAAGTGGTTGCATTTCAGCTCCGCAGGTGACTGTTATTGACTTTTCTGTAGCGTTGTAAGTCGTCTGTCTATTTCTTTCCTTATTTGTTTCTTCATTTCTTCTTTTACTGCCTCTACCTTAGTTTTGACTTCGTCAACAATAGTGTAAACTTGTGTAAACAAACTGTTTGCAAATCGATCATCTGATTAAGCTGTTTTTGTTTAAGATGTTTGTTTAAAATAATTCAACAATCCTGTACAAAAAAATAAAAAAAGAACAAAACAAATTAATAACTCCGACTTTCCTGTAACGGGTTAGTAGAGCGTTTTGGTATGAAACGGCATGCAATCTACGGCGCTTATATAGTTATATAGAGCGGGAAGTACGGGGAACAGGAAATCAGTCTTATAATAAATAATACTAGATACAGTGACTCTAAGTTACAGTGACGACACACAAGCCTAAGCTCCGCACATCCGCCATTTTTGAGCAAAAGTTAAACTTTATCTGTTCCAATGTTTTAAATAAAACTATAAAACTGTAGCGTAAAAAATTAAAAAATAAATTTTGAGGTATGAAAGATAATACGTTCTTTTGATTACTCTAGAGTTTATTGACCTTTGAGATGCCGAAACTAAATTTCTAAAATTTTAAATTTGTAAATAAAAGTTAAACTACGGGTAAACGATTAAAATAATATTTATAATATTTTATTTACAGAGATAGCCTTTTAGATTTAAATTGTGTATTATTAGTTACCTAAAAATTCAACAATCAGTGACTCCATCTTACACATTTAACGTAAAGGAATGCTAGCTTTTTGACAAGTTTTTATCAGCTGTCCATACTGATTCAATTCTATACTGTTACTGCACCATTTGTCAGATTGTCAGATGATAATAGTAAGCCACCACTTGCATTTATCGCACTGTGACACCAACTAACATAAACTGTAATAACCGTATAAAAATCACAATAAACCCAACTTAAACAAAGGAGCGTGTTTGGCCCAAAAATGACAAATTATATCATGTAACTGAGTCAACCAATGAAAAATAAATTACATCACAAATGGTACACCAAAAAACAAAAATATGGTAAAAAAATTCTAAGAACAAATCTTCAAATGGAAGATACGTGCAATTTGCCTTTTTGAAAATATTAGAGACCACAGTGTGTATTGTGGCGTCATACCGACATATTGCCGAGACACAGCGCACTAGTTGGACGTTATGTCAGGTATGTTGTGAGATTGTTGATGTCCTGTCATTAAACTTGGCGGTTTTACATTATTTCTTAATTTCGATGGCGTTTGGTTTTGACCAAGGTATACCAAAATTGAATTAAATAGGTTAAAGAAGAATCCGAATAATTTGCAAAACGACAAAAATCTTAGTGTAGATGCAGAAATTATGTAGGTAGCAGTGCCACAACCAAAAGAATGTTTATGTTGTATTGAGAACAAACTAGAAAATGTTGCAAAAAATGAAAATGAATGTAGTACATACCACAAAGCATTTGAGAACATAGTTTTACGTTTAGACTTTTTAAATTTGTCGCGCCATAATATCGGGTATTAGGGAATGGTTGAGAAAAAATTTAACCAAAGATACACCTCATCAAAAGAAACAATTTTTTTATTTATCGTTTTTGCGACAGATGCCAAAAAGTTTAAATTTTGTACCCCTATAAAATCTCGATACGCTTATGTTCACTTCTCAAATAGGTCAGGTCAAGTCTGCCTAGTTACCATTAAAATACTACAGTGGTCAGTGGCGGGTATAGTATTTTGGACTAATAAATTTTTAAATAATTTTATCTTAATAACGGTTGAGATTTGATAAAAATGAAATCTAGAAAAAATCTTCTTTAACTGAGACCTATCATTGGCTAATTTTTTTTCCAACCATTTCCTAACACCTTGTATAATTTTAAAAAGTATTTTACAAGACGGAAAGAAAAGATAGAAAAATAACTAATGTAGAAATTATGCAGCGACACGTAAATTTTTTTTCAAATATTATTGCACTCAAAAAAACAACAGTTTGGTATTTTTGACAACTTTTAGTCACCGCCAACAACAAAAAAAAACAAATGCTTGTTTGGCCGAAATTTTGTTGCTTTGCTAATCAAAAACCAAACGTCGTAGCGACTTGCGGTTTTGATTTTTAATCTTACAATTAGATATTTTCTAAGAATTTTTAAACGCTTTTATAAAAATTTGGTTTACTGCCCTTTTAAAGCCACTAAACGGTTCGAAGCGTCATCTATCTCTATGTAGCCTAACGCTATACGGGTTTCTACACAGCCTCCTAGATTATTGTATAAGAGTGGTAATATCCGGCCTATCACATTTGTAGTTCCAGGCCTTTTTTTTGTTTCTTAGAGGGAGCTACAGTACTCCTAACCTATAAATTGAATTGCGACAAATTAATGTCAGTGTCACATGTGTCAAACTGTCGTGATTAAAAATTGGAACCACAGTTCGAGTTGAGTTTGGGGTATCCCAACGAATACTAATGCCCGGTTGCACAAACGTTCATCAAAATTGATGGCTTGTTAATCTTTCATTAACGTATTTTTAGCCAATCAGAGCACGATATTTTCATTTAATCAGAGTTTAATCATCCGTCAAATTTGATTGTCGTTTGTGCAATCGGGGGTAAGTATTAGAATATTCAAAATAATATAAAGGTAGCAAAATGCGGCAAATTTCAAGTTTGATTTTGTCGCGTCGCTCACATGTGACGTTTCTAATGCGTGTTTTGTATTTTCGAAGAAAAACAGTCTTATGGCAAAATTTGTGTGGATATATCGGTTAAAACAAAAATGACAATAATGAAAGCACCGATACAGCTAAGGAAGATTTATTGTTTTCACATGTAGATCACTGGAGCTCTTTGTGAAGTTTTAACGCGACGGCGACGTGGTTGAAGCAGCTTGGTGTCTGTCTGCGGGAATTTTACTTCGTTTTTTTTTTGTAAAAAGCTCTAGAAAGGAACGTTATGGGCATTTAACAACATTGGCTGGCTTGCGACTTAACTCGTTACGAAGATCTTGGTCAAGGTGGAAAGGTAGCAGCTTGTTATGAGGATAATACAGGGTCCCAAAAAAAGATTTTCATCTAGTTACCTTTGAAATTATTTTACATGTAAATTTTTTGTGCCGCTCTATTCTTTAGGATTGAACTAATTTATTCTGTCACCTATCAATCAAATGTCAATTCAGATTTGAAGTTTGGCAAGGGGACTTTGACCTTTAATGAACATCCAAAGCAGGAAAACTTTTTCTTTAAAAATTGCCGCTTGTAGAGAGACCGAATATATGGGATTTTTTATTTTTCTTGTTACAACCTTAGTGACATTACTAGGTTTACTCGTTACCCCTATTTGCTAAAGCGGCATTTTTTATTTTACATGGGAAATTCACAGGCGACTAGATGAAAATCTTTTTTTGAGACCCTGTATTACATAATAATATTTTTGGATAGAGAAGAGACTAGAACAACGTTTATACCTATGTAAAAACCAATAAATTGCATACAAAAATGTGTGTTGTGTTTTTGGGGAAAAAACGCATAAATTAAAACGTAAGACACCAAGAGCAAAATGGCCAAAGTGTAGAGGCATCGTGCACCCTCATTCTCCTGAACTACAAGCAAATGATTTTTAATTTATGGCTAAATTGAACTAATACAGAAAGAAGGAACAACATTTAACATGAGAGAAAGCTGGAATATTTTCTGTAGTATCTATCTATTGGAAATAAAACAAAAGATGAAGAAATTAATTTAAGAAGTTTTCGTTATTTTGTATAAATTGGAAAGGAAAAGAAATTTGAAGAACTTCATCGTCGCAAAAATCTAATTTTTCTTGATCAGCAGACTATAAATAAATAAGTATCACATTCATAAATTTAAATATTATATTTATTTCTAAAAGGGAATAATTCAGTAATCTGAAAATTTGTACATGACCATAATAAACTACTTTGTTCAAGTTTATGCAGTACTGAATTACACTACATATTTTTAAGTGTAGATACCTCAAATATGGTAGGCAAAACTCCAGCAATTAATATCTTGCGCTTGTCAGTATACAAAAAACTATCTTTTGTAAAATGTTTACTACAAACTAACGCATGCTCAGATAGACTTGAAACATCTAATTGAAAAAAAAAACAATTTAATAAAAAAGTTTATTATATTAAAGGCCGTACCAGTATGTGTTTCTAAAATATTTTTTCACTTTAAGTTCAATTCAAATGTTGCAGGAAAATTATGGTAAGTAATATTGTCCTCAAGATGGCAATCAGTAACACAACACTTTCTTTTAAAAGGCATTTTAATAAACGTAATTAACACGAACAAGACCAAAAACAACAACAATAAAAACAGCAAAGAAAAACTGAAAAATACAACAACACGATACCAAAAATACGAGATAATTCAATTTGAAATGATTTGAAGTTTTAAAGAAAATCAACAATAATTATTGCCTAGGATAATTATTAAAATAATTTAAATTTAAATTTCCCGCAGAACGGCAAACGTTTTGTTAATCGGTGTGTAGATGTCGCTACAGTACTCCCGCTTGTCAGAAACAGTTTTGTGACTAGCCGGTTACGTCCAAACTTCCACTTCAAATCTAGAAAGCTGTGGGTTTCTAAGTTAATATCATTTTAATACAACTGTCAAATTTTGAAAAATTTTTGATTTGACTTTTACTTCTTCGGTGTGTAAATCAGTAAAATAAGATTCTAATACGATACGCAACTAACATAAATAATATTTTTTTGTAGTTAATCTGGTAACTAAAAAAATAGGAAAAATGGCAGAAGCATTGACTGAAGAAGGTGTTTCCAAAATATTCTATTGCTGTCGGTGCCACATTCGATTTGAAAACGTTGCAAGCAATGTTACGTGCCCTAATTGTTTTGGAAACCTTATTGAGGACTTAGGTATTAGCACCACTTGGAGAGATGCTGCAAGCTTCCAGGTGTTTCCACAAAATTCAGAACATTACGCATGGAGGAGCGAACGCTTTGATGCTATAGTAAGGCAAATAGTAAATGCCGCGGAAGACGTAGGTCCTCCTCCAGCCCGACGAAATTACACATGGAGGCGCGAACGCTTTGATGCTGTAGTAAGGCAAATAAGAGATTATGCGGAAGACGGAGGTCTTCCTCCAGCCCTACGAAATTACTCACGGAGGCGCGAACGCTTTGATGCTATGGTTAGGCAAATTGAAATAACACATCCTGAGGAAGACGCAGGTCCTCCTCCAGCCCCGGATAAAGTGATTGATGACCTACCGATAATAAGCATATCTCTTGATCAAGTAAATGCAAATTTACAATGTTCAATCTGTTTAGAAAATTTTTATTTCTCTGAAAATGTCCGAAAGTTGCCCTGTTCTCACATTTATCATGCTAAATGTATAAAACATTGGTTGGAACTACATGCGACTTGTCCAATTTGCCGTCAGAGCATAATAAATGAATAAACCAACGACAGTAATATAGAGATGGCTTTTAATATTATATTTTTGAAAAAAAGCTTTTAGTTGAAAATAATTTTAATTGTTTGCTACACATTTTACTTGCTATGTTTTATTAATAATAGTTCTTGATTTTTATCATATTAATCATTCCAATTAGTTAATAATAAAAAAAATATTCACTTCCAAATACGACTAGGACAGAAATTAAAAACAACCACACACATGCAACCTAGTTTTTCTTTCCAATGACTACCAACTACACCTTTCTGTTTTCTTATATAACTGAAAGAACAAACAGTAAAGAAAAAAGTACTTGAAGAACTCAGGAACGCCTGGCAAAAAAAAGTTTCGCAACTGAAAAACGACAACTCTACCTTTTGACCCTAGCTGTGGTAACAACGTAACTGTTCTTTATTTTAATTCTCTTTTTGAAATTTTTGCAGTGGTGAATTGTAAATATTGCAAATGAAAGTGTTATGCAAAGTAAAGGATCACAGGTACCAAGAAAAGCGGCGTGAGTGCCAACTTTAGAAAGAGAGATTACAAGTAGTGGGAAAGAAATCGTCGTGGTCGGATGTTGAATCAGAAACAAATGTAAAATAATAAAAAATTGTTTTCTTGAGTTGTGTGTGGTTTTAGTTACAAATATATCTATTTTTACTAGTTATTATGTTTTTTAACTTTTAAAATTTAAATTAAATTTAAATTATGTATTCGTTTCGTACAAAGATCTGAAGAGGGTAAATAAATCTATCGAAGTGCACAAAAAAGTAAAATAGCAATACAACAATTTGTCATTTATTACTGTCAATAGTGTTTTGCATTTCAAATAATAAATAAAATAGTTCAGTTCTTTATGAGTCGTTTATAGATACATTGATCGGCACGCTTTTGTATCTCACTACACAAAAGGTGAGAAAGAAAATGTATGCTTTTACGTTAATCTATAGCGCAGTTGCAGTTTTAAAGCAGCTGCAATAACTAAAGTTTAACAGCGATAGTTGCAGATGTTTTTTTGCTTTTCAATTACTCTACATATATAGCTTAAGTTTTATTTTTTATTAGGCTTAAGTACACTAATAACTTGCAATTGTTCCTTAGTCGAAATGTTACCGCTTAACGTAGAGCGATACCCACTAATATTTCATTTCTGAAACACAGGATGGCACTAAATACAGCGTCTTAGTCAGCAACCCTTAATACACTTGCAAACATAATTTTTACTAGAAGCAGATGTGGTTTGTTTCCACGATAAGGTTTTTGTTGAAAGTTCTACTAGCTAATAGAGGACTCTTATCTGAATTTAAGAAAGTACTGGTTATATCACTTATATCCAGTACTGGTCAGTACTGAATATCTGTTCTGGTTTTCAATTTGATTTAACAAAAAATCATTATTAAATAGATTATCGATTTATTAAAAACATCGCTTTATGACAATCGAAAATGTTTGCAGCCTTATTTACTTTTCATTATTGCCGGCTCTGAATTGGGTACGGATTAAGTAATGAAGGCCGGTGAAGTTTTACCTGAACTCATTGATAAGGAGAATGAGGGTTAAGATTGCCCCAACTTGATTCCCTGCTTTACAAAAGCTTTACAATAATATTGTTTATCATTTTTGCGATAATAAACCATTGGGTTGTACATAGGTAAAAAAAAAGCAATAAAATATGTCGTTCAATGGTTCAATATATTACCAATCTATAAGATGGTATCTCTTTATTGTTATTATTTGTTTTTGATTATGTAATGGCTTAAGTTATTGTTTTTGCAATCAAGGATTTTACCATCATTATCTTGAAAAATATATTTGCTGAAAAAAAGATACCAGCTTGTATAACTAATGAAACAGATTTTAAAGTTATAAAACGTTTATTACTAATAAACATTATTTTTTACAACAAAAATACTAATAACTAAACAGCCAGAAGAATATAATATGTCTATGCCGTGACATTGAAAATGATGTAAATTATAGCTGGGTGTGAAGCCCTTCTTGATAAATTAAAACAGAAATCAAAATTGAGGTATCACAGCTTGCTATAATTTGTACTGTCACTCAAAATAGAAAGTGTTGCACTAAGAGACCTACATCTTCTTAAAAGTTATAGCCAAAAAAAAGATGTTAACTTTTAATAGTTCTGTTGTTCGCAAAATGTTATTTTTTGTTGCTTGTTTCGAAATATTATTATTATTATTCTACGTTTTAGAATAATATTTTTTCAAAAAAACTAGTGTTACAACCAGCCTCATTGTTATACATATGATTCAAGGAACAGGTATTACCGTGGGGAGTTTGTAACACGTATTTCTTTATACTATTTCTTCTATTGAATATTTTAAGTGGTATTTGTTATTATTTTTTTATTTGTCATCCGCTGTTATCTGTCTAGCAAGTTTTGCGTTAAACATCAAGATACCTTTGAAAACCGATTTTTACATTAATTTCAATAATTTTTCCCAAAAAGTAGTGTTTTGAGAGCGATCGCTTTAAAAATTAATTTCTTGCTAAACTCTACTCTGAAGAAATTTAAAATCCAAGCTAACATTATTCACACTAGAGTATTCAAATATTCCTAATAAAGCTCAATACATACGTGGAAACAGAAAATTATATCTACCCAGTATGTTTGAATGTGCAAAGCCGGAAAGATTAATAATGAATTAGGAAAATTCGGTATTTACCTGAGAATAGAAAGTTTTTCACCACAATTCTAGTAAAGACAAATCTAAATAATACGAATGGCCAAGTCGGAAAGATTAAAATCCCGAATGGCAAAATTCGGCATTTACTTGAAAATAGAAAGTTTCTTACCACGTAGTTTACAACATTAGCAGTTTTAGTATCCCTCCTGCTGAGATAAGGAAATTAGATGGTTTGCATTTGGATTGTCCATTTCAGGTAACAGAAGGGACCGATGAGATTAAGGATTATTTGGTCCACAAAAGAGATCCGTCCAAGTTTGACCATCAAATTTTATATTTTCAATTACAATTTTAAGACATTGTAAATTAATATTTATTAAAAAACATTCTCCATTTTATCGTCTAAATAATAATTTACAATGTAAATGCTCGTAGATTAAAAAAATTGTAATTATTTTCAAAAAAGTTTTGTAACAAAAAGTTTTAAATAGCTTATGATTTTTTACTGAAAATAAAGACTTTTTTATATAATTTTTTATATAATGGCCAAAGCAAATCTTTCTAGCTTAGAATCTAGACGAAAATTTTACTCAATTGTTTTTCTTTATGAACTTGTGAATGGTATAATGGATTGTCCAACTTTGCTTAGTCAACTGTCATTGCGAATTCCAGTGTTTTCCAGTAGAACAAACATTACTTTTTATTTACCAGTACCTAAAACAAATGCTTTGATATCATCTCCATTGTTCCAAATGTGTTCCAATTATTGCAAAATAGAGAATAATGTTGACATATTTTTTACTAAGCGTAGTTATATAAAACTTTATTGTTTATAATTTGGTCTTTCTTTATCCTGTAATTGGGTATACCCCGTTGGATATTGTACATAATAATAATAATAATAATAATAATAATAATAATAATAATAATAATTGACAGAATAAGTAAGTAAGCCAAAAATTTGGGATTGCTATAATACGATGAGCCCAATAAATGCTATTTGCAAAAAGTCCGTTTTATTATCTTTTTTTCAACACATTTTTTGAAATGATCTCCTAATTTAAATAAGCAAATCTTTACTTCAATTTAATGGCAATATGTAGAAAAAGCGAATGTCAGTTTTTTTTTAAAACTAATCGCTTATGTTATTATTTTGGTGTAACTGCGTCATATTTTCTAGAAAACATTATGTTATTTAATAACATGAGTGATGTACATTTATGTTATTTAACATCACACATGTTGTCATACATATTATAGTCCTGAAGAAGTGTCACTGGATACACGAAACGGTTGACTTAGTATAAGGCTATTTTCATTGGGAAATTTTTCTCAGTAATATCAACTTAATTTTTTTTTTTGGATTTATACCTACCGGATGAGATTATGTATTTACTGATTCTAAAAAACCTTAAATTACTAAAGTTGTAAGAACTGCTTTATGTTCTGGGTACCGATGTAATGAATAATATTATTCTAATAATGTTTACTAAACGTACCCTTAGAAAGGAATCCTAGATCTGATTGTACATAATGTCGTCCTCCTCAAGTTTGGAAAAATGACTTAAGTCATATATCTTACAACAAAGAGGCTTAGGACCGAAATTAAGTCGTCCGCAATAAAGAGCACTCGTACTTTATACCTGCGGCAGACGGGCAGAGGCCAGATCTTAAACATCTGTTTTAATATCCAGAAAAATACCTGTTGTGCACTTTATTACTGGCGAATTAACTTCGGTCCCAAGCCCCTTTGTTGTAAAATTTATAACTTAAGTCATTTTTCCAAATTTGGGGAGGACGACAGTACATTGCAGGCTTAAACTTACGTTTCGCTTGAATTTGCACTGATCTTAAAAATTTCTCCTTTTTTGATTATACAACCGACGCTTATCAAAATGAACTTACAATAGTTCAAACCCAAAATTATTTAAGGTTGAACTCTACAGCATAAAAAAAATTTCTGTCGTTTAAAAATTTTGAAAAAAATAATGTAAGTTTTCAAAAGTCTTAGGAACAACATATATTTTTTTGAAATTTTTCTCGACTTTAGTTTTTCAAAAAAATTAAAAAAACCCGAATTTTTTGTCATTTTATTTTTTTATTTAAAAACTAGAGTGATCAGATTGTTCTTAATTTTTTGTAGTATTGTAGATGGTCTTACTTATGTTACTGTGATTTTTTAATGCAAATTAAACGACAAATTTTTTCATAAAAAAATTTTAAATAGTGAATGTTCATATCCGTTATAAATACTTTAAATGAGATAAAAACTCGATAAAAACTAATCGGGGAGTTAATATTATGGTCTGTGTTTTACATCTTATCATAAAAAATACATTTGCTATACTATTTCTTCTATAAAATTAATTCTAATTTTTCTCGGTAATGAGTTTCGTTTTTAGCGCGTGTCTGTACAGAATCTGCACGCTAGCGACAAATATTTTAAGCAGAATTCAGTGGAACTAGTAGCATAGCGACAAGTTTGACACTTATCTGACAGTAGCGTAAATAGGATCTGAAAAACTGTAAGTTTGAAAATAAATGGGAATAATTTAATATGATAAATTTTGGTTTGGTATAAATATGATAAAACTAAATATAATTGATCAAAGGACCATTTTGCAAAAAATATTAAAAATAACAAACTATTATAAATATATATATATAATTATAACTAAATTAATTATCTGACTTATTTCATTGTTTGCATTTTTAGAATAATATTATTCATTATATCGGTATCCAGAACATAAAGCAGTTCTTACAACTTTGGTAATTTAAGGTTTTTTAGAATCAGTAAATACATAATCTCATCCGGTAGGTATAAATCCAAAAAAAAAATTAATTTGAAATTACTGAGAAAAATTTCCCAATGAAAATAGCCTTATACTAAGTCGCCCGTTTCGTGTATCCAGTGACACTTCTTCAGGACTATAATATGTATGACAACATGTGTGATGTTAAATAACATAAATGTACATTACTCATGTTATTAAATAACATAATCTTTTCTAGAAAATATGACGCAGTTACACCAAAATAATAACATAAGCGATTAGTTTTTAAAAAAAACTGACATTCGCTTTTTCTACATATTGCCATTAAATTGAAGTAAAGATTTGGTTATTTAAATTACGAGATCATTTCAAAGAATGTCCAAAGTGTCCAAAAAAAGATAATAAAACGGACTTTTTGCAAATAGCATTTATTGGGCTCATCGTATTATAGCAATCCCAAATTTTTGGCTTACCACGTAGATATCTATCTGATTCTGTAAATTATATAAAAAAGTCTTTATTTTCAGTAAAAAATCATAAGCTATTTAAAACTTTTTGTTACAAAACTTTTTTGAAAATAATTACAATTTTTTTAATCTACGAGCTTTTACATTGTAAATTATTATTTAGACGATAGAATGGAGAATGTTTTTTAATAAATATTAATTTACAATGTCTTAAAATTGTAATTAAAAATATAAAATTTGATGGTCAAACTTGGACGGATCTCTTTTGTAGACCAAATAATCTTTAATCCCATTGGTCCCTTCTGTTACCTGAAATGGACAATCCAAATGCAAACCATCTAATTTCCTTATCTCAGGAGGAGGGATACTAAAACTGCTAATGTTGTAAACTACGTGGTAAGAAACTTTCTATTTTCAAGTAAATGCCGAATTTTGCCATTCGGGATTTTAATCTTTCCGACTTGGCCATTCATATTATTTAGATTTGTCTTTACTAGAATTGTGGTGAGAAACTTTCTATTCTCAGGTAAATACCGAATTTTCCTAATTCATTATTAATCTTTCCGGCTTTGCACATTCAAACATAATGGGTAGATATAATTTTCTGTTTCCACGTATGTATTGAGCTTTATTAGGAATATTTGAATACTCTAGTATAAATAATGTTAGCTTGGATTTTAAATTTCTTCAGAGTAGAGTTTAGTAAGAAATTAATTTCTAAGGTGATCGCTTTCAAAACACTACTTTTTGGAAAAAATTATTCAAATTAATGTAAAAATAGGTTTTCAAAGGTATCTTGATGTTTAACGCAAAACTTACTAGACAGATAACAGCGGATGACAAATAAAAAAATAATAACAAATACCACTTAAAATATTCAATAGAAGAAATAGTATAAAGAAATACGTGTTACAAACTCCCCACGGTAATACCTGTTCCTTGAATCATATGTATAACAATGAGGCTGGTTGTAACACTAGTTTTTTTAAAAAATATTATTCTAAAACGTATAATAATAATAATAATATTTCGAAACAAGCATTTGCTAATAAGTTAAAATATGTCGCTTTTCCGTTAGTGTAATTGTGTCACTCGCAATACATTAACACATTCTCATTTCACGAAAAAATTTGATTTTCATAAAAGTATATTGTAAAATATTGTAAAAAAATAACGATATGACTGACGTCGACGACTATACTTCTAGACCAATTTTGAGTGTGAAATATGTATTGCTCGCAGAATTTCATGGTCTTTAAATTTTTGTAAGAAACTTTCTTTGCCCCAAAAAACGTGGTTTAAAAGTTATAGCCAAAAAACAATGTTTATAACTATACTTATTGCCACTCAATAAAACGATATGAAAGTCACTGGAAGGGCATGATCTTGATTTTTTTTTGTAAACTTTGCAATAGGCTATTATTTCAATAATAGTCTAGCATGTTCGTCCTCAAAAACCTTGATATTTTTTGCAAATACTTTCAGATCTTGATGAAGTCGGTCGCCATATTCCTCAGTCATACTTTCAAAGTTTTCCGGAAAAAAATTATGAAGAAATGGTAACGCCACTTATAAAATGAATAACTTCTTTTTTTAAACAATTTTAAAGACGTATACTCCAGAAAAAATAACATTTTGCGAACAACAGAACTATTAAAAGTTAACATCTTTTTTTTGGCTATAACTTTTAAGAAGATGTAGGTCTCTTAGTGCAACACTTTCTATTTTGAGTGACAGTACAAATTATAGCAAGCTGTGATACCTCAATTTTGATTTCTGTTTTAATTTATCAAGAAGGGCTTCACACCCAGCTATAATTTACATCATTTTCAATGTCACGGCATAGACATATTATATTCTTCTGGCTGTTTAGTTATTAGTATTTTTGTTGTAAAAAATAATGTTTGTTAGTAATAAACGTTTTATAACTTTAAAATCTGTTTCATTAGTTATACAAGCTGGTACCTTTTTTTCAGCAAATATTTTTTTCAAGATAATGATGGTAAAATCCTTGATTGCAAAAACAATAACTTAAGAGGAGTATGGAGGTAATTTTTCTTATGGGAATTCCAATGTAAACGCGAAAATCTGTAGCACTTTTATTTATGAAAATATTTTTACAAAATTTGGCACAATCATTCTTCTCGTTATTAACTACAAAATGACTGAAAGTAATTTTTAAAAAATGTTTATAAATAATATAAAATAATTATTAAAAAATTATTAAAATTTAAAATCAACGAAATTAAAAATTTGAAAAAGTCAAAATGTAGTCCATGTTATTACAATACTTGTGGCAAAAACCGTTTTTATTTTTTTTATATATAAATAAACTAGCTACAGATTCGCTCTTTACATTGAAATCCCTATACTAGAGAAATTGGTAACTACTCCTCTTAAGGGGCCTTTCTCTAAATTCGGTAAATGGAAAAATCAATGTAAAAGTTTATTACTCATAACTCAAAACTTCGTCCACATTTTAAATGCGGTTTTTACAGTATTAAATTATTTACATTTCCAAAGCAGTGTGAAACAAAAAAATAAAAAATAACATTGTTGTTGTTAAAAATTATGATTTTTTTATTTAAATTTTTTTATAAATTTTTATTTAGTTGTATCTTGCGACTACATATTGGTCAAAAAAATGTGTAAAAAATTAGAAATTCAAATTTTGTGTAATAGTTTACGAGTAATTGGTTATCAACTTTTAAGATTCAATCCATTTTCTATCCTCTACAACTTGTCTTTCTCTTCATCGTAGTGGCTGAAGGGTAGGTCTAGGTAGTAGACCTTTTCTGATGAGAGCTCTGCGGCAAAGCTATAAATAAAATGCATCTCACAATTGATAAACGAGAAGTAAAAATAAAAAATATTGGAGAGATTCATGATGGTGTAAAATTTACACTGAGGAGATAATGTTAAACTTATTCAACTTTTGTGCTGGAAATTGTGTACATATAAGATTATTTGTATCTATTTCTAATTATTGCAGAAAACTTTATGATGCCATTAGTTTTATAAAAATGCACTAGCAGTACAGAGGACCATTCTCAATTGCGGTAATCCGTTTTGTTTACCTGTTACCTGACCCTTCATATGAATTTGGTCGTCGCAATTTTTTTATCGTGTATCTAATAAAGTTCTGGTTTTAGATAAATTTAGCAAAGTATAAAATACTTTCAGTTTAATTTATAACAAATGCGGAAAAACCCGGTCTTTGTCGATTATTGACTATTTATTATCTGTTATGCCTTTTTACCTGATACTAAACCAAGGCGACATGAATGGGGTGGCTAATAAATTACAATGTTTGTCATCAAATGCATTTTTTTTTGAACAAATATGTTTCTATTTTCTTAATGTAATAAAGTTTTTGGTTTAGATAAATTTAGCAAAGTATAAAGTACATACTTTTAGTTTTATTTTTAAGAAAATTAGAAAAACTGGGTCTTTTTGTATTATTGACAATTTATTATCTGTTATGCTAGTTTACCTGATACTAAACCAAAGCGATATGAATGGGGTGGCTAATAAATTACAAAGTTTATCATCAGATACAATTTTTTTTTTAACAAATCTGTGTCTATTATTTTATTGTGTACCTAATATAGTTCTAGATTTAGATAAATTTAGCAAAGTATAAAGTACTTTCAGTTTTACTTCTGAGAAATTTGGAAAAACCCGGTCTTTGTGGATTATTATGGACTATTTGTTTTCTTTTATGCCAGTCTACCTGATACTAAACTAAGGCAACAAGAATGGGGTGGCTAATACATTAGGTACCATTTTTGTTATGAAATACAAATTATTTTCTTTTTTTTTCTTTCTGAACAAAAACGGGTTAACTTTTTTTAACAAGGGGGGTATCAAATATGGTCACCACAAGGTATCCTTTGTCAAAAAATATTTAAAAATGTTTAATTTTGGGAAAAAAATGCTTTCTAAACTTTCAAAATTTTATTATGATCATTTATTACCCGAATTAATAAGTAGTAAAGTATGATTTTATTTTATTTTGTTTATAATTTTATAAAGTTGGCTAGGTCACCCCTTTTTTAAATTATTTTTACAAATTAAAAAATAAAACTTGAAAAAATTATTTTATTGGGAACAAGATCAACTTTCACTGCTAAAAAATATTTTTTAATAATTTAAATATTAAATATTAAATAAAACCAAGACAATAAATTCTCTAATTAAAAAATTCAGACGTGTAAAAAATTTAAAACCTATTGAATAAACGTTTTCTTAAATTTAGGGCTATAGCTGACTTCATAATTACAAGAATTTTAATCCTGTGAAAACCGCGTTTAAAAATAATAACCGTTTTTGAGTTATTAGTGTTAAACTGTAACATCGATTTCGTCTGAACCCTATAATTTAATTTTTGTAAAATTATTTTGTATTAGGTAAAAACTCTTTGTTTTATGTTGTCATGTTTATGTAAATAAATCATGTAAATGTTTATGTAAATAACTTCAATAAAAGCAATCATTTAGTAAACGTTATTTTTTTGTATGATTTAACCTTATTTTTATTGAAATTTTTTATCAAAGTACTTTCTCAAATTTCTAAGAACACTATGTACTTAATGAAAAAGAAAGCATTTTGAAATGATTACCTACTAATAGCAAAAGAACAACTTTTACCCATACCAATAAACCAACTCAGGTCTACGATAATCGACCATCGACCTTCATTGTCGTGATGATTTTATGGCATCTGTCAATCATTTTAAAACCCATTCTATTTTCATAACACGTCGACTCAAACATTGGTTGAATTTTTCTTTACGTCAGCTCTTGTTCCGAAGCGAGTTGAAATTTACCGTTACGATTTAGGGAAAGGGGCCTTAAGCCATTACATAATCAAAAACAAATAATAACAATAAAGAGATACCATCTTATAGATTGCTAATATATTGAACCATTGAACGACATATTTTATTACTTTTTTTTTACCTATGTACAACCCAATGGTTTATTATCGCAAAAATGATAAACAATATTATTGTAAAGCTTTTGTAAAGCAGAGAAGCAAGTTGGGGCAATCTTAATCCTCATTCTCCTTTCAATGAGTTCAGGTAAAACTTCACCGGCCTTCATTACTTAATCCGTACCCAATTCAGAGCCGGCAATAATGAAAAGTAAATAAGGCTGCAAACATTTTCGATTGTCATAAAGCGATGTTTTTAATAAATCGATAATCTATTTAATAATGATTTTTTGTTAAATCAAATTGAAAACCAGAACAGATATTCAGTACTGACCAGTACTGGATATAAGTGATATAACCAGTACTGACGTTCTTAAATTTAGATAAGAGCCCTCTATTAGCTAGTAGAACTTTCAACAAAAACCTTATCGTAGAAACAAACCACATCTGCTTCTAGTAAAAATTATGTTTGCAAGTGTATTAAGGGTTGCTGACTAAGACGCTGTATTTAGTGCCATCCTGTGTTTCAGAAATGAAATATTAGTGGGTATCGCTCTACGTTAACAGCACTCGCTGTGGTGCTAATTCTTTTTACTACTGCCAATTACACCCAGTCTACATAATAGGTATAGGTACAGGTATCCCAAAATAGACGTGCCAATTAACACACTTGAAGTTAAAAGTTTTTCTACAGTTTTTTGCATTTTTTTATCTCAATTTTGTGAAAAAATGTAATATGACAACATATGATAGCTTTATAAACTGTACAGTTTACCTTTCCAGAAAAGAAAGATAGAATTCACTTTAACAATTTAGTTATTACAGTCGACCAAATAATAAATATTAATTTTATTGCCTAGTAACATAAATAATACCTTTACTAATAATTAATATTTATTATGTGATTGGTTAATATAATATTGCTGTATTTTGAAACGACAGAGTTTAGAAAAACATTTTTTCAAAATTTGGTATTATGTTGAAGAGAAGAACTTGTAATTGACAGCTGATCTGCAAGTTCACAAATAGACTTTATCGGGGCAGAACCGGCTCTTGACGTTACCAAAAGACGACAGAAAGACACACTTCATAAGTGGATAGAATTTCGCCATCTCTCTGAATGGCAGTTTTAAGATGGCATGCGGCAATCCAGGCTTTTTATTGAACGACCGGACAAGGCACGCAGTGAAAACCTGATGCGTCTCAATCGCAGAGACCTTCAGTTAGTGGTAGGCATATACACAGGACATTGTCTACTAAAAAGACACCTGCACGTCATCGGACTCAGCAAGGACGAGATTTGCAGAGGTTATGCTAAAGATGAGGAAACTTCTCTTCATATTCTTTGTTACTGCCCTGCATTTGCAGACATCAGAGATTTATACCTGGGCTCTCGATATCTGAAGCCCAGTGCTATCGAGAAGGCTCCTGCAGACAAGGTACTGAGCTTCATCAGAGGCACAGGGCTACTGAAATAGTACTATTCCGAGAGGTAGCACATAATGGGCGTAGGCCTCAGTGTGCGACTCGCGCTTCGAGAGGCCCTTTTGTCAAAAAAAAGGCGTTTGATCAAATCAACCATACGATATTATTAAATAAATTATCTGCTTATGGAATCTCTGGTAATTTGCTAAAATGGTTTGAGAGTTATGTGTTGAATAGAACCCAAATAATAATTTAAGTCAATAATTGTCTTTCTGAAAAACAGTGCGTTTTCTCGAGGTTCCTCAAGGTTCCATATTAGGCTCCCTACTATTTTCAATTTTTATTAATGACTGTTAGCAATTCTACATGCAGTTTTGAGATATTCGCTGACGACTTAAAACATTATAAATGTTTTAGATGTTCAAGATCTTTAATATGATTTAATTCTATTAATACGTTGGTGCAACTCAAATCTAATGACCCTAAACTGTAACAAATGTCAGGTAATTAACTTCAGTAAAAAAGTAAAACCATCTATCCCTGAATACAAAATTAATAATGTAATCCTTAAAGTATCGTCCACTATAAAAGACCTGGAGGTAATTCTTGACTGAAAGTTGTCTTTTATTTACCATTATGAGTTTATTGTTTCAAAAGCAAACAGAGTTTTAGGTTGTTTAAAAAGGTCTGCTAGTGATTTTAGCAATATTCGTATAATACTTTATATTACATTTGTTAGGTCCATCCTTGAATATAATTGTCCAATCTGGTCTCCATTTTATGCCACTCATACCAACAGAATTGAAAGTGTTCAAAAAAAATTTATACAATTTATTATGTATAAATTACCACCAATTAAATTACCAATTATTAGGGACTCGGACTCTTACTATTTGTGTATTAATCACTTAGGCTTAAAACCACTGCAGTCTCGTAGAAAATTTGTTTTGTATATAAATTTTATATATAAACTGATTATTAATAATAAGTACGATTCTCTTGAGATTCTTAGGGAATTGTACAACGTTCCTCAGTATAATAACAAAAATACTCTTTTATTTAAACTTAATAACTTCAGTGCAAATTATGCTCTGTTCTCTCCGTTGAATTGTATTCTTTCTTTGTGTAAAAGTGTTTGATGTAAGATAGATTTTTGGGAAGTGCCTTTTAATAAATTTAAATCTAGGCTTTTATTATTAGTATAAAATTACGAAGATTGTTATATGTGTTTTGATATGTATTTTTATTTTTTTATTTTTTTATTTTTTCTAAAGGCTATGATGCCGTTAATAAAATTATTATTAATATTATTATTATTATTAAGTATTTAAATCTATTGTCTCAGATGTTTATCAAATTTCTATCTCTATTTGTTCTGAGAATACAAAGCTAACTTAATTTTTTTTAAAGGGCGAGAAAGTATAATTTGAATTTTTAAGAATAGCATTTTTTGAGTTCTGTGATGTAACACTTGGATATCTTATTTTATATAGAAACTTTAAAAAAAATTATCAAACTAATAAAATTTTGAAAAATGTAAAATTTTGTTAACCTTAAGAATGTTGGCTTTATTTATCGTTATTTCTTTGTCGCCTAATCCAAAAAATAACTAAAAGTTAATAATAATTATTGTTAAAATAACACTTTTAACAAAAAAACACATTTTAATAAAAAAAAAGCTTAACAGCAAAATACATAATTTTTATGCTATAAAAAATGTTCCAAATAATTTTTATTAATTACTTGGCAGTAATGATTACGTTAAGAAAAATTTTGCAAAAGATTTTTCAAAATATTTTAAAAAATATTGGCAGTTCCGTTTCTTATTCGTTTTTGTAGGTCTTCTATTTGTAATGGACTAATGGTCATAGACATAGACTCGATTTTTTACATAACACCACGGAAAAAATCAAATAGTTTTGAATCAGGAGCCCTATCTGGCCATTCTATAGACTCTTTTTGCCTGACTTTTTTACCGAAAAATGTTTTATTCAAATATTCGTGCACTTGACGCATGACGGCGGTACTCCGTCTTGTTGAGAGCATATGGTTCTGCTGGCATATTTTAATTGCCGAGGTTTGGAAATATTTATTTCTCTACTTTACTTATTGAGAGTTTTTGATTTAATTAGATTATTATCGTTAGAATCAGTTATGATTTAATAAGAGTACCTAAACCTCGAAGTACCTAAACCTAATCCTAAAGATTCTGTTCCAAGTATAAAGGTGTGTAGTGCACTTATTAAATTAAAATTTTATTTAAATGTTTTTTTGTATAGATTATTAAAATAAAAGAAATGAAATTTGTAAACTATTAGATTATAGTGTATTTGAAAGTTTATATTAGTTTTGAAAGTGACCAATCAACAGTCAAAATTTACGGCCACCCGAGAAGCTTAAATACGATTCTGTTCGTTTGTTTTCTTTGAGATTTTATTGACGAACCAACTGGTCACTTCAATAACAAAAGAACTTACTTATCTTTACAACCACCCTTATTAAATCTCTCATAAACTAGTTTATGTGTAAAAACTATAAAATTCTTCCAAATATAGAAAACCTTTAGCATTTTTACTTTAAAGTTTTGTTTCAATATCTTTTTTCGACAGAAAGGTGGTTTGATATTTGTACATTTTAGTAGTAAAGAATTTTAGTAGTATTTTTTTGTGAGAGCTCATATAATGAAAGGAGATTTATTATGCAATTTATTAAGGCAATTAACTGAATTTATTTTAATAAAATAAGTTAAAAATCAACAAACGTTTGACAGGAGACTAATATTACTTTATTTTTCAAGTCATAAGCGCTCTTTATTCTTTTCATAATTTAATAAACCAACCAAATTAGTATAAAATTTTAAACCAAAAATATTTGGCTTTAATGCCGCTAATTGCCATCGCGCACGTCTTAGCAAAAATATCCTTAAAAAAAATTAATTGTTAACTATAATTGCTTCCGTGTGATTTTTGGGGTTTTTTCCACTGCACAAAATTTGCAACTGCAGAAATTAATTTAGAACTGCGCTTTTCTGTACAACTAAACACTAACGAAAAGCTCAAATCACCAAAAACGCTGATTATCAAAATTTAGCATTAGAAGCAAGATTTTTTAGAGTTGTGAATGGAGATACAAATGTGGGTATCATTTGTTTACGGCTTGGCACAACCAACAATTTATCAAATACTTAAAGATCAATTTCCGATATACTATACTTTTCATGGCATATTGTCAGTTTTTATTTAATACACAATCTATATTTCATAATGACAGAACCTCAAATATCAGTAAAACTTTTATAATAACTAACTTTTTTTATAATTTTATAGTGTACTTTAAATAAAGACGTACTTTTTACTTGCCTTGACTCATTTTTAAAGAATGGATAAGAAAAGAAAATAGGTCAAATAAAACAAACAAGTATGTAAGTATTTTTTTTCCTTGAATAATACACAGTTGGTAACATGAGGTAACTCACTCTAAAATTAAAAAATTGTACGTTTTATTAACACAAACTTCGTGGTGATATTTTCTGTGTTTTTTGGGCTTTGAGCTTTCTTACAAAAATGCCAGTCTGCTTAAAATAAAATTGTAAAACAATAATTATTTAAAAAAATATATTCCTATCTAAAGGCACATATCCCTAAAGAACTTCCCTCCAAGAATAACAATCTCATTTTAAAAAGTGCTGTATTTCTATAAAATAAATATAAATAAATATCTTAAGTTAACTATAAATAAAAACATAAAACATTTTCTCCTAACAAAAATATCATACAAATAATAATTATCATTTTACACAGAATTATTGTACGTTAAACCTAAAAAATCGAATGCGATTCAGGTATTTTGTTGTCAATAAAGTACAATTATCACAAAGTTATATAATTCAAAAAATATCAAAACTAACGTGATTCTAATCTAACGCTCCTTGGCCTGTGTTAGGTAACATTAGACACAGCAATCCGCTTCCTGAAATGAAAAATAAGGTAACAGGTGTTCCAAATTAGTATTTATCTCTCATTACCTAACAACATAGCTGCAAATAATACAATAGGGACCACGCAATTCAAATCAATTAGGAAGCCAAATAAGAGATTGCCAATAAGAGCACCGCCTCTACCAAAAGTCAAAGACAACGCGGCAGCCATTACCCTAAAAATAAGTTAAATTCACGTGAGATTGACCAGATGTGTTAGATTGAATGGACACAGACAATCAAAAACAACACCAGAAAACTGAAAATCTGTTTCAGAGTTTTTGACTCTGATCAGTACAGCGCATACTTTAGCGTTGTGCTTGATTGAAACAGTAGTTGATTAAAACAACTTTCAGGTGTAATTGCGTACGAGACACATGTGTCAAAATACCTTAGGTTCGTTGGGAATAAGTCCACCATGACACAATATACAGTGCTGATTCCCAAACTTGTTAAAGCTTCAAATATACAAGAAAGAACCAAGTTAGATATTGTTGAATTTACAAAATATAAACCAAACGTGACAGCTCCCGCAACAAGTAAACTAAAAACTAATAAAAAATATTAAAACAATTTTTAAGTTGTTGTATTTTTTACCTAAGAAAAATTTTGCACCCAACCTATGCACACACAAAGGCAGCCAAAAACTTGTAGGAATACAAGCAAGTCCAATAATTAATGTATGAAGAAAAACAGAATCTGCGATTGGTTCCCCACAAAATTCTTCATGAGATGCTGTGGTCGAATTTGCTGGAACCACAACTGAAGAAACTTCACAAACTGTAGCTTTTTCATTGGGATGAAGATTTTCGAATTCTTCAAAGCGGTAGAATAATTCAGGGAACCAAATCATTAAAGTGTAATAGCTAAAATGAAAAGTATTATTATTTTTAAGAAATTAAATAAAAGTTGAATACCTTGTAGTTAGGCCGAATTGGATAAGACAGGTAATTATGGTATATCTGAGATGCGGAGGCTTACATAAAGCCTTTGTTTGTTCCCAAATTTCTTGCAAAAGCAGTTTCAATTCTTTTGGTTTTCTGATCCTTAAACTACGAATACTGCGAGTGGATTGTTGAGACACTACACTCATTGTGCGCACTTTTTCTCTTAAACTAATCACCTAAATCAAAAATTTGATTACGTTTGAATATCTTCACAATGTGGGTAAGTACCGGAAAATTGGCAGCACTGTCTCCCGTATTACTTGCATACATGTCCTTTAAGACTTCTAAAGCCTCTTCAGCTTCACCACACTCCAGTAAAAATTTAGGACTTTCCGGGAAGAAAAACAGCCACACCCCAATAAAAAGACTGGGAACTGAACACGTAGCCACAAATAAATTCCAACTAGCAAACTTAAAATTATCAGTTTGGTATACAAATTCCATAGGAATTATGATCCAGGCGATTCCTGGCAATACAATAACGCCAAGAGTCCAAAAAAGTTCCATCCAACATAAAATTGTTTCACGGTATTTGCCGGGTTGAAATTCACCTAAATAAGGAAAACAGATGCCCATTGCACCTGTTATACTAAATTTTGAGAGTTAGATTAAATTAGGGAAAAGTGAAGGAGACATACGCAAATCCGTTAAGAAATCTGAAGAGCATGAAGAGCCAATATACTTGTGATATGCTCGATAAAAGGCCGCAGCAGCCGTCCATTAGTAAGGCACCGATTAATACTGTTTTACGTCCTTTTGTGTCAGCCAGGCATCCCCAAAAATACGAACCAATTACCATACCTAAGGTAAATAAAAGAGGAATCTTTAAATATATTTAAAAAAACAAACAAACAAATACAAAATTTATTACAATCAAAAAAAACTTACAAAATTTGTTTTTTGAAATTTAAAAATTTTAATCTAAAAGAAATAAATTTGTCGAAGAATTTGCTTACTAAGGCCAAAGAGTAAATTTTTACGCGATGAAAGATGTAAATCATGCGACAACCCTTTTATATATGGCTTTTCCATAGTTATGCAGCGTTACAGCAATACAATTCGTTTACTTTTCAAAAAACTACACGGTGATCAAGAAATACTGACTGAGTTGACAATAAAGTTACTAGAAATTTTGTTTTTGCAAGTTGTCGGTTTGTTAAGATTATCTACATAGATTACGTATTATACCAGTACAACAAAATACTAAATAAAACTCAAAAATTAATATGTTTTTAACAACAATATTATTTATTTTATTAAATAATATAATGGAAAGTAATGTAAATAGAAAAACAAAAACAAAATTTAAAGATCCAAAGTGTGCACCATTATTTTCAATCCATAACTTAACTCATTTTACGTTATTAAATACAGTCATTAGTAAATTCAGAGTTTGTAGAAGGTAAAACCTGTTTGATCAAAAACTTGTCACATATTTTCACAAGCATCGTTCCATTCAAACGCAAATGTCTTCCACAACATCTTTAGGAAGAATAAAAGGTCGACCAGTCTTTGCTTTTGCAACATTACCTGTATTTAAGACAGGTTTCACAAACCGCATGCAATGTTGTTTAAACATGATAAATTCTACCAGTTTGGGGTAAATTTGTTAAAACTAGACGTACGTTGAATTCAGAGAATATTGGGAACTGGTAATTTTGTTGTAGACTCCGCTTTTAAAATAGGTTATTATAATAAAAGCAAATTTAACAAGACTTTAGCAACAAGTTATTAATCAAATTTTTGGAATGTTAAATTTCAATTTAAAATTTGGTCAAAATAACCAATTTGAAGTGACATGTCAATGCTGCGAACCCAATCAATACCTGTTGATCACGTTGTACCCGCAGTAGAATTGTAAATTAATATGATCGCCAAAAGTTATAGTAAAATTTGACAGTGTTAATTTTTTATTAATCCGTCACAGTCTGTCACGATTAAAAAAATTTATGAAATTTTCAATTTTAAACTAGAAGCTGAAGATCTAAGTGCTACGAAAAGTTAAATACTTAGATCAACAACTAATGCTGCCTGTAATGACGTAATAAAGAAAAAGATGCACATTTAGAAAACTGTAGTCATAGAGTAATTTTTATTTTATTTCATTTCAAAAATTATCACATACTGCCAAATGTATTTCAGATTTAAATTTTGGTGCTGGTACTTTTTGGAAAGTAACAAACTGTTCCGTCATAAACTTTAAAATTTTTCACACTAGGTGGCATATCAATACAGTTTGTTATCTAATAACTAAATATAAAAAATATTTCTTAGTAAGCATAAATCAATAAAAAGAAATTAGAACATTTAAAAAATTTTAAATAACAAAATCTGATTTATAAATATTTTGGGTTTTTTTGTAAAAAAAAATATTAAGACTAAACAACATTTAAAATTGTAATTTGTCTTTATCTATTCTTATCTTCTCTTACAACAAATTGAACAAGCAAAAATCAATATTGTTATTTATTTTTATGTACCCGGAAAAAACTAGAAATGATATTCGTCAGAAAAAACCAAGAGCGATGAGGGCGCTACAATTGCAGAAAATGTGGGAGACCAAAAAAGTATAGCGTAATGACAGTTATTGCCAAAATTAATTATGCGTCATTTTTACGTTGTCCATTACAGGTAGTTTGATTTTGAACAGAGTATTGTTGCAATGCAATATAGAAATTGTTATCAACAATAAAACTTTCATAAATCTTCAGAACCATTGATTGAAATAATATAAAGGTTCTATCAACAAGACATTAAAGTGCTCCACAACAGCCTATAATTCTATGTTTAATCAATTTCGTGCCTCAAAACAACAATAGATTAATCCGCTTAACTCTGAAAGTAAGCATAAAGGTAATATTTTGTAGGAAAAAAAAACAAACATTAAATAGTACATTGTAAAAAAACATTAATTTTTAATCTAAATAGCAGAAAAATTTATCCACAATACCAAGCAATGTTACGAAAAGTCGGAGGATATTATTACAAACAGTTTGTAGCAAAAATTAAAGACGTTCAAACAAAACTTGAAGGCAAAATAAACACAAAAGTGTCCAACAGTGTTTGAAAAACCCACTTCCATAGTACGGAACCTTAAAGTGACGACAAAGATTGTAATGAAGAAGATGGTCGTACACAAATCTGAATTCTTTTGTGTTTTTCAATAAACTAGTTTCTTTTATTTAAATATTTCCATAATTTAATGATGTTGATTCTTATTGTTAATAGGTTATTTTAATAGTTTTATTTATAACACATTATTGAAGCTTTGTGTTCGCCGTAATGTTTTAAAAACAAAAAAAAAACTATAATAATAAATAGTAAAAAAAGGAATTTTATTTGCTTTGTGCTTTTAAAAAGAATGTTAGCCATTTTTTGTTGTAATAAGATATTTAATTACAATTGTTTAATTGCAACAAAAACATAATTCATTATCTTTACTGTATATGTTATCACCAAGAATAAATTTTATGATGCAATCATTTCGTGTCAACTAAAAAATGTATGAAGTGTATGGACCAATTTTTTACAATAATTAAAATAAAAACAACAATCGCTATAATAAATATTATTGGAACTCGTACTAATTAATAAAAACAAAGAAATATTACAAATCTCTGTTTACATTATTAGATTAGCAGACCGATCTTTGTAAAATAAAGCTAAGAGCTGCTAATGTCTTTATGCCTGCGTGACATAAAATAAACCGACATTTTTTTCTCACATAAATGACAAACAAAAATGACAAATGCTGGTTGATATAAAATTTTCCGACCTAAGATCATGAAAATAATAATAGTAAAAATTTTTATGTTTTTTTTTTTTAATATCTGAATCACTTTAAGACCGGATCAATTTTTATCTTATAGGTAAAAGTAATATGAAATTTATTGAAAAAAGTTTTTAATTTTTTAAGCTTTTGGAACTGTAGCAGATAATTTCCTAACTATTACTGAAGTTATAACATCATAAGTACCTAATAATCAATTGCGCTGCTTTAGTCATTTTGTAGTTAATCGTTAGAAGATTGCTTCTACTAGACCTCATTAAAATATTCTTTTTTTATAGAGATACCTAATTGCTCATTACAGATAGTTGAAAAAATAGTAAATTAACCTAGAGGTTGATATATGCACTTTTTGTAATTTTCAGTGCTTTGAAAACTTTGGGATTTACCTTAGATGTCGTAATCTGCTTTCCAGATTACGAAAAACTTATGGTCCTTAAGGTCTCATATACTATTAATAAATAAGCATGCTACAAATTCACGCTTTCTACATAACTACTTAGTTTTAGCTATATTACCGTGTCTAGTTTTATGTTCGCTCTGAGTCACAGAACAAGATAAAGTAATGTATTTAATAGTTTCTGGTTGAGATAAAAAAATATTCAACAAAAATCAACGCTTTCAATTTTGATTATAAATATATTATGATTTCTCGTTTTAATAATCTGATCTTGAAAGACATAACTAAAGCCAAATGCATGATGCCATTTTATCATTCACCAGATTGGAAATAAGTTGATTAATCTCTAATTTGTATAAGTAGAATGGTATAGATCGAGTTGGTTCCCAAAGTAGGGTCGAATTAGTTTTCAGGTGAGCAGGTAGATTTAAAGAATTAAGGTATACATATTTGTATGTAAGTGATTTAAATGAGTATGAATATTTAAAATTCATTTAAATAAATAATTTTTAACGGTTTCTCACAAACGCATCTACCGCTTTAAGTTTTAAGTAATTGCTAAGGCATTGTCTGTTTAGTAAAGAGACTTTTTGTAGTTCGTGACTATGTATCAGCGAAGTCTTGATTATAGTGTCCTCAGCAACCTCAGTTTTTAAAAAAGCCTTACATTTGCGATTAGTACAAATACAAATAATATTTATAATTTCCAAGCTATTATTCTTAAGTGTCAATAAAAACACCCTGTTTATTTAAGAAATTTGTCTTCAAAATGTTAAGGAATTTCCCATAAATTATTTTTAAATAATTGTTAAGTAATTAAAATCTGGAAAATTATAAAAATATTTATTCTGTAATTGTTTAAAATCTTGTGTTTGCTTTTGGTAAATTTGCAACAATTTGTTTACAATTTTGATTATCAATGAAATATCTGTGCATTAAACCTTCGTTGCGAATTCGCAATAAATCTGAAAACCTCGTTGAAGGTATTCCAGCTTAGGATCCCGCGAATAGTCGAGGTTAGTCATTGATTTATGCTTAGAGTGTATATCTGAGACAATTTCATTTTAACTATGACATTGATTAAGTCGTTCAATTTGCGAACACTTTATGATCAAGTCTTTTTCCCATACACAACAATAAACGGTCAAGGCCCTCTCCAAGTATAATTTTCCTTTCTTGCTCTTGACTTTTTATCTTATCTTTTCGTCAATGATTGACACAACCTTAATCTTAATCACTTACCAAGCATGGGGGCGGCTGTCAACCATCCTTTGTCCGAAGACGACATTTCGAAGTCGCATGTTGCCGATGGCAAAACGAACGAGATTATTGTTATTCCAACAGCGGTGTTCAAATAAATTAAACCACATATTGTCAACAAGGAGAAATGAAATTTTCCGAAACCTACAACAATCGATACTAACCCTGAAGAACACAATTATGCAAGGCTGAGATTAACATTCAATTTTGGCTCAACACACTCGGTATCGAGACAAAAAATTACACACAGAGAAAATAATCGATTTTAAAACCACCACCTGTTATTAACAATTATTGATTTTTTTTGTAAAAATAAAGTAATCCTACCTGTGCTTTCGAGCGCCCTTTCGAAATCCTCGCCCTGGCCCTCGATGAAATCTAATCCTGTTAAAGAAAAATTTTTTTAGTTTTGATAAAATCTCGAAGTTTTTGATGGTCGAATGATGGAAAGACACTAACCCATGTTGGTCTCGCAGCAAACCGCTCCAATACAAAATCCGAGTAATTACAGGTGTCACTCGAAGGAACTCACAGTACAATAATATTATTTAGCCGCGATTGTAAATATCATACCCCGCAGTACGTTACCTTCGGTTAATACTGATTTTCATTGGTCAAAATCCATTATCAGTGATTATCTCAAGTTCATCTACTCCCAGATTGGTTATTTTCAATTTTTGCATCGGTTGGGATTTTTAAATACCCATCACTTGAATCACAGACGCGCTAAGACCGATTTGAATTTTTTTCGGAAAGACTAAAGCGGATTAAGTCGTGACATCCGGACTTGTGGCAGTCGTATAATAAAAATGATGGGTCTAGTGACAAGTTCAACTAAAAATAGAAATAATCGATGGTTAAATTAATCCCATTAATTAAGTTTACACATGTCACCTGTGTTATGGAGTAGTAATTTGGACCACATTAATGTTCTATCAAAATACGTTATGCTTACCAACAAATTATTGCGTTCTAATTTCTTACACTATCAAAATTTTACCAGTGTTTACCCCCAGATGACAATCGATAAAATCAATCACTTAAGTAAATTTAGACACGTTTATTATACATAAAACAACACATTTAAAGAAATTATTCACCTACTTTGCCAAATACTCAAACCACCTAATTATAACTTTGAAGACTTGATTGATTAACTTAAGTAATTAGTTTCCGCTAATTTTAAATTTTCTTCACGATAAATTACAAGACAATAAACCAAACATCTGTGTCTTACATCAACCAGAAACGTTTACTTTTAGATCAAAATATATATAAATCAAGGATAATAAAATAAATCAAAGCAAAAATACAATTGATGTTAGCTATCAGGAAATTGTCAAGTACGGAAAACTCCAGACAATTGTTTAAAAATAAATTTATCGGAACACATCTCTGATTTTATCACGTGAAAAAATATGATTAATAATATTTATAGAACAATTGAAAATTGGTCAAAGTCCGTTCCTTAAACTTAAGTTTAGAGAATTTGCCAAAATTTTTATTTACTTAATATTTTATCAACACGTCATGTCCTGGATCAAATAAAAAAATATTTTATCAAAAAATATTTATTCACCAAAAATACACAACAAACTTAATTGATAACATTTACAAATATAAATATAATAAAAAATTAAATACAAACAGTAAAAATTATTAAATAGAAAGCTCTAGCCATTTTTACAAATTGATAACCCTTGCCAGGTATGTACCTTATCTTAGAAAAGAATATGATCTTTGGACCGTAGGAAGCATAACTACGAAAAAAATTGCTGAGGTCAAAGGCGAAGAGACAATCTCCCACATATCATAAGATGACCAGTTCTCTGAGAGATAAACTTGTGTAACTTTTTACTACGTTTTTATTGTACTTATATTATAATCCTAACACTAACAAGAGTGCGAAAAATAAAGATTAAAACACGCCACTGTTTACAGTTTGACATGAAAATAAAGTGTGTTCCAGAACTTTCAGCTTGGGTCATACAAACATAAAACTTACGACAAATTAAACATTATTGTTATTTTTTAAATTGTTATTGTATCTCTTTGTTATATCAATATTTCTATGTTTTTATATTGTTTTATCTTCAAGTGATCATGTATTTACAAGTACTTTAATTGTTTGTAGTTGTCTATCCAAGTCTTACGTTTACATAATTAAAGTGACTTAACTAAAAAATTTTGTAATGACACTAGCATTCAAAATAAAAAAATGAAACGCAACAAATAAAATGTTCAATATTGTAACCAAAATAATCACTAAAATACTACAAACCCAGTTCTTCAAAGAACCTGTAGGTAGGTACCGCATTAAAATTCGCAGTGCTGATATACTAAAGCAAAGATAATAGTGAATTTTAATTTAAGCTAACAACAATGCCATTCTGTACAGAATTGTCACACACAATGCCAATAATTTGAAAATTTAATCGTGTGTAGCGTGTAGCGGGTAAAGATAGTCACATTTTAGATTATTAACAGTCGTTTTAGAAAAACAAGTAATGTTGATAAAAAACAACATAAAAGACCCAAAAATAGCTATAATGTAATACAAGATTTGCAAGAACGAATAAAGCAAAATCCAAAGAAATATCGCAACGAGTTGTTTTTACAGTTTGGTGTCTCTTACACTACCTGTAAAAAGTGTTATAAAAGAAACTAAAATCTTGTATAAATTTAGTAATAATAAAGCTTGATTTCTTATGACTATAAAAAAATATGATTATATAAAATCAATTTGCAAAATTTTGGAATTTAGAGATCTCAAAATCCTCATTATAAAGAAACATCTTGAAGTTAGGTTGAAAGTGTCTAAAAGAAATACACTATTCTTTCGTAAAACTATAAATTTTCAAACTTATCCTAAACAAATTTTGGAAGTGTTTTTTAACCAACTATATGCAATATATAATAAAAAAAGCAAATACAGCTTGTTTACATTTCAAGAAAGCACCACTTGTTGAATTAAGTTCGTCAAAATTAAATTTACTAGAATTTGACATTGTCAAAATTTTTGACTATACATATGTCATATGACATATGTCACTCTCCTGTCATAATCAAAAAATTTTGAAAATATGATAATGTTATATAATAATATATATGTAATATAATGTTAAAATATTACAAACAGTTAGAGATTTGTTTGATCAACAATTGTAGCTAACTGTAGCACGCTGTAAAAATTTAATAAAAAGATAAATTGCAGCTCCAAATGCCTGTCAAATTTACGTTATTTTATTGTACGTCATTTTAAAAGTGTTGCCATGTTGTCAGACGTATTTTAGGTGGAAATTGCAATGTTGGTGGTTTTTTGAAAAGTAAATAAACTGTATGTAAATTTTTTTCTCAACAAGATAGTGCGACAACGACAACACATACAATACGTAAAAATTTAAAAAAAATCCACACATTTATGGTGAACAAATCAATTAGTCCAACACCTTTAGATTTTTCAATTTAGCCTGTTTCAAAAATCATCGTTTATTAAGAAAAACAGCACAAATTAGATAAAACTATGTTAGCAATTACAAATAATTGCCAAAATAAGAAAATTCAAGTAAAAAAAAGTGTTGAGAGTTCATGTTTTTTCATTTTCAATAAAATTTCAAAATTTCAACTTTTATGTAAATTTAATAAACTGTTTAGTGACACTCTTTTCGTTTTATAAGAAAAATAATACTAAGTAACACCTTAAACGTGGTTAAAACCACAATAAAAAATATGTTTAAAATCATGGTAAGAAATATATTATTATAATGTTTAAAACTATAGATAGGCCGTCTTTGTCAGGTTGTTGTTATATTGATATGTCAAAACTGCGGATCAATGTTATCGTTTCATCATTTTAGTAAAGAGGCATATTTGACTTTCAATACGGTTTTTAGCGCCTACTCTAAAGTACATTTATTTCTGGCTATTTTGTATCATAAGTAGTAAAAATACATTATTATAAGCATGTGAGACATTATTATAGAGTGTTATAAATCTCATAAGCTATTAATAAAATTTTGGTCGCGTGTGACATAAGACGTTGTCTCTTACAGTGACCACGTCTGTATAAACTTTTTAAAAAATCAGTAAAAACAAATACCATACAAACGAAAATAAACTGAATCAGAACAAACGTGTAGATTTTGATTCTTTATAGTATCATTTTTTGAGTTTTCAAGTACTCCTCTAAAAAAAATATTTTTTACAACTTCTTTTCAGTGGTACTTTTTAAAGTACCGCTCGGCTCAAATAGCTCCTGTGACTAAAATAATAAATCTCCAAACAATACATTTCTAGCTTTGGTGTCAATTACTATAATTATGTTTATTACTAAAAATACATTTTTCTACCTAAAATTAGGAAGTGTTTTACCTAGTTTATCTAAAAATTTATGTTTAACATTATTTTTCTACTTTATCAAGTTGTCAAATATCTACTTTATACAGGATGACTCCAAGAAAGTGTAAATATTTTAACTCTAGATTGAGAGTTAAAAGTAAATCGAATACGTATATTTTATTTTTCCTGAAAAATTTTTTTATTTAGAATTATCAGCTCTTAAAAATATTCCCAAAAAAGACGTTTATATTTACTTAACAATTAAAATATTTTGCTGTGTAGTTTTTATTTAAATAAAGTGCAACTTATAAATAAAATCCTAAGCAGTTAGTATTTTGTACTTAACAACAAACTATTAAAAATTTTAATGTTAACCGTAATATAATGATTAAAATCTACTAGATAATGGTTATTTATGGATTAAGAGCCCTCGGATCCGTAAACCCGCTGCCCAGAGTCATTTAATAATTCACATAAATATAGATAATTTTTTCGTAATTGCAAATTACAGATTCATGTTTAAAATATTTTTAAATTTTGTTGTTTTTTAAGTTATCTACATGATTTAAACGAAAAATCTTACAATGCTGATGGTACGAAAAACAATCTTAGTGATAAATAAAAAAAATGTCTTTTGTTAATTTTTCTAAAAAAAAAACATTGGAGGCAGTTGAGAATTCATAATGCCCTTGTTTAACTCCCAAGGGAGTTGAGAATATATTTGTTACACTATTACATTTTTTAAAATTTTACAACTAGGTTACCATGTCTTATTTTTTGAATTAAGTACAAAAATTATTACAAATAACTCATAAATCATATAAGTCCAAAAAATTGTGTTCGATTTCATATTTATGTTCTACACTGTGTGATTAATGATTAGCAATAAATTACAATGTGTAAAAATTTCCAGAAATGAGATAAAAATTGGCCAAGTAGTGTCAATGTGGCAATGAAAATCAAGGGCTTTGCAATAAAAAATAATGTTATAATAGAACAAAGCAAGGCAAATAAAATTTTTAAACCGCAACAGTGTACTAGAATAATAAATAAAACACCCTAAAATAACATTTCATTCATGAAAATGATAATATGGTGAATAATAACTTCATAAGAATTAATTATGTTTTAATTAATTGCAGTTGATTTTTATAGTGGTATTAAACTAATTAATAGCTTTGGTTTATTCACCTGAAATAATTAAATCACAGTTAATGAAAATTTATAAGAGAAATGGTACTAAATTGAATATAAAAATAAATTGAATTTAAAAAACAGGTCCTCGTCAACCTCATTTTACTATTCAAATTTCTAATTATTAAAATAATAAAACCAAAGGACTCTCGTAGGCGTATCTCAGTTTATCAACCTGAGATAACTTCCAATGCCGTATTTGGTAACAATTAAAAATGAGTTGACCTTTCTTGCATTTCACTCGTTAGCAGTTCATTCAAAATTTCAAATTGAATCCTTAAACAAAATTTCCAATTATGAATTAATAAACTCGTCATGAATTTTTCGGACCACCTACCATTTGGATTGACCCTGACCCGCATTCATAATCTATTATCAAACATCGGTACAGCTCGCAAAAAATTCAATTAGCTGTTAATTACACCGTTTTAAGTATCGATCAATCATAACCAGTTTACACCATGTAAAAATTCCAGTGGAAAAGGGCAACATTTTTTGGCGGATGGCAGGAAATCCGAGAGTATACAGTCCGGTCAAGAAGAACTGGTCCATCTGAGCAAGGACGTGTACTTGTCCCAGACAATAACACTAGGTGTGAACTTGATTTGAATACGAGATTTTCTGTAGCAGCACCGGAATTTGTAATGTGATATTGACATATTTTATTTGCTAAATTTACAACCGTTAACTGCTATTTATCGATAAAATGTCTTAATACAATTTATGAGAAAAATGTTTTGCAAATCTGGGACACCTCTTAATTGCTCTATCATATTCAATAAAAATTTTATTTTCCGAAATAAATATCAAGAGTCGTTTTTTTATGCAACACACGTGGGTCATACACGGTATTATTTTCCAACACAAGGCTGTGGCTATTTTTAAGGACGATTGTTTTTTCGGAGTATGGAATTTTACAATTAACTTTCGAGAAAACTCTCGACCTTTTAGGCGGAGCGGAGAGGCGACTACTTCCGAAGTGTGCGCATCCGGAATAACAACAAAATCACTTTTAAGGCGACTCCTTTTGATTAGGGCGATTTTTTTTATACTATAATACCCCATTAAATATTTTACTGTATTTTTTTATTTTCAAAACCAGAAAAAGTTATGCATTTTTCAAAAAAATGGTCCTTTTTTCAGTCACATCTCTTCCAAGAATTGACCAAATACAAACCAATCTTTATAAAAAAGTAAAAAAAATACCAAATGTCCAACAAATAAAAAACTCGAAAGTGTTGTAGAATTAAAAAACAATTATTTTGGATGTGTTTGATAACTTCAATTACCTATCTATCCAAATATAATGTCAATCAATTTTAGAAACTCCACTTTTACATTTAAAGCATATTGCCATCAAAAATATACATTAATTACCCCAAAAATGTTGAAAATGTTTTCTTTTTGTTATAATTTGACTGATTCTGGCAAATTTCTGTTGAATTTTAGTCTTTTAAACAAGAATAACAAAAATTAAAATAATTTATTATCAAGAGTGTATTAATCGACCAACTATTATTAGTAGCAGGCCACCGATTATTATTAGTAGCAGTCGACCGACTATTGTTAGTCATCACTAGACACTAGATAACTAACAATAATTGGCTAATATAGAAAATACTTTTCATGGTTACTTACGAGTTTACAAGAAATATTTAAATTTATGTTTTTTTAAATTACATATTAAGATTATCGAAAAGAATCATTAATTTTTCAAAGTTCGCCGTTCTAATTTTTTTATCGAAAACAACTTTCATTCTTTCTACGTTTGATGCCGCAAGCCTTATCATAGGGCAACTTTATTATTATTTTAATAATTTTTAATTTAAAAAATGATTTACCATTTTCTTGACAATTTAATTTTGCTTTTACAATAAACAAATTTTAGATAAGTACATAATTAATTAATGAGTAATGTTTAGAATTACTTCATAAATATCGCATTAAACAATTCATGAAATTTTTTTAGACGTTTTATTTGGATAAAAGTGGTCCAATTGAAGACAACGCTGGGAAGTTGTAAAAGAGGATATAAATAAATATATAAATCGTTGTAGCCCTCCTTACAAATATTTTGTGCTCCACTGGTACCTATTCAATAATTTAAAAATTCATAGCTATCTTCGCGGCCTCTAAAATTAGTAAAATGTCGCTTTCGACTTCAAAGTTATAAAAACAATATTGTCGCCTTTTTCTTTAAATATTTTCAATTAAAAGTAAATAATAAATATGATCAATGTTTTTTAAGACTAACAAAACTAACGTCTCTGGCTCTTAAAATTACTAAAGTGTCCCCAACAGCTGCCAATATTAGAAATATTGCCGTTTTCGTGTTAATTAATTTAAAAATTATTTAAAAATATTTCTGGCTTCTAAAATTAATAAGCTATCGCCTCTGGCTATAATGTCGCTCTTGTCTTTATTAGGTTAAGAATTACCTAATATAAAAAATTACTTATATTTTTTTTATATAATAAAATTACGTTTTCAGATTTCAAAATTAATAAAATGTCGCCTCCTTTTCCAAATATTGGAAAAAATACTACCCTTGCCTTTGTGATTTAAAACTTGATAACAAATGTCACCTTCGAATCCTAAAATTGTAGAAATATAGTTCGACTTTTAAAACCAGTAAAATCTTGCCTCTAGCGCCCAAAATTAGTAAAACAGCGCCTTCGCCTACAATGACACCCTTGTCTTTGGTTTAATTTAAACATTAACAATTTGGGTAGCTTCTAAAATCAGCTAAATTGCTTCTCCGGACTACAAAACTGGTAAACAGTAGTTGTCTCCGGCACCTATTAAAAAAAGTTATTTTTGTGATTATTAATTTAAAAATTATTAAAAAATACGTATTACCTATATTCAACATCTAAAATTAATGAAATGTCACCTCAGACCTCCAAAATAGCAAAGGCATTGCAGCCCTAGCCTTTATTGATTTAAAAGTTGATAGGAAATAACACCTGTGGCTTCTAAAATTAGTCAAATTAGCTCCGATTCCAAATATTGGAAACAAAATGCCACCTTAATTCTTATTAATTTAAAAATTTGGAAAAAAATACCATCATTTTATAAAATTAGTAAATTAGCGCCGCCCCCGGCTTCAAAAATTACAGAAACAGTATTGTAAAACATTATTGAATTAAAAGATTTTGGTTCGAAAATTGATTAGTAATATTACAGCAGCAGATTTCAAAATTAGTAAAATGTAAAATGTCTCTTTTAACTTTAAATATCAAAGTCGCTCTTGTATTTATTGATTTAACAGGTTATTAAAAAATTGTTTTGTTGTTGGAGAAATTTGGCTTTAGGCACTATACTGCCAAACAGCCACAGAGCAATTAAGGAAAAGAAAAAGAAACAACAGAAATAAAAGAATGCTGTATTTGTCTTTAATCAATAATTAAAAATTGATGAAAATCATTATCTCTGGCTTCAGAAATTAGTAAACTTACGGCTGCGGGTTTCCCAATTAATAATATCGAAAAAAAATATCGCATTTGTATTTATCAATCTAAAAATTATTAAAATTATAAAAAATTATTTCCGGTTTGTATAATTAGTATGCGATCCCCAAGATTAAATAAAATGTCGCTTTGTATATTCTAATTAAAAAATTTGTAAAAAAAGTTTTCTCTGGTTTCTAAAATTAGTTAAATATCGCTTCCGGCTACTTGACCAAAATTTGGTATGCCGTTTCCGGCAAGCACTTAAAAAAGCACCAATTTAGACAACTATTATTGATAGTTGATAAACAAAAATTGAATTACTTCAGTACATTAGAATAAAATAAAAATAAATTATTGACACCGAAATGTCTACCTTTAATAATAATATTTTTGTGTTAAATCTGATAAATAAAAAACGAATTTCAATTTTTATATTTTGGTGTTACATAGCTTCTAAATAGTTCTTGGTATATAGTAAGTTGCGAAAAATCTCAGATTGCATTAAGGAAACGTTTATCTGGGACACTTGTATATTAGAAAAATGTATATAAAAATACAAAAAAATAGTCAAAATATAAACCGCAAGACCAGTGATTCTTTATTTAACTATTTTTTAATTATTAAAAAAATAATTATATTTTTGTTCTTATTCGGGGTACCCACACTGGGGAAGCGGTCGCCACTTAAGACCATTATTGTTTTTTCTTATTTAAAAACTGTTATCACTTTCAAACCACTTATCATTATTAGATTTAATGATGTGATAATCAACGTAAAAAATAGTGTTAATCGGTTATTTTCAATCTTAACTTTTCCGTAGTGCAATGCGTCATTGATTGTTTAGAAAGGTTCTAGTTATAACCAGATGTGTTATTTTATAGTCCGATTGTTATCTACCACAGGACTCTAATAAACAAATTACTCATTTATTAACTGTTTTTTATTTTATTTCTAGACACACTGTATACAGGGTGATTCATTAAAAAAATGTATTTAAATGCTTAAATCTTTTGTTTAATAGTCGTTATTTTTGAAAACGATAAGAGATTTGAGTATGTTTAATGACCCTAAAAATAGAATGCAATAAAATTTTGCACGCAACACAAATAAAATTTTAGACCTAAATGCCAAAAATGCATGGAAAAATTTTGAAGCGACGAAAATACTTTCATCTGGTTAAAACCAGAAATTTAATAAATCGTAAGAAAAACAAGTTTCAAAGTGAGAAAGGTTATTTTTAGCAAAAATTGCAATTAAACTTTCTTTTTATCGATGGGATTTGTATCATATTGTTGAATTACACTCCATGGCAAATTTAATGTCAAACCAAGTCAATTATTTGAGACTTAACTTTATCAGCTGGTTACAGAAGCATTTGGGGCAAAGAAGCCGTGGAAGTTTAAGCCAATTAAACTTTGCTGAGTGTGACAAGTGAAAAGCTGTTTGGATTGAGATGTTTTTGCTGTAAAACATATTTACGAGTTCATTATGAAAAGCATTCATTTCCACAACAAAAACAGAATTATAATTAGATTCTATTCAAAATTTCCTTATATACACTCGAAAAAAATTTTTTCAGAATCGAATTCAAAGCGTTAAAAAATAACTTTTGTTGAGCTTCTATTAAGAAATTTGATCTAATTATTTGTATAAAAAGATTCGCTCAGTTTTACACCCCTAAAGTTTGTAGAAAATGCGCAAGACAAACGCAATAAACAGCGCTAAGATGCAGTCGAGTTTTGTTGTCCTCAAAGGGTGAATCCATCAAGTGGTTGATTTAACATGTAAAAATGGGAACCGAAAAATTACACCAATATGAAGGCTTCTTGGGGCAACTACACACAATCCGAGATAATTTTAAAAACAAGTGGAACACCTGGAAAGAAGAAAATCCGGGTGGTTTACCCGGAATTCTCAAAAACAAATTCGAATTATCACACGAGAAGTCAAGTGTTGTTTACGAAGATTATTCACACATCTACAGGTAAAAACTTTAACAGGTGAACCAAGATTGAAATTTTTTTCAGGCGGAAAACCCGGACTGAATTGATACGTATTTCAGCAGCTGTAATGGGGATAGAATTCTCATATTCAGCTGAAACTGCTTTCGTATCTCCTACTTTATTGAAAATTGGCGTTGAGCACAAACATATGACTCTAGTCTGGGCTTTATCACCCCTTATTGGATTCTTTCTAACACCAATTTTAGGATCATTGAGCGATCGATGTCATTTAAATTCCGGACGTCGAAGACCGTTTATTTTTGTTATGTCAGTTGGAGTTTTATTGGGATTAATGTTGGTACCCAACGGTGAACTTCTTGGTTATCTTGCTGGCGACCCCCAACCACCAAACTCAACTCTAGATAATTACAACAACTCTCATCCTTGGGGAATTTTCTTCACAGTTTTGGGAACAGTTCTTCTAGATTTTGATGCAGATGCTTGCCAAAGTCCAGCAAGGGCTTACTTGCTAGATGTCACAATTCCTGGTATTATCCAAAATGAAACAGAACGAAATAAAATTTTGCTTCCAGATGATCATGCCCGTGGTTTAAGCACTTTTACAGTAATGGCAGGACTCGGAGGATTTTTGGGATACGCGCTTGGTGGCATAAATTGGGACGCAACTTTTATCGGGATTTTACTGGGAGGGCACGTCCGAGCAGTTTTCACTCTAACAACCCTAATTTTCGTAATTTGTGTCACTTACACTCTCACAAGTTTCAAAGAAATGCCTCTTAGACTGCTCGAATTACGAAGCACTTTTGACGAAGATGAAGAATTTGCAAAAACGGGACCTAATTATGGTAGCTTGGAAGTGGCAGAAGGACAAGTCAGTTCACTTATTGTAACTTCTGAAAGTAAGTTATATTTTCAGGAAAGTACAAGTCAGTACATTTCGATAAATGACGACGAAAATGACGCTCGAAAATCAAGGAAAAGTATAGTTCCGGCACCAAATGCCTCTTTGGCTATTTATTTAAAAAGTATAGTTTATATGCCAAAATCACTAAAAATTTTGTGCTTAACAAATCTCTTTTGTTGGATGGCTCATGTTTGCTATTCACTCTATTTTACGGATTTTGTAGGAGAGGCTGTTTTTGGAGGAAATCCAACGGTAGGTCCCAATACACATTAAAAACTTTATTTTAATTATTTTTAAGGGCCCTGATACTGATCCAAGTCGTGAATTATACGAAAGTGGTGTCAGATTTGGATGTTGGGGGATGTCAATGTACTCACTATCGTGTGCTTGCTATTCTCTAATAATTGAAAAATTGATTAAAAATTTTGGGGCTAGAAAAGTCTACGTTGGAGGACTTTTGGTCTACTCAAGTGGAATGTGTTTAATGGCGTTAACTAAACACAAAATTGGAGTTATTATGTTTAGTTGGACAGCTGGTGTTATGTATTCGACTCTTTTTACAATGCCATATCTTCTAGTTGCTCATTATCATGCTAAAGGAACGGTAAAAAATAAAAAAAATTAAAGAAAAAAAACTAATTAATTTTTTGTAGTTTGAACAAGTTGGGGAAGGTCAAGAACCGATTCAGCAAATAAGAGGACTGGGAACTGATGTAGCAATAGTCTCAAGTATGGTTTTCCTTGCTCAGTTTATTCTGTCAATGTGTATGGGTTATATTGTAAATGCAGTAGGAACTACAACAGCTGTGGTCGGAGTTGCAAGCAGTTTAGCTTTTTGTGGAGCTATAACTGCAACGCAAGTTGTCTACTTGGATCTTTAAATTCTAATATCAATAGAAATGCATGCCAAATAGGTGTACCCATACAAAATGACTCAAGTTATCATTTTTTTGGCAAGTATTCGGTGTTTTGATGTGTCTTTGAAATGGAAAATAAAATATGAATGTTGTCAAAACTTAAAAATGTTTTATTAGCAATTTTATGACTTCGGTGATTTTTATTATATGGTTATAAAAATAAGTTTTGTGAAGCCAATGTCAGTGTCGGCAAAAAATAAAACTCGTGTCAGCACTAGCTAATTTTAGAAATTATAACTAATTAATTAAAATCGTGATTTAGAATAGTTAGCATTGATTCGTTTTATTTCAAGTCGGATAGCTTTAGATCTTTTAATAACTGTCTTGGCAACAATTTTCTTGAATTTTCGAGAAAATAAAATAAAATTGGTCACTTCGACTGTTGTGTCGCGTTAAAATATTCCAAGAAGCGATAAAATCATTTTGTAATAACTTACATTAAACAACATCAAATCCTTGTCACTAGTACCCATGATAAGATTATTAGCTTCGTTTTGCGCAAATTGCTTGAAAGCTTCCGCGAGACAAACTGCAATTTTTATAAAATCTGATAAGTGGCAAAAAGCCAGTTACTTTCTTCTTGTCTAAATTTACAAATATATCTATATAATTCGCACTTTGATCTAGCCTCGTTCCCAAAACCCATTTAATAATGGTTCTTTGTTGATTGTTAGGAAGCTTTATGCGTGTTAAATTTGTCTATGCTTGGACATTACCTAACACTGTCATCTGTTCTAAAGCCTTTCACACTTTTGATGTCTTCGGCGGCCACTCGCGAACTAATTGAGATGAATCTCACTGAGAAAAATCTTGTCAAAGAAAAAAAATATATACATAAAATCGGTGGAAATTAACTGTCCACATGGGTCATAACCTCATAGATTTATGGACGCTTTTGCGGATAGAAAAGCGTCTGGGAAAAACAACATAAAAATATAAATAAATGTTTTGAAATTTTTTTGGATTGTTTTACTTGTCTTCAATGACGCGCGTAATTGTTAACTGATCCTCTGGTGTTCCTAAATCCAGATTTTTAAATTTAAAGTTTGTCATAACACGACCTTCGCTCAACAATAAAATTTTTATTCGCGTCTGATAGTGAAAATAAAGTGATACACAGATGGTCAATTCACTGATAAGACTCGCATTTTCCCGAATGATTTAGCGGTTTTTTGACCCTGTTTTGTCTAACAATACGTAATTTGGCGGCGCTCGCGTCAAAAAAACTACAACAGTCAAAAATGTTGCTTACATGCTTTTAACTCACTCTCACCATCTTCTCCAAAATCGTCTTCGACCGGAGGACAAATATGTATGTCGAAGAGGATATCACTACCGGCCCATATCACTCGTGCTGTATTGCCTTTACCACCATGTTTAGCCATAACGCCATAGAAAACTTGTGTCTGTCACTAAGATACTAACACACAAACTTGCCAACAAATTCAATTCAAAAATAATTGCATCATTAGATTCTTTCCAAATACTTTGTGCACGTGTTTGGCTGCCATCTAATGAACACTGGTTTTTTCCATTTGCCACAAGCTTTATTGCTTGGCATAAAAATAAATGTCGCAAAAAATAAAACAAACCAACAAGAATAGACTGCACGCGACTATATTTATTAATTTAATCACAATTAAAAAATGCAAACTACGTCAAACTTTTATTAACATCTAAACTCTTAAATTATTCAAACACTTGTCAAGAATATCCTTCTTGATCTTGATGTAATCAGGACTCAGTTTCAATACTTGCTGAGCGACATCGATCGCATCAGCATAATTTTTACTCTTCATCAAACTATAAGCCAGCTTGTAGCCAATCCCGACGTTAGACTTCCCTCCAAACTTCCAAGCAGCTTCATAATTCACCACAGCATCCTTAAAGTGTTGCTCCTTCTCGCAAATAAAACCCAAAAACTCGTGCGCTTTGCTACAAGCTTTATTATGTTGCACAACTTTCGTTAATAAATCACCAGCGACGTCGTATTTCCCCGACTGAATATAATAATCAGAAAGCAGCAACCAACACCTCTCCAAATATTCCGCATCTTCGAAAGTCCAAGTGGCTTTAGCAACCCTTTTTAACTGATTTTTCGCTCTTTGTGACTGCTTTAATAAAGTATAAGCAGTCGCCATTCCCAAAATTGGACCTACATGATCCTTGTATAGGTTCTGTGAGCCCAAAGAAATAAAATCTTCCAGTCCTTTCTCAATATTGTACTTTTCTTGACTTGCCAATAAACGAAAATTCACCAAAAGTCTGTACCGCAATAAATCATCTCCACTGGCTTCCAGGCGGTTTTTCAACTCTTTTAAAAGCCTTTCGGCTGTTTTCAGTGCCATACTTCTCGAGTCCCGGTACTCCATATCTTCAGAATCAACAAACTGGTCTCCAAGCATCTCATCGTCAGGATTAAGACAAATTTCAATCATGTTGTACAAAGCTTGTTGCCCCCATTCCGGGTCTTGACGAGCTAAATTAAAATTACGTAAAGCACCATTGAGATTACCGGAGTACCATTGGTATAAAGCAGTACAGAAAAGAAAACCAGAATCTTTCTTTTCAGTATGTTTTTCAGCGTTGATTAGATATTCCGAAAAGTCGCTCAGATTTCCGGTGCGCCTCATTACCTCAACTAGACGGACTAAAGCTGTCCAATTCGTTGGTTGTTTTGTTATGAGTTGAGTAAAGTGAAAAAGGGCCATATCAAAATCAATCTAAATTTTTTCAATTAGAAATATAAAACAAAAATTTAGTCTTACCTTTCTGAATGCTATATCAGCCATCATAACTGACGCACTTTCATTTTCAGGGTCTAGTGATAGAATATTTGTACAGATCTGCTGACAAGAATCTAAAACGTTCATCTAAAAAAAAAATTGTGACTCACAAAATCACATCAAATTTCAAAAATATTACTTGCATATACAGTTTAGCTAAAGCTGTTAAAATTTCAGTATTCTTCGGACAAATTTCAAGTGCATCTTTATAAAATTGAACAGCTTTATCATTATCCTTGAGAGTTGCAGCAATTTCAGCCAATTTTACTCCAATATCAACCAAAAGCTTTATTTCATCATCTGGAACATCTAAAACCATATTTCACTGAGATGTTTTTCTATAAGGTTCAACAGAAGTATGAAAAAAACCGTTTTTCGGTTAAAACAAAAACGTTTTTAAATAAACAAAACCTAGATCTTAAACTGTTTCAAAACTGTAACTTCAGTTAGATATTCAGTATTTTTGTTTTCTTTTCCAAAACATGCTTTTTAAAAAGATGTTATCTAAATTTTCTTCCAGCTCCCAACGGCAGTGAAATATTAAATGAGTGTAAAAATATCACCTAAACCGAAAAACGCTTGTTTGAATAAAAAATTGCACCAAAAAAAGGGTAAAAACTTTTAAACCAAACTTGACATAAACGTTAGACCATCAGTAGGTAATAAAAATTTACTAATTACTAAAATGGAATTAACATGGATTAAGAAGTAAAGTAGTTTCGGCCTTAGAATAAAGTAGTTCTATTTGGCGAAAGACAGCGATTACAATAAAAAAATTTGAACCATTATTATTGAATAAACTATTTGTTTAAAAATTGATCTCTTTAAATCGCAAAAAATTGAACTGAATCCATGTCATACTGAAGTTAAGACGGAGAAGTTAAGACAGAAACTGAATAATTTATTTTCCTAGGTCCCACTACAAGAAGTCATACGAGAAGCATAGCCTACCAAATTCGTTAACAGTATGAGAACCTGGATAAAAAAAACGACACTTAAAAAATTTGTAATTGAAGGTTAACAGGGAATAGACAATAAAGCAATAAATTGTAATAATCAGTCGACGTTTCGCCGCTAATTGCGACTTCTTCAGGACATTATTACCTATTATACAGTTTTTTGTATCGGCGAAACGTCGACTAATTATTACAATTTATTGCCTTATTGTACATCCCCTGTTAACCTTCAACTACAAATTTGAAATTTTGGACGTCAAACATAACCTCAATCGTTAAAAAAAAAGTTCAAAAAAAAATCTAGAGAAACTAAAGAAGGTTCTAAATAGAAGAGTTCGAAAACCGGCGTTTGGAAGAAAACGGATTTTGGAAACGACGACGGAAAAAGAAAAACTCAACAAAATTCTAGAAGAAGTTGATAGACGGCCATCGGAAAAAAAAGATTGAAATAAAGAGCAAGAAAAAATCCGGAAAAACCTGAAAATTCTTGGAAATCTTGAAAAACAGCGTTTGGAAGAAGAATTTAGAATGTGATGATTGGTTAGAAAGAAGATCATAAGAGGTGTCTACAAAAATTTAAAAAACAGCGAATAGTACAAAAAAAATTGTAGAACAAAAAAGTTTCTAAAAAAAATTTGAAAAATTACAATTAGTAGAAAAATAAGAGCAGAAAAATAATCTACAATAAGTTAAAAACGTTGTCTAGAAAAAAAAGTAACAAAACAACAAAAATTTGTAGAAAAACAAAATAAATGTTCAGAGAAGCTTAAAAAATAAGAAAAAGACACAAAAACTCAAAAAAATTATAGAACGATTTTAAAAAAGTTTACAAAAAGATTAAAAAAGAAAGATAAGCAAAAAGAAATCCTGCAAGAACAAAACATGATTCTAAAAAAAGTTATAAAACGACGATTATAATAAAAAAAAAGATAACCTACGTCTAGAATAAAAATCAAAAAAATATTCTAAAAGTACTTTCAAGAGAAACATTCCAGAAGTAAAAAAGTTATTTTTAAGCAAAGTTTCTGAAGATTGATAAAGATTTAAAAAAAAAGGTTCAGACCTTGAAAATAGAACAAATAGTGAGATTCGAACCATCGTCACAACGAGTGAAACCCAGAAACAAACGTCTAGAATAATAAAGAAAAAGATAAGCGCTCCTGTCGGCATAACGAAGACCATCTCTGCAGCTGCTCTAGCAAGGCTTAGAAGACCAGAACAAGTACCAGACATAATTACTGAAAGTGATAAAAATATGTCATAGAGTTGTCCTTATTCAGTGAGCAAAAAACAGCCCACATATACCGAAGTCCAAAGAAGACGTGAAGAACAAGTAAAACCACGTTTTTACCACACCAAGATTTAAAAAGTAGTCATATTTTAAACCACCATTGTTTATGATACCTAGGACCCCTTATTAGAACACGCAGTGTTACACTGATTTGAAAATGTAATAAAACTCAGCCTCTTCTTTCTAGAATTCGAAAACTTAATTTTCCCTCAAGACAAGGTAAATTCTCATGATCATGACGCAAAAGCTGTCTTAGCTTCTTTCAAAAAAACTAACATAAATCTTTTAACCTAGACACCTCGGTTCCCTATCGGTCGCCCATTGAATATATGTAAGACATTATGGAAAGAACTTGAGAAATTAGGTGAATCATTTTCACACATTAGAAGCTCTCCCATATCAGCTTCCAATGACTTGAAAGTAAAGTATAGTAGCCCTTATTCTGTAAAGTTACCAGCAAATTCACAGTTTACAGAGCCGAACTGATGGAACATCAGGCAACAGCTCTTCAAGAATAATTTATTGCAAGGGCGCGTGAGTCCAAACACTTTTACAATAGACCATCCTAATTGCAGATAATGACGTTTATGGTGGTTGTATAACCTTACAGGATAAGAACAACTTTACCCAGTTTAATACATATTTGTGTTAAGTTTGGTCAAAAAATTTCCTTCATGTTGCAATTTTTATGTCACTGCTCTCTAAGTATCAAGTGTTCATATAAAAATGTTCTCTAAAGTAATATGACATTTTAAGAAAAGCATAATGAAAAATAAATGTAGAAATTTGACTTATATAACTACTTACTTAGAACTTACTTATTTTTCATGTAAGCATGAAAAATAAACTGTCACATAATCTATATTTTTCAGTGTATATTTAAAAGATTTCTAGTCATTTTAATTGAAAATACTTTTGTTTAATAAAAAGTCAAATAAATCAAGTTATTTTTTGAAAAAAAGTTTTGAGAATTAAATTTGACATCCGACAATGCGAGAGTTGTGAGAAACACCCACCTAACGACAACAAAATTCAACTAAGAAATACTTCAAAATATCTTTTCTCATGGCACTCTAGAGAACACATTAAATAGATACGAGTATTTTTTAAAAACTTACTTGTCTGTTCAACTGCAAGCCGTTTCCTGACCCGATTTTGATTATCCTTAGCTTCCTTAAGTACAGTCAAAGCTCCAGTTAAATTTCCCGACTTCTCTCGAGTTTGTGCCAACAACATTAAAAATTTCGTTTTGTATTGCAACTGTGTCAAATCTTCGACCGACTTCACTTCATTTTTAAGTTCACCAGAAAGAAGATTTTCAGCCTCGTTATATTTTTTCATATTTATGTAAAGATCGCCTAATTGCAGCCTCAATTCTGGATCCTGAATCGTATTTATTGCCTCTTTGTAAAAACTAATAGCTCGCGCAAAATAATGTGTCTTAACTAAAGCTTGCCCCATTTTTAATGTAAGATAAGGATCTTTAGGATTCTGTTGAAGTGCTAAATTGTAACAATCAAGAGCCTCGTCTGGTTCTAGAATAGTCATGTAGGCGTCACCTAACAGAAGGTAACTTTCCGGTCCCGGATTTTCATCAACCATTTCTTGGTAACACTGGAGATAAGCGTAAGAATCCAATCTGTGTTTTAGCATAATATCAGCAAGTTTAGTCCGGGCTTGTAAGTAATAAGTCTCATCTGGTTTAACCTTATTTAATAAATCTATGGCCCCTTGAACATTTTTTCGTTTAATAGCGTGATCAGCACTCAGAATTAAAATCCGAGCCTCTTCGGGAGTTCCTTGAAACTCCTCAACTGCAGTTTCAAGCAGTTTTGCAGCTTCATCATTTTGACCAATCATATTATGTGCTTCAATTAATTCAATATAAATTGAAGCTCGCTCAATTAGAGTTAAATCATTTTGGTCTTTTTTGTAGGTTGTACTTTGAGGATTTATATTAACTAGAGTCAGAGCAGTTGTTAGAGATTTAATAGTATCTGGAATATTGTTCAAATTTTTATCAACAAGACCTCGAATGTAATGAAACATAGGATTTTCACGAACTTTAAAATTGTAACTCAACCCAACTTCAAGACTTTGAGCTGCTCTTTCAAAATAACGATTTTGTACCTGAATCTGAGCCATTAAAAGATGAGCATCACTCGATGACTCGTCGTCAACTTTTGATAAAATCTGTTCGAGAGTTGTCATAGCGTTACTAGTATCTCCAGTCAAATACTGAAGTTTCGCCAACAAATAAGAAGCTTCATAAAGACCAGGACAAGCCTTTGTTACAGTTTTTAACACATTTAAAGCAGTGAAAGCTGCATTTGTTGTAACCCGAACTCCTTTAGTAAAATCACTAGTGTAAGAAATGTACTGCAGATATTCTTTCACAACATCTAACATAAAATCAGGATCAAGTAGCAACAAATATGAGTCGGAATAATACTGGTGTTTTATAAGATTCAATTGTAGGTCACAAGCTTTTTTCAAAAAAATCAAAACCTCGTCTGAGTTCTCACAAATCTTTGCTCGAATCAAATAAAGCTTGGGAGAATTTTGCGCTTCTTCTAACTCGAGTAAATAATCAACTTGTTTTTTAATTTGATCTGACTTTCCATTTTCGGAAAGCTCGCATAAAGTCAGACCCATCAAAGCTTTCAATGAGGATTCATTTAGTTTAGACGCTGTTCTAAAATATTTTTGGGCTTCTTTAATCCGCCCTGAAAGCAAATACTGGTGGCCCAACTCAACGATAAATTCTACATTTTCAGGATTTATTTGTAAAGCTCGCTCCACCATTTTATGCGTCTCCTTGAGCACATCAATATGTCTGCCGCAAATTCCCGAAAATAATCTCGCGTTTTCAATAAGAATTTTTCCGTTTTTTGGTTCTTGTAGCTCCATTTCGTGGATATACTTTTTAATGCATGCTGTAGCTTCTTCGTAGTTCGCATCTCGGCTCAGTAAAATCAAAATATTTATTTTTTGGGCATCAAGATTATCAATTTTGTCATTAATAATTCTATTCATTGTCTCAACTGTTTGTTCCCAGTCTTGGGACGCAAACTGGACTTTCATTTTTTGAATTAGGGGCAAAATTGAGTTGGGGTACCTGACTACACCTTTATTTACAGCATCAAGACTTTCCTCAAATTTGTTTTGAGTTAAGTAACTTTCAGAAACGCCCAAAATTGCATCTAAGTTACGTTTGTTGTCTTTTAATGCTAGTTCAAATATTTCTGTGATATTTTGTGAAACTCTATGTCCAGATTTTTTTAAGTGGAGTAAAATCCACGCTTTAAGAGCCAAAGCTTCTACTAAATCTGATTGTATGTTGATGGATTTTTCAACATAATCAAGAGCTTTTTCAGGTTTGTTTAATATAAACAGAACAAAACCTGAATTACAAAAATCAATCGCTTCAGCAGTTTTGCGATATTCCCGGACTTGAGAGTCTAATTTATGAAACAATTCTTTATTAGAGACACCTAAAATTTTGTGGGCATATATTAAGGCAATTGTGGCTGAGAGTTTTACATTATTTTCATTTTTAATTGCATCAAGCTCATTTATACTTTCTTCAGAACGAGAATTTAGAAGCAAAGCGAGGGCTTGATATAAACGATAAGACGTTTCATTTTTAAATTTTGTGGTACCCTCTTTACAAGCTGCAATCATTAAATTGTAGTATTTTTCACGAAAATAAAAAAATATTTTTGATCTGTAATCACTCTGATCTTCCATTTTTTGAATTGAATAAAACTCAAAAATATATAAAATAATTTATTTTCTTTTCTTATTTCTCAATAACATAGTCTTTGTATTTATTTACATTTCGTGAGTAAAATTTGCTCAAAAAATCACAAGTTAACTTCATTTTCTTCTTGTTTGCAACCAGATAATCAAAAATTCGCTGAAAAAGCGCCAATTTTAAATTGAACAGTTCTACCAATCTTAAAGAAATTAAAACCCCAAAAATTAAAAAAAGTGTGAAAAATAGCTATTTTTGTTAATATAAAGCAAACAGGCGTGAAGATAACTACCTCAGCAAAAATAGTCCCCATCCCTCGACCTTGCAATTCCTTAGGAATATCTGTATGGACTAAATCATAAATATCACCATTTCTCTCATAATCAACTGTGGCAGTATGTGAATTGAAATTAATATAAAGAATATTTTTTGCAGTATTATCATGCACTTGTCCAGCTTTTAGTAATTTTACAACTTTTGATAGTGACCTAGTAGAAGCCATAAAGGTGCAGAAGTGGGTAACAGAAACTAAAAGAAGTGCTACATAAATACTAAATTTTATTATCTATTACTTACAACAATAAGAAAAATGATAAATCACTTAACAAAGTACAAAAATCGGTATTTTGGTAGCGTTTTTTTCAATAACAACAAAACTGACAGGTGTCATATATTTAAGTTGGTTGCTCTGACGACACCCTAATAAAAAATAATTGTATTTTAAAAAATGGCGCCAAAGATAATTTTAAGGCATGTTGGTTAATATTTACGTTTTTTGCATTTAGGTCGATTAACACATCTTTTTCTACGTGAACACATTTTTTTTCAAAAATGACTGCACAACACTTACCTGCAATTTTTTTTCTTTTTTGCTGTCTTAACTTTTGCTTGTAGCATCTTCGAGTTGTAATTTTTTATTTTACCAATTTAATTTCTTCATATTGGTCATTTAATAGTTTTTCTTATCGTTGACATGTTTTAATAAATTCCTCAAAATTTACTACGAGTTTGAAACAATGAAGACAAATATTTTTTGTCATTTTATCATCTTTATTTATCTATAATTTATTTATAGAAATTGCATTTTAAAAAAATTATTTCAGTTTTTCTATTTGGATTGAAATCTATTTAGATACCTTTTCAGCTAATTGGGAATTCTTATAAACTACATTTATCAAATTAACATTAAACAAGTCTTTATTTTTCAAGCAAAATCAACAATAGTGCTAATCGATTATTTTCGCGCTACTGTTTAAATTTGGGATAATTTCATAATTACCAACACAAAGAACAATAATAATATTTTGGCACGTGATAAAACGCCGCAAATGAGATTTATTTATTATTTACCGCGTTTTATCACGTGTTTCTATACAATCCCGATTTTGTTGAAGTGAGCATCAGACCGAAAAAAATGGCGACAATGTTTAAACCTATTTAACACAGCACACAATACTATTTTTATGCATTTTATATTTTTATTAATTTTTATATTAAATAGTAATTATTATTTTTTTTAATAAGATTTTATATTTATAGTAACAAATAAGTAAAGTCAGAGCTATTTCGGTGTTAAAGTTATTCGGTCGGAAATACATTCGTACTTATTTGTGTTCGTTTGAAATGGTAGAATTTTTCACTGCAAGAATGTAACGGACGAACAAGTGTAATAAACAAAATAAATTAAGAATAATAGGAATTAATACAAAATGATGGAAACAGTCGGAGTGACTTTTTCGGGGATGGGTTTGTCTTTTCTTATGCACGATAATACCCAAACAAAGTACTTTCAGGTAAGTGAGATAACGTAGGGAAAGTGAACTCACAAATAAAATTTTATTTTAAGGAGGGTTTTTTGCTTGGAGAGCTCATTACCCAGGAAAAGAAAGTAATAACGGATGACGACCGAGTGCAGGTGAGAATTTCGAGAAATATACGTATAAATGGCTCTCTGGCTTATCCAGAAGGTTTTCATTTATATGATGGTGCCGGTCGTGTTGATACCGATAACGTAAAAACCTTCGTCGGGGAGTTAGCCCCAAAAGTAGTCGGATGGTACACATACAAGGCCAACACGTCAAATTTTATGTTGACGTTTCGGGAAAAATTGGTCCACCCCCAATTTGCAAATTTAGGTAGCGTCCCTCCTGAGTTCTTTATTTGTTGCCGCTTAATTAGTGAAGTTTCGGAGAGTGGAGCAACACATTCATTTAAGCAAAGTGCTGTGAGGTACTATAATGGGGCTTTTAACGAGGTACCACTTCACATAGAGAATCTTAATGACCCTAATACAAGTTACAAAGGACCAGAACCAACCTCGCCAGTCTTTGCTCAAATTTTAAAAGATTTGAATCTCAACCCCGACGGTGCTCGAGGGCTAGACACAATTAGAGCAATCAGTGAAAGTGTAGATAACCACACGTTTGACGTGATTCAAAAATTAGTAGAGGCTGAGCAAGAACTTACTCGAGTACAAGATGAATTTCGAGAATGGCTAAAAGCAAAACGCCAAAATGATTTTGTCTTAGAGCAGTTTGAGTCTGGTGCTTGTGGAGTGGCTAACCCTGAGCTTGATACAAATGAAGAAGGACTTTCTCAAATGGATAAGGAAGTGCGAAAATTGGCAAAAGGCCAGAATGAAGATTTCTTAGGGAAATTTGATGTTGCCTGTGGAATAACAAACCCTCAACTTGAGACAAACGAAGAATTGCTGAGAGATTTTAACGACGAACAACTTGAAGATAAATTAATTTAGAAAAATGACGAGTATATCAATTATTAAGGCTAGTCTGACTCGGAAGTATTTTCGAAATTGCTTTTAATTTTTAGTTGTACAGACAAAGACTTTTGTTTTAACAAATATAAAAGCGAGAATATTGCTTATGAGCTTACCTATAACAGGTCAAACACCATCAAATGGCGACTTTTTTTAGTGCACTACTACTACCACACCTCAACGCATTTTAGGCAAACCAGCATTAACATTTCTGAAGACAACACATCTTTGAAGTTTGTTTAGCGCTAAATATTGACTACATTTTGTTATACAAATATCTGTGTTTTAATGTTCTAGCGTTTCGTAAAATTTTATTTATGTACATTGACATCAATATTTTAAAAAATACGTTTTGTTCAGCTTGAAAATAGTTAGGCGTTTTACAATTTTGTATTTATATTGGCAACAAAGAAACTTATTTTCTTAACATTTAGTTTCAAAAAAACAAGAAAGAAATCGAAATTCAGGTTTTTTTTTTAAATAAATTGTTGGTACATTTTTTATGGCAATAAATAAGTGCCCTAGAGTCTAGGGCCTAGACATTTAAAAATCTTTGTCGTCTTTTTTTATATATTACACTTTAATATTAAAAGGCAAAAAAAATAAGATTTTGGTTTTAGTAGAGTCAGACTAACTTTGAAATTATTTTTAAAATTTTATTTAATAAACTGGATTTTTTTCACTAATTTTAGTGACCGAAGTGGCACTTTTTTTTAACTCATTGCATAAAAGTGAAAATTCAGTGAAAAAAGTGCACATTTTTTTACTGTATGAATTTCTTTTTAACTTATTGGTCTTTTTTTAGTTTGTGCTTTTTCATGCAATTTTGAGTTTATTTTTGAATTTTGAATGAATTTTTAAAAAATTTTATAGACAGCTTGTGTTAAAGTGCTTTTTTTTCACGCGTGTGGATTATTGTACACGGCTACGCCTCGTACAATAACTTTCCACACTAGTGAAAAAAGTTGCACTTTTAACACTTCTTGCGTAAATAACTATTCTTCTTTGATCAATTTTTTTGTATATTTTTTTACAATAGCATATGAATATGCGACAAGGGATTGGACTCCCAGTCTCTCCTTGGAAAGTCCGTCCAGTGAAGACGTTGAAGATGAAACTACACCTGAGACGGAAGTATGTAGACAAAGAGAATCAGGACGAGAGTCTGATGCACAAGAACCCTCAGAAAAGTAAGTTATTAACATTACTAGATTTTATTATTAAAAATTAATATATTAATTAACAGGGATGAGGAGGCTCTAGTTGTACTTTTTAAAGAGTTGTCCAATGAATAAGTACTTGGGACTTGTATATGTTCCAGTTCCTTACTTCACTTATTTAATTAGTTATAGTTATTTGTTAAATTGTATACAAAAACAGTTAAGGCTAGTGTTTCAACATAAGGTTTCCTCTCAAATGAAAGATACCAGCATCTGCAACAAAAAAGATGATGAGCCTACAGAAAATCTTATTAGTCAAGCTAATGCAAAGAAAAAAATCTTTCACCACTAGGTGAAGGACAAATAATTTTATGACGAAATAGTGAGAACAGAAAAGTATTAATTAAACCAGTGAGAAATTAGATATGAATCTAATACATACTTAGATTACAGACTCTAATTTCAATTTTCGTTTTGTGATTAGGATTAGTAGTTATTGTTCCTGTTTTTACGTTTTATTGTTCCTGTGTCGTTTTTTAATTTTATAATAAAAATCTACAAAAACACGTTGTTTCATAATTTTATTTATATTTGTAGTAAGTCCATGCCACGTTCGTGCTCTAAAATTTCTTCAGATGTAATCCTCTTCTTTCAGTTCTTTACTGATAATTAACAAGCGGCAATTTTTTATTTACTTTTATTAATGTGTAATTGGTAAACACGTGCGTTATTGAGGAGAAAACTTAAACTCTACTAACATTTTTCTATAGACAAAACAAAGTTAAATGTTCCTTTGATTTAGCAAAAAACATTTGTGAAAATAAAAGAAAACACCATTAAATTCTACGAAAAATTTAGAAAATAAGTTAGTACTCCTTTTTTCGTTTTCAGTAACATTCTACTGGGTTGTTTTTGTATTGTACTGACTGAAATAGTGGCAATCAAACATGTGTTTATTGTTAAGTTATTTGCTGTATTTACTGCTTTTTATTGAGTTATGGAGACAAAATAAAGCTAAAATTACTAAGTTAGACCACAACCACGCGCTAGCGCCATATATCATGGTTTGAAGGAGGATGAACATAGGAGATAGTTCCCATCTTATGGAAATCTAATGACTACTCAAATCGAATTTTTTTATATCAATCGATAGCTCTTGAAATAAGGAGCAATTGGTATCATTGCGCCAACTTTGTAGGTCATCAAATAAAGACCCTATTGAAGATTAAAAGATTAAAAACGGCAATACAAAATGCATTGGCAAGAGTGAGAGCCAGTGAGGTCGGACAAATTGAGAGCTAGGAATGTTTGGAAATCTATAAATCATCAAAGCTTGGTTTGGACCCTAATAATATCGTACTTTTAACAATAGGCTTAACGCCATGGGAGGGTACATTATGGTTTGGGACATTTCAGATAATATTGAGAAAAGAATGTAAATACCACGAAATATCTATTTAGCCGGTTTCTGACCTGAGGCCCACGTACGGACTTAATACTTATAAATAACAACTGAGAGTTTTATGAGTCAGTGACAGAAGTCATTTAAACTTTAAATTAATCTAGTCACTTTATTTCAAGAAGTATAAGTTGACGCAATGATACCAATTGCTTCTTATTTCAAGAGCTATCGATTGATATAAAAAAAATCTCAATTTAAGTGGTCATTAGATTTCCATAAGATGGGAACGATCTCCTTTCCTTCATTTCTAAGCTTCAACGCAGGTCTAACATGAGCGAATTCCAACGAACCATGCCGAATGTGAACAAAGTCTCCCATTTGTAAGCGTAGATTGCTAATTTTATGTACTCGGCCATCCTCGGTAGTTAGTCTATAGCTGTTCGGGTGACTTTGACAACACGAAGCTGCTACGGTAATTTCTATTTTCGATTACTGGATTAAAACTAGAAAGTCTAGAGTATTGGAGTAGATTGTTTTTTTGTCTTATTTGTGTTTCCATATGTGATTTTTATTCGGTCAAACTTTAGCTGTTATCGAGGCTGTTATAATTTCAATCGTATGTACTAGTGCAATAAGGGCGATTTTTTTAAGGTATGTTTTTAGAATGACAGTGCTTTGAATTTTCGCGGATTTTTGACCTCTTCACCTATTAAACAATTTTAAATTTGTCAGGCACCACAACATGCATGATGGCAGCCATAAAGAACATTTTTCTCTTACTCTCTCCGTATATGTATTTCTCTGGTTTTAGGGTTTTAATTTTTTTCGTGATTAGTGACTAAAAAATCCCTAACACAACGTCATCACGGTCATCAACCTAAAGTGGAAAGTGTGGTTATGTGTCCCAATGTTCGGCATTTGAAAATATTTATAATTATTTCCTAAAGAAGTGTATTAGATATGTTGACAACAAATGAGTGTACAAATATAGACGATTATGCGTTTAAAAGTTCCCCTGAATCGTGCAGTGGCAATTCGTGCTTCACAGGTAAATCCGCCCCCTAACCACCTTATCTTTCGATATCTCAAAAGACATGTTTTTAGACTGCACTGATTTTCCATCTGACGAAGATTTCCTTCAACAACTATCATCGGATCTAGATATCCCACTTTTATTAAACCCCGGCGAGGATGAATTAAGTTTATTGAATTCATTTTTTGATAAAAGTCCAGAAGAGATAATGTCGGAAATCGCTCTCCCATCATCACCCAGCGACACGTTTGACGAAATTGCTGAACATTTCAGCGAATTTCAAAAGAGCGACAGAAAAATGTGGGATCCAGAATCCTTCCCAAACTTAGAAGTAAAAGTTGAACCAGACAGTGGCAGTTCTTCAGGTTCAAATAAATCAAGTTCTCCTATGCAGACACCTGAAGATGGTGTGAAATTTTTCGAAATAAAAGATGAGCTCAAAGTTGAGCCACTCTCACCAAAAAGTGAACTTGACTCAAGTATTGTAATTACAACGGTACAAAACCCTTTTAAGTTATCACCAAATAGTAAGATCACGCCACGAATACCTATCCAGCCAAAAATTGCCCCAACTATTAAAAATAAGGTGGTAGTTCTGAAAAATGCAGATTTTAAGCGGGGGGCTACCACTGTAGTAAGCCCTCCACCGAAAAAGGTAGTGGTTCTAGAAAATATCGGAGCGGTTCCTATCACAACAGTAACTTCGGCTACTTTGACTAATCCTGTTATAAGTACAGTTTCGTCTGTTTTGCTAGAAGGGGCTAATAATGTGTCTCTGAATATTGATCCAAAAATCCTAAAACGGCACCAAAGAAAGATAAAGAATCGAGAATCGGCTTCTTTATCCCGTAAAAAGAAAAAGGATTATTTAACATCCTTAGAGAATCAAGTCAAAGATTTAACGACTGAAAATTATCAGCTCAAAATGGTATTTCTTTCAGTTTTGGAACTTTTTTATTTTACATTTTTTTTCTAGGAAAATGAACAATTAAAAGAACGTTTGAAAAAGTACGAAAATCATACACCAAATTCAAGTAATGTCAAAACGAGTATAGTTTTATGTATGTTCCTCTTTTCAGTGGCCTTTCATTTGGATTATATCAGGTTTTGATCAAAATTCTGTGTATTAGTTTCTTATTTATAATTTTAGGAATCCATTTTTTGCTAAAAATCAAGCAAATCTTATTAAAGAAAGTTCACCAAAAGTTCTAGATCATCACACGAGAAATCTACTTTGGACTGATGATATAGATGATAGAAATAGTTCAAAGTTTTCACCATTTTCTATGTGTCCAGCATCAATAAATCAGAGTGAAAGTGCGAGATTAGCTTTAGAGTTAGAGAGGTAAGTAATTACTATAAATATACATATCATGATAATTATCATAAAAAATTATAATAATGACATGGTATTTCTGCCAAATTGTACTAATAATTTTATGATTTTTTGAATCGAATATGGTTAGATTTTTAATACATTTTGAAAGCCTAAGGTACTTTTTTATAAACACTGCAAAAAAATTTCAATATAAATGTTGTCTGATGGGCTAATTTCAAGTTGAAATAATACCGGTAGTATCTTCGTTTCCATGAAAAATTAAAAGAATTCGGAGTTGTCATTGGCTCTTGCTACGGAAAAGTATAAAAATTTGCGGTACTACCAGTAGTATATCAACTTGAAATTAACCCATTAGGCTCCCAAATTAAATAAATAATATTATGGTTTTTTGAGGCAGTTATGAGTATGCAAGAGACAATTTACGATAATTCTCGCTTCCCATCACCAAAAATGAATACGTTTTTTAATAGAATTTGGAAGCCGAATGCAACAGTTTTTATTGGCTTGTATCCCTGTCAGTATTTTTAATCAATATCAGTATTTATATTAAAATGGTTGTAAATAATTTAAACATTTTACATATTAAACATATCTGAAGTCAGTACTGTAGTGGTAAGTAAAAATGTATCTATTAAAAATAAATGACTAGTATATTGAAAAAATGACTGCAAAAATAATAATTTGTCAGTATTTCTGTCAGTATATTATTTAACTCCGAAAGTTTATAAAATAAACGGTAAGAAAATAATTATTATTAATTAATTATTAAATAATTAGGTGATGTATCTACAGTTAATATGCGTAATCCGAAATTTTGCATAATATCTAATTAATATAGATTTGTTTGTCTAAATAGCTTCTTTCAGACATTCTTATTTTGTTTCTCTTTTGATTTAGCATTTTTTTAAATTTATTTTTTGCTTTTTAATCCTAGAAAAAACATTCTCCACTTTGGGCTAACGCTAGTAAGTGCTTTTTTTCTAAACGTATATTTAACTAATATCGAAATAAGCATTATACATAATCCCGGACTTGGAAATTTATAAACTGAAAAAATTATTAATTTACAGACGCAAAATTTAAAAAATACTGAATATGTTCTACTAGCCCTTTTGAATTAAAAACTACTCCAAATTCCATTAAATCGGCCTGTTCTAAATTATATTTTTAAATGATGGATCATTTTACTGGTTATTATATAGCCATAGCTATGTATGTATTAGCTGTTTTATTTATTTTTATAAACACTGAAGAAATAGGTACTTATTATTTTGGGAATAGGAATGGATCTAAAAATGACATGGAAAAAAGTTGAATCTTAAATTTTTGTGTTATTACACATTTGTTGTTCTTCACTTCACTGTCTTTCTAAATTATGGCGCTAATTTCTTCCTGCTTTATTTATACATATATAAATACAGAAACAGTTTTTTTAAATAATTATCGCCTTTGGCTTTCAAGTTGTAATTAAAAATTTCTATGTTCTTTGAACCGGATGTTGAGAAATCTCTGAGTATAGAAAGGACAATTATTTTTATTGCAATCTCCGATTACTCGTTAGTTGACTATGTGTTGCAGGTTTTGCCTACTAGGTACTATACTTCTTATACAATAAGAATCTATAATTAGATTACTTTGTTGTCGAAATGCGCATCGTGTTAATTATAGTGTTTGGTGTTAATGGGTGTTTTGTGTTTCATTCAACACACCAAGAAAATCCAACAAGAAGATGCAATTTATGCAAATTACAAAATTTATGATTTTAATTTAATAATTTAATAATCCTATATAAAATTAAATTTTTATTGTTAGTAGTTGTTTAAAAATTTAAAAAATGCTACTTTAGGATCCCAGGTTGCATTTTTCTAGGACACACTGTATAATATAGTAATTTCCAAAAACAGCACATGCAGCGATTAATTTTGTTTTATTTTACTGCTTTATTTAAGTGAATTTAAAAAATGTGTATCACTAATATGTTGTTAAATTTGTTTTAGATGGATTGGGAAGCCGACAGAAATCCGTCAAAATTCAACTCGACTTAGCCCTCGTCCGTTGCGTAAACGCAAGCCGAAAAAATATGAATCGCCTGTTGTTGCGTCAATGTACAACACTCAAAGTTTCAAAAAGTTTCCAATTGAGACAAATAGAGAAATACAAGTTTTTTCACCAACTGCGGAACAGCTGTATAGTGAATTTTTCGCAGCAATAAATCGTCAAGATGACACTTTTTACGTAGTGTCCTTCAGTGATCATCATATGCTGTTACCAGCCCTCCACCATAATAAAACCAGAAGACCGAAAATGTCCTTAATAATGCCTTCAGTCTTTCCTAGTGGTATGTAAAATCGATTTTTTTTGTTACTTAGGATTAAAATTACAGAAAATATGACGCAACCTAGCTTGGTTCCTCTGATGCAAATTGATTGCGAAGTTTTGGATACACGATTGATTCAAGTTAGATATGGAACGATTCCGTTACATTTGCGGAAAAATGGAAACTTTACGTATCAAAATAATGATAAACCCACCGAAACTCCATCCAATTATACAGAGAGGAAAGCGTACAAACCCTATTTTATTAAACAAGCTGTGAAATCCAGTGACCGAGAGCTTTACAAAAATTAGGTAACGAGTTCTTTGTTAAGATTTTTATTGAAATTGTGATAATTTGTATTTGGTCTCAATAAAATTTGTAGTTTCAAGAAAATCTATAGTTGTATATAAAAAAATGACTGTTTTATAAAGCTCCACAGATTTTGTAACTACTAAGTGGTGATGGTTTTAAAAGTTTTATTTTGTATATACATAATAAAATAATATTTTTTTGTATATATTCTAAGAAATGAAAATTGGTTTGATATCAATTGATTCATTTTAAAAAACAATTCACCTGAGAACGGAGTACCTTATTTTGTATTTTTTGTTATTATGTTTTCACTTTTAAAGGATTTTGTGTGATTGCACCTGTATTTTTTGTGTGGCGCAATAAAAATATTTTTTTGATCACAGTTTTTTTACTTAACCCACCGCTGTCACATCAAATAATGTCGGTGAGATTCAATAATAAATAACAAATTCAGGGTACCCAACAACCTGGAAATATGGGGAATTGAATTAATTCACATAAAGTAAGGGAAATTGTGGTGACCTGGAATTTAATAAAACAACAGATTTTTATGACAGTCTATTATTTAAATAAATTATATAATAATATTCAAACGCTTAATTATAATTAATTACTCATTAACAAAAACTCAATACGCAATAATAACGATCAAAGGAATTCAATAGACTCGCTAAAACTCTCTAATAACAGAAGCGAATTGGTTATACAGAGTGACCCACTGAAAGATCCCACCTAGATTTTTTTCTGTGTTTTACATTAAAAAAATTGCTCTGGCAGGTTTGTTTCTTTGCGAGGGGGGCACTGAACTATAGTGAAAGCACAATAGAAAAGACACCCTGTTGTCAGGGAGACAACCCCTTTGTGAATCATTGAGATGAGATAAAAGATTTTTAAAGATAACATTTGATCGTAATAAAAGCACAATTTGAAAATCCATCTTCGTTGCTACGCTGATAACCCTTTTCCAGAAAATCAGGCTATTTTTTTATAATCTGGAAAATGAATTAGACGGTCAGTATTCTTGATTCAAGAGATATAGGGTTCGCCAATTAAGTCGTAAAAGTAAAATAGTCGTAAAAACTATGTAAACAGTCATTAAATTAAGTAGCCGTGGCCTTGATACAGTTGACCAGCTTTGTTTTCGATATAACAAAGCGTAAAATAACTAACCAATGTCCAACTGGACAACTATGTCAACATTTCGTTACTAATTGATCACAGAAGTGCAGCTGTTTAAGGGCACTATAGTTTTTAGAAAATCTACAGTTGTACCTACATATATAAAAAAAGAACCAACAAGTGACCAATTTTTCTCTCTATCTTCTTATACTATACTTATATTTTTTTCTATTTAAAAAAGTAATAAATACTGTAGCAAACCCCCTGAGTTAATTAGGTGGACCCTAAACAGTGTTCGCCCAGGGCCGCCAAAGTTAGTAGTACCCCCTTGAGTACAGTATACACAAAACTGCTCTTGAAAAAAAAAAAGAAATGCAAGAAGTTATAGAAAGTGCGACAATAAAATAAACAAAACAAGTCAAAAATTAATATTTTATTTTTTTAGGTAAGTAGGTATTTTATTTAACAAGTAGGGAAAATAGGGTTTTAGCGGACGAATCGTGTTTAATGACGAGGTGTTAGCCAAATCCCTTAACAAGATCCCATACAAGATTTTTTGGTTTCAAGTTTTTCAAATTACATTTAATTAAAAAAGCATGAAATTAAAAAATAATTAGGATTATAAATTAAAGTGATCGCAACTAAGACCAATCTATACATCGTTAGATTTACCTACTTTAAAAGACTGGAAACTAAATTTTCAAAGTATGGCTTTCGAAAAACCAAACAACAATGAGAAACTATCCCTTTTTCTCTCAACTTTAAAAATATTTTGCTCATAATAACATTGAAATAAAATTAAATAAAAACAATTTTCTTGTTTCTTGACTTCCAAAAATGCATTTAGAAAACCTTTCCTTTATTATTTGTGCTTAAATTTTGAAAAAAATTTAACATAAAATGTGATATACCTAATCCTTCAATACCAGTTTCTTTATTAGCCGTGCTAACCACACTCTGGAAGCATTTCCTCGTTGAATTGTCAGACTAATGTTTTGTGTTAAAAGTTTCTGAGCATCTCTCGCAACTGTTTTTTGTCGTTTGTCGTAAGAGGTTACCTAAGGTAGTCACAAGTGTTTAGGCCTCCATTCCCCATGTACCGAAGTTTTCTACAGCAAATAATATTCTCCTACTACTTTTCCCATATGTTCTTTCAGTTTATTATTCAGTAGTGTTGCCATTATCTTACAATATCTATTATACGGTGTTAAGTAACGCTATTCCTCTATAATTTTCACATTCTGTCTTGTCTCCTTTTTTATGGATTAGACATAATATTGCTGTTCTCCTTGCTTGTGACATTTGTTCTTTTATCCATACATTTTTAATTAAATAATACATCATTTTCATCATCGTTTTTTCTCCGTACTTTATCATTTCTCCTTGTATGTTGTCTTCTTCTGGGCTCTTGTTGTTTTTCTGTTTTTCCATAATATTTTGAACTTCATCATATGTGGAAAGTTCTTCTCTTTCTTCTTGCCTGTTTCTGTTGTTCTCCTCCTCTTCAACTGTTCTTCTTTTGGTCGACGATTTGCTTAAGACTTTTTCAAAATATTCAGCCCATATTTCTGTAACTTCTTCTTCGCTTCCCACTAATTGACCATGCTTATCTCGACAAAATGTGGTTTTAGGTGAAATTCTTGTTCAATTCTCTTGCATTCGTGATACAAGTTTCTTATCTCCTTATTTTTGTAATTCTGTTCTATGTCTTCTATTTTTTAGCATTGTGCTCTCTTTTCTTCTTTATGCAATTTTTTTTTGTATTCTATTTTTGTTTTTTATATTGTGTCTGGGTGTTCTGCGTATTTTTTTCTAGCATCCTTTTCCTTGCTGTGTTTTTCTTCTGTTCTTGAAGTCTACAATCTTCATAGTAGCAATTTTTTGTTTTCTTTTTATTCTTCTCTTTAATTTGTTCTCTGAATGTTAGGTTAATTAGTTTTTGTATTGCCTGCCAATCTCTTCTAATCGATTAGAAGTCTTCCGTTTTCATTTGTATCTTCGTGATCGTGTAGACTTTTTTTTCCTACATATCTCTTCTCTTCTTGGCATTGCAGTCTCCTAGTACCATTTTAATGTCATATTTAGGTATTTTTTCATATTCGTCGTCTAATTTTTCGTAAAACTATCTTCTTTGGTTTTAATATGTTTTTCTTCTGTTCGTACACTTTTAAATTAAACTGACTTTTTGATATTTGTCTCTTAGTCTTAGATGACACATTCTGTGCTAATAGGTTTGAAATTTATTACAAAAGGTTTTAACTTTTTGCTCACCAAGAAACCTGTGCCTAGTCTTCTAGACTCGCTCTCACTGTTAAAAAACGTGTATTCTTGAATGTCCATAATTTCAATGCCTTTTTGTTTTGTTTCCTGTAATGCTATGAGATGTATTCTTGTATCGTTTCATTTCTTTGATTAAAATTTTCAATGTACCTTCTTCGTAAGTTCCTCTCACATTTTGGTTTGAGGTTACGATAAACAAATTTACGTTACAACATCGTTTATTTTTACTTTTCTTTTATTTGTTCTTTTTTCTTATTTCTAATCCAGTTGAAAATGTATTGTATTGCTTTTGATTCTGTTTTCGTGTACCTTTTTCTCGCCTTTTTCTTGTATCCTTTATCAGAGTTTGTTAGTTTTTTTAATTTTCGGGGATATTCCGTTTATTTTCTTCCAATCTGTTTGTTTTTCTGTTTCATATCTACCTATTCCCGTCGATGTATGTTATGCATAAATTATACCAAATTTAAGGGCGTAGGTACTTATACAAAAAATAGTAGCTGAAGACGTCTGGAAAACCTAGAAAATCAGAGCATTTGAAGAGCTTGCGTGCAAAACCGGATATATCCACTTTTCACAAAAAATCACGTTTTGGTGATTTTTGGATCTAAGTTGTGATATCTATAGGCCTATATATGCGTTTGCAACCAAAACCGTTTAAATCCTCGTAAAAGTGTTAAGTAAAGTTCGACATGGAGCAAAATCGGTTATATCTATCTAAATTTTGCAAACAACAGCGGATATATCCAGATAAGAACAAAAGAAGCTTAAAACATTTAATAAAAAAACATTTTGGGGAAGATTGGCTAAAGAGGGAAGACCTTTTGTGATATAAAAAATTATTATTATTACACAGTAATGGGGGAGAAACGAAGAACAGAATGAAACTCAAGAAGCTATGTGATAATCTGAACGAAGAGGCTGCAGTACATATTTAATTTTTTTGTTCTCTTTGCAAATACCAATTTAAATTTGTTTATTTCAAGAAAAATAAATAATTTTTTCGCTCAGTGTATGTCATTTGTGAGCAAAACTAGATATATTTAATAGTTTTTTGCTAATAACGCCAAATTGTTTACTTTTTATACAAAAAAAATATATAATATGTTAATCACTTGCATAACCCTATTAAATTTAAACTGTTTTTGCTAAATAACACTATTTTTTTAAACAAATATGTAGGGTGTTTTTTTCATCTCCTGAAAAATTTGTAAAAGTGGATATATCCGGTTTTGCACGCAAGCTTCTCATTTGATTTTACCAGGTTTCTGGGATACACTGAAAACGTAGTTTATAAAAAATACTAATCTGTTTACTTTCACTAGGACTTACATGGGAATTGCATTAATTTCTCAAAATAAAAAATCGGCGGTAATTATCAAACGTTTTTACAGTGTATTTACTTTGTGGTAAGTAATTAACACAGATATAGCACCATATGTCATTGTATATTAGTGTGTTTAAAAAAAATAAGAATATTTTTTCTTTTTCCAAACCCTACTCAGTGGTTGTAGTAAGATTTAAAAAAATATCAACGTTTAATATTAATACTTAGAGGTCGCTTATCACATCACTATCACTTATCATGATTTTCTGTTTTCCATTTAAATACTCGTAACAGAAAATATTTTTTTTAAATTTGGAATTTTATAAGTCGTTTACGGATCAGTTTATTGAAATGACATTACGCATTTTTATACGTAATTAAACCTTCTACAAAAAAAAAGTGTATTATCACTTTAAAATAAATTAATCCTTTCAAAAATTATTGAGGTCAAAGTTGAAACTATAGTAAATTTCAAGTTTTTTTAGGTTTATAGATTAAGTATTTCACCAAAATTATAATATTTTAATTATTGGCGCCTTCCCAAATACGATCTATGAGCAAAAAATACTATATTCGTGAAATTAATTATAATAAACAAAAAATAAACAAATTTGGGAAGCTGCCAATAATTAAGATATAGTAATTATGAATTATTTAATGACTTTATACTTTAGAATATAAAATGATCTACAAAATGTTCCGATGACATTTTATGATGTCTGATAGTAGTACTCTGGTAGTACGGTGCACGGAGCACATAAAACCCTTTAAAAAGTGATTCTGTGTGAGTTTCAAGACTAAAGGTTGATTTTTCAGAAATGATGGCCATGCCCTAAATATATTATATACGAAGTTGTCCAAAAATTGTTCTGTGCAAAAAGGCACTATTCAAAATTTTCTAGATATTTATACAATGTGGTTCTGCAAAACATAGGCTTTCTTCTACTAAAAGTTTAATTTAATATGTGCAGCCGTTTTGCCACAAAAAAATAAAATGTATTTGAAAATGCATTGGCTCTTATGGGCGTTTGCAACTTCAAAGCTGAATATCTCCGTTCAAGATCTCGAAAAATGTAATTGCTTTTACAACTTTTCGCTACTTCTCAACGATTATCTCAAAAACTCAGCCTTAATTTAAAAAATATGTTTCTTAAGAAGTTTTTGTCCCATCATTTGTGATTAGAATGGTACTACATTTAGATTTTTTTCTTATGTCGTTTTTTCAAAAATAATATAATAAATAAACTCTGCACAAATTATTTAAACGTGATACCGCATCTATCCTCTCAAGCTGTCGATCCCCCACTCTCACTCTTCCCCTCTTCTAGCTGCAAAATCAGGGTTTACGTAGTAATCTAATTTAAACTAGATTATTACTTCGTTTCATAAATTGTTAAATTGTTTCACTAAAAATTTATAAATACTCAAGTTAATTTGTTATAAAATCAGAAAATAATTGATAAATATACAAATGAGAAAAATAAGAGTGAGGGATCGACAACTTGAGAGGATAGATGCGGCATCATATTTAAATAATTTATGCAGAGTTTATTTATTATATTATTTTTGAGAAAATGACATAAGAAAAAAATCTAAATGTGGTACCATTCTAATCACAAATGATGGGACAAAAACTTCTTAAGAAACATATTTTTTAAATTAAGTATTAGTTTTTGAGATAATCGTTGAGAAGTGGCGAAAAGCCGTTAAATCAATTAAATTTTTCGAAATCTTGAACGGAGATATTCAGCTTTAAAGTTGCGAACAGCCATAAGAGCCAATGTATTTTTGAAAATATTTTATTTTTTTGTGGCAAGACGGCTACAGAGATTAAACTGAACTTTCAGTAGAAGAAAGCCTATGTTTTGAAGAATTACACTGTATAGATATCTAGAAAATTTTAAATTAATTATTAATTAGTTTTGCACATTATTGACATCCACAAATAAAACGAACAGTAAGTGCCAAGCGGGGTACAGATGTACCCCATGGTCAAAATTAATTTATAGAAAATTAGTTTTAAATTGTTTTATTAATATAATATATTTTTTAATTATTTAAAAGAAAAATATGAAGCTACTCTAAAGCAGAAATCGGTAAAAAAATTATTTTACAAGTTATTCAACAAAATACACGAATGGGGTACACTTGTACCCCGCTTGGTAAGATGAAGGTTAAATAATTTGTGCAGAGTTTATTTATTATATTATTTTTGAGAAAACATTTTTATATTTGTGCAGCGTTTATATTTTATATTATTTTTGAAAAAACGACATAAGAAAAAATTCTAAATGTAGTACCATTCTAATCACAAATGATGGGACAAAAACTTCTTAAGAGACATATTTTTTAAAATAAGGCTTAGTTTTTGAGATAATCGTTGAGAAGTAGCGAAAAGCTGTAAAATCAATTACATTTTTCGGGATCTTGAACGGAGATATTCAGCTTTGAAGTTGCGAACGCCCTGAAGAGCCAATGCATTTTCAAATATAGTTTATTTTTGTGTGTCAAAACGGCTGCACAGATTAAATTGAACTTTTGGTAGAAGAAAGCCTATGTTTTGAAGAACCACATTGTATAAATACTTAGAAAATTTTGAATAGTGCCCTTTTGCACAGGACAATTTTTGGACAACTTCGTATATAATATATTTAAGGCATAAGCCATCATTTCTGAAAAAATCAACCTATAGTCTTGAAACCCCCACAGGGTGACACATTTTAGGGCATTTGGCACTCTACTATAGTTTCATATTAAAACAAAAAATTGGGGATTTTGAAAAAGAAAAAAAATATTTGATTTTTTAAATCACCCTACTGTACCGGGTGAAACTAGTTATATCCGCACCCCAAAAACACGTCTTAAAACACGGAAAAAAATTATGAAATTTATATTTGTATTACATTAAATTGGTATCTAATCTACCTTCAAAACAATTTTTGTTCTAGCAATTTATTTGACCTATAAAACTAAAGAAAAATGATTTCAGAAAAAAATCTTACGTTCTGTTTCTTACATCAACTGATCAAAAATGAATAATGAATAATCTATGACTTGCTAAGTTGAAGTAGTAATAAATCCCCTGCTTATCACCCTCACAATTGAAGTAGATTTATGACCGATATACCCAGTTTCGTATATGTTTCGATACATGGGGCATTCCATGACAAATCAGCCTACCTATCAGCAAATACCTTGACATCTACAATTTTTTTGTTTTTATTCTTTTTTACCCATTGAAAGAAGTTTTTTTAAAAAAACACATAGAATTATAATTATAATCGTTGAATATATAACAGTTTATCTAAAAAAAAAATATTTATCGGCACTACATATACGTACTTCGTACTTTCAAAAATGATTTTTTTTAAATTGAAAAGTATTTATTATATTGATAATAAATATTATCGATATTTAAGAAATATTAACAATATTAAAAATTAAAATATTATACTGATAATATTTTTTACCATTTTTTTTTAATAAAGTACATTCAAAAACAAAATATTGAGATAAATTTTGCATGAAGTTAATGCATTTAAAAAAAAGTAAACATTTCAAAGTAGTAGGACCTAATTACTTCTGGACCAGGACATTTGGCATCTTAAAAATTAACGCAGAATCCTAAAAATTTAGCTGTTTGTCCAAAAGCAAACAACCGAAAAAGGCCTAAAACCCCTAAAAAAAGCATTAATTTTTATTCCCTCCAAAAGTACCCATATATCTGTAGAACAGTAGACCACCAAAAATTGGGCACATCAAAAAACAGGGTAGAATCCTACAAATTTAGCCGTTTTCCCCAAAAGTAAACAACCGAAAAAGATCTAAAAAACTTATAAAATGCCTTGTTTTTAAACACCCCAAAAAGGTTTTTTATTCTCCAAAAGCAAACAACCGAAAAAGGCCTAAAACCCTTCAAAAAGCATTAATTTTTATTCACTCCAAAAGTACCCAAATATCTGTAGACCACCAAAAATTGGGCACATGGAAAAGCAGGATAGAATTGTTTTCCCAAAAGTAAACAACCGAAAAAGACCTAAAAACTTACAAAATGCCTTGGTTTTAAACACCCCAAAATGGCTTTCTATTTCTAGACCAGGACATTTAGCGTCTTAAAAATAAGGCAGAATCCTACAAATTTAGCCATTTTCCCAAAAGTAAACAACCAAAAAAGATCTAAAAAACTTACAAAATGCCTTGTTTTTAAATACCTGAAGATGGCTTTCTATTTCTGGACCAGGACATTTTGGCGTCTTAAAAAATAAGGCAGAATCTTACAAATTTATCTTTAAGAATTTAATAAACGAATTTATATTAACCTTTAAAGTTAATATTAAAAAAATGATAAAGCAACATTTTATTTAAAAAGTTTGTTTCAGAGAAAAAAATTGAGGGTTGGTTTCTCTAAAAAAATTGTTATGATTCTCTCAAAAATTGAAATAAATAAAAAAGGCTAAATATGCTAATAAAGTTGCACTTTTCTAGCCATTCAACCTCCATATATTTTTTCTTAAAAATGTTTTTAGTTCACCCGAAAAAAGTTTCGTTCCATACATTTGACTAATCTTCTATTCTATAGTCTATATGTTTTTCATCTTTTCATGTAACAAAAATAACCAAAGTTCACGGTGCAATACATGATTTAAATTTTAAATAAATGTAAATAAAACCAAGAAAGTAAACAACATGTTTTTATTTTAAATCGGGTGTACTGCTCCCTAAATAACATTTCAAGTCTTGCATATTTGACATAACTAATTTAACTTTAATTGTATCCAAATTCAGTCTTTTGTGTGCTTCATAACGATGACAGCCCCCAAAACTATAAAAGTAGTTCCCACCTTCTCGACCGGTTATCCATAGAACATCAATAGGAGGAACTTCGTCTCTTTTATTTGGATTTGAGAGTGTTTCCATTAAAGAATTGACTTTATCTTCTTCAAGTTGAGATTGAAATGGCCTTATTATAGCAGATATTGGCATTTCATGGACTTCACTAATACCACCAGCGTGAATACTTGTCATGTTTTATTATCTCTGAAAAATTAGGTAATGAATGCAATGAAACAATACTCGATAATAAAAACATTTAACACTCTTTTATACTTTTGTTGATGATTAGATTATCATAATTTGTTTACTTTTATGATAATCACCTTCTATTTTAGGTTCAATAGCCATTTCTGTTGATGCAATTATTGCAATTTATTATTTTATTGTTTTTAAAGATATTTCAATAAAATAACGCAGTAAATTCTACAATAAAGTTTTATAAAGGTGTTTCGAAATGAGTGCATTTGTCAATAAATGGCCAACTGCTGAAAACGGCGTCGAATATCGATGTGCTTGGGTCCACAACCGACCCTATTTCATCATTTTTTTATTCATTCTCATAACTGTCTGGCGGGTGGATGCAGACTAATGTGCTAATTTCAAGTTGAGATAATACCGGTAGTATCTTTGATTGTATAGAAAATTAAAAGAATTTGGGGCTGTGATTGGTTGTTGCCATAGAAAAGTGTTAAAATTTGCGATGCTACTGGTAGTACCTGAACTTGAAATTGGCCCATAACTATTTGTGTTAAATTTTCTGCACATTTGCAAAAAGTTTTTATGCTGTTCGTTTTTAACGCTCCATAATTAATAAGTGCAGCGGCTACTTGACCATTGTCAAAATTTTATAGAAGAAGAATAAAAGAATAAAGATGAGGCGGAACTCACATCTACTAGGTAACATTCCCAAAAGAATAAAGCATAAAGATAATTTGTTGGATGTTCAACTCCACACAAAGTAGCTTTTACTTTTGCTTTTACTTAGCTTTTATTTACTTAGCTCAGATACTTAACGATAAAATAAACCGATCATAATTTACACAGTTTAAGACCTAGAGGGCGCCAAATATTGCTATTTTAAAACATTAAACTGCTATCATATCTACACATTTTCAGGCATAAATTTTATAATTTAAAATTATATTAGTCATTTAGCATCGAATACATATTTTTCTATGCGCCAGGTATTGTGTATTCCTAGGATCCGTAGGATGCAAAATTAAAATTTGATCTATTCCAAATCGTACTCTCTCTCTCTAAATAAAAATTTTGAAGGTTGGCTTACTTCACTGTTTTATAACAACAATAAAAAAACGCTAACACCAGAATTTCAATAGTAGTTTATATGCTAAATCCCATACAAATCGATAAAGTGGTCAAAAAGTTATTAATAAAAAATGAATTTTTGTTTCTACTTTTGGCGCCCTCTAGTTCCTAAATTGTGGAACAGTATATACAGTAGCGAGAACAAAGTTTTGGTCGTCAAAATTCAAAATAATCTCACAAATTATTTTTATTTAATTTTTTCAGCACTTTTAATAGGTTTTCAGCAATAAATATTGGCTTTGAGCTAATTAATAAAAGTAAAAAGACAGTAGCTGACAGCTAAATACCGAAAAGTTAACAAAGCTCACAACTGACCATTTTTCTTAGTGTTAAAAAAATCAGTTTGACAACCAAGAGTTTATTCTCGCGACTGTATATTGGTATTGGTAAAGTCTGTCTCACCGTCTTATCCTCAATAGTAATAAAACCTTACAACGCAAAGTAAAGATTCACGTTCTTATTGCTAACTCTTTCTACATCATGGTCTAAAATGAACATTAACGCGACGACAAAGACAAAACTTCTAGGGTAAGTGTAGTATTAGAAACTCGAATGTCCGCACAGTCAGTGACGTCAGATATAATATATATCACTTCAATACCTAAGAAATTAAAACTTTGGGCATAAGAGTATAACTCCTTGTATTCAGTTCTGTTGCAGCGTTGCAGCTACAAAGGTTTCTGCAATGTAGTTTCCAAAATTACAATATATTTGTAATTTAAATGTTTCATTTGTGTTCTGTCAAATTCACACGAATACTATACGTCGTAGATTGAGACATACTCTAATCATTCTATTACAAATGGGGATAAGACGGTGAGACAGACACATTATATAACATTGCATTTAATCGCTCTACTTTGATCTCAAGAATCTCAGGTTGCTCTGTAGAAACGTTTTTTTGACACACCTTGTATACAATATTTCATATTATAATAAAAATATTTGCAATTTTAGAATAATTGATCGATGTGTTTTTTGACAAATTAAATTTTGCGCTTATTTTGAAACATTCATCAAAATTTTAGGCTTACATTTATTGTGTCAGATTTTTAATTCAATAGCTCCAATAAAATATATTATTTGACAGTATTTCTGTAATTGTATTTCAGTATTTCTATTTATATTAAAATTTTGTAATGTTTTGGTTACTATGTAATTTAACTCAAAAATAAGTTAATAATACTAATACAGAATACAGGCTGTCCCTAAAATAGTTTACAAAAAATGCAGAGTCATAAAAAAACACTGAAATACAGGGTGAGTCATCGTATATGGCCACCCCTTTTTTCAACGTTAATAATAATTAAAAAAAAAATATGAAATTTAAACATAACAAAAATATGGGACTAGATCATCTTTTAGGGCTTGTATAGGTTTGTAGGAAGTTTACATTTCGAAGCAGGACAAAATCCGCCGATGCAAAAAGGCACTATCGTCAATTTTTGATTTTTTTTCGTTTTATGCATCGAGCATCGTCGTAATTTTTACAATATCCACCTATCAGTAAAAAATGATAAAGATAAATAAATGATAAACAATGAAAAATTTTCTCCATTACACGTAGTCTTATAAAGTCCGTCGACATAAAAAATGTGTTTATCTCGTTTTGAGGTTTGCCTCAATTAACAACTTTTTCGTTTACATCGTTATATCTCGAAAACAAAAAAAGCAAACAAAAAATTTAAAAAAAAACGAAAATAAAGCCCTATTGTCATAAGTTCCAACGGAGTCAATTTTATATTTATAAAGACGCTATTTAATTTTGTATATAATTAAACACATACAGTGTCACAATTTTTACGCTTTCTATTGCATCTTAATCCTCAATTAAAAACCGTATGTGAAAATTCTATAATTCTGGATAAACAGATTAGCTACTTCATAAAAATAATAATATTAATCACTATTTATCTTGGGTAATTTTTCTTCTACAACTGGTATTTGATTTTAAATAGCCCCTCAGAAAAGTAGGCAAATTAGCAGAACTATTTTCCAATAAAGAGGATCCAGACATACCATCAGCTAAAGTATGGTTTCAACAAGACGGTGCACCTCCACACTACGCTGGTGGTGTCAGAGATTATTTAGATGATGATTTGCCCGCTATTCTGAAGGGCTACTTAAAATCAAAAGTATTTGCAACAAAGAATTACAAATGAGTACCTCTTAATTAGTCAAAAAATGAGAAATAATGTCATAACAAAGTTTAAAAATTAGTTATATTATTGCCAAAAAACGGAAGGACCTCAATTTGAGCATTTAGTTTAGTAATTCTATTAAAAATTGCGTCTGTTTTAGAAAATTATAAAAAAATAAAACATTTAAATTGGTTAAATTACTTAAAGTTTTTGTTTTAGGCCCTATAAGTGTTAAACTGTCATACTCAGAAAAAAAAGTAGTTTCAACTTTCAACACCAAAAATATGAGTTAAATAGCAAAAAAAAGTTGGAAATAAGTGAAAAACGTGCGCAATAAAAAATAAAATCGAACTGTCTTGGCGTTTTTCTAAAAAAAATTAACTTAGAAAATATGAATTTTATTCCATACTTTTATGTAATCCTGTATAATATGTAGTAATAATCATCAAATATTACTAAATTACCATGGTAACAAATTAATTCCATTGTTTTTTATGTTGGCAAAAAATTATTAATAAATAACGATTTTTAATTTTAAAGTTTGGCGCCCTCTAGCTTCCAAATGGTGCAATTTGAGATATAGGTAAGTTGCCTTAAATCGGTTTGTTTTGGTCTCAAGGATTTCACGTTGCCTTTCAGGGACTTCTGCCATATTATTCATTAAAAACACTAGTCTATTCTAAATAATACTTTAAATAAAATAATAAAAAATCAATAATCATTTTAACCAAAGTTTTATTGCCTATTTTAATGCGACACAGCTCACTGATATTTTTTTACTAAATTTACCTACATTTTCAAAATTTACAGGATGACCAATCCCAATCCTGAAAACAAAAAATCCCCTGCCCTTGATGTCTTAACCCTACTTTTTATAACCCTTTTTAGCCTGAATATTTTTATAAAATAAAATTTGATAATGTTGGTCTGTAGGCTATGTTTAGGGGAAGAACGGGAAAATTTAATTTCAATAGAAAATAATAAAGATATTGTAGAACAAATTAAACAGTATATTTCAATTGAGGTAATTCAATAAAATATTAAAGTCTACGACTTTTGATTGCTTTTTTATTAGATTACAGATAATGATGAATTACCGACAACAGTTTGCATTTCTTGTCTTCAAAAAATTAAAGATTGGTCCATCTTTAAAGATAATTGTATTAAATCAAATGAAATCCTTTTAGACTTGTCAGAAAAGCCAAAATCACGCACTTATAAATTCCTGGAAGAAAATTCTAGCAGTGGAGATATCAAATATTTATTAGTAATAGAGGAAGAAAGACAGGAATTTCAGGTACCAAATTAACTTATCCCAAAATTACATTACAATTTTGTAATTTCAGCAAAACAAAACTGGAAACGTCTACACTTGTGATATATGTTCAAAAGAATTCACCAATTTTCTCGAATATTTGGACCACCAACCTGTCCATGACGGACAGCCTGTCTTTAAATGTGATAACTGTCCAGAGATCTACTCCTCAAGACAAGACTTAGTAGAACACGACAGGAACCATAAACGGCCGTGCCCCAAATGCGGCAAAACCATCCTCAAAAGCAGCATGAAGCTCCACTTGATAAAGCACACCGACCGTCACATGTAAATCCCCGAAATTTCCCCCCCAAAAATTCACTGATATTTCCAGGTGTCTGCAATGCCGTAGCCGTTTTAATTCACGAGCAGCCCTCCAGCAGCACATTATAACAATTCATACGGACCGAAAAGACCACATTTGCGAGGCCTGTGGTAAAAGATTCTCATCTAAAACTGCAATGACTGTACACCTGAAATCGCACAGTGAAGAAAGACTTTACAATTGTAAATTGTGTGATTATAAGGGAAGGACTGCGTCTGCGGTTTATGTCCACATGTCCACACACGCCAAAGAAGTGTGCGTTTGCGAAGTCTGCTCGAAAATATTTAAAAGTACCAGAAATTTGAATGATCATTTGAGACGGGTGCACAGTAAAGAAAAGAAACATAAATGCACGTATTGTGATAAGAAATTTGTTGATAGGTACATGCTGACTGTACATGTTAGATGTCACACAGGGGTGAGGCCCTACGCCTGCCATTTGTGTGATAAGGCGTTTATTAGGTCAGATGGTTTGAAGGAACATTTAGCGACTCATGGAGAGCGAGTTTGGTTTAAATGTGATAAGTGTGGACGGAAATTTGCGTCGAAAAAAGGTGTAACGAGGCATCATTGTACTTAATTGATCGTTAAATAAAAGCGTTTTTATGTAAATTCACTTTATCGATATGTGACATAACCTCACTTTTGAAATGGGGAACCCAGAGGTGATTTTATTATTTAGTGGCAAAAGAAAGTCAGGGAAAGATTATATTTGTGAAAAAATTAAAACAATGTAATTATTACACTGAAAAAAAAATTTTTCTTACCTGAGTGATTTTAGTCTGGGGGAGGAGAACTGCACAATTGTTAGAATTTCAGGGCCATTAAAAAGTTTATACGCCCAAGACCATAATTTAGACTTCCAGGAACTATTGAGTGATGGTCCGTATAAAGAAAAATACCGACTTGATATGATAAAGTGGAGCGATGGAATCAGAGAGTCAGAACCGGGATATTTTTGCAAAGCTGCTTGTGATAAGGGTACTTACATTTCCTAAAATTTTCTATCACTAAAGCGGAATTGTAGCTGACAAAAAACAAGTTTGGATTGTTAGTGATGTGAGAAGAAAAACTGATATTGAATGGTTTAGAAAAACGTACATTGATAAGATTAAAACAATTAGAATTCAAGCTAATGAAATAACTAGACATAAAAGGGGTTGGACTTTTACTGAAGGTATTAATAACTAAAGCATGATTTGCATTTTTATTTATTTTTCCAGGAATCGACGACGTTGCGTCAGAATGTAATTTAGACGATTTTAACAATTGGGATTTAACAATAAATAACAACAATGCAGAAGAGTTAGAAAATGGACTTAGTAAAATAATGGCACTCATCAATAATTAGGCCTTGACTGGCCTAAAATAAAAGTTCTCTCTCTTATGTATTATTATTAGTATGTATTATAGTACGTCTACCGATATTCTAAAACAACTTTATAATCACTAGTTAACATTCTGGGTCGTTTACGATACTCTCATTGTTAGGGGATTATCTATCTATTCTGAAATAAACTCTGGAGGGTTGAGGTTCTTAAAATTGAATGGGTTACTCACCACTTTTATGATAATCCTTATTAAACGGATAATAAACCACTTAAGGAATCAAAAGGTCGTTTTAAAATATCGGTAGACTGACTATAATCTGTTGTATTAAGCCTTTAGGTGACGGAATTTGTAATAAATTTTATATTTTTTTCAAAACCGTGTTGATTCTGATCAACTCCATAATGCATTCATTTCCCTTTTAATACGTTCATGACATTATGTTAGTACTAAACCCACTCCCAACTTCTCCTTTACAAGTTAGCCCCAGCTCTGTTGTAGCCTTTCGTTGCCTCATCTGCGCCTTGTCCATTTTTCATTGCTTCAATAATAGAGCATGCCAAACAAAACTTAGCAATTGTCTCTCCATGTCCTGTTGTTGAAACAGCCCCATTATTATCAGCATACGTTCCACTCTCTATCATACAAGTGTCATTTCATCGTCCTGCTAATTTCCCTTCTCCCCCTGTAGAAGTAGCTACTGCTAATCGCCTCTGGCTGTCTATAGCTACAGGGCCGGATTATAGTTGTTAGCGCCCCTCGGCTAATCTCACTATGCGCCCTCCCTTCTCAAAATTATTTTATAGGAAAAAAGGGGTGCTGTTTTTTTATTATACAGGGTGACATAAAAGTATTTAATAAAATTCATATTTTTTAAGATATTTTTTTTTTAGAAAAAAAAAATAGAAACAAGTCAATTTTTTTTATTGCACACGTTTTTCACTTACGGTAGAATCTCGATTATCCGAGCTAATGTGAACCAGCTGCGGCTTGGATAAGAAAAAACTCGGATAACACGGAGGCTGCGGTAAAAAATTTGTTACAAAAAAGTACATAGCTTTATTGACAGGAACAAGTTATTTTAACATGTAGGAGGTAATTTTGGTTTGTTTTGAAACATTGCACCTTTTTCCTGCTGCAATATTTCTCCAGCGATTAATTAGCAAAACATCAGAAGCGGTTGCTTCTTCTTGCTGTTCAACATATCGTAAAACCGTCTCTAAAGCAATCAGACCTTCGTTTTGAGATACCAATTGTTCGTTTTCTTCATCGCCACTTTCGTTTTTATGTTCATTACTTGACTTGTTCATCTTCCAAATCTTCTACAAAAGCATCAGCAACAATCCAATCTTTCACGTCGGTTGGTGTAACTTTTTCGCATCCTCTTAGTCGTCTTAACAATTCGTATAAACTAATATTTTCTTCGTCATGTTCCTGCTTTTCTGTTACGGGAGATGTCAAAATTTTAGACCAAGATTTTGCAAGAGTTGATTGCCTTACAGTATTCCAAGCTTCTCCCAGCCAATAAACCACATCATTTAAATTAATTTCTTTCAGCATCATTATTAGGTCATCCGTTTTACTCTTCTCTAACGCATGTTGCAAGAGAGAGCGTTTGTAGTACTTCTTAATATTTTCCAGAACTCTTTGATTCATCGGTTGGATTAAGGCTGTGACATTTGCTGGGAGAAATTTAACAGTGATGTTTCCACTTTTTAGCGTTGTTGCTTCTGGATGCGATGGATGCATTTAGTATTTAGAACTAACACTGCCTTGATAGGAAAACTGTTTGTTTTCAAGAATGTTTTATCCTGGGCACAAACTCATCGTAAAACCAATTGCTGAATAGATTTGTATCCACCCAAGCCGATTTTTGATTTTTGTAATAAACAGGTAAAGCTCCTAGCGCTACATTTTTGAAAGCTCGTGGTTTTGCAGACTTTCCAATGCACATTAAAGGCAGTTTATGCCTACCAGATGCATTGCAGCAAGCCATAACAGTTATTCTTTTTTACTGCGTTTATATCTAGGGGCTGAAGACTCTTCTTTAGATGCTAGTACCTTTGATGGCATGAGCTTAAAATTTAAACTAGTTTCGTCGCAATTACAGATTTGAACGGTAGTGTAAGCCTCTTCCAATAGCAATTTCTCAATCTGATCATTAAACTCTTGAATTCCCGTTGAATCTAAAGAAAGTTTTTTGCCGCAGATCTTTAGTTTCCGAATCCCATGACGTTTCTTCCGATGGTCCAGCCAACCATCACTTGCAGGGAAAGTTTCTGTTGTCAAATTTGGACTAACATCATTAATCTGTTTATTAAGTCCCAAGGCTTTTTCTTTCAATATGGGACCTGATACAGGGATTCCTCTAACTCTTTGTCGTGTGAACCAAAGATATAAACTATCACCAACTTTTTCGTAGTCTTCTGTTTTCATAGATTTTCGTTTGAAAGCTGCTGCAGCTTGGAGACTATGCCATTGTTCGATTTTCTCACAATTTCGTCTCCAGTCTTCTACTGTGACTTGATCGACACCATATTCACCGGCAATAGCTTTAATTGTTTCACCCATATCTAAACGATTTAAGGCTTTAATTCTTTTGGCGAGAGTAACCACCACTTTTTTCCGTTTTTTTTTTTTTTTTTTTTGGAGCCACTGTTTCGCACATGGTTACGCCGCAGAATAACTTGCATAAAATGAATCCACTGAACACGTGCATACAAATAAAAGGGTTGTGATTCCCAGAACAGAAAATAATACGACGCCACCGGTTTTTTTCAATATTTTGTTTAGATTTTATACAATTTCTCGAATAACTCGGATTAAATTCAGCACGGCCTCGGATAACACGGAGTTCTTAAAAATCATAGAATGCTTGAATAACGCGGAGTCTCGAATAATCGGGACTCGGATAATCCGGACTCTACTGTATTTTCAAATTCTTTTTGCCAACATGTTTTTTGTTGTAAAGTAATCTATTTGTTTTTTCAAAGCAACCCCTATTTTTAGTGTTGAAAATCGAAACTACGTTTTTTTCTGAATATAACAGTATAACACTTATAGGGTCTAATATAAAAACTTTAAGTAATTTATTCAATTTAAAAGGTTTAGTGAATTTTTCAAAATAAACGCAGTAGTTTTCAACAGAATTACTAAACCAAATGTTTAAATTGACGTACTTTCGTTTCTTGGCAATAATATCTACAACTAATTTTTAAACTTCGTTAGCACATTATTTTTTGACTAATTAAGCGGTAATGATTATAATTCTATCTCTTAAATCCTCTAAATCTCTTGATTTTGTTGCAAACATTTTTGATTTTAAATAGCCCCATAAGTATTTTCAGCAAAACTTAGGGATTTAGAGGATTTAAGAGAATGAATTACAAATCAGTGCCGCTTAATTAATCAAAAAATGATAAATAATGCGTTAACAGTTCGAAAATTGATTGTATTATTGCCAGAAAACAGAAAGACGTCAATTTGAACATTCAGATCAGTAATTCTGTTAAAAATTGCGTGTATTTTGAAAAATTCAATAAATATTTAAATTAGTCTGATTACTTAAAGTGTTTATTTTAGATCCTATATAAATGTTCTATACACAAAAAAAATCGACTTTCAACACCGAAAACAGAGGTTTCTGTTTTTGAAAAAATTGATTACGTCACAGCAAAAAACCACATTCAAAAAATTTTAAAGTAAGTGAAAAACCGTGCGTAATAAAAAAACAAAATTGACCTACTTGCCTAGGCGTTTTTCTAAAAAAAAATCAACTTAGAAAATATGAATTTTATTCCATACTTTTATGTCACCCTGTATATGATTTACACTTAAGTGTTTTCAAGTAAAACAATAAACACAAGTAGGTATTTATTAAATGAAAAAAATAGAAAATTGCAAATATAAACACAAAAAATTTAATTTTTTAACACTTCATTGAAGCAAATTTTTTATGACCTCACCAAATTACAACTTTTAACCAAATCTGATTCAATAGTAAATGGGCTTCTAAGAAAATTTTTAAGTTAAGTCGAAAATGATCTTTCTCTCAAACAATTTGTAACCAAAAAACGGAAATGTTGACCTCTTTGTTCGCAGAGAAAAGTTTCTCCATTAATAAGAGTTGAAAAAAACATAGATTTTGAACAATACCGGTTTTGTGAGGCATATATTTTCTTAAATTTTTCAAAATTAAACTCTTCTAAATTTTGGCGAATTGGGTTTTTAAAATCAAAATCTATTCCTTTATTGTCTATACTTCAGTAAGAAGGATCGCAGCTTATTTCTTCGATTTCAGCAATAAATTGTTGTTTACAAACTAGGTAACATAAAAAAATTATAATAAAAAAAAGAGAATATCTTTTACTGGCCAATGAAACTGTAGTATCCTCGGATTAATCCTGTGAATGTAATTCGTCTGAAAAAACTTTTTTTGATATACCAGGTAAAGATGACTCTAAAGATCTCGGTGCAGAAGAAGTTTGCATTGTACCTTTTAAATATAAATTACGAATTACGTCATAACAAAAATATTTTCATTAATAATTTTGTTAAGCTTACCATCATTTTTTTTACAAAAAAAGATTCTAATATGTGAACATTTTTTGCAAAATTTTATCTTTTTTTTCCTCCCTCTCTTTTCTTCTTTGTGCATTACTTAATTTAGTTTTACCTGATATTTTTCAGAAAATATTAAAAGACTCACTCAAACTTTAAATTATTCAATTTAATCAATTTGTTTTTCAGTTAATACAAAATTTTCAAGCACTTTAAATACACTGGCGAGCAAAAAATTGAGATCACTTTAAAATTAAGATTTTTTTTTTAAATTTTCTGCGTTAGGCTTAATTTGTCACATGTAAATTATATTTGTTATCTAGCTTAGTTCATCACAATATGTCACAACTTTTTTGAGACTATTAAGAGAAGACTTTGTGCTGCTGGATTATCTTATAGAAAGATAGATAATCGAGTTGCAAGATTGGCTTTTGCCCGAAATTACTGGAGCAGAATACTGTTTTCAGATGAGTCGCGTTTTTGCTTCAATGGGTCAGATGGACGTCGGCGAATATGAAGAAGACCTGGATATATATATAATTTTTTGGAGAAAGATACCCTCACGAACGACTTCCATTTAACGGCGGGCCTGTTATGGTCTGGGCGGGATCACCTACAGTTCCCAATTTAACTGAATTTTTAGCTTCCATTTAGCTAAAGCTTCTCGTGTGGCGTTTGTCTGAAGCTAACTTTTTTAACTCAGATTTTTTGCCGATTTTTCTTAATCATTTTTCTATTTTTTGTGCATTTTTTTTTCAACAAAAACCACAGATTCAGTTGTATGTCCAGCTCACCTTTTTTAAGAACTATTAAAAAAAAACGGTAATGTACCTTATTTTTAGCATAAAAATCTGGCTCACAATTTTAATAATCTTTAAAAAACAGGGTAGTTTCCATAATAAATCTATGTTTCGAGAGATAAATTTGACTTAAGAACAGATCATTCTTTTTTTGCCTTTTTGATAAGACCGAATGGCCCGTTTTTCAAACTCAACAAACTTCAATGACTAAAACTTGAAAATCGACTCATTTTTTTTTAAATTGATGTTTTTAGGAAAATCTGAGTTAAAAAAGGTTAAAAGCTAGGGTGAAAAATCTTATTCAACGTTGTTTTTGATGTTTTAGTTGAAATACCGGTTTTTTAAAAGAAAACTCGGTAAAAAATCTAAAAAAAATCAAAAGTTACTCCGGTTATTGTGTCTGTTTTTGTTTGTTTGTTGTAGATTATCCAGTCATTATTGCAGAAAAAATAAACTCGAAACCCCTTTGGAAAGCAATTCTGGTTTTAATTTCAATGAAACAATTAAACTGAATATAAACAATTAAATCGAAAAATTTTTTTTAAAAATCTTCAAACTTTTTCATTTTTTCGTGTTTATTTTCAAAGCTCATTTTCAACGTTTTCGTTGAGACGTAAATGTCGCACCGTTTTAAGAATTTTATCTCTTAATGTAGATATAGCGTAATCTTCAAGAATAAAATCAGAGGGGCTTGTGCTTCCTTGCTGCAGAGTAAATAATGATTCCTGCAATCTGTCGCATTTTTCTCACTTCTCCTCAATTTTATTCTTAAAAGTATTAATCTCCTTAGCACACTCAGCTTTTTTTTGTAGGATTACAGACTCATCTTCTTGCTGAATAATTTAAATTGAATGAAATAGATTCCAAAATCGGACTTACAAATTCATGTCTTGAATTTTCAAGATTCTTCCAGCGATTGTTCATCGCAGTCTCAAATTCAACTCTGGAAAATCGGAATAGCACGAAGTAAAAAAAAAAGAAAAACTCAGGCATCTTTTGATATTTCTTCAAAACAATCTAACATGCATGTTAGCTTGGAGAGTACTGAGTGTCATTTCGGCATCTTCTTCTGAATTGAGTATTGAATTCATCTCATTTAATTTCTGAATATTATCATTTTGGAGATCTTCATATTCATAACAAATTTTTCTATATTCTAGTCGGGTCTCCTTATAACGTATCAAAATTTTTGTGTTTTGTGATACGTATCAAAAACGTATCGTATTTTGTGTTGACCAGTTTAAAAATATCGATATAGTTGTTACCCACGCATTTAATATCTTACCTGATTTGAGAAATTTTTAAAAAGAGGAAATCGGAAATCGCACTAGCAGATTCGCTGAAAAATTGATATAACATGAGGTAGAAAAAAAGAAAAAACTTACGTAATGAAATTCACTTGGAGATTAAGGAAATGCAGGTAGGTAAAAATTTTGTGAACGCAATCCACTATAAAGACTTAAATGACCAGCTTTAACTGAACCCAAAAATAATATTTAAATTTTTTTTTATTTAAGTTATACAGCGGGAATCCATGATTTCCTGTGTAGTTACCGGCAGAGCAAGAAGTAGCATAAGTGTGGTTTTCTTCCTGAAAAAAATTTAAACAATTTTTAGATTACTACAGCCTTATTTCTTGAACAATCCTATTCAGAAAAAAACAGAAATTTCGGTCGAAAAAGACTACTTTTACGCTCTAGTACTAACAATCTTGTGTTGCTCGTGAGTCTTTTAATTGGTTCTTTTTCTAAATATCAGTTAAAGGATTGAAAATCAAAATTCTTTGTTTTTCCCTAATTTAGCGTACAAGCCCTAATTTAAAAAAGGCAACATTTTAAAAAATCACAACTAGATAAATTATTTTTTTTATTGAATACTTGCTTTAATCAATTTAGGCCTTTTTACATTTATTTTAAATTGTACCAACTGAATTAATTCTGGGAAACTTCGACATTGACCATACATCCATTACCGGTGTTAGTGGTCTTTTAATAGAATATAAGCCTATTTACGTAACAAGTGACGTAATGAACATAATTTTCTAGTATAGGTACATGTCAAAACAACTGTCAAAATATCGGCAAAAAGTGGTTGAAAAAACAGACTACAGAATTCGATTAATAAATAATATTTTTGTAACTCAATCAAATAAATTTATTTATTGGTGGGAACCACTCTCGAGGATGTTGCAGTGAGAGACAGTCAATTTGGGAAGATGTGCAGTCATTCAGTCAACAAAAATCCACATATAAATATAACAAAAAAAGTAAATCAGATAATACAACAAAAGATTAATATACAATTACGAGAAAATTTGGAACGTTACATATAATATTATTAGCTGAAAAACAAATGTAAACCAGAATAAAATTTGACACCGTCTTACAATTTGAATCTAGAAAGCCGTCAGTGTTGACATCCATCCCTTCCAATTTGTGACGCGTCACTAAATGACCGTATTGATTGGCCTATGAAGTAAACATCTCCATGAGTTCGAGAGAGAGAGAGAGAGAGAAAGAGAAAGAGAGAGAAAAAATGGCTTTCTATCTTTTTAATAACACTTTTTCTTAGAGAAATGGAGAAGGGGGGAATGCAGTACACTGCTGAAAGATATAACTGCGGTCATTTTGATGTTTAGCCATAAAGGTAAAATTACAGGACAGAAAATTTCCTATCCCACCAATGGAAACTGTCTGTAAAGCTTGCGCTGTGACGCTACAAGATCAACCGCATGTTGGGCGTTATTTTCATTATTTCCACAACCAATTTTAAGATCCGTGCTGAAGATGAGGAAACTCCTCTTCACAGTCTCTAGCTGCATTCGGCTTTGCCATTCGAGTGCACCGCCTCTTTCCTTATCTATTTTATTGAGTCCATATATCACTATCTCTATCCGGTGACCAAAACATGATGTTTTTTGACACTGTATCCAAAACAACAGACGCTCTTTGTGCATCCATTCGATGGGACAGAAAGAGCGTACGTTGTCATGAAAACAGTCTTTATATTAGTAAATCCTGAATTCAAATAATGCGACGGATTTATCTGTCCTGAATGAGTCAAAGAAAGACAGAGTAGGTGCACTCAAAGTGGCAAAGCCGAACGCACCTTCTGTTACTGTCCTGCATTTGCAGACATCAGAGATATACCAATATCTGGAACCCAGTGCTATCGAGTGCTCCTGCAGACAAGGTACTGAGCTTCATCAGAAGCACAGGGCTGCTGCAGTAGTGCTATTTCAAAAAATTGCACACAATGGGCATAGGCCTCGGTGTACGGCTCGTTTCCCGATCCCCTCTTGCGTTAAAAAAAAGATCTGCGCACTGGAAGATCTTTATCACTGGAAGCGATACGGTGTCGAATTTTGAAATTAGTACTCTTACTTATTTTTACCTCTTTAAGTTTAGGTTTAGCCACCCTAATTCACTGCGAGGTATTGAGCAAGTTGCTGTAATTTCAGTGAAATTTTGAAATCAATTTGTGAGCAAGAATAGAAAATAGGCCACAGTTAATGGAATGAGCAACATTTAATTTTATTGAAGCCTCTCAAATTGGTGCATATAACAACATAATATATTTTTTTACAAGTTTACTTCAAGGGATATGCCTTTCATTGACTGGGTGGTTCACCACCAGATGTCGCCTTGCTTATCTAAAACCGCCAATAATTTAAGTTGCTAATACTACTACTAGATTAATGTATCTAGTGAACGTAGAATGTTATTTTTGATGCGGATTTAAAAAATTCATGTGAATGGTCCAAGTGTATTTATTTTCTTACTATTTTACATAAATATTTGTTAAAGTACATCTAATAATAATAATTAAACTTAATTATATTAAAAACCATTGTCCATTACCATAAGCACTACCAAATGTATTAAAAATTAGTTACAAAACTTGAGATCGGGTAAATTATGACATGAAATTTTGACATTAAGTACCTAACGCAAATTAAATAGGAAATGAGATTTTTTTCATCATCGTTGTTATATAAATGAAGTTGTTTCATTTTGAAAAATGTCGGTACGAATTTTTTTTGATAGAACACCGAAAAGCGAAAAATTTTAGGCCTTTTTTTCATTTAAAGAACATTGCTAAACAATTACTACAACAATTAAGCGTAAAATAAAGTAATTACAATAAAATTTTCAACAAAATCTGTAGGTTGTTTTATATTTTTTTTAATTTACAGATTTCATTGCACGTTAAACTATTGCTAATTTTTTTCAGGTTCTAATTTGCTAAAAACAAAAACGGGAATCGAAATCAGTTTTTGAATTTTTATTCCAAAGACTTTTTACAAATAAGCTATTGCTTATCATTTTTTATACTGTCGAAAATATGCTTTGTGTATAAAAATTTTTATTATTTATTTTTGAGATTTTCTAGAAAAGTAAGCGTTTGGAAGTTAAATTAGTATAAATGGATATATTTTATGACGCCAAGTATAAAATGACTATATTTTCAGTTAGCTTGTATGAATTTTTGACATTCTGTTTTGTATAAAAATCAAAGAAAATATACAATAAGTTTGTACAAAATTAAACAAAATATATATAAAATGTAAAATGAATCATAAAATATTACAAGTAAAAGTGATAAATCTAAAATCTAATATGCACAACCGAGCTGAATAAAAGACGAGATTACAACTTATTTACAGTGGATGACGATGATTATATACCTAGTTTTTTTCTCAAAAATATTTATTACGCGGCAATAGGAAAGATTCATTAAATCACAAAATATCACTGCAATAAAATATTTATTATAAATACATAGATCAGTTTAAAATATAAATTGCAAAATTGAAATCTTTCCTATTGCATTAATAAATATTAAACAGTATAAATAAAATTTCAAGTTTTAGTACATAAAATGTTAAAATACGTACTTCAGAAGTACTTGACAAAACTACAAATCTTGAATAATAATAGTTACAACACAGTAAGAAATATTTAACATCATCAGTTACTCTGAAGTATACATACATACTTCCAATATTTTCCATATTTTTCAAATCAGTTCAACCGAATAAATAATAGGACTAATTATGATTGTGCAAAACATGCATCAGGTGAAAGAAATTAAAGTAAGAAGATGCAAAAAAATCACAGTTAATTCAATGTACAATAATTAAGGATTATATTATTATCCAGCATATAATGCACAGTCATATAAAGAAGAAAAAAAACTTTCAGAAAAATGTGCGTTGATACTAAAAAGAGAACACTGCTTTAAAATTAGATGGTGTTTGGTGGTGTAGGACGATGCCGTCAGGTACCATTTCCGAAAGATAATATGAATGATGACGTACGGTCTGCATGATGTACAGGTACAACAAATGCAAAGGCGACAATGGCTAATTACTACGCTCCGCCGGTTGCTACCTGTAATTAAAAAAAAAACAAACAAAAAGTACACAAAAATGTACTAGAACAAGAAATACAACAAATATCTGCATTTTACTGAATCAAGATGAATCACGTGGTGATTCATTTTCGATTGTTTCTCATATTACCGACATCACACACCAAAAAAATGTAAATCCTTCAATCACCTTCAGTGGCAAATTTAATCAGATCAGAGCAATACTTGAGCCTCAACGCTTATTTTTTGTCAAAGAACAATTGTCATAGTGATTGCACAGCATTTTTTAAAAATAATCCAAATGAATTCGTAACTTGTGAGAATTTATAACTGAAACGTGAGATTGATATCAGTACTAGCCAAAAAAAAGCTGTCACACAACACAAATCCTTAAATTGGGAGTATGCTCAGAAATCCTACAAGTAAAAAATCATAAAATATATTAATTAAAAGATGTTTTCTGTACAATAGTATAATTACTATCATGGGTGTTGAAATAAAGAGCCACTCCTCGCTTTTAATTGTAAATATTGAAACTAACACTATGATAAATTTCCTTAATTTTTTGTTTCACCTAATCACTATCGGTTGTTAATACATTGGAGACGAGATATATTACGTAGGTCCTAACCTAAAGCCCTTGAGACTTTTCTAAGTTTTCATGGTGACTATCATTATTTAATTCCCCCTGATTTTTAATGACACGTCACAATTTATTTATTCATTTATTTAAAGTAAAACATAGTTTTATTATGTCCTTAAAACATAAATAATAACCTTTAACCACACTGTCCACTAGGGTAGGCCAAAAAAATTGACTATTTTTTTTTAACTTCCGACACTGAAAAACTGATTTCTAGACATCTTTAAAAAATGTTTTTTTAAAGATGAGCTCTTAATTTTAATAGGAAGATCCTCTTCATCTCAGTTTTCCATTTTTTCTTTAGTTCCATATGGCAAAATACATACAGGGTAATTTTTTTAAAAAGTATCCACCCCAATTTACTCGGTAACGGTTTTGATTTAAAAAAAAAAGTCGAGGCAAGTCAATTTTTATTGCCGGGAGGGACATCTTTTCGTAACAAAATCACGTTGATCCTACCACCCTCTTAAGCACAGGATATTCCACCCCTAGGATTTAAATAGGGAAAGTAGATCGAGTGATACCTCATTTTAATGATCTTTGAACACTCTTTCTGCTGATCTACTTTTATTAATTTTTTTTGATATTTTCTTATAAAAATAATTTTTTCAGCAAGACAGCGTTCCACCTCATTATGCTATAAACGTACGTAACTGACTAAACGAGAGATTTCCTAATCATTGGATTTGCAGACGTGGCACCATAGAGTGGCCTTCTCGCGTACCACATTTGACCAGTTGTGATTTCTTCTTTTGGGGACATCAAAAATCAGTAATTTTTAAAATCCAACCTGTGGATTTGAACAATTTGATACAGCGAATTATGCAAGAGTGAGAAGGTTTCCACGAGAAACATTTGCCAAAGTGCGTGATAAATTTGAGCATCGTTTGTACTTTTGTTTAAATCAAAATGGCGCTCAATTTGAGCACCTCATCAAGTAATATGGTTCATGTGTTCATGATTGTTGTAATAAACACCCCTACCTCTTACGAAGATAATTTATTGTCCACATCTATATTTGTCAAAGTCTAGCAAATCGTAATGACAGGTTTCTTGATAAAACATACTGGACCCTGACGAATTTTGCTTCCTAATGTAACACAAGCAAGGTGTTGTCATTACAATAATTTTAAAAGTTTCAAGGGTTTATGGGGGGAGGGAAGAGGGGAGGTGAGGGGTGACTGCACACTCACATCCTAGACCGAAGTTGTCTTCCTTGATATGAAAATTGAGTTTTCCTTAACTTTTATGGACAATGTAGACAATAAATTATCTTCGTGACGATGATCAAATTCATCACGCACTTTGGCAAATGTTTCTCATGGAATCCTTATACACTCTTGCACAATTCACTGTACAAATCGTTCAAATCCACATGTTGGGTTTTAAAAATTACTGATTTTAGATGTCCCCAAAGGAAAAAATCACAACTGGTCAAATCTGGTGAGTGAGGAGGGCACTCTATGGTGCCACGTCTGCCAATGCAATAATTAGGAAACCTATCGTTTAGCCAGTTACGTAAGTTTCTAGCATAAAGAGGAGGAGTGCCGTCTTGCTGAAAAAAATATTTTTTTAAAAAAATATCAAAAAAATAACTAAATAAATAAAACTAAATCAGCAGAAAGAGTGTTTAAAGACCTTTAAAATGAGGTATCACTCGACCCACTTTCCCTATTTAAATTCTAGAGGTGAAACACCCTGTGCTTAAGAGGGTGGTAGGATCAACGTGATTTTGTTACGAAAAGATGTCCCCTTGGCAATAAAAATCGACCCGTCCCGGCTTTTTTTTAAATCAAAACATTACCGAGAAAATTGGGGCGGACACTTCTAAAAAAATCACCCTGTATCTCGTCACTCCTTGATCGTAGAGAAAAAATGTATTTACATTTTTTGTAGAAAATTAAACCCTCTAAAAAAGTACCTTACATTTTTTTTATAACTCTGACTGTTTAGAAGATATTCGCTTTTTAAAAACAAAAATTTGAAACTAAATCCTCAATTTTTTTTTAAATGGTTGAAGTAATCGATTAACCATAAAAGACTTTTTTTGTAGAGCGCTTAATTTCCTACAAAACTATATATTGCGCATTTTATAATATTTATTTATCCACGGGTTATAAAATTTAGAAGTGAAAATAAAATGTTTGTTGAATTCTTCAAATTTTGACCTCTGGTATCTTCTAAACGGTAAGAGTTATAAAAAAAATTGTAAAGTACTTTTTTTGGAGCGTTTAATTTTCTACAAAAAAATGTAAATAAAATTGTTCTCTACAATCAAGTAATGACGAGATAGCGATTTTGCCATATGGAACTGAAGAAAAAATAGAAAACTGAGATGAGGAGGATCTTCCTATTAAGATTAAGAGCTCATCTTTAAAACCCATTTTTAAAGATGCGTAGGAACCAATTTTTCAGTGTCGGAAGTTAAAAAACATATCCAATTTCACCCTACTGTCCACGGATTACATGCTGAATCCTATATTTTTGGGTTCCTATAATAATGATTCTTTATTTTATCTTCTTTTTTTACTTATTTATGTCTCATACAATAATAAGTAATACAACACTATTTGTGGGAGTATTTTTTTTAGGCAATTCATCATAATAACATACAATCACTATTTAAAAGTGAACAAAATGGCCTGAAATATTTGTTAATATACTAAACTCAACACCAGTTGGCAACTGTACTTTGACGTCAGTAGATTCAACGTCTAACTTATATACTTAGATTTTTGAAAAACAAGCGGGCAATAGTTATTTGTGTACCAAGACCAAAAAGTGATTTATTTTTTGTCCCAATCGAATTTTAATGGCCGAGGCGAAACCGAAGCCAGAAATCAGACGAGGACAAAAAACACTTTTTGGCCGTGGTGCACACATAATTTTTTAGGCGACTTTAACAAAAATTGAATTTTTATTAGTATTTTTAGGTTAGTTTTTTGACAGAGCGGCCGGAAATTTCTCTTTTTCGGCCGCGATCAAAAATGTAATTTTTCTGCCGCATTTGAGACGGAAAAATTCACCTTTTTATCAAAGTCGACTAAAAAATAAGTCTACCTCAGGGGTCTACCTTAGTTTGCGCAAATGCATTATCAAAAATTAATAGGTCTTGATTTATTTTTTTATTTGATAACAATTTGTATCTTCCAAAATTTGTTAAGTCTTGATTCGTCTACCAGACCGTTCATCTTTTATTCAAACCACTATAATAATTAGTTTTATTGTCTTTTGTTTTTGAGATAAGTCTTGTTGATTTATTTTCGATTTTTTCTAAAATTTATGGCAATAACTAAAAAAATTAACAGTATTACGAAGCTATAGATACCAAAAAAAGAAACACCATATTTAGTTTACACATTCATTAAAATAATATTTAATTTTTTCAGTTATAATATCACAAGTACTTTGATTCTTTCCGGAAGTTCAAGTGCATTTTAAAAACGTCATTATTTAACGCTACTATAGACGTTTTTAAAATGTAATTTTGCAAAATTTAATAAATAAAAATGTGTCCAAGTCCGTATTGTATTCAACAAAAGAATCACATGACAATTAATTTTGTAATAAGAAATTTGTTTTTCATATGATTTTGGTTCCAATAATTACGTCCTCCTCTATTGCTATTAAATGAATTATTAAATCAAGTTTTGTTTAATTTGTGATTATTTCGACTTATTAGTTTCGTAACGTCAAAATATTTTTAGAAAACTCTTGTATTTCCATGGAAACAAGTCGTAATAATATTCGTCATCCAACACTTTTAAACAAAAATTTTTTATTGTTTTTACAAAGTGTATGCAAATTCTGCATTTATAACATATCTCATGAAATGTCAGTAAAGTATTTCATTTCTTAACTAAAAAAGTTTTATTTCAATTTCTAAGTTTTAGAATACTATAATTATACAATTATTATTTAGTATTATTAAAGTGATTGAGCGGGAAGAAGTCAAGCAATATTTGCTTATGGCTTTTAGGGTACCCCGAATGTAGTAACAGATTCAGAGTAATGTTAAGAACCATTTGCCAATGTCGGTAACAATTCCTGTAATATCGGTAAAACAGTTCTTCTATTTAAAATTATTTATATAAAAATGTCATAGATGATGATAGTAAACGAGTAGAGAATACTGCACCATTAATAATTAGATGAAAATAATCGTATCTGGTAAGATTATAATGATGAAAGAGAGTTAATAAAATCCCAACCCTGGTTTTGAGATTAAAATCGTCAAGTCCGGTTCTGTTTTCAGTTTAAACGCGTTGTGGGTACTTGAAAATTAATTTCTGACATTTTCAGGGCATGTTGCGAGGTTTTTTTTTATAACGTAGACTGGTTACAAAAAATATTTTATATTCTTGTTTGAAAGAGTTTACTTCCCATTTTAAAAAAATAACCTATTATTTGATTGTTAAAAAAAACTTAAATATACCATCTTCATAAAAATAGAAATATTGACTAAACTTATAGATTACATCAACAAAGTTTGGTAGATAAGTTATCATTAGAAATATCCCAAATAATAAATAGCCTCGGGCGGGGATCACAGATAGAAAAAACTTTCGATAAACTTTTATTAGGGAGGTTATTAATGATTGAAGTCAACACTTTTCATTTTTGGAGTAAATGCAATAACATATAGATCATTTTTTTTATTTATATACCGTTGTCTGTCTCTTTTCAGCACATTGTTGTATATGCTGCCATGTAATATAAATTATGTGTTGAAAAAAGACAGACAACGGTATGTAAATAAAAAATGACCTATATGTATGTTTATGTAAAAAGAAAAAATTGTATCTCTTTTATTAACGGCACACTGGTCACAGCCAACTATGCTTTCCACTAAAGAATGTAACATTGTTTGGTTTTACATAAAAATCTGTAATAGATACTTTTTTTAAACTGGCGACAAAAAAAAGTACAAGAATTAAAAATAAATAAAAAAGGCACTGTATTACAAAAACAAAAGACGATAGTTAGGTGATAAACAAAAATTCGAGTTTTGACTGAAATCCCCAAAATTTTAACCCGTATTAATTACTGAAAATACATATTTGAAACACAAACTTTATGTAAGAACTTGGTTGACAATTTCGTAAAACCGTCATTTTTTTAATGACAACTATCATAGGTTTTAATTTCAAAATTATTTGAAATAAGTCTATTATAACGTTTTTGATTGCAAATTCGTATTTTGCTAACACCTTCGGTGAGTAAGTGGTTAAGTCCAATTTCTCTTTTTTTCAGGTCTTTGAAATCTTGTGTAGTTGTGTAAAATTAGAATTTTGTAGTTAATTTTGTTAAATAGATCTTAATATTCGTAACTAGTAAGCTTTCCATTTCCTCACTACGAAAAAAAACACTTCTCTGCTTCTCTTAGAAAAAAACATTTTTATTTTGAACAAAATCCGATTTCATTGAGATGAAAGATATATAAACATCCAAATTGTAAATTGTACCACCCTGTAGAGGCGTTATTAGAGTCAATTAACGCCCTTCCCAGGCATAATAATAGGTTTCCGTTGTTTCAACAAAGTTTATTATGTAAACCTAGTATACCTTATATTTATAAATAGGGACAATAAAGACTTAATATTTCACATCACAGCTACTGTTATATTACTAAAAAAATCACGTCGGCAAACGTCCGTTTCTTGTCTGTAATTTTCCGTAGTTCCTTTAAATTTGATGATACTGTTAAATTTTTATTAAGTGACCGAAAAAAATTCAACAATTCAACTTACCTGTGACCGATTATGCCATTAATTGGTGCAGATACTGTTGGCACCATTTCAAGTTCAACAAGCAACGGAAAATGGTCGGAGAATACGTGCGGATGTGGACAACCAATGACTTTATTTTGCGTCAACCATTCGGACGAAAGAGGCCCCAATAATCCTAGAGGTGTCATTGTCTGTTTCGCATAGAAAATGTAATCAATAATGCCTTTAAAATCAAATCTAGAAAAAAAAAAATTTTTTTCTGGAAGAAACGTAAAAATTCAACTAACGTGTAATTTGTAAAGGGCATTATCTCATCATTGTAGGCAGAAGCGAGCTTGAAGGAATGTGTAAATTCATTAGGTTTATCACAGCTCAAGATCTTCTCCAGGCATTGTTTGTAACTAAAGTCTTTGAAGTCCTTATGATCTTGCGAAACCCTCCCCGTACTCAAGAATTCAATCACGCCCGAATCTGGTAACGAATTAAAATCACCACAAAGAACTAGTTGGATACTATTGGGATCTGCGTTTACGTTCTCCGACGCTTTTAACGTTTGAGCAGACTTTTCCAATATGCCTTTGAGCTCGTTACTTAACATCATTGTCTGAATTAATTTTACGTCACAAAATTCCGGATCCCAATGGATATGTGCTGTACAGACCAAAATCGGTTGCTGAATAAACGGCGCGTCCGCTGGGGCTAAACACAAAATAGTTATTTACGTAATCAATTATGAAAATGTAAATATTGTTTAAGGCACATAATATTTGCCAAAACAAGTTATCTCTCCCTTACACAATGACGTCACATTTAGATGCGCACAAACTCATCGCGCATCTTCAAGAAAACTGTCAAAGTCTGTTATGAATTTTGTTTAGCTGATATTGACACAGTACAAATATCTATAATTTCTTCAATGTAAAAAAAATGTTTATTGTTTTTTCGTTACATCATTTTTTTTTTTTTCAATAACTAGGATACTAATTCCATTTAAAAACAAAATATTTTAATTTGAAACGTTTATAAAACAATCGTGTGTTGTAATTTTAACAGCGGATTGAGGTTAGCGTTAAATATCAACAATATATTTTTTTTTATTGTAGTGGTAACAAAACTAAGATAACCATTGCTTCTGCGTATCTTGAAAATATGTACTATGTGAGTTAAACAATATTAGATTGTTCATAACGTATTATGCACAAAAAATTCCAATTCCGTCGTAAAATAAAATTTTATTTCCCAATGAAATAGTGAGAAATTAGTTAACTTAGTTTAAGTATCACAATGTTACTATGTTGTCATTCAAAAACTTTTAGCAAAAGTACTAACTTGGCGTTAGATTCCTTACTACTCGAAAAATCTATTAAAAAAAAAAGAAAATTAAAAATTGATCAATTTCGATTCAATAAAGTCGACTGCTATGTGGTCAACATATTCGATGCTAAGAGCAAAGCTGTACGTCAAGTTCAGTATTCAAAAAAATATAAAAATTAAATAAATGTCCTCAGTTTTAAAATACTTTTCATAACAAGTAATGAAAAGTATTTACGTAACTGATTTGGTGACAGTTGTGTAACAAGTGACATTACATAGGTAAAAAATTATGACGAAATTAGAAAATTTTAATTTGTGATTTTTTAAATTTGACTCACTGTTATCCCATGCTGCTTCAGTCGTTTGTAAGAGAGCAGCCAATCCAATGTTATCCTTCGGCATTACTCTGTTAAGCATATGATCCAAGCCATCCGCATTTGCCATAGCTAATTGATTAAATTCTACTAAATGTTCTTTGATTAGCGTAAATCTAGAAAAATTTTGATTTTAGCATAAATTTTAAAAAAATCTGGTTATTACTTTGATGTTCGGTAAAATATTGCGCACCCATCAACATATTTTCTTTCGCTTTCCGCCATGTGTTTCGCTCGCGATTTTGGCGAATAAATTCCCGCATAACCGTCCTGTTTAAGTTCGGGTAAAAAGTAATTATAAAACTGTTCCATTTCGACTTCCTGTAAATTGATTATGTCGGCGCTATAATGTCTTATCTCTTCGAGGATACCCTTTTTTCTATAATCCCAATTTAATGCCCAACTTGGACAGTAACTGTACATTTGTCGTGTAGCGTATTTATCACATAAAACATTGTAACACATGACAGTGAAAATACCTTTAAAATTTTTTATACAATTTTCATTCCATACAATATTTTTTCTACGACTTACATGTCGGTCGGCTTGATGATGGTCTAGCTAAAGGGATCCAAGGCCGAGGAGGTGGTGTGGGTGTCGTTACTAAAATTTTATTCAAAAATTATTAAAACAAAATCAAACGCACAGTTTTTGCATAAACAATCAAATTAATTCATTGAATATCTAGTTAACCTCGTCACGTGTCTCGATACTTTTTAGGCCAACCCTCTAACCGCAAAAAATTTTTTCAACAGCTAAATCGACGGTTCAATGATTCTAAATCAGCTTTTGAATATTAAAAAAATTACACAATTACAATCACAACCAGACCAAATTCGGCGTCGTACAGTGGTTCTTAATCGAAAAATCTATAATTTTCATACTGCGCAAAACGTTAGTTTATTATTATATCACCCGTTACAAAGCAATGCATTGACGCAATAAAAAAGTTAGCTTGAACATACTCGTAAAAATGACGTTTCGCTATTGTTATAAATTGTACTTTTGAAATAAAATTGTGTTCTATATGCGGCACCAATGTCACTGTTTGTGAGGCTTATTTGGAACAGTTTTGTCACTGTAATTGTCCGTCATATTAAAACTGCTACAGATGCGACACAAAAAGTCTGGCTTTTTCTTCTTACAAAAAAAAACTATTGCAGGACTTTTCCGCCGCCACTTTACTTTTGCAGCCGCTGACTTAAAACTTAAAGTTAATCTATGGCATCGCATTTTACTACCGCCATATTTTTCTAATGTTTACAAAAATACTCGCTTATACATATATTACTAAAGTGGTGTTTAAAAATTCTTTTATGATCGGCAAGAGCTCTTCACTTGGATACGCTGTATACTAGTAGTTTTAATATTTTTTGACCTTATTACAGAGGTAAAAGTAAAATTAACCTACGACTAACAGGTAATAAAAGCATAAAATGGGTTTCTTTTGTATCCAGTCGTAGTAACATAAATAAAAAAAATAATAAAAAAATACTATTAAAAAAAAATACTTGAATAATGTATACATAATTTTATCGCAATTTTTTGAAAAACTAGCCCCATCTTAAATGACTTGCAATTTCGAGAACCATCTGTCAGACTGTTTTAATGGTTTTATTGTGTCTACTCGTTGCTTGTCAAAACTTTTAATTTTCAAATAAACACTTGCTTAACCTACTAACAGCCAAATAAACAATCGTTTAAATGGTAAAATTGAATAAAATAAATTAACTTCCGAAAAAATGTGTTATAATTAAGAACGACAGAATATCCATCATAAAAAGTACCAAATAAGAAAAACTGTTAAAATTAAATTGGCTTACTTTTTTTTTTATAAATATTTGTGCTTGGTTGTCATATTAATATTGATTTGTCTTGTGTGCTTGAAAAACCACTTTGCTTTATGAGAGCCTAGCTGGTGTTATTAAAAAAAAATTTCTTAAATTTAAGTATTTTTCAAATAAATTTTAGTAAGGTATATAAATTTGTAAAGATAAAAAAACGATTTTTTTAAAGTTATAGCCAATTATGGTTTCTATTTAACAAAATATAAATTTGCTTTTTGTCATAAAAATTAAGGCATAAAAAACTTCTAATTACATCATTCAATTCTACGTAAAAATCTATAGTAGTATCAATTTTACTTTTTGAATTGGTAAAAAAATAAAAAAGACACGATATTTCTAAAAAATGAAAGAAAAATTAAAAATGCACTGTATCTTAAAACAAAAAAAGAGGAAAAAACACATGTCATTTTTTATCCTCCTTGAAATTTAAAGATGTTGACTTATTCGTAGGAAATGGTTTTTTACGACGAGAGTAATAAAACAATTTCTGTTTATCGCAACGTTTCGACTATTATTAAATCTTCTTCAAGCTACAATTAATTGATTTGGTTTATAAATAAGGGAGAAAATTTAACATTTTGCCTTACACAACAAGATCATGCTTCGCACACAACAAGAAATTGTTTCCGGTAATGTTAAATTTTCTCTCTTATTTATAAACTAAATCAATTAATTGTGGCCTGAAGAAGACTTAATAATAGTAGAAACGTTGTGGGAAACAGAAATTGTTTTATTACTCACGTCCGAAACAACCATTTCCTACAAATAAGTCAACAATCGTAAAAAACAGAGTTACAGATTTTTAAAAAAATCGCAAACAATCAAAACGGTGCTGTAGCTCAAAAACAAAAAACCGTATTACAAACTAATTGCATCATTAAGTTTGTCAATCGGACGTAGTATTAAAATTTTATGTAAATTATTCATACATTTTTTGATTTTAATAATTTTAAACAAAAATTAAACGATGATATAATTAAAATAGTTAAAAATACCGTTACTGATAAACTTTCATGTCTCTACTTTGTATTAGCGCATTTTTATATATTAAAACATCTCTTGATTTGTATTTTATATTCTCCCGAAAATTCACATTTAACAATGATGTCATCTAATGTTTAATATGTGTGACTGGCTGATCTTAATTTTTAAATTTGGCGCCTTCTAGCTCATAAACGGTGTAACTTAGTAGAGCAGTAAATTGTGTTATACTATTCCAAGCCAATTCTGGTGTATCTGATTTTAAAGGCAAGTCTTCTGTTTATTACTAGTGCAATAAAGATTGTATTATTACCAAACGCAAGTAATTTATGGTTATTAGACCCTTCGATGGCATCTAACAAACAGCCCAAGGCAGATCGAATCTACGTAAAAGTGGTGACAAATCTACCTGCCTTGGGCGGTTTTCTCAGATGCCATTGAAGGTTCTAATTACTTGCGTTTAGTGTCTTATGGAAAAAAATATATTTGATATGATGAACAAAAATAAAGTTTAATTTTTTAAACTAGTGTAATTAATAAAAATTATTGCGAAAGTAAACAAAATTGTGTAATATTACGAGAATTCAAAGTAATAATAAGTAAGTTTAATACAACTCTTTGTCTATTAACTATTATTTTACAGCACTCAATTATTAAAACACTCTGCTGTCGCCTAGTGTTTCAAATTAATTTCGCGCTTTTAAATTTTAAGTAACCACAGGCGAATGTATTGATAAACTGATAATTTCAATGTTTTTTTTTTTGTTGTGGCTTATATCACGGCGATATTTGCATCGATAGAAATCGATTTATGGTCAGTGTCTTTTCTCAATGTTGCTTCCGCGTTTCGTGTCTTTTACTCTATAATTCTTATTGTGCTAGTCATCAAGTGTCCGAAAACAAGGTCAAATGCTTGGCTGAATCCTTCACTTGAATAAATCGGTTTGTGGCGCTTTAACATAAGACACTTTCCTTTTTGTATCTAGGTATGTTCTAACCCAAATAAGAGAGGTACCATGAATATTGATGTTGTTTCTTCTTGTTAAAACGTAGAGAAAGTTTGACATATTATATATGCCCCGATTGTATTGTAATTAGAGACACTTTGTAGGACTTGAATTCAATTAAAAGAAAAAAAGTTATATTTAACTAAACCGTTTTCTTATTCTTTTTTCATATAATAAATAATTGATTCATAATTTTGAATAGAGAAAGGAACGTTAGAATCAATAGAGTGGGAACTGTGCCAGCATCCATAAGTGGATCTTTTAACGGATTTAACTCGGCACAAAAACTCTGATTTTGTGATTTGAAATCACAAATTTCGATTCAACCTTTTGACCCGCAACACCTACTACAATCTAACATTAATTTTTGGTGTTTGTTGGAATTGTCAAGGTTTGATTAGCTCTATTTGGCGATGCAAAAGTCTCAATTATGTAATCAGAAGTTGAAACACGCAAGAATAAGACAATTTTTTATAAAGATCTAGCGTTGTGTGTGGTAAAATATGAATGGGAAATGAAGAAGGAAAACAAGACGCTAATATAAAATCTTGTTACTTTTCCATGGTGCAACTAACGAGATTCTTTTGAAAATCACGTTTTGTTGCAAAGTCATTCTCCATTCTCATCTGCATATAATGCCTCTTTGGTCCAACCCATTTCTTGACATGTTCGAAAAGGAGGAAAAAAAGTCGTGAAATGAGCACCTATGTCGTATTGAATTTATGTAATACCAAGAACCACTCGCTGCATAATTTTAAGGTCTTGTTTTATTTATAAATTATTGTTGTGGTAGTAACAAGTGTAATTTTCAGACAAGCGTCGTATACAAAATTGCAAATTGGAATCGAACCTAAAGATTTCTCGGAATAATTTCATCCTTTTATGTGTACCTTATACATAAACATAAAGGAATTCAAGGTTGAAATAAATAACACAACAGATGATACTAATTTATTCAATGAATATTAATAAAAATTAATTATTTTTCTCGAATGAATCAACAAGAAAGTTGCTTTTTCTGCTCGATCTATTTGTAATTAGTTTAATTAGTTTCCTTTAGACAAGGAAAAAAGAGGAACCGTGTTTAGTACAGGTGAAAGTTTAATTCCCATGAGATCATTGAAGCGAAGAAGTGGTCAATATTTTATCTAATTTTCGCTAGTCGTTTGCTCATCCAACTGAAATGAAAGTCGCTTGATTCAAGTGCAAAATTTATTTTCAAATCCGAATAAGGCATTTGGGTCACCTGTCGATGTTTGCAAAATAAAAATCACGGCCAAAACAAGGCCGAACGATCCGAAAATGGTTATAAAATGGCCGTTTTTCGAAAACGAACTAATAACTAATCTCATTATTACATTATGTTTCGTCAAGCGTTGAGTAAACCCTTTGTCCGAAAATTTCCAGACGTGCGAGACTGTGAGAACCGAGAAAAAGTATAGCGTGGTAAATGCACCGAGACATGAGAATCTCGACCTAATCTTTTTACCTAACGACCCATTTTCTCTTAATATGGCGGTAGTTGGCCATTAGGCGACTTCCTCAAATATAGGTTTTACAACAAAAATGAGCGCTTTTTCGTTCTGGAAAACACACGATGCGTGACAGGCAATTTTCAATCTGAAACTACGACTAGATTTTCTGTTGTTTATACTGAGAAAGTTTAAATTTTACGTTTTACAATGCACATCTCTTCGTTTTCACTTTCTAACATTGATAGAAAAGACTTTACACGTTGTACATCTGCACTTACAGATGCTTTGATGAAGGAAATGAAACGCGACTTGAATGCTTCGTTTGTTTCCATTTTATCGATACGGATTTGTAAAGGAACTGTGATTTAAAGTTGAATTAAACAAACATTCCATACATCCCGCAAGTTTCGCTTAATTCAACCTTTTCTTTTCTTACGTAACGTAACATTGATCTAAAAGCATTTTGCGTAATACAGAAGCCAATGCTCGCAACAACATTTATCTGTTTTGGTTTGAAATTAATATTGGCGGTGACAACAATGCGTCAACACACCACAATTTGTTTGAAATACTGAAAAATAACTCCATTTTTTAAAATGTACGTAATCAACTGTCAGTTTAGTAGAGCATTTGAAATTTTACAGTTCCACGCCCCGCATATTTTTTTTTAATTTCGATGAAACTCAGACTTATCATCAAATGTTATAGAAACTTTTTTTTATATTATTTCATTTCTTTCAGTATCATGACATTAAATAATCTAAAATTACCATATTTTAATTAATGGATGATTTCCAAATTTGTTTATATTTTTGATTAGTGCAGTAACAATTAATTTCTCGAAAATAACGATTTTTCTTCAAAAGACGTATTTGTAAAGCTTCCAATAATTAAAATATTGTAATTTTCATAAAATGATCTACAAAAGTAAACAGATTTTAAAATTTATTATAATTTCAATTTTGACCTCAAATACCTTTTGCAAGAGTTAATTTATCGGAAAATAATACAGAAACCATTTTATAGGCCGTTTAATTTCCTACAGAAACATGTATGGTCCTTTTAAGTAAACTGATCCCAATGATGGGTAAAAAAAGATTTGACTAAGATGTTAAATGTTTCATATATTTGTCTACTGGTAGAAAAAGTATACTTAGTATGCAATTCGATTTAAAAATTTGTTTAAAAATTCATTCCATTCAATACGCGCTCAGCTATGCCTAATAAAGCACTTGAATAAATTGCCGTTTATAAAACTTGTTGCATAATATACTATAAAGTATCGCTTTATTTTATTAGTAAAACAAAGTTAATTTATTTTAAAAAAGAAATTTATAGCACGACGAAATATAGGATATCAAGACCACAAAATTTTTATAGCAAAAAAATCTACCACGACTGAAAAAAATTAAAAATTTCAATTTGTTTAGAAGTTATGCCTTGTCAAACATTACATTGATCTGTATGCTCGAAAACGAAAATATCCCCTTAAGGGTGATCAATACCTAAAATTCCGACAAAATTAAAAAAATATATTTTTTTAAAAAAAATAAAAAAATTGTTTAGAAGATCAACTTGACATTTCTTTTGAAAAAAAACTTTAGTATTTCAATTCCAGATCTATTATTTATTTATCAAAAAAATTCTATTTTTGCAATGTAAATTAAACACATTTTCTTATGCCTTACCCAATCTGTTCAACTATTAATTTTTAATAAAAGAAACTTTGAACTCGGTTCTTGGTACCTAACTTGGATTCAAAATGGTAAAACATAAAGAAAAATGCCCAACTAGAAATATTTTTTAAAATGTTTTAATTTAAATTTTTTGTAAGTTATTACGAAAATTCTTGAACAAGACGACCGATAAGTGAATAAGACACTAATTAAAGACCTCGGCTAGTGCCTCGGTTTGCAAACTTTAACTGCGGTTGTTATCTGCTCTATAATGGCCTAATGACGTTATAACTATAGGTTTATGACAGAATTGTTGAGATTTATTACCCCACTGCGACAATTTCAATTTGTAACATAAAATTCGATTTTATTTAAAAACTAATGACTTATGGGTTAATTTCAAGTTGAGATAATACCGGTAGTATCTTCGTTTCCATAAAAAATTAAAAGAATTTGGGGTTGTGATTGAATGTTGCTACGGAAAAGTATTAAAATTTACGATACTACCAGTAGTATCTAAGCTTAAAATTAGCTCTTTAAAAAATAAAATTACAGATTAATTTCTTAATAAATTCTTCAATGATTTTTGTAAAAATTTAAACGTCGAACTTTTCAGGAAATCAGTTTTTTTTTTAAATTTGCAGTCGCAAATAAAATGATATAAAAATAATAATTTGGCACAATTGAAGTAGATCCTTGACAAAGTACTCTCTATTTTTTTCGGCAAGAAGTAAGGTGAAAAAAATGGATGTGGAAGTAACATTTAAGAGATTCGGTGTGTTCAACATGTTTAAAACACTTTTTACCAAAGTTTGTTTTAGGTTTTAGCCCCAATATATACTCCCGCTCGGCTCCTATCGTTGTTTAAAGATATCCTCCGGTGGCTCTGTTTTGTTGCTATGTTTAAAGAAATTTTATTGATGTTTCTATGGCAACTACACTTAACTTCAGGTAAACCACGATTGAAAAACCAAGCCTATGGGCCGGTTTACAGAAAGTGAAATTAACTTTAATTGCGATTAAATAGTTAATTCGCGATTAAATGCCGATTTTGACCAATCAAACACGAAGAAAACCGATTTAATCGCGAATTAACTATTTAAACGCAATTAAAGTTAATTTCACTTTCTGTAAACCGGCCCTATATGTATTATCTTTTGAAAAATTTATTATTCCCTTGATCTCCGCACTGTCAGTATAATTATTAATAAAAAAAATCTCGACTGTTTTAAGCTATTTTCCGTATGTTTCACCTTAACTGTGTAAAAAATTTTTCAAATAAATTAACAAAGAGTTAACAAAAATACCTGTGGTGAGCAATTGTGACGTCCTACCCAAAACTTTGGTGGGTGGATATCAAGAAAACAAATAGTACTAAGCCATAAATCATGTTTTTGACTCTTATCTGTAAAATAAAACAAATGTTTTGTATAATAGTGTTTTGCATTAAAAAATCGATTAAATTTTGTTTTTTTTAGTGAAATTGACGGCGAATCTGTTTTACAAAATATCAAATAAGCACAACAATTTTGAATATCTCTAAAATAAATCTCTTTATCTTAGAAGTATGTACAAGGTTTTTTAGTAGAAAATTTCCGCAATTTCTGGTATCCTGTTATTTCCCATAATTCCATTTTTTTTATAAACATTGATTAATTAACGGTACTTCCGGTAAATTCCCCACATTTCGAGAAAATACCCTCTCGAGAAATATACTCTTTTGTGTAAGTATCCACAAGTAAGATGATACGGTCACGAAATTCGTTTTCATAGACCGGCTGCCAAAATCCTGATTGCAACCGTTGCTATCAGTATGTATTTTTTTACAGTTGAACAAAAAAACTCGTCTTCAAATTATGTTTGATGATCTGAAGATTTTTCTCGTTCATTCTAGGTTGACTGTTTCTCTTTAATAAAGTATTTTGACGTATGTTTGGGACAGCCTGTGGATAGATAAATGCAACCTGGGAAATATTCGTTTTATGGCGTTTTAAGGTATGAAAATAGCGTCAACTTTCTACATTCTGGGAGGTAATGTTTCTTTAATGGTTTTATTATAATTATATCACAAGTGTTGGATGAGGAGGAGAGATAAAATCAATCGGTAATTATATTTGCGAGTGAGGATGTAATCATACTAAATTGATCTTGTATTTTTTCTTTGGCCCAAATAAGGTATAAAATTTTTTGCAAATGAAGGAAACTCTTTTCCGTATTTTTATGCATATCAAAGGAATTCGTCGACAGGTTTTTCATACCTTAACGAGAGCGAGGCATCCACGAGGTCGACTACATTCTACAATCTACACCATAAACAATGTGAATGTTCTAATAATCTAATGCAGGGTGTGGAATCTTTCTGCAATTTTCATAAAATTCTAAATGAAAATCTCTCATTCCCTCCTACTCATTACAGATTCAATCTCGAAACATTTCTCTCAATAATTAACTGAAAAACTGTTATTTGAAATTCGAAAGTTACTTTGTATTCTTCTTGTTGTGTTCAATTAATCGTTAAATGTGTATAAAATCTGAAAAAATCGAGCCACGCAACAGCGCCTTTCAGCAAATCGATTAGTTTAAACAGAGTTCAATTCATGTAGAGAATATTACTACAATTTTCAAGCCCGCATCGATCTTGTTAAAAAAATGTCCTCCAAATTAGAAAAATTCGCATGACTTTGGTTTCACTCAACTTATATTGTTTCGAAAAATTACGAAAACAGAACATTTCAATTCCCAATAGAAACAATGAGACAATGTACACACTAACCCGAATCAGTTTTCATGAAATTTAATTAGGAAAAAAATACAGTTAATTCTGACCTTGTTCGGAAATCAATAAATCTTAATACAAAAAATTATTTCAAAACCGAGTAATAATTAATAATGAAATTTGTTGCGTGCAATTGTAACCTTGACTTTTTTCAATATACACAGTGAGTTCAAAAAATGAGTGATTCACTTATGAGCAAATTCTTTCTTAGTATTTACTATGACAAACAAGAGCTCACAACAATCATTTTCGAATTCAAAGCGGCTAAAAATTCTTATCGAGTTTTGCGAATGGTTGTTTTTGTCTTTGAAATGTCACGAACAACCTTCAACTGCACGTTACATCTAAAACCAAAATTTACGTGACAAGTGTATGAACCAGTATCTCTTTGTAAGGTGTGAGTCGGATTGTTTTTTCAAATTGTGTTCAGACAATTACCTTGACTTCCAACGCCGTATTAGCGACATTGTAACATGTTGTTCTCTAGTTTTTCAAAAAAAAAAAAAAATAAGATTAGATGTATTGTCTGAGTCGAGGACATTCATTGGTTTGCAAGTCACTTTCGATGGGTATATACATGAACATACTTGTTTTGTACAAGTTGATCGACCTATCCAATAAAATAAACCGGGCATTGAAATTAATATCGACACAGACCATTTACCTTCCTTCCATTATCATTTGAAAAAAATCAGTTTTTCGCATGACTTTAGTCTCCGGTGAAAACAATTATTCTAAGCAATTATCTTTGCACTGTAAATGTCAGTTTAAATCTTCAACTACGCAAATGTGCAACATTTAATGATAGTGTACGCGTTTCCAGGTATTTGCTATTTATGTTAATTATTCAGAATTAATAAAGTTATTTTTCATTCAATTAAAAAATCCCGATATAACCTTTCCTTTCGTAACTGAAAACCACAACAAATTACGAAAAGCCCAAAAGAAAAAACCTTAATGGGTTAGGAAAAGTAGGTTCGCAATAAGAGTCTTTTAAATTAATAGAGGCATTTATTAACGATGTATGTACATTTTATAAAAATATTAAGGTGCATACATCTATTTCTATCCATCCGGATGAGAAAATGCAAAAACTACAGTACATTTGCAAGATTAAAGTAAAATACTTAACATAAGTATTTTTATAAATCTAAGACAGAATGAAGACACAAAGGTATAAAAAAACACTAAACCTAACTAATGTGAAATATAAATAAATGGAAAATATTCCAACCAACTAGCCAAAAATTCATTGTACGGTCGGTTGGTTTTCCGTATGGACCAGTAAACTTTACGTAGAAAGTTCCCTACTACAAAGTTTTATAATGATACATGCGGAAAAAACAACGAAAAGAGTGAAAGCTAAAAAATAAACCATCATGAAATCGTTGAAGTGTAGAGATCAAAATTTTATTTATCTGTTACAAATTTACACTCTTTATTTACACTTGAATCATTCTCGCACGATTGTTTACCACTTAAAATTCTATCGGAAGCTTTTGTTAAGGCACGCACGTTATCAGCACTCGACGATGAAAAAAATTTTATTTCAATGTCACGATGTCCATTTAAGGACGTCACAATTTCCGTAGAGACTTCCAAATCACCCGAAACAACCTTTTTGTCGTTCTTCTCCTCCAGAGAAACGGAAGACATCCCATTTACTAAATCCTCGTCTTCAAATGTACTAAAATTCGGCAAAACATTATCGAAATTGAATAGACTCTTATTTCGAATTGGTGCTGTTAAAAAGGGAGAATAACAATTCCTGTCGACATCCCAAATCTGACCGGCAGGATCACAGTATCGACATTGACAAACAGTCTGATTGCCATTAATATCAACATCGTTTGATTCCTCGACGTCTTCAAACGAATGATGCAATTGTGGTGTTTCCGATTCGTTGTTAAATTCGTGTTTTTGCTGTTGATTGACTAATGGCAAAGTTTCAGGAACTAATCCGTAAGTGTGTGGGTCAAAAATGAAAGGAGTATATGTTTGAAGAACACTGACCGGGATTGAATCAATATCAGGACTAGCACTATCTGTAGAAAATCCATCATGATTACGTCCTAAAATCGCCGGTTTTCTGTCCTTTTTTCGCCTTTTTCGTGGCTTGATTATCCGAGGAAGACAATTATCCGAATTGGCCGATCCCGAGCTTTCATCACTGGTCACACTGACAGTGTCCGCAACACTTGTCGATTTCTTGGAATTATCGAAACTCTTCTTCTGTTTATTCCTTCTTTGAAAATTTTTCGCAAGTATTAAAGGCGCACCTTGCGTATGGACAGCAAGACGCGCCAAAGGATTTTTCTGTTCTTCTCCTTTCACATCACGATTTCGTTTCTGATTATTTGCAAACGAAATCAAGGGCATACCACCTGCCCATCTCTGAATCCGAAATCTCCCATCGGGATAACTTCCGGGATAAACATCCGGAAGTCGATGCGAGTAAAACACCTCTCTTGAATTGATATTGGCCGTTTTCGGCCGACTTTGCGACGATATTAAACATGCACCGATATATTTTTCCACTTCCAGAGTGCCCGAAGACGCTGGGCTCATGGCAATCCGGTGTGTTTTTGTCACATTCCGTCGATATAAACGCTCGCACACACACACCGGACAAATACCGTACCGACACTGATGATGGCGAGTCCGGTGTGGCTCCGGTGCCGCCGCGACTCTCTCATCCCACCAATACCCACACTACTTCGTCTTGCTGCTGCACTAACCTACTTCTGAAACGGGCTGAAACTCGAAACAAAGAGAGCGCACTAAAAGATCCACCCACACAACTAGGTCACAAGTTTAAATTGTAGGACGACAGAGAAATGCACCCCAACACATCTCAGATCATCAAGACGGCTCAAGTACCAATCATGCCCTCGATTTCTGACCTTATTCGTTAGTGGGTCATCGGCTGGGGTCAGCTTCGACACCTTCTAAAGACAAGCACCGGTCGTTTCTCAGATATAACGACTTATCGACGATTTGACCGAGTTCGACTGAAAACGCCACATCCTCCGATTGTTTTCCAAGAACAATATATCATATTCGAAAAAAAACAACAAAATAGGCTTTTTAATTAAAGTGTCCACCAAATTCACCTGATCTGACTCCGTGTGATTTTTGTTATTTTAGGTTTTTTTTTAAACTGAAATTTTGATATTCTTTGTTAGTGACGGTCGTAGAGGCACAGTCGACTACCTAATTAAGAATCAGATAATTAGTGCCGCTAGGTAAGTCGGAATTGCTGTGCCAGTAGACTAGATAAAGTGATTCGTCTGCCGGTGAATCGAGGTTTCCAGTATAACTGCTCTCCCATTGACTTGTTTGTTCATAGCGATCATCTGAAGCGATTTAATGACGGCTGTAAATTATCCTCTCTCAAGAAAAACCAACGGACCCCATCACAGAATACCACTACAAAATTTATTTTACGTTTTTAATTGTAACCCAGCTTATAAACCTACTTTCACTTGTAACTGAAAAATACGATCGAAATCATAATTTTTCCATTAACCCCAAAACAAGGAAGCGACTTTTTTCACTCCACCTGCTCCTTTTTTTAATATCAACACCTGCCTTCATCACACCTGAACACCTTGTTTCAATGTACACGCCTTATAAAGGGGAACGGCCAACTGAGGCAAACGCGTGCTAAGAAAAATCATTGACTTAGGTCGAGATAAAAATAAAAAGGACAAAATTTCAATAAAATCTAGAGTAATTTAATTAAAAATTCATGAGAGAATCTAAACGCAGTATTTCAAAATAAATTCTAATTGAGCAAAACCATATCGGAAAAAGTAATGAGCTTACTATTTAATAAAATAAGTAACCTTTTGACTAGCGGATTCTGATTTTTGAATTTTGAAAGCTCTGGAAACAAGTTTTGTTTACAGGGAGATGTAATTTATATGTCCTATAAGACACCTCCGAAAGTAGAAGGTATAGAAAAAAAAGGGACACATTTACAAGCTCATTTAAAAAAAAATAATAATAATAATTCTGGTAATTACGAAATTCCGATATTTTGTCTATTGTTTCCAAATTATCGAGAAACAAAAAAAGAAGTTGGTTATCATTGAAGACATTAAACTTTAACTATAAGTTGAATTTTTTAATTTACATTAAGAATTAGTTCCACAGTTGGCTTGGATATTTTTCAAAAATTAATTATTTTCTGATTCCAAAAATATTCTGCATAAAAATCTGTAACAACAACCGAGATATATTTTTTTTAATGCAGTAAAATATGAACGTTTGTCTAAAACACAAAAACAAAAATCGATAATGAAAAAGATTTTCTTTCACCAACATTATTTTCTCAAAAGAGAAGCTCAAAAATGCGCCATTCGTTTATTAGTTTCGGATATCCTCTGTATGAACATCCAAATTGTACTCTGTATATGGTTCATAAGAAATATAAAACTAAAGCCCAACTGAAATTTAACTTTAGTTGTCTTATTACAAATACCAATAAAATTTATTTAAGCACAGTGACAAAACAAAAATTATCTTTAACTTCATACGACAAAAAAGCAACTAAAAAAGGCGCTGCATATAATGCAAAATGGTACTTTAGTGAGAGCATTTTCTAGTAATCAGAGTTTTTAGACTTTCTTTCTTATTGAATTTTTTGTTTCAACAAGCAGTTGTTTTAACTTTAAGACTAAATCCTTGTTTATTGAGTTTTGAGATGTATAACAGTAATTCGTTTTCTGAATTTGTAAGTTATTGAAGTTATTTCAAACAGCAGTTGTCTAAATTTATCAAAGTGATCTATGAAACGAAGCACTGATTTGTGTAATAAGGATTAGATTAAGACACACAGCAATAAATTTTACTTTTATTACATTTAATATCTGCAATAACGCCGAAACACTTGTCTCACTCAGTATTTGAAATTTTCTCCGCCAGAAGCGTTGTTTCACAGGCTGTCCTATACTGAAAAACCGGGTCTTAGGGTCCAATTTAAAGCTTGAATTACGATCGATACCATCTTCGATTCTATAGAAAATTTAAAAAAATAATTGGAGCTGTAATTGGTTGTTGCTAGGAAAAAGTTGTAAAATTAGTGATACATCGGTAATATCTCAACACGAAATCTAATTTCAAGATGAGTTAATACATGTAGCAACTTCGTTTCCGTAAAAAATTAATTAGATTAAATTTTTTAAATTAAAATAACAAATTATTACGCTAGCGGTGTTATTTCAACTTAAAATTTGTCCCTAAAAGTTTTTCGGCAAAATTACAGGTATTTTTAAAAAAACAAAATGTAAATTTTAAATAGCATTATAATTGCACTATCAAATTTTTATGCCAACGCCACTTCATTTCTACTTCACCATTACTTTCTTATAATCCTTACGACATCTCAGAATAAGATAGCAACCAAGATGGTGTTCAATGTTAATTGAACTCTTTAAAATGTCAATGGCATTTTTTTATTAAGATAATGATTACACATAATTTTTTGAAAAACCTAAAAAAGCAAAAGAACTGTAATGAAACCTTTTGCCTTTTACATTTAAAAAAATAAGAATTAACCTCTATAAAAAAGAGCTCTTCAACAAAATTTGTGATATCTTCAACTATAGATTAGAAAAGGAAGAACAAAACATCAGAGAAGAAAGATGAGATGAAAGAGTGTTAAAGCAAAATGATAAATCGAACAAAAACAAATAGTAAACAATACAAAACAATTTGATACATACTAAGGTGATGTGTAAAACTGTATTCAACTCTGTGCATCTCTTGTATCAATGCCATTAACACCAAGAATTAAGAACTTTCTAATAAACTTTTATTTAGTTTAGTTTTGATAATTATTTCTGAAATAATTTCTGAGTAAAAATAAACTTTAAAAAACAACAACTGAATTTGTAAATTTTCTTATACGGTGAGATCACAAAGTTTATAAAATAAAAAAATAACAACCGATGATCATTTTTATGTCCACCCAGACTCCGCTAGTCCTATGTATTATGTATAGTGCTTTAAATGGAGCCAACGTCTTAGTAAAATATGTCGTTGGTACCATGGGACTAACACAGTCCACTTAAGCGCTGGTCCCATGGGACCAACAAGGCAATCAACGTATTTTAAATATTTTTTTATTATTTTCATTTATTACATTTGATTGTTATATAATAGAAATACACTTGCAAGTAAACTACTTTTTGTTTTTATTTATGTTCAAGAAGAATGTATTGTTGATGAGCTACCGCGTTCGGTTAAAATTAAGGAGCTTTTTGCGGCTACCGCCGATATTGTTAAAACAACGCTAATGCAATTTACGAGAACGTAAATGATTTACGTGACATAAAACTGAACATGTCCGTTACGTTGCACGACCAATAAACACTTAAATATGTGCAGCGTATTCAGTGATGTGTGCGTGTTAAAAAAAATAATTAATGCCGCTACACTCATAACAATTACAGCAAACTATACATTTTTAATTTAACGGAGTTTTGAGGATATCCGTGTTAGCAGGTTATTCTAATACCAAAAGTAAACACATCTCTGGAAAAGATCATTCCGAAATACATTGACACTGTACCCTACTAAAAAAAAAATACTCCAACATATGGTTAATTTCTGTAACACTGAAAATTATAGAAACAATCGTTTTTTCACAGTTCAACTACAACCAGAACCGTAAGTCGCCGTTTCCTTAACTGCAGATCTCTTGATAAAAGTTACATTTTTCCAAGAGAAAATAAAAATCTGCAACATGTTATTATTGTCTCTGAGAATTGAAATTTAAATACGGAACAAACTAGAAACGTTTTACTACTCGACTAACTTAAAACAAAGAAATATCAAATAGTGTCACAGATCTAAGCGAAAAAGCTGCATTTTCTGTAAAATCCAATCAAGGTAATATAAAAAGTTGATTGGTAATTCTAGCAAACCTTGAAACAAACCGCTAACCCTGAAAAACTGAAGAATATTCCTCAAACTCACGGTTTGTTACACTTTTAGCAAACATCCATCCTAATTTTAATAATAATAAAAAAATAATTACAACACTTAGTGTCATGCTTCCCTTCATTAAACTCATCAAGGCCGAAAAATTTATTTATCATCGTTATAATAAAAAAACGTCCTATTTCAATCTAGTCACGTCTCACAATAATCTTTTCCTTGACAATTATAACACACAAAAAATATGAATAACCGTAACAAAGCAACTTTATCTAAATTTGAAATCAGACCTTTCTCCATTTAAGTAGAAAAACCCTTTTTATTTAAAACGCACATTCCATCATTACGAAACTACTTAGATGCAAACAACATAAAAACATCTAAGATAAAGAAACTAAAATGTTAAAAACGTGACCCAAGAAAATTATTTTCGAGACCTTATAATTTCGCAAGAATTGCATACAATGAATGAAAAAATAAATAAATAAAAATCTCGTCATTGTCAAGGCTGCAATTACACCCAAAATCTGATGCATCAAACTTGGTCGATTTCACTGAAAGTATTCCGTATTTGATAACCTACTTCCTAATCAGACGTGTAGGTGTGACTCGAAAAAAAACTATTTTGATCATGCAATGCTAACGCGAAAATAACAATTCCGTAACTCAATTGTTATTAAAAAAATGTTAGTCAACCTTAATTAGGCACATTAACTAAATAATATAGAACAAATACTCGTAATTACTTTAAAACTACCGTTTCGTTGAAGACCCACATACACACGATACAGAACGATTTGGCCCGTTAAGCCACACGCCCCACAACAAAATTTCAACAGTTTTGTCATCATTTTCGATAATTTAATTGGAGTTTATTTACTTTCCCGTCTTAAAAACACGGTCAAAAAAATTTCATGTAATATGGTAGAAAATTTAGTAACGGTTTCAGTTGGCGGACTACGGTAAAGTCTGCCAATTACGTTACTCAATAATTATCCAATAAAATTATAGGTGCTCGCGCTCAAAAACATCTAATCCAGCTAAATCCGCAATGTTTTGGTGAAATTTATACATATTTCAATAACTCTGATTACTGTAATTGTTTCTCAAGAGATGCAAATGGTGTAATAATTCTCACTCGTAGCGACATTCACCGTACAATATGCAAAATCCTAAATGCCAGTTTCTAGAACGTATAAATTGTGGGAGAAAGGAACAATCAGATACTCTCTGATTCATCTGATTGATTTCATGTAACAGCAAATGCAAATTTATACATTTTTTCCTTCAAATACTAAATTTTTATAGAAAATCGCCCTCAAATGTCACATGATTATACAGACTGTCTTAGAACTGGTAGAACACTCGTGAACTACAAGTTTGTTTCGTCTGTTCAATTCCAAATTACCAACAATATTTTTTTAAATTAAAGTGGTTTTACATTAGCCACTCAGGTAATAATAATTAATTATAAACGTTTTCTTGTACATACAATGGGCTTCAGCAATTATAATATTCAGTATAATTTTCTAACTGGTTACTTTAATAGTATGAGAAACATTCAGACTTGTTTAGAAATTTGTAATTAAGGGATAAAACACTAAAATTATTTAGGAGAGCGGCAGGACTACTGGGAACGCAAGAATTTTTTTCGTTTGGCACACCTAGACATCAATGCCCACTTTGTGCATTTGTATAACCTTTTGAAGTAAGACTAAAGCAGCAGTCAGCCCACCAGTAACTGAAGATTTCTTCTATTGAGAGTGTGTCTCAACATCGGATTCTCGCAGCGTGTAATGTCCAGGCCTTCAATGAATAATAATCTGGACTCTCGAATGTGATTTTGAATCCTCTACTCGAAACCCCAGTGATTGTTATACTATTCCAAATCAATTCTGGCGTACCTGACATTAAAGACAAGTCTTCTGTTTATTACTAGTACAATAAAGATTGTATTGTTACCAAACGCAAAAAATTTATGGTCGTTAGACCCTTCGATGGCGCTTGAAAAAACCGCCCGGAGCAGGTAAATTTGTCACCACTTTTACGTAGATTCGATTTGCCTCAGACGGACTTCTTAGATACCATCGAAGAGTCTAATAACCATAAATTACTTACGTTTGGTAACAATATAATCTTTATTGCACTACTAATAAACAGAAGACTTGCCTTTTAAGTCAGATACACCAGAATTGGTTTGGAATAGTATAACAATTTCTATTAAATAAAACACTGTCACAAATAATGAAACAAAGTTTTAAAGAAAATATTTAATCACAGTGACCTAACAGTTTAAATAACCAAAATGCCTACACACTGGGCATTCTAAAAAGATAGTATGAACAAAAATTGTATATTTTTTAATACGGATTTTCTTTGGGATGTAGAACTAGATATATTTTCAAATAAATTTTTATTTATTTAATTTTATTAAATCAAATTTATTTTAGTCGACCTTAATAGTTCATGTTTAAATGGTGGTTTAAACCAATATTGATTTCACTTAACATTACTGCTTTCTTTTTCTTCTTTTGCTGCTTTCTTTCTTGTAGTATTAGTCTCAGCTTCTGGAGCTATGTAGTCAAACATTGCTGCTTTGATATTTTTTATCATCACAAATGGTCAACTTTGAACAGCTCTATTTCTTCTAAAAACCGTGACAGAACAATAATTTTACAAGCTTTCACCTTCTATTATTCTAGGGTAATTGTGGCTAAGATCTGTGCCAAAAAATTCTGGAATACACAGTAGACCATCATAGTCGGCAAAATTATTTTTCTGTGACGCTTGTTTAAGTTTCAACTAATCAAAATTGATGACTTTGACGAGCCTTCTTTTAAATATTTCAAACAGTGTTTAATCTATTTTACTAAAATTTGGGTAGAGTATTTATTTTGCTAATACATACAGTGGAACTCCGGTAATCCGACAATAGTTTTGCAGGGCGGTGTCGGACTATCGGATTTGTCGGATTACAGAGTACTGTCATAGACACCCTATAGTCCGGATTTTTTTTTAAAGAAAGTACCTTATAATCCAACAAATTACAAATAACAAGTGATAAGTGATTTCAAATCTTAAAGCTTTTTTGAACGATTCTCTTCCGAATTCACCTCGAGTCAGCTATATATCGCCGAACAATTTCCCTCTTTGTCCAAGCCTCGAGTTTGTTGCTTCAAATCATGGCCTCACGTACTTTTTTAGCCACAGACACTTGAGTCATAGATAGCTCAAAAAAATTTGCAACAACATAGACGTCCCTTGGTACAGTTGAGCAACGATAATAGTGTATTTTGACTATTTGTATTTATTTCTTTACCTGTTATAGTCATATAATTTTTGCATCATGCTACTTTTTTGAACATCTGTTTTCCAGAGACAAAATCAGCAATAAACAGCTTACGTACTTTATTGCATTACAATAAACCTTTGTCCTAAGATTTACAACTTAACTCAAAATTCACTATTATCGTTGTTCAAGTAAGTCTTATATTTGAAAATTTCTCTCGTTAATTACAAGAATTCGCCTACTTATAGCTAATTGGTATGATCGATTCGAAAATGACCAATTAAAATAAAATTCACATGCGATGTATTCATGACTAGTTGAGCTCATCGTCAGACGAGGAGAAAGTCACTAATTTCCCTCCTTTCAGACAAATAAGAAATAGCGGCAACCTCGCGAAATGTACAATTTTACTGGTACGTAACGGAAACAAAGAATAATAAAAACTAAGACTGTTATAACGCTTGTTTCGGAGAAAGCTCTCGCACGTTTCATTAACATAAACGATACGACCAGTTATTATTAGCGGCCAATGCAAATTGAACCGTAATTTGAGCAAAAAAAAATTAAATTTTCACTGATACATAAATAACAGTAACAATTAGAGAGACTTAACGGCTTTTTGGATGTGTCAAATTTAACAATCCACCTACTTTGGCCGAGAAAAAGGAAAATTGCACTATATTTAGATATATTTCAATTAGCGTCGTTCCAAGGTAACCTTTCGATGAACTGTGAAAGGAAATCGCTTACGGAAATCACGGAATCCCTCAATGGGAGTATTACATCGATTGCATCGCGCAATTTTTTTCGCTTAATTAGTTTTAGAAACAATTCAACCAAACCTGTTATTAATTAATTCCGTTAATTTATTAATTCAGGACCCTCCTCCTAATGTGAAAGGTTAAAAACGTGCTTAGCACGCCACTTATTTCAGAAAATGTCATCAAAAGACTGTTTTGTGTAGGCTGCCATCACTATTTTTGGTGATGATATGAAAAATTTCGTAATTGTTTAAAACCGCAAGTAGTTCAATTTTTATGGTTGGCTTTCACTCGACAGTTTTCAGTAAATATGAGTGTAATTGCGATCGTTATGGTACCGAGACCACAGGAGAAAGCTACATTAAAACAACGTAATTGTACGTGTGCGCTCATCGTTTGTTTATGCAAAAACTGCCGCAAATATAAAAAATTCTTCTTACCTTGTAGGTTGTCTAACATAAAAGTAAGAAGTTTCTGCGTCCCATTGGGTTCAGCATAAATGTTCATGATATCCTTGCTGAGAGGATTTCCTATTAAACCGAGTACCATCAGATTGAACAGTTTTCCCAATTCGTATGGCAGAATCCTTAATTGGTTGTGGCTCAATTGCAATTCCCTGAAACATCCAAACCCTAACTTAACAACGAACGAATTAATTATAAAATTATACAATTACAAGGGACTTACACTTCGATCTGTATCAGGAAAGGACTCGTAAGGAGCAAGATAAGAGTCACAAGGTACAAAGAAGAATTCAAAAAACAATACAACTTCTTTAGCAGACCCACATAAATACAAAAATTTGCTTCAAATTATCTTTTCTTACTTCCAATATCAAAAAACCATTCAACTGACTCAGCTGCTGTTTCAGTCGCACAATTTTTAAGCCGCAATTTCAGCTTTTAACAAAACGCTGAAATATCACAAATCATTAAAATTAGACCCAGATAGTTAACCCACGAAATAAAAACCCATAGCGACATCTTATTATGTTTTTTATTAGTTGCAATGGATTTGGCTCATAATCAAATCGTTGTTTGGTTCCTCGTCGGATATTAAATTAGTTTTGTACATGTTGATGTCTTTTTCTTGATGTTTTTTAATCACTGGCGTAACAAGAAGAAAGTGGACTCGTGTGCAAGCGAAATTTATGAACCCTTTATAACAAGGTTTAAAGGTCTTAGATTATGTTGTTTTAAATACATATAAATTCTATTTTCTTAGTTCATTAATAGATTAATCATAAATAAAAGTTGTAAATTCTGTTTTTAAACAAGTAATTATTAAATATTATTTAAATATGTTTTTAAAAAATCCTAGTATATATGTAATTAAATTCAAGTTCAAAAATAAACCGAAAATTTGATATGTTAACAAAACAATTGCTGTTTCCAAAAAAAACTAATCGGCATATTCAACAAGTGAGACTTGATACGGCGGTAGCGCTTATTAAGAAGATTATGTGCATTTTTTTTTGTTTTTATTTTATTATTCAAAATCATAATTTTCCGCTATGCATATGCGATGAGACGTCTTGTAGATACAGTGTATCCCAGTGAAATTGTCGATTCTCTTTAAATGACTAAACTAAATTAAAAGAAATACAAGGCTACTTAAAATAGATTGTTGTAACAACAGAAATGGTTGAAAAAAAGACAGAAAAAGTCAGTGCACAGTAGAAAAATATACTAAACCACAGAAAAATATTTGTACACTGCAAAAACATATTGAACCATAAAAATGCACCAAATGCCAAGAAAATGATTTAACTGTACGACAATTAAAAATACAATAGGCAACAAATAATTGTAATAAAATACAATCAATAATCTACACGACAAAATGAGTTAAATTGACGACAGGAAAAGTTTTTTTAACCATATAAACACGACGTAAAAGTTTAGAAACGTCAGGTAATTTCTATATATATTATTCCAAACCAATTCTGGCGTACCTGACGTTTAAGGTAAGTCTTCTGTTTATTTCTAGTACAATAAAGATTGTATTGTCACCAAACGCAAGTAATTTATGGTGGATAGACCCTTCGATGCCATCTGAGATAACCGGCCGGACAGGCAGATTTGTCACCAATTTTACGTAGATTTGATTTTGAAAGTTAGACATTTTTCTGTATTTATATACTTTTATAGAAAAATAAAACGTTAAACACGTACTAACACCAAACTTTTTACTTGATACGACGCACGTTTCGACAACAAAGTTGTCATCCTCAGGTAGGAATTAAAACTGGATTTGTACCAGAGTTGGTAGTATATATTCACAAATAGCATATACTCAATAAATAGCATATGTCACATTTCTAGTATTCAATTATGCAACTTATTCAAGTTGATTGCATATGCGCGGGCAATATGAAAGATGTTTGCGCATGCACAGATCAAGCAAAATGTATAGCAATTTCCCGGAAATCCCTAAGAAATCGCTTCGAAATCCTATGTAAATCCTCAAATCTGATAAATTTTTTTTGGAAATAGACGTAAACACATGAGCATTCATGTGTTGAATGAATTCCTTGCTCCGTGCGTAAGTGTCCATTTCTTGGCACCGGGGCAGTAAAAATCTTTTCTGGTTAATTTATTACTCCAACCATTTAAAAAAAATGTGGGTTTAGTCTCAAATTTTGGTTTTTAAAATGCGAATATCTTCTAAGTGTAATCGAGTAATCGATTAACCAAAACATGACTTTTTTGTAGAGCGTTGAATTTTCTATAAAACCGTATATTTGGTATTTTCTAATTTTTATTTATTTACGAGTTATGAAATTTAGAAGCAAAGAAGAATTTTTTGTTAAATTCTTTAAACTTTGATCTCTGATTTCTTCTAAACGCTAAGAGCTATAATAAAAATTGTAAATACCTTTTTTTAGAGCGTTTAATTTTTTACAAAAAATGTAAAGAAAATTTTTTCCTACGATCAAGTAGTGACGAGATATGGATTTTGCCAAATAGAACTAAAGAAAAAATAGAAAACTGATATGAGAAAGTCCTTCCTATTAAAATTAAGAGCTAATCTTTAAAAAGCATTTTTTAAAGATGCCTAGGTATCAGTTTTTCAGTGTCAAATGTTAAAAAAAAATATTCGATTTTTTTGGCCCACCCTAATGTATATCCTAGTCCACCATTCAGTGCGTTGACGTTATAAAATAAGCCAACTATTAGCGATTCACTTTTGTAATAAGAAGATATGATGATGGGAAATTCTATTTTATTACGTTACATTTCCCAGTAAATTAAAATTACGCAGTTGACAAAATATGTCATTTTCACTAGAAACCAAATTATCATTAATGCCAAAAATAGGCGACTCAAAAAAGATTTCAAACGAGTTGCTTAACAAAAAAATTAAAACCATATTGACAGTTAACAAGATGCAGTCTTAGTTACATAATACTTTTATATGTTTGTACTTGTTCCACACTTTCGTCCTTAGAAAGCTTTTTTAGCGAAAAAAAACGACTACTTTAAGCACGCATTTGGGTTAAAACAAGGATCTTTTTAACAAACGTAGAAATAACATTATAAGCATTTTTTTTATTAACAATTTACAAAATAATAGGTTTTACCGATAAAACCGAGTGCATCCTCGCTTGTGACGCCACTGGATTTAATAATACCTTGATCAAATATTTTCAAAATAGAAACAAAACGGTCAAAAATGCCATAACAACGTTCTAATAAGTATGCAGCATGTTCAGTTCCTTTCAATTTTTATGATTTCAAATAAATCAATAGAATTTGCAAAGAATATAAATTTCGATTTGCTATAAAACTATCCTTCCGCCCGAATACGGTTACATTCGGGAACAATAAATCAAAATGACTTTTCTCACTTGAATACCTTATTAAAGTTACGAACCTAATACGCAATACAAAATTTATGACGATGTGATTTATGAATTTCGATAATGCAAATACTGAAATGTTTTTTTAATTGCTGATAAAACAAATAATTTTTATAAGAGTCATTCTTTTATTTATAAAAGTTTCCATAACCAATACTCTACTTGGAAAAGCAACTTTTAAAGTCAACAAACTATTCATAACAAAGTAGGCTGGTATGCAGTTACAGTGCTGCCCTCTCGCGATTTTTATACAATCCACAAACAAAACAAACTGCGTCAAAAGTGACCTTTACCACACAAAATGAGCTTTTATCTTATTTCAGTTTTATGTAAACGCAAATTTTGCATAAAATAAAAAAAATATTTATTCTAATCAATTTTAGCGACACTATTTTGTTTGGGTCAATGATATCTTAAAACACAAGTGAATAAACTAATAAAAAACAGTTTAAAACCGATATTAAGGGAATTCTTCCACAACCATGAATCAAATTGAATTTGTGGGCTTTTCGTCACAAAGCTGTGACTTACTTATTCAATATTGTCTTACAAAAAAAATATATACCGGGTGAATCAAGTTATATCCGCACCCCAAAAACACGTCTTAACACACGAAAAAAAAAAAAATAAAATTTATATATTACGTTAAATTGATATTTAATCTACCTACAAAAAAAATTTTTGTTCCAGCAATTTATTTGATCTATAAAACTGAAGAAAAATGATTTCGAGAAAAAATCTTACGTCCTGTTTTATACATCAACTGATTAAAAATGTGTAACAAAATCAATCTGCAAAATTTACTTTTGAAAAAAATGTTAAGACTTTGATTAAAATCCATTTTTATATTATTTATCAAATATTTTAGTCTAATTTATGACTTGATAAGTTGGAGTAGTAATAAATCCCCGAGCAACACCCTAGGAATTAAAGTAGATTTATGACCTGGAAATTTGTTACCAGCTATCTTAACTTCCAAATCTCCACAATAGACGTGTGCCATTTTTATAACGAATACCATAAATTTGAAGAAACCACCACTGATGGGGTCCTTTTTGAATAAAATTTACGACACTCTCATAAATTATAAGAAAGTAAGTGCTTTAATATTAAAATATTAATTAAAAACAATCGACACATTTGCTCAAAAATTTAATTAGCCACTTTGATGCATTGCATTAAAAGACACATGTACACAAAAATCGTTAACGTTAATTTATAATCAAATGAGCAAAAGTAAAAAAAGTAACCGTACAAGTAAACAATTTGAAACTTGGAGAAAATCTTCTATTTGAAAATATCACCTAAATTTTTTTGAAAATTTTTGCTTAATTAGTAATTGCTGTTTTTGGGGTGTGGGTAAAACTTGATTCACCCGGTATATAACACAGCTCGTTACGATTAAGATGCCTTAAAAATTATAAGATTTTTTTTCCAGACGGTAGCAGGATGACCAGTATTAAGTGTATACAATAATTTTTGAATAAAATTACTCAGAGGGTTTCAAAGTGATCCCCTTTTCATGAATAGAGTTTCAAATGTTTGGGAAAATTAATCGCCACGTGGCGCAAATATTTTACTGACATTTTGTTACATTCAAAGTTTGTTTTCAAGTTTTCAAATTTTTAGGACTACGGAGACTATTACCTATAGAATTGACTAGACGTTTCAATCCATAGAATTAAAATCTAATGCATAAAGAGGTAATCAGACCTTATATTGAAAAAATCAGGGAAATGAATTCTGCAACACTTCTGAATTTTATTTTTATTATTATGTATAAGTTGTCCAACAGGCAAATCCAATTAGAGGACAACAAATACAAAAGTTTTAAAAAAAGTAAAAAAATGAGAAATAGAGAAAAAAACTAGAAAGACCAAGACTGAAGAAATTGAGACCGAAGTTTACTAAGGCAAGAAACATCAAGAAAAATCTGTACCTTTCCTCCCGACTGCACCTTACCAATAGGAAATAATGTTTTGCAAGAGTTTCAAACTCTCCATAAATTAAGAAGTTAATTTTTTTTTTTTGAATAAAAGTTTGCAGTTTCTTATAGAAAAAAGATCAGGCTATGCTTCTCTAGTGCTGTTTTGTGATTATTATGTTTTAATTACTCTTTAAAACTGGTGTTAAAACGACTAAAAAAGCATGTTTGTATAGGTTTCCTTTCGAAAATACGTTATACAACCGTAATAAACCCTTAATACCTAATAATTGGTGGTTTACTTTCAATAGACCATCTGATTTGAAAATGCTACCCTACTTGTTATAAATCAACCAATTCTCGAGAAGATATTCTTTACCCAAAATCGGGTTAAGAAAAATTCTAAAACTGAAGGGTTTTCTGTAAATACACAGGCAATAATGCTTTACAAATTCTACACAGACAAAATTGTAAACCAACAAAATAAACAAAATGAATATGCGAACCCCACTGCAATGTTTAAGCAGTAGTAAAAAAATCTAAATTCTACGAATTACAACCCTGCAAAACTCTTGGGTAAAGCAGACGTCAGACACGTTCCACGATTTATAGCAGGTAGTTGCCAATTGTTGAAAAATTTAAACTTTACAACAAAGAAACCTAATAAAAAGTATCCAAAAATTGGAGAGTATATTTCGATAGTTAAAAGTAAATTTAAAAAAAAACATGGCATTAGAGAAGTGTAGTCTGATCTTTTTCCTATAAACGTAAAAATTTTATTTAAAAAAATTTTTACTTCTTATTTTATGAGGACTTCGAAAGCCTTGCAAAGCATTATTTCCTATTGGGTAAGGTGCAGTCGGCAGCAAAGGTACGGATTCCTCTTAATATCATCAATAATTTTGCTCGTTCTGTGAGCCAGGACTGAGTCCTTCTGGTTTCTATCTGGTCAATTCTAAAGGGAAGAGTCTGCGCTAAGCCCCACAAAAATTTTAAGGCTTTAAAACAAACATTGCATTTAGTATGGGGCAACAAAAGTTGCAGTGTGAGAAATTTTGTCAAACGTTTGTGACTACAAGAAGACTGTTATAAAACCCACTGAATATGTTAGGTTTGTTCCATCAATAGTTCAGAATCAGTTCAAAACGGTTTGAAACCACTGAGCATGCGCAATAGAAATTTTTAACCGCTAAAACGCTACTGGGCATGCGCGATAGACATTTTTAACCGCTAAAACGCCACTGGGCATGCGCAATAGAAATTTTTAACCGCTAAAACGTTACTGGGTATGTGCAGCAGTTCTGAACTGTTTTTGGAACAAACTTATAGGTATACAATAGTTGTTCTTCAGTTATTTATTGATATTTGTCGTTATATCTCTTAATACAAATTTTATCCAATTACATATTTTCCAAAAAAAATGTATACACTTGATACTGGTCACCTGTAGTATGCAAATAAATTTTGTTATTTTACATTCATAGAAACAAAACATCAAGATTTAAGTTGAACCGCTAAATTTAATAAATTACCAATTTGTTTATTACAAAAAGGGTGACTTACCTGAGTTGTATAAGTTCTCCTAGTTCGGCTGGCAGCGAGCGCAATTTATTAGACGACAAATCTAGGTTTCTTAAGTTGACCAATTGGCAAATATCGGGTGGTAACCGTTGAAGGGAATTATTCTTTAAATATAAAGCTGTTAGGTGAGTCATTCGAAATAGGTTTGAACTTAAATTCCGTATAGTCCCTGTTATCTCCAGTTCTGTCCAAAATGACTTCTTACCAGCTGCTTGATCTTCAGCAGACATGTAGGTGTGGGTCCTTCTATTGGAACTATTGTTCTCATACTTGCTGTCCTTAGAGTTTCGTGGCATAATATATCCTACAATTTGAAAACAGATTTTAGTAAAACTTGAAGCAAGTAAGCTGTAAATTGAAGAGGATTTTTGAATTACTGAAATTTCACTGAAATGTCATTGTTATAGCCCCAATCACTTATCCATAATAACATTAACGAAATCAGATTTTTGATAAATCAGGAAAATTGTGTTATACTGTTGGGTTTTAATACGAAATTCAAAGGTTCAACAAACTCTTGATGACCCTGTAAACAAGGGAAGCTTGAAGAACTGGATGATTTTACTAACCGCCTGTCATATTTATTGTCTTCCAGATAGCCCTCGGAATAAACAAACACGTAAATTGTTACGTCTTTTACGATTATTTAACGTATTTACTCCGTTTCTGGAGGAACGAATGGCATGACGCACGAATTAACTGTAGAAGACATCAACAGGAATAGACAGCCCAGCGGATTTCAGTCATCAAAACCTACACATCCCACAAACACAAGAATAATAACCAAAGCTAGCATTATTTACCTTCATCTACTCCTTAATTAATTATAAATAGCGCAGATATGTACAAATAACTTTTTAAGGATATTCACTTTATACACAACTTCTCCATAAAAAGCCAGTGTGCAGGGTATGCAACTATTTTGTCACTAGATATTTCGAACATCCCTAAAATTATTGGCAACACTTGCTGTCAAAACACAAAAAAACGTTAGATTCAAAATACAGTTAAGATAGGCAACACACTACGCAGATTTTTTAAAAGGGGGAAATTAAAAAATTCAGTTAAAAAGTGCTTATAATAATAGTTTATTGATCTTATGAACTAAAAGCACAGACTCGACATACTGTTTCAAGAGTGAAGTTACAGCAAACAGAATACATAGTCATATAAAATACAATATTTGCTGCCAATTAAATAAAAGTAACACTAAACTAGAAAATAAGTATAAGACGTTAACTAAGGTTAACCTACCATTTTTTGTACAAAACATTAAAATTGTAAATGGTTAAGATAATAACCTTAGCGCTATGTAAAAATAATCTTCCAAAATAAGAATTAAGAATGACATTCCAATGAGTCTTCATCACATTCACTTAGTCATGCTATAATTAAATTCAATAGTGAGAAATCATGTATTAAACTACACAAAAATATTCGGTAATTGCACATTAACAATTACTACCAACAGTTCTTTTTGTATAAAGAAAACCAAACTGTCGCAATTCGATTCAAAGAATTAAAAAACAACATGTTGGATGAAATAACATCACAGTTCCCATCAAACAATCACTCAACCTTTTGCTACAAAAAAATAACTTCAAAACAAAAAAATAATAAAAGAATTTTACATGACGGACCAATTTATAATTCTACACATTTGTCAATTTTGTCTAATACAACACAATTTGGAATGAAAATGTTACAATTTTTTGATTAAGAGAAACAAGAATGTGTAGGCACTAAGATATAAGATTTGAAGATCTTCAAAAATAACAAAACAGGCATCAATGATGTGTGGGTACATTATCTTAAATGAGGAGGATAAATATATATTGGCACAGTCTTGAATTAACCATCTTCTTTTGGAGGAGTAAACCAACCTGAAAAATAATTATTTAGTTTATAGTAAAGCCTCTAATTATAGAAATTATTAATCTACTATGAGGTGTTTATAAATGATTGTAGGATCGTAGGAGGCTGTGAAAGCAATAAAAAATGCTCTGCCTTTTAAAGACAATGATTTTAACTATTATTATAACTATTATTAGACAATTGAGTAAAGCCAGGAACCATTCTCTAATATTCCATTGCGGAAATAGAACATTACAATGAATATTCGCGATATCGAAAATTTTCACAGTCTCCTACGACCCTACAATCATTTATAAACACCTTATACACAGACAGTAAACACCACATTTGAGTGACAATTTAAGCGCACTAAACTATCACATTTATTAATTAGGCAAAATGTAAGTAATTTTATAAACTAAGCAGTAAATCAGACACTTTAAAGCTGTCCAAAATTTTTCGGCTGTCACAAAATTTTGAAGTAAAATGTGAAACAAGTTTTTCTAATAAAAAATAAACTGCACAGAATTGCATACTTGATTGCCTAATAAAACAAATAATTAGTTGTTGATTGTATTGTGCAACAGTTCAAAATGGTCGAAAACTGTACTGAGCATGCGCAATACAGATTTAAAGTCACTAAAACACTGCTGCGCAAACGCAATACAATCCTGAAGCATACTAAATTGCTGTTAAAACAAACCTATTACGCATGTACAGTACAGTTCCGATGCGCTCTGAACTAATTCTAAACTGTTGTTGAAATAAAAAAACAAACGAAAAACCTGTATTAAAAATGTATCGACTAGTCAAATAAGCCGACTATTTCGCCACTTTTCTAGTCGGCCAAAATCACCGACTAGTCAGCTTTGTTAAAAATTACACAAATTTTATAAACTTAAATTCGTTTTACAAAATTAACATTTTATAATTTACATCTCAAAAACTATTTTCACTCATTTTATAAACTGGGATTTGTCAGAGACCTGACTTTTTCGCATTCATTAACCTTCCAATAGCTATGTCAAATTTGAAATATGGAGTGCCAAGTAGAGTCACTCAGTGACCCCAAGAAAAAAATGTTTATATTTTCTTTGTAATTACAAAGAAATTTCTTTTATTGATCAGTAAGTATTCATTGGTATCAAACATACCAAAAACATTAATTTCAATCACATCAATAAAACGAATTAAAAAACGATTTTTAACTTTATTAAAGCATATTCACATCAATTTCATTAAAAGAAACGAAACGTAACAAACACCCAATGGCACCAAACAATTTCACTTTGCACGACATTGTCATCCTCAGGTGGGAAATTAAACTCAGTTTAATTCCCACCTGAGGATGACAACTTTGTTGTCGAAACGTGCGTCGTGCAAAGTGAAATTGTTTGGTGCTATTGAGTGTTTGTTACGTTTTATTCTACACACCAAGGAGATACAACAAAAAATCAATTTTACTAATTTTTTTTAGAATAAGGTAAACTATTTGTTAATTGTTGATAATTTTTACACGTAAAGTGATAACTTGTACAACCTTAATTGTCGTCTTAATTCTTATTTTTAATCTTACGGAAAGTAACCAGATAGGGTCAATGTGACCCCCTAAGATTTTGTATTTAATTTGTAGAAAGGAGTAACACTCAGCTACAAAAATAATCAGCTTTCCAGAAAAAGAATTCATTGCCATTTCGTTTGATAAAATGGTACTGGGGTCAGTAAATAACTCCACTTAGCCTTTTAAAAAAAATTACAAACTCGTTCTTTAACATACTATTTCACCGCTGAAAAAAGCTTTCCTTTTTGTTTATAACCAGTGGGAAACTATTAACTATAAAATCTCTAAAACACCCAAAAATAGAAGAAATTATAGCAAGAAATAATTTAGCCGTCTAGTCGGCTGTTATTAACACCAAATAGGCGGCTAATCGACCAAAACCCTAGTCGGTACATCTCTAATCGGTATTGATCTGTTGGTGTTATATAGTGGTGACCACTGAAAAGTAGAACAAAAAAATTTCAATTTGTAAATTTGCTTTAAATTGTGACATACTACGTACTATGTCTTCTCTAGAACGGCATTTTAATAAAACTGATGCTACAATTTTTAGTTTTTATAAAACGTTGTCAAATTTTGGGCTCCTACTTTTCAGTAGCCACCACCGTACGTACATTTGGTTGCCTATACCAAAATTATTCACTAGAGGCCCTTACAAGGCAAAGAAATATCGATAGGCGGAGTCGAGTGGTATGTGCAATGAGTTAAAACGAATTGTTAGTCCTTTTCCCTACTCCCACAAGAGCGCAGACATACTCCACCCATCGGTATCCCTTAACTTGAAATGGCCGCTAATAAACCATTAACAAAATAAAATTAAAAGAAAACTTAGTCTTACCATTCTTTTCGTGTATTTGTACAAGTGATTTAAAACTTTGCTGGGCACGCGCAAGGCTGTATTGTCCTTGAGAGCAGACTTTTGGTGTTCCGAATTGGATCCGCGCTTTCCCTTTAACTAACGTGGCTGAGATCTGCATTATTACGGCTTCGACGGTGTATGCACTTGACCAGCCTTGTTTCGTTAATAATTCCATACATATCGCACCTCCTACTAACACGTAACCTCCTAAAATTGAAAAAAGTAAGTACATGTTATCACTAAATCATTGAAAAATTAGACGATACTCAACCTGAGATTATAGGATGAACTACTCTTACAAATGGTGGCTCAAACGGATAAGAATCTTTAAATAGCATGTTGAGTAAAATGGCATCTTTGCCCTCTTTCTCCTTCAACATTTGTAAATCGTGACTCAAAGGACTGTCCGGATCCACTGACATCAGACGGATATTCCATTCGTATAACGACTCATTAACGAGTTCAATCTGGTACATCTTATTTTTGAAAGATTCAGATCTGTAGATATCCCTAAGTTCTTTCATAAGACGATCTGTCGCTTGGACTGATCCTGACACAGATCCCTAAATCCAACAAATATCAATATGCAATAATGTCCGTAAATCACATTACCTTTAAATATTCTTGCCTTTGGTTTTGTCTTAAGCGCTCTAATGTGGCCAAATGTTCTACACCCATTTCGTCTGCTTTTGGTCGGCTCTCTTCCATTTCCATTGCCAAATCCTCATCGGCATCGCTATCTTCTTCCGCATCACTGTCGGCGATATCAGCATCCGCGTCGCTGTCGAGGCCCTCATCTTCCATCAGCTCATCGCCAGAGCTTATCCTACACCAAATAATGACAATTATCAAGAGAGACACCATCTCATAGCAGAATTTAAAACTAGTAAATACGTGCGTCTATAATGGCAAGGAATAGCAGAAATAGTAAATAAGAAATAGCCATCTGATAGCAAAAATTAGTAAACTTAAAACTAGTAAACAGAAACACGTGCGTTATGGAGATGACACCTAAAACCTAGCCACAAATTTCAGGCTGGGCGCTGACGTGTAGAAAATCTACCAATGCGAAACCAAACTAGAAGAGACAGAAGATCTAAAAATTATTTCTACACACTGCCGTTTTAACAATTTTGAAAATTATGACCCGATTTTTTGTATAGGAGTAGCTTAGAATATTAGTTAGGAGATAATTTTTTTAAAAAATTACAATTAACAAGTTTTTTTTTAATTGTTTAATAAATACTGTCAACAGTTTTATGACTTTTTCTTAAAATTTAGCCTCTTTAAAATACTCATACCCATCATTAAAAAAAAAACATTAAAAAATTTGCATTAGTTCAGAAGATATTTTGTAGAGCTGAATCCAAACCTGGACAACACAAGGACCGAGCTTAAGCTGCGCCATAGTTATAGCGTACCATAATACTAGTGGCGTAACACAAATCTGTCAATTAGCCAAAAATTTGTCAATTAGCAAAATGAATTCATAACAAACGAATAAACAATACAAAATAAATTTAATAACCAACAAGACAAAGTTAAATTGCAAAAAGTAACCTCCAAATTTTAAAAAAGCGCTAAAAACACGAAATCAAAGAAACCAAACGCGAATGACAGTTGACGAGCCAACTCTGTCATATATAACTTCCCCTTATAATACAATAGACTCGTCCAATATGCAAAACTCGTCCATTGCACAGAGACACCATTGTCTTTTTCTCATTTGATTTCTACTCTATAGACTTTACATTGCATTCCCCACAAGAGGAATACAGGTGCCTTCCCCTTAATAGGTAGAAAGTGCTTTACAACAATTATAAAAATATTTTGTTACCGTTGCAGTGTTTTAAAAAGTGAATGGATAACAATATACCCAGTACGCTAAATTATTATTGTCAAGAAACTAACGTAATAAATAAGTCCTTTTAATTTGGTATCTGTAGGAAGCCATGATGACTTCCATCATGCGCGTGCGCAATTTCAAATAAATAAATAGCTAGAACATGTTGACATCCATTCCTTCCTCTGAGGGTATTCAAAACAGTTCGGCATTGCACTGCACATGCGCTTTAGCGGCCTGAAATCTCTATGCTGAGAACAAATCTATTATCGTTATTGTTTATCCCTCAATTATGCACGTGTCCATTAGTTCCGAATTCCACCGCATTTCCTGATAATAACTTGTCATAAACTGTCCTAGATTATCATTGAAAAACAGTACTTTACAATAATTATAAAAAATTGTTGTTACCGTTAAAGTGTTTTAAAAGTGAAGAAAGACAATATAGCACTCTTGTTGTCAAGAAACTGACGTAATAAATAACTCTTTCTAATATGGTATCTCTAGGAAGCCAAAGAAATGCCAGTGACTTCTATTATGCGCTTGCGCAGTTTCAATTAACAGCAAGAGCATGTTGACATCCATCTCTTTCACTTTATGACGCCTCACTAAATGATGGTACTTTCACATGGTACCTTGAATACCACGATAGTCGCACCAACCTCTTAGCCAAGCAATGCGAGACTGCAAATATAGCTATTCTTTATTATATGGCATAGCATGTGCAACAGCGTTTAGACAACCTGAAATTTTTATTGCGCATGCTCAGTTCAGTTCTAAACGTTTCTTGAAACAAAACTATTATCGATACTGTTTATCCCTCAATAAAGCACGTGTCCACTAGTTTCAAATTCCACCGCATTTGCTGATAAACTGTCAATTGTCAATAGCCAAACATCTTGCACTCATTATTACAAAGTATAAATCCCTAAATCAGAGGCAAAAAAAATTTAGGTAGCTTATGATAAAACAATTAATAACTTGTCATAGATTATAATTGAAAGTTAATTATAATTAAATTTTGTGCTTTACAACAATTTATAACAAATTGTTGTTACCGTTAAAATGTTTCAAAAGTGAAGGAAGACAATTTAGCACCATTGTTGTCAAGAAACTGACGTAATAAATAACTCTTTCTAATATGGTATCTCTAGGAAGTCATAGAAATGGCAGTGATTTCTATTATGCGCTTGCGCAGTTTCAAATAACAGCAAGAGCATGTTGACATCCATCTCTTTCACTTTATGACGCCTCACCAAATGATGGTGCAGTTGGCTTAAAAAAAAAAACGGGAATTGTCAGAAGAATATTCTTTATTATACGGCACACAGTTAAACGGTTATATGGTAGGGCACAATTGGTTGCATATTACCGATTGCAATTTGCCTAAAACTCCGCCCATTTAAAGTGAAGGGATGCAGCTACCGTGGGAATTTAGAACCATTAAGAATTGCAATACACATATTGTTTGTCAAATCCATCTTGGCGTGTGAGATGTGTAGAAGCGGAATAAGGAAAGAAATACTATGTGCTCCTTCTATCTAGGATGGGTACAAACTTTCTGCCAGAGTCGGAGCGGCTTAATCTGCTCACTCACCCTAACAAAGCCAAGTCCACACAAAAAGTAAAAAAGACGGCGTAAAAAAAATAATCAAGTTTTTCTACTCATGCATATAAAAATACGCATGCTCGTTATTATGTGAAAGTTCGACTTTTTTAATTCGAGATGAAAATTTCAAGTCCAATCCTGTTACATCACACTTCGAAAGCTGGGTTTTAACTGAATTTCTCCATCACGACAATACCGAGTTTAATGGGCCTCTGACCTTCACAAGCCGAGATGAATTTGACAAGTTATACATGTGCAGTAGCGTTTGAACAGCCTGAAATATCTAATGCGCATGCTCAGTTCAGTTCTGAACCTTTCTTGAAACAAACCTATTATCGATACTGTTTATCCCTCAATAAAGCACGTGTCTACTAGTTCCGAATACCACCGCATTTGCTAATAAACTGCCAAATGTCAAACATCTTGCACTCATTATTACAAAGTATAAATCCCTAAATCAGAGGCAAAAAAATTTAGGTAGCTTATGATAAAACGATTAATCTGCCAATTGGTGATAGATTATGAGTCAATTTTCCGTATTATGCAATTGTTCCTAGTAATGTTTTATTTAAAAAGCGTAAAAAGTGAAACAACGTAGTCTTTCGTAATTTAGAAAGTTATCAAGGGCAAGGCTACGTGCCGAATTTAAACGCATCAACAAAGTGGCCTGATATCTATTTATGTCCTTGGCTGCACCTAATACAAAAACATTGATAAAAAAATGGGTAAATCCTCTATGAAAATTCAATGTTTTGGTCTAGTTGTGTAAGAAACAAACACAATAGTGTGTGATAAATGTTTGCCGTTTTATGAAGTAGATAAGGCAGGATTTGTTGTGATCCTATGGTAAACAATAGCGCCTTGTATCTAAATTCATTGACTCTTGAACTTAAAAATTACCGATTTGTTGTTTGTGGATCTGGAATATGCAGCCTATCTAAGTCGGGGGGCTCAGGGACGGCATGTAGGCGGCAAAGTTCCCTAAGTAGTATCGAGACTTGATGGAGAACGTGGTTGTCTAAGCCTTCGGTGTTACTTAATATCTGCACAGCATTTGTAATACTAGTCTCTTCGGAATCCGCGAACCACACAGGGGGCACAGACGGGTACGTTTCCTGCAACCGATAAGGTGTCTTTTAGCCCGAAATGGGAAAAAACTAGGACCCACATATCGCCTCAGCTGGTTGTTTTTAGCCTACATATGTTAAATGTCAAAAAAAAGCCAACAAGGACAGATAGAGTCTTTGTTGTCTTTGGGCTCCAATGTGCGAAGTTTGGGGGGCTAGGGCTCGAGAAAGGGGTGACTTACCGTGATATTTGCGTGGATTTCATATTTTTTTCCGTTTTTTCCTATAAATCTACAACTGAGCTCGTCGACACTCGCGGACACGATCTGAAATCGTTCATGATTTTTCGAAAAAAAACCCTCTAATGTTCTTATTTCCTGTTTTAATGTATTTAAACACGCCATAAGGCTCACTAACTGCGAATTTTGGGCGCCTAATTACAACGAAAATTTTTGAAAAGAGCACAAATTTTACGTCAATGTTTTCTAACTGTTCACTCCCTGGACATAGCAAGATGGCTGCTGTCTACTTTTCGGCTGAGAAAAGATCTGTTCGGGTAAATACGCCACACATCGGAACTAATCGTGTTCCCAATTTGTATTGAATTAACGGGATCGCTTTTTTTGCTTTCTTTTTTTGTATTTTTTTATTTTGAATTTTTTAATATGGGTCTCATCGACCTAAATTTCTTCCTAAAATGGTTTTTTTCAGAATTTTTTTCTAATTTGAAATTTTTCGATTTGTTTTGGGGTCTCATACTGATCTAGATTTTGCAATTTCGGGGGAAATTGGTAATATATCAACCAAAAACGTTATTTAGCTCGAGGTTATTACTAGAAAACTTTCTTTTCAACGAAATTATGCTGTATTACATGTGATGTTGCAATTCACAACACAAAACGCAAAAGTAATTTTAAAACTGTACTTACAAGAAAAAAAATAAACTTTTTTAAGATTACAACAATACACTTTGAACAATTTTCGCATTTTTGAAAAGCTTATTTTTCAAAATATGAAGGGGTCAAAGTTTCCAAGTAATGTCGGCAGGGTAAATACAATATACCGGGTGTAAACGAAATTAAGCTCACCCCTTTTTTAATGGTATTTTTATAGATAGAAAAACAAATCTTAAGAAAACATCAATTAATTGAGTAAAAAATAAATTTTTATCACTTCCGGTTTTACCGGAACCGACCGTAACTTTGGATTTTTAAATAGAACACTATGCATATTTTTATATTTTTGAAATCTATGTTAAACTCTGAGTCTAATAGACCACTTTTTATAACTTTTTGGAACAGGTATATAACAGGTAAAATTAGGTATATATTTAAATTCGATTAACTTTCAATTCGCGATTAAATCGGCTTTCTTGGCGTTTGATTGGTCAAAATCGGCATTTAATCGCGAATTAACTATTTAATTGCAATTATAGTTAATGTCACCTTCTGTAAACCGGCCCTTTGTGAAATAAAAAACTTAATTTTTGTCTTTTTTATCTAGAAGACTGTGATGGTTAAAAATATTTCTAAATAATGTAGGCAACAACTAAAAAATAGTGGCATCTAATTTATAAAATACAAGAATTTAAACAGAAATAAATTAGTTTTTCTCGTCTTACTCAATTTTTCCAAATAGAACAATAAAAATAGTGGCTCACTCAACATTTTAAATTAACATTTTTTTTTGTCAATTTAAAAATACCAAAATTTTGAAGATCTGTTCAGTAGTTTTTGTAACATTTACAAAAATATTTTGGAAAAATTTCTAAAAGTTAACTAAAATTCAAGCAGACTGTAAAACAAAAAATACAGTAGAAACTCGTTAACGAGAACATTCGTTACCACGTGAACAACCAAATTTTTGCAAAAAACTCAAACAAAGCAAGATTACCTCGTTTTTTAAGAGAACATAATTTATAAAATATACAAATATATACAAATCAAAATTATTATTACTTTTTCGTGTATGAATAGAATAAATAAAATGTGTTAAACAGCATCCAGGTATTTATGTTCTACTATACTCAAAATCTATATAAATTTGGAACCGAAATATCAACTTTTTCAGCGCCCCCGATATCATAAACACTTGGGCTAACATGAACTGCCTTATGATTTTTGTGTTTACGTTAACAAGCTTCTACTGTAGTAACAAATTATGTTTAATGACTCGCCTGCCTAGAATAATAGTGTTAATTTTGTTCTAACTCCACTTTCATCCGAAATTGAGATTTTTATATTATTACGGTCTAACTTCACTTTTACATGCTTTGAGTGCTATAACAAATTTATTTCTTGTTTTAACAACTTAAAAACTATGTAGTATCTATGGTAGCAAAAGCATGTGTTTGTTTTTCAATTACCTGCACTACCTAAACGTCTCTCATGTGAATTTTTTTACAAATGGAGTTCGGACACTATTATTCTAGACAGGCGAGCTGTCTATTTTATTTTCTAGTTAAACTACTAGTTTCTTCGAAATTTTTCTTCAATATTGTAGGCCCAAAAATTATTTGTTTATTTAAATAACTTTAATTACACGTTATTTATAAATATGATCCTGACAAACGAAGACGATCGACTGTTTGGTCAACTAGGGGGTCAGCTCACGTCTTCCACTGTGGTGAGCACAGGGTTCAGCTCAACTTGTTTAGATCTAGTCCTGGCAAATCGATAAAAAATCAAAACCGAATAACCGATTTTAGGCGAAACCGGTTTTCTCGAAAACCGATTATCTCGGTTTTTTGGCTAAACCGGTTTTTGGAAAACCGATTTGATAATCGGTTTTTAAAACCGTTTAAAATTCGGTTTATTAAACCGTTTAAAAACCGGTTTTAGACGTTTTCCAAAATCTTTTTACAATCGATTTTGAACGTTAAAAGGTTTTTTAAATGACTTTTAAATCAGTTTTTTTAAAAATGATAGGTATTTTTATATTGATAAACATTTATTACAGTTTAATTAAATTGCGATTTCATTAATTCAAATAAATCGCTCGCTGCGACTTATGGAAAGTCTGCTGTGCTTGAAGTACTTGTACAATTTGTTGCCAGATCTAGGAACTTATCTGGAATCTAGGCAAGGGGTATTTACTCTGTGTAAGGAATAAAGAAAAAATGTTTAATTTTTTTGCAAAATCTAGAGATTTTTTGCTACATATGATATTTTGTTTGCAAAAAATTCGAGATATATTTACGACGTAGAACGTTTTTTCAAAAAAATTTGTTTGTACGAAACACGGTACAATATAACAATTTTTTAGATTTACCAATTTAAATGTTTTATAAAATTTTTCAAAATAAACGCAATTTTGAACAGAATTACTAAACCAAATGTCTAAATTAACGTTCTTCCGTTTCTTGGCAATAATACAACTAATTTTTAAACTCTGTTAGCACATTATTTTTTATTTTTTGACTAATTTAGCGGTAAAAGCAGGCAAAACATTATCTAAATAATCTCTGACACTACGAGCGTAGTGTGGAGGTGCACCGTCTTGTTGAAACCATACATTAGCTGCTGGTATGTCTAGATCCTCTTTATTGCAAAAGAGTTCTGCTAATGCTAGTACTAACGTGTTGCAAAAATATACAAATAAGTCAGTGACACGTTAAAAAAAGATGGTTCTAAAATGTGATCTGACAAAACCACACCAAACATTTAATTTTTGTGGATGTTGAGTATGGGTTTCTTTCATCCACTGCAAATTTTCTATCGACCCATATGGACAATTATGTCTTTTTTAAGCTAAATTTATTAGACTTTTTTATGGGATTATTTAAAATCAAAAATATTTGCAACAAAACCAAGTAATTCAGAAGATTTAAGAGAAAGAATTGCAAATCAGTGCCGTTTAATTAGTCAAGAAATGATAAATAGTGTCTAACAGTTAAAAAATTGGTTGCATTATTGCCAGAAATCCGAAAGACGTCAATTTAAACAATCAATTTAGTAATTCTGTTAAAAATTGCGTCTTAAAATTACTTAATAACTTAAATTTTAGACCCTATAACTGTTATACTGTCATACCGAGTGAGTCTGCTAAAAGTGTTTCTTAACTTTTCTCAAAAACTAATTATCACATCAACTTCAAAGTTTGGCATTAAAAACTTTGTTTTTTGCACTACGCATGTGAATTTTTTCAAAATTTTTCTAATATTTCTTCTAATTAATATTAATTAATTTGTTAAAAAAAATCTAAATATTTCAAATTTTTAACATTATTTTTAAAGAAAAGATGTCAAAGTATTATTTTGTGCAAAAAATATTTAAAAAAAATGTAGGTAACCCCAAAAAATAATAACATTTCTTTGATTCGTAAGACGCGTTTTGTTGCAGCATTGCTAAGCTGAACCTCCTGTAACTCGACAATATCTTACCCCTAGCGTCTTGGTTCCACCGAGATTCCACCCACCCTCTTAGAAAAAAATGACGTATTTAAGTTTGAAATGTATCGCTTTAGTGATGGCTCTTAAGGGGCCTTTCCTTAAATTCGGTATATAGAGAAATCAATGTAAAAGTTTATTACTCATTACTCAAAAACCCGTCCACATTTTTCAATGCGGTTTTCACAATATTAAATTATTTACATTTCTAAAGCAGTGTGAAACAGAAAAAATAAAAAATAGCATTACTGTTGTTAAAATTATGATTTTTTTATTAACTTTTTTTATAAATTTTTATTTCATTGTATCTTCCGACTACAAATCGGTCTAAAAAATGTGTAAAAAATTAGAAATTTAAATTTTGTCTAATAATTTACGAGTATTTGATCATCAACTTTTAAAATTCAATCCATTTTCTATCTTCTACAACTTGTCTTTCTCTTCATGATAGTGGCTAAAAGGTGTGTCTAGGTATTAGACCTTTTCTGAAAAGAGCTCTGCGGCAAAGCTATAAATAAAATGTGTCTCACAATTGGTAAATGAGAAGTAAAAATTAAAAATATTGGCGAGATTCATGATGGTGTAAAATTTCCACTGAGGTGATAATGTTAAACTTATTCAACTTTTGTGTTAACAATTGTGTACATAGAGTGTGAACCATTTGTATGGACTAATTTCGATAAATATTCAGGAATTTCTTTTTCAGGAAAACGCTTGAACACGTATCCTGTTAATTTTCAACGCGCATTTTTTGACAAACAAATTGGATATACATGGTGTCTCAACATCAAGATACGACCCTCAACTTTGAAATTTAAAATGAAAACCTCATTTTTTTTAGCACATCTGGATTCTACGAATAATTTTGCGTATTGTTATGTAGCACACACTATGTGATAATAGGGGGACCGATAGGTTACAGACATTAACAAATACAAAATTGGAAATATTTAGATTTTTTTGAACAAATTAATTAATATTAATTAGAAAGAATATTAGAAAAATTCTGAAAAAATTTACCTGTGTAGTGTAAAAAACAAAGTTTTTAATGCCAAATTTGAAGTTGATGTGATAACTAGTTTTTGAGAAAAGTTAAGAAACACTTTTAGCAGACTCACCTGGTGTTCAGACAGAAAGTTATTTAAATTTTTAACACCAAAAATATGAGTTATTCAAAAAAAAATTGATTACATTACAGTAAAAATCCGGTTGACAAAAAAAAATTTGAAAATAAGTAACAAATGGGCGCATTAAAAAAATAAAATTGACCTGTTTTGGCGTTTTCTTAAAAAAAAAAAGAAATTTACTTGAAAAATATTACTCCCCAGTATGCACAACGTCCTTAATTTTTTTTTTTACATACAAATGTTAAACTTTGTGAGTGTCTTTCTTCTTGCAACAAGTCCGACAAACTTTTCTAATGGAAAACTTTCGGCGCTGCTGTGTTTTCGAATGCCCGATTCCTGGAATTGTCGATATGACGTCACTATTGACGCTCCGTACATACAAGTTTAATTTTTTTAAAAAATTTTAATAAAATTAATTTAAAAATAGTGGTGAACTTGTCCGACAAAAATCATGCTGCGTATGGAGTGTCCACCACTCCGAAAGTGTCGGTATAACGGCATTCGAAAATGCAGCAGCGCCGAAGGTTTCCCATTAGAAAAGTTTCTCGGACTCGTTGCAAAAAAGGCACTTACAAAGTTTTACATTTGTATGTATGAAAAAAAAAAAAAAAATTAAGAACGTTGTACTGGGGACTATATCCATTTTATTCCATACTTTTATGTCACCCTGTAACTTAGTTTTTATTCACATACACGGCTATGCATTTAATGTTATCGATAAACTGATTTACGCTTATGATTTGTTGTAAAATAATGTATAATGGTATTATAACTTGGTATAACCACATTTTTCTGACTTTTGACAAATTAATCTGGTTACCTATTTTACTCTAATACCACGTTTACAATGCTATGTTTCGTTTATATAGTCATGGCTTTTTACTATGACATTTACTTTGAAATGAACTTTTTTTTGGTGAGTTTTAAGATCGATTTTTCTGTTCATTAGAATCCCCACGACAAAAATTAAAAAAGAAACCGCAGTTCGTTAATTTTGCACACTCAGTTACACCCACCACCTAGATTAAAAAATACACAATCATAATACCATAATAAATAATTGTCATAATTAAGTAGCTAAAAAAATGTTTTTTTAAGTTAGCACACTTTTCAGGGTCGGTTTGTAGAAGGTAAATTAGATATTTAATTGCGATTAACTTTTAATTCGCGATTAAATCGGCTTTCCTCGTGTTTGATTGGTCAAAATCGGCATTTAATTGCGAATTAACTAATTAATCGCAATTAAAGTTAATGTCACTTTCTGTAAACGGACTCTAAGGACCAGTTTACAGAATGTGGTATTAACTTTAATTGCGATTAAATAGTTAATTCGCGATTAAATGCCGATTTTGACCAATCAAACACGAGGAAAGTCGATTTAATCGCGAATTAAAAGTTAATCGCAATTAAATATTTTATTTCCTACTAAACAAATACAGTCAAATATTGCCTTAGTTACGCTAACTATAAACATACTCATAACTCTCATGGGAATTATAGCAGGCAATTATGAATTCTTAATTCCCTCTAATCTAGATTCAGAAGAAGTAACAAAAACAAAGCTACAGTTCTCAAATCTACCACTAAAATTGTTTCCCGTGTCACTATAATTAAACGATTTTTCCATTGAAGTGCTGCTAGTGCATGTATGACTGCAGTCAAACGTTGACACCCCACTTCTTTCATCCGATACAGCAGCTAACATTTTTGCCGTTTTGTTCTTTAATTCTATGCTTTCAGCCAAATATCCTTCTGCTACAGTCGAACTCTGCCATCCGCCGTGTCTCTTGGGTCTCGTCATACTTGCCCCTGCATTGACTAAGGCAGTAGCAGAAGTCCGGAATAGACAATGTCCCGTGTAAGCTTCTGCATTTGATAAACCCAAGAAACCGGCAACTTTGCTTGGAACTTTTGCGATTGTATTTTTCCCAACGGGCTGAACCGTACAACGCTTGTCTTGATACGTTAGGAAAAATCTCTGTTGACCTGACGGACGTAGACTTATACTTTCTCACCCGAGACAATGCAGAAAACTCCTTTTCTTCCGCAATTGTAAATTGCTTACGGGTATCTGTTTTACTTTCAGAGATATTAACAACAATAACCGAACCTCTATCATCAATATCACCAATCTTAATATTCAAAAGTTCCTGGCTTCTACATCCTCCAAAATAACCTATAATTAAAACTACCTATACGATAGAGCATTAAAGGAATGATACTCTTTACAAGTTAATGCGTTACCTTATGTATCAAATGCGCCTCATTAGAAGCATCTTTCAAAAACTTGACAAAGTCATCCCGAGTGAGCACCTTCGACTTTTTTGGCTCGTAACCTTTACTCCTTTGTTTAAAAAATGCCTCCAATTTATGAAACTTTGTGGTATCTACACTATCACGAATTGCCATTATCGCTTTCAACATAGACCACTTAGTCCACAAGGAATTCGGACTATATGATTCAGACTGTAAGAAACGAATGTCGCTAGTAGTTGAGCATGGAAAAAAATAAGTAAATATACATACCATATCTTGAAAATATGCCAGTAATTTTAGCCATTCTTGAAATCGGTCGTATTCTTTTTTGTACGCTAATTCATATTTTTTTGGTACTAATGCAGCACGAGCTTTCTCAGCTTTTTTAATACTTCTTCGAAAATATTGTTGTTTTTCACGTTCTCACTCATTTTTTACTAATTCTAAAATTTTTGTTTACGCAGTTGTCAAGAAATAAATCCATAGTAACCAGGTCTAGTTAACTAAGAGCAAATTTGTTTTTTGGATTTGTTCAGTAGGAAATAAAATTGTAATTTGTTTTTTGAATTTGTTTAGTAGGAAATAAAATTAATTATGTATCACGTGAATTACTGGGTGTCAATAATCTCAAGCAACTTACAATCCCTCAGGCCTACCGGCCCTCTGGATTGTAAACCCGTTGCCCTCTGTAATTAACACCATCATAATTTCCTTGATACATAAATAACTATAATTTATCTTCTGTAAACCGACCCTAAGAGTCGGTTTACAAAAAGTGAATTAAATATTTAATTGCGATTAACTTTTAATTACCGATTAACTCAGCTTTTCTCGGGTTTGATTGGTCAAAATCGGCATTTAATCGCAAATTAACTATTTATTCTCAATTAAAGTTAATGTCACTTTCTATAAACCGGCCCTTAAAGTTTTAGATTAGCAACATCTAATTTTTTAATTAAAATGTCAAGTCAATAGTCTGCCAAACGTCAAAAAACCCAAATTTTTTAAGTGTCGCATTTTATTTTTTTTAAAAAGTTGTTCACAATCTAACAAAATAGATTATCGTGCTGGAAAATTCTCAAGTGGATTGACTGGATCGAGACTGGCGACTGGCTATAATTAGTGCCTTCAACTTTTGATTAATTTCTTGAAATCTATCCTGTAAGTAAAAATCGATTATTACGTTTTTGTACAATATTGTAGTAGACTTATTATACGTATTACTACAACTTTGGGTAACTTAAACTCGCGGACTGAATTTCTTTACCCTTCCGTCTACTATCGCTGTTCACTTCAGCGACTTGACTTGTTCTCACTATCTGATTTTTTCACTGACTTTTCGGTCAGTGTCTCTTCTTATATATTGGATAGTCTACCTTTCTCAAAGCATGTCCTTCCAAATTATTCTCGAAGCACGACGTCCTATTTGTTCCCATAAATGATGAATAATTTGATGCAGTGGACTCAATGAAAACGCTTCCTAACTCTAGTCAATGTTTTGTTGACACCAAAGTGCGATCCCGAAGACTCATTATGCACCTCCTACAGAACTTGCAAAATATTGACTTTAGGTACCATTAGCTGTATGGTAACGTATTTTTTGTTGGCACTTTCCCAGACTCGTTTTAATAACTCATTCTCTATTTTCAACGAGTTCCACTGAGCCCACATCGTTTTACTTTACGACTTCTGCCTGAAACAACTTTACAAGCAGGTCTCTCCTAGTTGTTTTCCTCCCAGTTTAAAATAAGTCCCATATTGTTATCTTGTTTTTAGTCTTGCCGGAGTTTCACCGAAGTCTATTTTTTGTCTACTTCCATTCTCGTGCGGGCAACGTCTTGTTTTTATGCTTTTTGATACGTCCACACTGTTTACAATCTTCGCATGGCTTTCTAGAGAGCGGATCGGTACCATTGTGTTGTTTTTCTAGTCGATGTTTTATCTTAAAGTGGTACTGTTGCAACTTTTCAAGCCATCTTGCTACTTGTCTTTCTAACGTCCTTATCTGCAAGAGTCAAGTGAGTGTAGCATGGTCATTTCTGATCAAAAATTTCTTTCCGAAGAGGTATCTATGGGAGTGGTACACCAATTTCACGATGACAAAAAGTTTCTTTCTTATGGCACAATAGTTCTTTTCTGGCTTCGACAAGATTTTGCTGTAATATTCAATCGCTTTTTTTTACCGTTCTGTATCTGCGACAGCACGACCCCAATTCCTGTGTTGCTGCCGTCCGTGTCCAAGATAAACTGGTCCTTTGAGTTAGAGTACTTCAAAATAAGGCTAAAGCATATGGCAGCTTTCAGTCTTCTAAAAGCAGTCTGACAGTCTACAGTGCACTAAAACGATGTTCTAAATTCTGTAAATTTATACAGAGGAGCAGATGATAAAAGATTCTTAAACAAACCTTCGGTAGTATGTGCATAGTCCTGAGAAAATTTGACTTCATGTTTTTTCGTCGCTAGTTTTGATGCCTTCCAAAGAAATTACGTGCTTAAAAAATTAAAATTCTTTTTTGAAAACGATACATTTTTTAGAGTTTAGCTTTAAACTTGCTGTCCAGTGTCTCATGAAAACTTTTTGGAGGTTTTTCAGACTTTCCTTTGGTGAGTTTTAAGATCGATTTTTCTGTTCATTAGAATCCCCAGAAAGAAAATTAAAAAAGAAATCGCATTTCGTTAATTTTGCACACTCAGTTACTCCTACCACCTAGATTAAGAAATACACAATTATAATACTGTAATAAATAATTGTTATAATTAAGTGGCAAAAAAATGTTTTTTTAAGTTACCATTTTAAATTAGTTTTTTCAAGTTTTAGATTAGCAACATCTAATTTTTAAATTAAAATGTCAAGTCAATAGTCTGCCAAACGTCAAAAAACCCAAATTTTTTGAGTTCACGCATTTTATTTTTTTTAAAAAGATGTTTATATTCTAACAAAATTGATTATTGTGCTGGCATATTCTCAAAGTGGATTGACTGGATTGACACTGGCGACTGGTTATAATTAGTGCCTTCAACTTTTGTTTAATTTCTTGAGACCTGTCTTGTAAGTAAAAATCAATTATTATGTTTTTGCACAATATTGTAGTAGAATTAGTATACGTTTTGTTACAACTTTGGGTAACTTAAACTCGCGGACTGAATTTCTTTGCCCTTCCGTCTACTATCGCTGTTCGCACTTCAGTGACTTGACTTGTTCTCAATATCTGATTTTTTCACTGACTTTTCGGTTAGTGTCTCTTCTTATATATTGGATAGTCCACCTTCAAGAATCATTCTCAAAGCATGATCTTCCAAATTATTCTCGAAGCACGACGTCTTATTTGTTCCCATAAATAATAAATCATTTGATGCAATGGACCCAATAAAAATGCTTTCTTACTCTAGTCAATGTTTCGTTTACACCAAAGTGCAATCCCGAAGACAAATTATGCACCTCCTGCAAAGCTTGAGGAACCTTGACATTTGCTACCACCAGCTGCATGGTAACGTATTTTCTGTCGGCACTTTCCCAGGCTTGTTGTGATAACTCATTCTTTATTCTTAACGAGTTCTACTGAGCCCACATCGTTTTTACTTCAAGACTTCTGTCTGAAACAACTTTACAAGCAGCTCTCTCCTGGTTGTTTTTTTTTCCAGTTTAAAATAGGTCCCATATTGTTATCTTGTTTTTAGTTTTGCTGGAGTTTTATCGAAGTCTATTTTTTGTCTACTTCCATTTTCGTGCGAGCAACGTTTTCTTTCTATGCTCTTCGATACGTTTACACTATTTACAATCTTTGCATGGTTTTTTGTAGAGCGCATCGGTATTATTGTGTTGTTTTTCCTGCCGGTGTTTTATTTTAAAGTGGTACTGTTGCAACTTTTCAAACCATCTTGCTACTTGTCTTTCGAACGTCTTTATCTGCAAGAGCCAAGTGAGTGTAGCATGGTCGGTTCTAATCAAAAATTTCTTTCCGAAGAGGTATCTATGTAAGTGGTACACCAATTTTACGATGGCAAGAAACTTTTTTCTTATGGCACAATAGTTTTTTAATGGCTTCGATAAGATTTTGCTGTAATATTCAATCGCCTTCTCTTTACCGTTCTGTATTTGTGACAGCACGGCCCCAATTCCTGTGTTGCTGCCGTCCGTATCCAAGATAAACTGGCTCTTTGATTTGAGGTACTCCAAAATAAGACTAGAGCATAAGGCAGCTTTCAGTCTTCTAAAAGCAGTCTGACAGTCTTCTGCGCACTAAAACGGTGTTCTAAATTCTGTAAATTTAAGCAGAGGAGCAGATGATAAAAAATTCTTAAACAAACCTTTGGTAGTATGTGCATAGTCCTAAAAAGATTTTACTTCATGTTTATCGTCGCTAGTTCTGATGCCTTCCAAAAAAACTACGTGGTCAAAAAACTAAACTTCTTTCTTGAAAACGAAACATTTTTTAGAGTTTAGCTTCAAACTTGCTGTTCAGAGTCTGTTAAAAACCTTTTGGAGGTTTTTTTCAGACCTTCTTTTGGTGAGTTTAAGATCAAATTTCCTGTTCACTAGAATCCCCAGAACAAAAATTAAAAAAAAAATCGCAGTTCGTTAATTTTGCACACTCAGTTGCTCCTACCACCTAGATTACGAAATACACAATCATAATACTATAATAAATAATTGTCATAATTAAGTGGCAAAAAAATGTTTTTTTAAGCTAGCATTTTAAATTAGCCTTTTCAAGTTTTAGATTAGCAACATCTAATTTTTAAATTAAAATGTCAAGTCAATAGTTTCCCAAACGTCAAAAAATCCAAATTTTTTGAGTTGTCGCATTTTATTTTTTTAAAAAAGATGTCTCTATTCTAACAAAATTGATTATCGTGCTGGCATATTCTCAAAGTGGATTGACTGGATTGACACTGGCGACTGGTTATAATTAGTGCCTTCAACTTTTGTTTAATTTCTTGAGACCTGTCTTGTAAGTAAAAATCAATTATTATGTTTTTGCACAATATTGTAGTAGAATTAGTATACGTTTTGTTACAACTTGGGGTAACTTAAACTCGCGGACTGAATTTCTTTGCCCTTCCGTCTACTATCGCTATACGCACTTCAGCGACTTGACTTGTTCTCAATATCTGATTTTTTCACTGACTTTTCGGTTAGTTCTCTTCTTATATATTGGATAGTCGCTTCCACCTTCAAGAATCATTCTCGAAGCATGATCTTCCAAATTATTCTCGAAGCACGACGACCTATTTGTTCCCATAAATAATAAATCATTTGATGCAGTGGACCCAATAAAAACGCTTTCTTACTCTAGTCAATGTTTTGTTTACACCAAAGTGCAATCCCGAAGACAAATTATGCACCTCCTACAAAGCTTGAGAAACCTTGACTTTTGGTACCACCAGCTGCATGGTAATGTATTTTCTGTCGGCACTTTCTCAGGCTTGTTGTGATAACTCATTCTCTATTCTCAACGAGTTCCACTGAGCCCACATCGTTTTTACTTCAAGACTTCTGTCTGAAACAACTTTACAAGCAGCTCTCTCCTGGTTGATTTTCTTCCAGTTTAAAATAGGTCCCATATTGTTATCTTGTTTTTAGTTTTGCTGGAGTTTTACCGAAGTCTATTTTATGTCTAGTTCCATTTTTGTGCGAGCAACGTTTTCTCTCTATGCTCTTCAATACGTCTACACTGTTTATAATCTTTGCATGGTTTTTTGTAGAGCGCATCGGTATTATTGTGTTGTTTTCTCTGCCGGTGTTTTATTTTAAAGTGGTACTGTTGCAACTTTTCAAACCATCTTGCTACTTGTCTTTCGAACGTCTTTATCTGCAAGAGCCAAATGAGTGTAGCATGGTCGGTTCGAATCAAAAATTTCTTTCCAAAGAGGTATCTATGACAGTGGTACACCAATTTTACAATGGCAAGAAGCTTCTTTCTTATGGCACAATAGTTTTTTTCTGGCTTTGATAAGATTTTGCTGTAATATTTAATCGCCTTCTCTTCATCGTTCTGTATTTGTGACAGCACGGCCCCAATTCCTGTGTTGCTGCCGTCCGCATCCAAGATAAACTGGCTCTTTGGCTTGAGGTACTCGAAAATAAGACTAGAGCATAAGACAGCTTTCAGTCCTTTAAAAGCAGTCTGACAGTCTACTGCGCACAAATACTGTGTTCTAAATTCTGTCAGTTTATGCAGAGAAGCAGATAATTACAAATTCTTAAACTGGTAGTTTTTAAAAAAAAACTTGAATTTGGTAGTATGTGCATAGTCTCAAGAAAATTTGGCTTCATGTTTATCGTCGCTAGTTCTGATACTTTCCAAAGAAACTCTGTGGTCAAAAAACTAAACTTCTTTCTTGAAATCGAAACATTTTTTAGAGTTTAGCTTCAAACTTGCTGTTCAAAGTCTGTTGAAAACTTTCTGGAAGTTTTTCAGATGTTCATCAAACGTTTGGGCTAAAATTAATACGTCGTCTAGGTAAACTAAACAGATTTCTTAAATTAAATTTTGTAAAACCAGTTGATAAAGTCTCTCAAAAATTGCTAGGGCGTAGGCAAAGCTAAATAGCATAACACTGAACTAGTAAAGTTTACATTGAGTCATAAGAGTTGTCTTCTTTTTGTCCGCTGGATCGATCTCAACCTGCCATCACCAGCTTTTCAAAGCCAGTATTAAAAATCAGGTAAATTCAAACAATGTCGTATAGGTATTGTCAATTTGAGGCAAGAAAAAACTGTTTTTGTAAAAACCTAATTCAACATTTGGTAATCGCAAAACCTAGTTAACTCATCTTTTTTTGTAACGAGGTCAACGAGCAAAAACCATAGACTACAGAATTTTTTAATAACCCCGTCAGCTAGCATATTTTCGATTAAGTTATTTACTTCTCTTTGTTTCGCCTAAAAAGTTTTTTTGCTGCCATCTTGATAGATACTGCGTTTTTCGCGTTAATCCTGTGTCTTTCTAAGTGTGTCTTTTCTGAAATATTTCTGTCATAAAACCTCTTCGGTTCTCTTGCCTCTTTGGTTCCAAAGCCAAACTTCCAAAGTCGACGTTTTAGTCTGCTATATTCCGTTTATTTGCGTTGGTTGAGCTACTTGGTTGTTGTTCTTTACTAGCGACTAACTTCTAGACGGGCATGCATAGTCCTAATACGTCTCTTTCTTAAACAGTTACTCTATTTGTTACACTTTACGCAAATTTGATACTTTAATCGATATTTTGTTAGTCGTCTCTACCAAAGTTCAGGCAATCAGTAGGGTCTTAGGCAAACTTAAATTTTGTTCTACCATTCTAACAGGACACGCAAGATTCGTCTTTATTCTAGATTCCAAAATCTCTTCGCTGTTTAGTTTTACAGTTGTCATTCTGTTAGGAAGCAAACGCACTCTAACTGTCTCTTCTTTTTCAGTAGACAAGATAAACTTTTTTGCTCCAATTCTAATAATGTCTTTTACGGTCAAACGTTTTCGATTGCTGCTATAACGCGTTGTTGGAAGCAAAGTTTTTCCATGCAGTCTTCGACAATTGCTTCGCCATAGATGAGAGCGCTGTCTTTCGTTACTATTTCTTAAAAGATTTTTTAAGTTAATGTCTTTAGTCGTAACCATACATTTTCCAGAAAATATCTAGTTATATCTTCAGAGAGATAACTGCTTTCGTATCGACTGTCGTCCTCACATATTTTCCATTTACCAAGACTGTTATCTTTACCACTAGATGGTTTTAGTTTTTTTTTACTGCGAGGTAATAGCAGCATTCGGGGCCCTATAGTTTCCCTTCAAAAAAATCCGGTTTTCCACAACGGTAATAAGTAAATTTTTTTTTGATGTTGTCTTTTGCTTCAAAAATGTCTTAGTTTCTGTCAGTGCTGCCATTATTGGTAATCCTTTTACTTCATCACTTTTGCTTAACTGTACTTTACGCACATTGAGTAATTTGCGGTCAATGTCCTGTTAGGCTGTTTCAACTGCCAGTTCCTTTACGACGACATTTGTTTATCTCCTGCATTAAGATGTTGAAAAATCTTTTTGACGTCGGTATTCCAACTGCCTTCAATAAAAGCTTAGACAGCGAATTGTTCTAAAGCGATTTACATGCTTCCGGATAAACTAACTGAACTAGTCGTCAAACATCGACTTCAAATTCTTAATAGGTCTTTCCAGATTTCTTTGTTCAACTTTTGAGTTGTGTTTAGAAAAATAACTGCATATAGGTCTTTCCAAAGAAGACTTATGTCTTCAAAATCGTTTTGCGGCTCTTTCAAAATCGTTTGTAAAAGCTCCAAAGCTTATCCTGTCAATACTATTATTAAAGTTTTAGTCTTCTCTTCCTTGACCCATGCGTTGGCTACGATAGCTGCTTCAAACTGCTTCTGTTATTCCGTTCATGTTATCTGTTCGTCGTAGGTGATTGGTTGCATTTCAGTTTCGTAGGTAACTGTTACCTTAATGCTACTTCTCTGTAGCGTTTTGATTCGTCTATCAAATTTTTTTATTTTTTTTACTGCATTTTCCTTAGTTTCGACTTTGTCATTAACATTGCCATTAACTGGTCAAACTTTTTATTTGCCATTTCTATTCCTTGTCTTGTATTTACCATAAGCGGTCGACTTCGCTCTAACAGCTTCTTCTTTGATGTAGTTACAATCGGTTGGCAAAGTCTTACTATTTTTAGCCACTCTTAAATCAAATATTCTAGAAAATTCTCCAAATTCTGTTTATTGAATTTTTTTTAATGTCTGATCGGTTGGTGAAGTCGCGTTCTAAATATCTCTAGCGGTTTTCAAGTAGAATATTTTAGGAAATTTCTCAAATTATGTTTATTGACTTCTTCTTCGATGTGCAATCGATTGGTAAAGTCGCGGTCTTTTCAGCGCTATTCAGTGATTTCGGAAAAAAATGTTCTAGAAAACTACTTGTATTTCTCTACCAGACCACAATTACACGATTTATGTAGACAGCCGAAAAAATATTCGTAATCACAACAAAATTTTCTTGAATAGATAGTACTCAAAAATCAATTGGTCAAAATAAATAAAAACGGTTATTGTTGCAAAAATTAGTTATAATTCTCAACTCAATAAATTTAATACTTTATAAAAAGGTAGAAAAAAAAACACTTCTTTTCTAAATTCTTTGTAGATTTTAATGGTATCTTTTATTTCATCTGACCTGTAGTTTTTGCTAAAGCAGAGAAAACTTTTAAGATTAGTACTCTTAAGCTTAGAATCTTCTTTATTTCTTTTTTTTTTAAATTATTGTTGAAACACTGCTTGTTAGTACTATTTATTTTCGTGTTATCACAAAAAAGTTGTTTTCTAGATACGCAATAATTGAAATCATCTTGTGTTTTCTCTTTTTGAAGTTGACTCGCCGATTTTGGTAGTAATCCTATTCTTTCATTTTGCACACTGTTGTCAATATTTCTCTGAAATAAACAAAATAATTTTTCTCAACACATCTCTGACATCTTCACAATTCCCTACTGTCAATAAATCGAAAGCAAGATTAAAATGAAAAACAATTACATTTTTACCAGGAATGGAAGCAGTGGTGTTGTTTTTCTCGATGTAAAACTACGTTTCGCATAGGGTTCTTTACTTCTTTGACTTCTTTGAGCATTCTTTTCTTTACTGTTTGTTCTTACCAATAGATATAAAAATAGGGCGATGTAATTGGTGGCTATTAGAAGGAGAATCTTTTTAGTTTGATCTGAATGATTATTTTTAATTTCTATGTTAATTCATTGGTGATGAGTTAATGAAAACACTGCTTTAGCGTACTTTTGTTTTATGGCAGCGTCATTTAAACTCAAGCGAGTGCAAAAGTGTAAATCGATAAAACATCTTTGATAGGGATAAAAAGTTTAGTAGTTTACTCTAAAACTTCTGAATTTTTGTTGAATCGGTAGTCCGGGCAGAAATCGGGAGTTGCTCCGTGCTGGTCGTCTTTGGACGGAGATTATGTTGAGATTAGATTGGTTGAGCATTGTATTAAAATTTTGTGGATTTACGCATCAAAACTTGTCTGTCAATCGTAATAAGCTTGTGCTGATAAAACTGCCAAAGTTTGAAAAATTTTTGCTTGTCATTTAATTGTTCAGTGGTTAAATTAGCAAAATTCTGTTACAATACTACTAACGTAATAATAAGTGTTTGTTAAATTAACGTATATAATAATTGTTTGTAGTTAATTTGGTTGTTGTAATAAAGTCTCAAACATCTCGCCAAAATGGAAAATGCAGAAAGTTCTGTTCTTAGATTATATTGTCATATTTGCAATATTAGATTTGAAAATACAGGAAACAATTTTATCTGTCCTCATTGTTCCGACGGCTTCGTTGAGGTAGTTGAAATTCCTGAAAGACCGAATTCTAACGTCGTCAGTGAAGACAGCGATGATAGTAGTAGCGATGGTGACGTAGAAGTCGTTAGAATAGAAGGGAGCAGAATATATAGGCACTGGCACGGAACAACATACCGCCGCCGCCTGACAGGAACAACAAGGTCAAATTTAAGACACGATGAGCTAGTAGAGAATTCAGCACAAAACTTTATTGTTGATTTAAACATGCAGGTGCTTCTAGAAAATCCAGGAAATCACGCATTAAGAAATCCAAGAAATTACGCATCCAGGAGTTGGGGGCACGAAGGCGTTGATGCTCTAGTGATAGAAGTGCTACATCATGAAGATAACGCAAGTCCTCCTCCAGTCTCGAAAGAAGTGATTGATGCTCTTCCTATAATAAGCGTAAACTCTGATCAAGTAGATGAAAAGTTGCGATGTACAATCTGTTTGGAAAATTTTTTGTTGGGCGAGAATGTGTGCCAGTTACCTTGTGCTCATATTTATCACGTTGATTGTATTCGACATTGGTTGGAACTACATGGGACTTGTCCAATTTGCCGTCAGAACTTAATAAATGATTATCATCCCAATGACAATAATCAAGATTTTAGTGAAGGAGGATCTAGCAGACGTCAAAATGCAGTTAGAAATGCACTGCAATCTGCTTTTAACAATACTTCAAATAATTCAAATTTAGAAAACTCCAGGCCTTCTCATTCTAGAGACCAAATTTAATAGGTAGGTATAATATTTTACAGCTTTTTAATAAAAGTAATTTTAATTGTTTTTTAACAGTGTATTTGTTCTTTACTGAAATGAGTAAAATGAAATAGTTTCTGATTTTTAACACTTTAATGGTTCCAATTAGTTGGTAATAAAAAATATCTACTTCTAAGCACGATTAGCACAGAAATTAGAAACAACCATACAAATTAAACCCAAAGTTTTGCTTTTTAATGTCAACCAACTACGTTTTTCTGTTTTTATAATAAAATTAAATTAAAGAAATATGTGCAGTCTGGCGTTGATTGAGTAAAAGCTTGGTGCGTCTGTCCTGGTATTCAAGGTACCGTGCAAATCTCTTGTCGAATACAAATATTTAAAAAAAAAAATATGGTGCTCCTTGAGCAACATTTGACAGCGTATCAACTATTTGGCATGTCTATTTGAAGACACCGGTAGTTAGAGTCATTAATTATAAAACTTTAATCTTGATACCTTCACAAGGTGATACATATGAAAGCAAATTGCACTCTAAGTGAAGAGTTTTTATAGGTAGAAAAATTAACTAAAATCTTATATTTGGGTAACAACAAGCCCAGGCATCAGCGTCTTTTGCTGAAGATTATTGAAATTGTTTTTTTTTGACTTTTTTACATTCATAATAAAATGGTGGAAACAAATATCCGCAAAAAAAGTAACGAAGAAAACTAAACAAATAATGTAATTGATTTTTTTTTCTCAACAAGAGGAATACGGGAGACAAACCGCACATCGAGGCTTGTGCCCATTGCGTGCAACCTCTCAAAATACGATGTACCGCTTCGAGTTCTACTCTAATTAACTGTCCAGTCAATGTCTCTTCGCTCTTATATATCCATACGCCCTTCCAGAATGTGTCTGAATGTTTCATGACCTTTCTCCACTCAGGAGAAGCAATAATCTCATTCCTTTTGATCGGTCCATAGGCGTAGCTAATAATGGTTTTGTGGAATTTCACTCTACGCGAAACTTACAACGCGGCGCAATATCCTTCTAGTACTGTCTCAAACTATTTACTCAAAACTCTCTTTGTTTTATTGTTATTTTAAATTGTTCGTAACATTATCTATTGCTCAAGACGTTTATTTATTTTTATAAAGCGTTACTACAAAAATTTTAAATAAATATATCTAAATTTGCGTTCTACTTTGCCACTCTTAGTGCACCGCCTCTTTCCTTATCTACTTCATTGAGTACATATATTACTAACTCTATCTGGTGACCAAAACTTAATGCTTTTTGATTCTGTGTCCAAAACAACACACGCTCTTTATGCATCGAGTTATTAGATGAGGCAGAAAGAGCGAACGTTTTTATAAAAACAGTCTTTAAATTAGTAAATTTGTCCTGAAGGAGACAAACAAAGACAGAGTAGGTGCACTTGAAGTGGCAAAGTCGAATGCACCTAATAAGATGAGATCGAAATGTAACTGAATCTGAGCAAGCTGTGCCATCCATGATGTGTCTAATTATTACAGTTATGCTGGCACAGCCTGCTCTAATTTAGTACATTTCGATCTCAGGTTATATATACAGCGTCGCTACAAAGTATAAAGACAGTTGAATATTATTAAAACTATTCATCAAAACTTATTGCAATTTGGTATATACCTAAAAGTATTTAAATTTCATCGTCTCAAATGTTTATCAAATTTATATCTCTATTTGTTCTTGAGATACAAAGCTTACTTTTTTTTTTGTAAATAGCAAGTGAGGTTAAATATAAATATTTTTATAAAGAGCATTTTTTAAATTCTCTAATGTAACACATGCATATCTTATTTTAATAAAAGCTTTTAAAAAAATATCGAACTAATAAAATTTTAAAAAATGTAAAATTTTGATAATTTTGAAAATGTTGGCTTTATTTATCGTTATCTCTTTGTCGGCTAAACTTTAATCAAAAAATAACTAAAAGTTATTAATAATTGTTATAATTGTTAAAATAACACACTTTTAACAAAAAAAAACATTTTAATAAAAAAAAGCTCAACCACGAAATACATAATTTTTATTTTATTGTTGGGATATTGGGTTTGAGAAATGAAAATAAACTTCAAATTTCTGTCGACAAGTTTTGTGGTTTTTTTATTTTTGACCACTTCCTCAAGACAAAAAAATGTTAATTGGCATGATGATCGTGACATAAGTACATGTTAAACAACACAAAATTTTATCTATATAATTTTTATGCTACAGAAGATGTTTAAAATAATTTCCATTGATTTCTTAGCATTAAATTATACGTTGAGTAAAAATTTTTTTGCAAAGAATCAATCAAAATATTTGAAAAAATATTGGCAATTTCGTTTCTTATTCGTTTTTGTAATGATCTGTTGACATACACTCGATTGTACACAATTATATTAAGTGTTCCATTGAAAAGTTTATCAAGTTAACTTTGATATGTCAAATCTCTCATGTATTTTTATGAGACATTTGGCAAGTCATAGTTAACTTTATGAACTTTTAAATTAAACACCTCTTATAACCCTACAAGAAAAAATCAAGTGTTATCAAATCAGGATCTCTAGCTGGCCATTAAAGAGATTCTCTCTTTGCTCTATTTACAGTATTTACCGGAAAATGTTTAATCTAAATATTTGTGCACTTGACAAACAAAATGTGGCGGTACTCCGTCTTGTTGAAACTATATAGTTCTACTGGCATATTTCGATTGCCGTGGTTTGGAAATACTTATTTTACTATATTGGCGAACAACATGTTTTTGTAAAAACCGCAAATATCTTTCAGACGCTAAATTGCCATTAATTAAGAAAAGACCTGCAATATTCTGATGCCACACTAAACATTAATTTTCTGTTAACGCTGCGTATAAACCTGCTCCATCCGATGCAGATTTTGATCAAACCAATATCGACAGTTATGACGTTTAACAGGTGTATTTAAACAAGAAGTCTAAAAAGATTTATCAGAGAAGAGGATACAATTAATAAAGTTACCACCTTAACGTATACTTTGCATCATAGTTTCGCAAAATTCGATTCTGCAGTCAAAATTGTCATCACTTAATTTTTGTAGCAAGTGAATTTTACAAAGATGATATTATTTGCGTTTCATTATTTTTTGTATCGATTCTCTACTTATGTCAAGGTTCAAAGCCAACTGTCGTTCTAAACTTTTCGAATTTTCTACTACATGCAACATAACATTCAAATACTTAAATTCGAACATTTTTTTTTGTTGGTAATAATTTGCGATCGCCTAGATTTTGCACGATTTTTAACGTTACCAGTTTCTTGAAATCTTTGTAAGGTTTTTAAAACCGTCACACGTCGTTCTGAAGATCGGTTCCCGGTTTGAATGCATTTCATTAAAAAGAGTCTTGAGCACAACTTAGGTTTCTGTCGCCATTTTTTAAATTTTTTTAAATAAATTATACACAAATTAGTTTTATTTTATATATGAGATAATTAGCATATAAACATTTTTTTATAAACACGTCAGGTTTTGCAGAAAATAAAATAAGTAAATTAAAAGTTTTTACTCTATGCTAAATATGTGCGCTTACACTGGTCAACATGATTTTTTTTTCATATTTAACACGTGTCTGTTATGTACTTTTCTATGCAGATTTGAAAAATGTACTCAAAAATTGACCAGCACGTCAGGTTTCTGAAAAAACTTATAAAATATTTTTCTATACAGTGTGAACCATTTGTAATTTCAGCAAAAACTTGCACAGAGACGTGCTTGTTATTTTTTATTGCGCATTTTTTGACAAAAAAATTAGATGTACAGAATGACCCAAAATCAATTAAAATCAAGAGACAACTCTCAACTTTGAAATTTTAAATGAGAACCTTATTGTTTTTCAGCATATTTGAATTCTACGTATAATTTTGCGTATTTTCTTATGTAGCGCACCCTATGTTGATTTTCAGTTGTTTTTGAAAAAAAAGTGTTAGAAAAAAATGAAACTATTAACATAAATTGAATGGTAGAAGAACAAATTTATAGGAAATGTTGAAAAATAACAAGATACGTGTCTGAGCGTCTTCCTAAAAGGCATATTCCTGAATTTTTATCGAATTTATTTATTACAAATGGTCCACGCCTTTTTTTCAAAAATAATTAAAAGTTGACATAGGATGTGGTACATAAAAAATACGCAAAATTTGTTGTCTAACTTTCAGCATATTGCATAGCTATTTTTCTGCATCTTCTCCTTTAAAATATTCTATTTTTGTATTCGCTTTTTTCTATCTTTATAATTTAAAAAAAAACGTAATATAGAAGTGGCTTTTAATTCTAAAAGTAGTCTTTCTACTTGTCTGGTACACACTAAACATCAAACTTACACAGTAGAGAGGTAGAGAACTTAACAATTTTACTGTCGCTGGCTTAGAAAAAATCAAGACATAATCTCCAACATTGAAGTTAAAAGAACCTTATTTATAAATAGTCATGGACTAACTTAGAATTTTAATAAAGTAGGTGTTTATAAACAAAGAGTGCCTAATACTTTCAACAAGCTTATTGTTAAAGAGTTCTACCTATTTTATTGCTACTTGAAATTAGATTACTGTTAACCACTGGTGTCGTATAATTTTTTAACAAACTTGGTTTTGGTAGCAATATAATTTTCACTGTCATTTTACTATTGCAAAACAAGATTGTAAAAAATATATATTTTTAAGTAATTTGCTATAATAAAAAATAGTATTTTTATATTAAGGACGTAAAGTGACTGTTTTTTAGCAGTAAGAATAAAGATTCTTAGTCGAGATAAAACTATTCGTACCGGTAAAAACAACTTTACGCCCGTAATATAAACAAACTTTTTTTCTTCAACTAAATTTCAGATTTTTTTTACAAAAACAGTGAAAAAATGCGTAAAGTAGCTACTTCACGAATGGTAAGCAAAAGTTTTTTCTACTTTTTTTCACCATGTGTATAGTAGAAAAAAAGTAGAAAAAAGAGTTTTTTCAACATAAAAAATATTACACACTAAAATCAGTAAAAAAGGCTACTTTTTCTAGTTGTTACTTTTGTAATTGTTAAAAAAATCTGCGAATTAACAATAAATACATTTATATAAGAAATTATAATAAATACATCTCTATCACTCGGCATCTACTAAAACTTTTTAAAATCCACTTACAATTCTTAGGAAGTACTGTACTTTTTATGCAAAAGTATTTTATTGTAATATAATTAGTTAAAAAAAAGCCTAATACAATAAGAAATAAGACCTATTATATCTGAGGCCATATACGAATAAATTTACGTCATCACTTAAAATTTTAGATTGCTAATAATATGCTATAAATCTAGAGCAGTTAATCGTTAGCAATAAACTCCATAAAAAACAGTTACAATACTATACAATACGTGGTTAGTTGTAAAACTGAATCTGTATTATAATTTGTGTAATGACGTAATTTTATTAGTCGCTGGTATATAGGGTGTGTCAAAAGTCGAGAAGATTTTTTGGAGGGATACGTGGGAGACTCTCAAAGAACACAAAAATTTATTTAAAAAATTTCAATTCTCTTATGTTTTCTTTTGTTTTTTTGTTTTTTTTTGCATTTTTTTAAAATTTGGTATTTTCTTGAGATTTATGAATACGTAATTGATGAAAAAGAAACAGTAATGCATTTGAAATAAATTACGTATTCATAAATCTCAACAAAATACCAAATTTCAAAAAAATACAAAAAAAAACAAAAGAGTATTGAAATTTTTTAAATAGATTTTTGTGTTCTTTGAGGGTGTCCCATGTATCCCTCCAAAGGATCTTCGCGACTTTTGACACACCCTATATACACTTTTGCATTCTGGTAATCTTGGCAACGAAAAAAAAAATGCACAAAGACAGTTTTTGTTTTTTCTTGAGTTAAAATTGTTGTTCACAATGTTTACCATTGTTTCCTAATCTACGATTCATCTCATTTTTATGATTTTAAAAGATTATGAATCATTTCTGAGATTACCTATATTTGTCAGATTTTATGTGTTCTTTTTTACAGTTTTGTTGTTGTTCCATGCTAACCACATTATCAGAATACAAAAGTAGTGAAAACAAATACCTTTGCACTTAAAAAAAAATTGAAGTTGGTTTCTCCCCTAAATGAGACAAAGATAAAAAATGTGTCAAATTGAAAACAACGAAACATCACGTACATACTCGTACATACATACCATCTCTTTTAAATTAAAAAGTAAATATGACAACAGTTTAAACTGTAATTGAATCATCAGGTATATAGGTAATACAAAATGAAACACTATTAAAATTTAAAAATGTTAAAAGTTAAAATTTATAATAAAAGATCTTATTCCAAGTTCAAAGGTTTCTTGAACTTCTATGACAAATAAAGCACTTACAATTCCGTCAAGTACCTAAGCAATGCATTCCCTATTATAATTTAAAATGCAGACTACACTCATCTCCCACATTTCAATTTCTTGTAAATCCTCCACATTATTGATTCAATATATCTAATATAACACCTATTTAGATAGAACAAACACCCAAACTGGATAAATGATGTTAGATTAACAGTTATCCTCCTATGACTCCTATAACACATCCTTCTATTTTATAAAGAAACGTTAAAAATTCTAAAATGAACTATTTTGCCTTTTTGTACGATTTTCAAGTGGCGGGGGAAAATGCCAACTTGTATAAGAAGTCTTGACCGTGACTTTGAAACAAATTCGCGAATTGTGTGTTAAGACGAAATTTAAGAAAGGGTAAATCTGACAAAATGAGAGCAATTTTTAAGTGTTTGGTATCATTTTTTACTCTTGTAATCTGCCAAAATCCCGCCTTTACAAACAGTAAGTAAATTTAATTTTTATTTTATAGTATAATTTTTTGAATGCAAACTTACATAATTACAATAAAAAAATATTAGTTAATATCATCTTTTTTGCGTCCCAAAACAGACATTTCTCATTTTTCTTCATTATTTTTATTTTTCTTATGACTTCAACAATTTCAAACCGCAAAATCTGATTTCAGAAATAAATTATAGATCCCAAAACCGGATTAAAAAAATCTAAAAACGCTCTGCTTTTTTTAAAATTTATTTTTATTTATGTTTCCTTTTCTTAATCCAAAATGTCCACACAATCTAATTTAAGTTAATTAAAATTAGTTTTAATGAGTGAATACAGGAAACAGTGGAGATAAGTAACAACCCTTTTATCTGTGTATAGAGAAGTAATAAATAAAGCAAATCAATTTTTAATAAAACCAGCTCAGATTTCTGCTGAGAGCAATTAGCATAAATTTTCAAAATCACATTACTCGAACTGAAGCCGCCAGATAAGTACGTGGGCCGTTTTCAGTCGACTCCAGTTAAGATAGCATGAGTAAAATACTACCTACTTGAAGCAACCTAAATGGTAAAGAGTCCTAAAATGGCCGGACGGTACTAATAAAAATTAAAAAAACATTCGCCAAGATATATGTAATTACCAGCCTACAAGAAACGAACTTTAGGTCAATAACACTTCAAAATATTTATTTATAAATCCAAAAACTTAATTAAAAATTAAGTCATTTAAATGTCGATTTAATTAAACGCATCATAAAAACTAGAATCATTTAAGATTCTCCAAAATGCGACACGTTTTGTATTAATTATAACTCGTCCACCATAAGATACCATCATAAAAGTAATTTTCTAACACACCCAAGCAGTAAATTGCGTCCATATCGCCCATCTGCGAAACTGGATCTCAGTCTCATTTTAATTGTTTAAATTTATTTCAGTTGTTAAACCACGCCAAAACATTCAGCAGTTTCAAGTTGCGGTTGTTTTACCTCAAAATTTTTCACAAGGACCGCAACTCCCAAACCCTGCCGCACCCGGGTTCGTCTGGGTGCAAGTTCCAGTCAGTCCTCCACCGAACCAGCCCATCCCTGGAGTAGTTCAACCTCCTAACACACCTAGCCCTGCAGTGCCTAAGCCTCCAATAAATTCAAATCCACTCCCAGATAATTTATCGGAAAAGTGCCAGAAACCTCGCGGTCAATTCCCGAGTGAGTCCTGTAATAAATACATAAATTGCTGGGATGGCGTTGCCGTTGAGCAGTTTTGTCCCGAAGGACTCCTTTTTAGTCCTAACGGTTATTGCGATTATCCTGGAAACGTAAATTGTGGAGGTAGACCGATTGAAGGTAGGTGGGTTTTATTATCGTTCAAAAATAACTGTTTGCTGATTCAGGAATACCTTCTCAAAATCCAGGTCAAGCCACAACTCCAACTCCTCCAACTCTGATTGTTTCTCTACCCACAAGTATTGAACCGAATCTAGATAAATTTTTGTTAATTCAAATTTTTAGTTGACTCAAATTTGAAAAAACTTTGTTTGAAACCGCGAGGACAGTTTAGGAGTAGCGTTTGTAATAAATATGTTAATTGCTGGGATAATGTCGTGATTGTACAGGAATGCCCTGAAGGACTCCTCTTCTCGGATAAGGGATACTGTGATTATCCTCACAATGTTAATTGCCAGAGCTCAACAACTCCATCACGTAAGTAATTAAAAATTAGAATTTTTACTGATTTTTTTTGTTTAGGAAGCGGAAGTGAAATACCAAGTGAGTGTCCTCTCGATTTTGGAACTTTTAGAGACCGAAATAATTGTAGTAACTATTTTACTTGCATTGGAGGCAAGATTGTTGCAAATTACACTTGCCCTACCGGACTTAAATTTAACGATGTAAATCTTCACTTTTAAAAAAATAATGACCTTATATATTTTTTAATAGAATATCGGAGTTTGTGATTATGAAGAACGAGTCGATTGTACGAAAGAGCCTTTAATATTTTACCCCAAATCAAATTTTTTAAGCAATATACCGAAAGATTTCATGACAAAAATTGAAAACTGTACACCTGGGACTGTATTTGCGCTCAACCAACAATGCACAATTGCTTGTTTATGTAGAGATAGTATATCTGAAGTTGTTCAGTGTCCAGAAGATCTCGCTTATGATTCCAAGACTGATAAATGTGTGTTGCCGCATTTAGCGAAATGGTATATTACCCCAAATTAAATTCTTGTAATCTAGTCTTTTTATTTTTAGCTAATTTTAAAAAAAATATTTATTTATTGTGGTGTGGTTTCACCAAAAGGGAAATTTGGGATCGGTGGTGGTTACTATGTTAATAAAAAAAATAAAAATAAAAATGCAGTTTTATTTACTAGTTATTGTACGGAGTGATCCAAAAGTTATGGAATCTCGGTTGGTCCTGGTAGAGAAGGTAGAGTATTTTTTTATTTAATCCTTGACAATGTCAAAATTTTAAAGTTTTTGTTATTGGTAATATTTATCATTCCTACATAATGTATGTCGATTGCTTTTTTGATAAAATGACTTATTATAGACTAAATTGTTGCAGTTAAGTAATTGACAATCCATAACATTTAAAAATGATTTACAAAAATAAAGATCAAAACGCAATATTACAAAATGCAAACTTTAGTCTTAATAGTTGTTATCGCCTTTTTTTTGAGTTCATTATTAATATAAACAATAAAAAATAATAAATTACAAAGTTACTATCATTTCAAAAACTGTATTGTCAGCTGTACAACAATATAACAGATACTATAAAAAAATTACTTTGGATATAGTGGTCATGTCTAAGAAATGTGTGTCCTGTAAATTGTCAGGACTGTTCAAATTGAAATTAGTTTTTTCAAATTTAGTTTGCTATTGAAAAACTAAATTAAATTGTTCTCAATATAACTGCTGCTGACTACATTTCTAAGATATCTAAACCAATTTTATAACAAAATTTTTTACAAGAATTGACAGTTATGATTAATTCTAAATAGACAAATTTTAGTTCTGTCTTAGTCTGCGTTAATTCCACGATTTTTGGATCGCTCTTTATTTACAAAATACATATACAAGCTGTTGTCAAACAAGGATGTCAAATTGTTGATACGTTGTCAATTGAGGTTCAATAATTTCGTTTTATCATTTACAAAGCCTAAAATAAATTTTTAGCAACTTTTTATTTAAAAAGAGTTTTTTTTTAACCTACTGTAACGGTTATTGCTTGAATAGTTTAATTGGCATGAACACAATAAGAAAATCTTCAACAAAATTGCAACATTTCTTTAATTATCAAATCGCAAACTTTATACGAATCCACTCATCATTATTTTAGACCAAGCAGTGCTATATTCTCATCTATCAACAATTTGTAAATTACCAAACGCTATAGAAGTTTGTAAATTTTTAATGGTGGCTGAAAGCTGTTTTATAGCCTTCTTCCTCAAAAAAAACTGAAGTTACCTCATTGTTTAAGCAACTTATCTCACTGTTCGAGTGTTTTATAGGTTAATTGCGACACACACAAAAACATCTTAATGGAGGATACTACTTATCACGTGTAACACATTTTTTGCACATTACAGCGTTACAATTGTTACAACAGCGTTATAACACTTTGAATAAAATTATAACCTGTTATAACGCTGGCATTTATAAAGCTTCATTTATTTTTTCTGACGGCCGATAACAACGACGTATGAGGCTTTGTTACAGACGCAAAATAGAAAAAATATTTGTTTAACTCATTCGGTTTTATAGTAGAAGGAAATGATATAAGAAACTGACTTATGCAGAAATTTATTAGTAGCCAGCTCCCTTACAACAGACCTCAATAAACACTAATTTTGTTACAGTCAACCACAAAAAACCCACCAGACAAAAAAAAATTTACAAAAATTTCTTAATCCGTCTACCTAAGAATTTGTTGATAGTGCCTGGTGTCTTGTCGTTTATGTATGGCACCAATAATCATCTGACCATAGACTATTGTGCACTTATCAAGTGACTTTTATAATGAGTTTCATAAATCTTTTCCTTCTGCTATATCTAATTGTTTTATTGGGACTGTTAATCTAAAAAAATTTTTTTCCAAATTTCTATGTTTTTATTATTTCTGTTGGTGTTTTGTCAGCTTCAAGACAAGTACAATTTTTTTAGGAAAAACCTTTTCAATCGTTCTTGATTTAAGCTCGAATATCTGAAATATCAACATAATGTTGTTGAAAATTTATAATGTTTATCTAAAATCGGTGTAATAAGCACATTACCGTGGCAGTTTGAAGTAAAAAATTTTGATCATTAAACACGCAGTGAGAAAAAAAGTAAGAGAAGTCACGAAATAATTAAATCACTCTATTATTTTTTAATAGTTTAAATTAACACTAACCTTAACATTTATGTATAATAAAAGATAATAATTAGAAACAGACGATTCACGATTTTGTTAACAGTTTTTATTATTTCTATTATGCTTTCCGGTTGTTGCGTTTGTTTCATTGATGTATATTTAAATACGGACGATTTTGAATAACATTTTGTATTATACTCGTAATTTTATGGAAGTACAGACACACAGAAATTAGTCACTTCACCTTTTGGGCGTCGCCGTGACTAAACCTTCTTTTTTGTGACTGATGCATTATATTCCACACTTGTGTAAAAAATAGCTATTATGTATTAGGAAATTAAAGTAAAGCTATATAAAGAAAACTACCTACTTATGTTTTTGGCAGATCTTATCTAAAATAACTCGGACTAAAAGTGCTTTCAGCTTCTTTCAACATCTATAAACAAATTTGCACACTGTTTGTCTACGAAGACTTTTGATAAGTTGTTATAAATGACATTACCTAATTGTATGTATAAACAAAATCCAAAGTGAAGAGTATTTTTTCGCAGATGAATCCAATTAACATTACTGGGCTAGTAGTAGTAGAAAAGTGTTTAAAAACTGTATTTGTAATAACTAGAATAGACGTTGCTTTTTAATAATAAATACATGAATGTTTTTCTTCCAACTTACTACATATATAAGATGTAACATTGAAAACTTCTACCTCTAATAACTTTTAAACAGATGAAGATAAAAAAATAAAGAAAAAACCGTTTCGACAGTATTAAGGGGGAAGTAGAATGGCTGAATGGATATGATATTTGGTCTGTAAGTGTTAAAGTAGTAGCACCCCAACCCTTACAAACTTTAATAGAACTATACTATTTGTGATAAATCAAGTGAAAGGTAAAGACCGGTAGAGTATGACAAAAAAACCTCATCAAAATATCTTTATTATTAACTCTGATATAAAAAAAATAAGTAGTGAACGAATATTATTTTCTGCACAATAATTAACCCTCTAACGAGAAAAAGATATTTGGAGTTGTTAGATGATATCATAGAGCCTCTCATCGTAGATGCAACTTAAACAAACCTTACGTTAAACCACGATAAAGTATTCTTTCAGCAGGTTGGCGCACTACCTCATTATTTTAGACTCTTGAGAGAGTATTTAAACAACAGCTACCCAAATAAATGTTAATTAACAGTTAATTTAAGTTAATAAAAATTAGAGCAAAACATCTGTTCATCAATTATTTTACTTTTTCTGGCCACAGAACAATAAGCTTCGACATAACTTGAAAAAAACAATTTAAAAGAAAAAAAAAAGATAATTTTATAACATACCTACGGAAAGCCATTCATATTAGTAAAAAAGTAGCTGACGTACAAGAATTTTATAACATTAGGAAAGAAGTCTGCAATAAGAGCTTTGGATCAACTACCCAAAACCAAAAAAGAAAAAACAGACCAGTATACTGGTGAACTAAAGAAATCGGAGACATTAAAAAACGATGCCTAACTGCAAGGAGAAAATATACCAGAGGAATGGCAAAACCTAACCTGTCAGAAAACGAAAAAAATAAACTCAAACTAGACTACAAAAATGAAATGAATTTACTAGCCTTAAAAATAAAAAAAGATGAATCATGGAAAAACACTTCTAGAAGAATTAGATGATGATATCTGGGGTGAAGCATATAAAATCGTAACAAAAAATTTAAAAGACAATCAATAAGCATGACCGATAAAGGCATAATGAACGAAGCAATAAAACTTTTTCTAGCGCACCCTAAGATCGAATGGCAAACAGAAGTAAACATAAAACCTACTGAAATAACTAAAGAGAAATTATGTGTATACCTAGTAAAAAAATCAAGAGTAAAAAAGCATCTAGTCTGGATAATATACCTCCTAGAAGTTATACAAATACTTGCTGAATATGAATAAACACATTGTTCAAAGTTACTTAACAATATACACACAAAAGGAGTTTATCCAAAGGAATGGCAAGAAGCACGACTAGTCATGATAGAAAAACCAAAGAAAGACATAAATGAACGTACGACGTACAGACCTATCTGTTTACTTAACTGCATTGGAAAACTGTATAAACAAATCATAAATCAGAGATTATTAAAAAATCTACAAGAAAACGGTGATTTGACAGATACACAGTATGGTTTCAGAAAAGGTATGAAGCCATGATGCCATGGCAAGAGTACAAAATATTGCAAAACTTATAAAGAGTGGAAACTACCACAAAAAAGAATACTGCTTGTTAATAACTGTAGATGTCAAAAATGCTTTCAATTCAGCTCCATAGACACTAGACAGGTATAATTAAAACAATACAAAAACGAAACCTAGATAAAACAATAATTGTACAAAATATAAAAGCCTATCTGAGTGATAGAACAATGAAAATAGGAAAAACCTACACTTAGCAATGACATGTGGTGTTCCACAAAGATCTGTTCTTGGTCTAACTCTATGGAATTTATATTATGATGAAGTATTAAAAATACCTAAACATAGAAACGTAAGTATCATCGGATATGCTGATGATCTTGCTTTGGTAATTAGTGGAAAAAATGAAAAAGAATTAAAGGATAGAGCAAAAAGAACTACAGAAAACATTAGAACGTAGATAAAAACAAAAAGACTAGAACTAGAAATCGAAAAAACAGAGGCGGTACTTCTAAGTGGTAGAAGAACCATATATAAGCTCAGCCTAAATTTTGATAATATCACAATTAAAACAAAAAAACAAATTAAATACCTTGGTGTATAGTTTAACCAAAACCTGACAATGACAGGACATGTATAACAACTAGTAAAAAACGGCCGATATCTTAAAGGCACTTCATATACTTATGCCAAACATTGCCGGACCCAAAAGCAGCAAAAGACGTTTCTTACTACATATTATCCAATCAATTATTTTATATGTAGCACCGATATGAGGTAGGACTATAAAATACAAAAAATATAATAATATAATAGAAAGAATGCAAAAAGCTTTACTTAAAGTATGCAGAAGATATTGAACGATCTCTGCTCAAGCCTTTTGTATAATAGCGGAAGTATCTCCTTTACATTTATTAATAGAAGAAAGAACAGCAATATACGTATATAATAAAAAAGATACAAAACAAAAAAAAGAGATTATAAATCTACTAGAATGGGAAAATAATTTAAATATTGGCCAATAAACAAAAACTCTGATTCCCAACATAAAAGTCTGGATCAACCAATAACACGGTGAATTAGATTTTCATTTGACCCAAGCACTCTCTGGCCACAGATGCTTCAGTAATTATTTATATAAAATAAAAAAAGAAGAATCTGAAACATGTTGGTACTGTCAAGAAATTGACAGCCCTGAACACACAATCTTTAGGTATAAACGATTTCAGGAAGAAAGACTATGTTTTATAGAAAAAACAAGAGAATAGTCAGAAAATAATCATCTAATAAGAATAATGCTAGAATCAGAAGAATTCTGGAAAGCGGGAGTTGAATTAACTAAAAATATTTTAACTATAAAAGAAAACACTGAAAAACAAAAACAAAGAAAACAAAAACAATAAACAAAGATGACAAACTAAGAAAAACATTCCCCTCCCACTTTGAAGTAATGCCTTACAGCGGTTCCAAAGTAGTCTGTGGAAGAGCGGTGGGTGGTTTTTTAGTGAGTCGGGGTGCATAGCATGACCCAACCCTACACTTCCCAGCTCATGACACCTAAGCCGAGGGCTCTCTAGGGAGTTTTTTTCCCATCGCTATAAAAAAAAAATAATTCATCATAGGAACGGGTGGAACGTGATGTTTCTAGAAGAGTCTTCTTCGAGATGTTTTCTAGAAGGTGCACTATCCATTATTAAAGTGGGGGTATAACCAAGCATTCAGTTTAGTTTAGTTCAGTTGGGAATGTAACAACGAGACAAAAACGTTAGTGAAGTGTGAACAGTAAACATGATAACGATGTAGTTTAAAGTAATTTAACATTTTACTGTGTTAATTATGTTTGTCGTGAATTTATAAAAGTTCTGAATAATAAATTTGAGTTTGGAAATTCAAACAACGAGTATAAATTACTCAAAGTCGTCACAATAATTATCCAGCTCAACTCGAATGCGCCCAAATTAGTCATCATCAGGTGGTTTTCTAATAAAAAAATTCTCATTTAAGAAAATAAAATAAACGCAATTAAAAAAAAACTAAAAATCAGAAAATAAGAACTGAAATTTATATATCAATATTATTACAGTTATTACACTTTAATTACATACATAAGTAAATTGCTAATTTTCTGATATTGGTTTTAGTTCTTTAATTTGCATAATAATATACGCTTTTTCGTCGTTAACTTCTTCATCTTCCGTCTTATCCACATGAAAATTCATCAAAAAATCTATTAAATTATCTTGGTTTCGAAGCAATATTTTCAAAATTGGCTTAGGTTTGTGAGGATTTGCCACAAACACCTTAAATACATGAAAAGCTCCAAGCTGAATATTCCTAAATCGTTTTTTTAACATTTTCATCACAAGTTTTAAATTGTTCGGGTTAGATGTGTATCTCGTCATCACACTGAAATTATGCCTATCAAGGAGTAACTCTCCGAGCAATTGCAAACCTTGACATTTGGTAGCATAATTTCCCGAAATTAAAAGTCTTTGATAGTAACTAAAAAATTTATCATAATTAACTTCCAAAAAGTCCGCACACAAAATTTTATGTCGCGTCAATAATTTCTTAAAAGTGGAAAATGCGTCGGAAGCAATGGCAAAATTGGGTACTTCGATGTATTTGAAGAAATTGTAAAAATTCTCCGAATAAAGTATGATTTCGGCAAGGGCTTTGTATCGAGCGCACTCTCGCAACATTCTCCCACAAATCAAGGCAATTTCTTGTTCTTGGTGTTCATACCCGGACAACAGCCTAAAAAGAATTTCCGGCTTGGTGTAGATGTGCTTGGCGGTGGGTGACCGCCCGCCGATCTGCCTTCGTAGAATATTGGTAAACACTTGTGCTACATCCTTTTTTCCTTCGAAATCAATCCGGATTAAATTCTGAATCAGCAGTAACAACAAGTTGCTGTTGTGCAGCTCTTGAGCCAGTTGAGTTACGACGATATCAGGCTGAGGCTCCTCTCTTGACGTCCCACACAGCATGTTCTTGATCAGCACCAGATTCTTTCTGACTTCTTCTTGGGCTTTTTCTGGCTTTCTGTCATTTTTTTCTAAAGTATCAACGGATACTTTGAGAGCTTTTACAATATCAGTGGGGCTTTTTTGAAATTTCTTAAAAAATGACATGTTTGACGAATCAGAAAAACGTTACAAGGATGGAGGTTGAGGAGTTATAAGAGCGGTTTTAAGGAAGTCGTGCTTTCGTACAACAAACTATATTAAAATTTTACTTTGCACATTATTAATTTTATACTTTTGACAAATTTATACACATATTTGTCAATATAAAACTGTCGTAAAAATTGAAGCACAGACTGGACAGGATGACTAGATGACGAAAGCAATTTAAAAAAAAAATTTTTTGAAATTTTTTTTACAAATTAAAAATGCGTCAGTAGAGTGATACTGTTCTAGGCGTCATTTGGCAATTACGATGTAAAGTTATTGTGGCTTAAAAACACTGTTCTTGTGAAATAAAGCACTGTCTTAGAAAACAGATCTGCAAGAATAAGGTTATTGAAGATTTAAAAGCTATATGAACCGAATTTTGTTTGTCAATACTTACATGTATTAAATATAGAACAAAAAATATCGTCTAATTTGACTATAGATCAAACAAAAAAGATATAGCACAATTTATTACAATATTTTTGCTTTTTTTACTTAAACAATAGTTTAAGTAATAATTAATAGTTAATAGTTACTATTAACTATTAATAAAAAACAACATTAAGAAAAATATTGAAGTAATTATTTAACGTACAAAATCTTCAAAGCGACTAACATTATATTTTTTGCATATTAAAAAACTCTGTTTTTTTTCCGGCATCTACGGTAGCATTTCTAATAAATGCTTCTTGTTCTGCTCACTTAAACGTACTTTTTTTTTCATAGAATAAAAATTTGGTTTAGCAGCTTTACTTCTTTTTTAAGATTTATATTTTATGAATATTTTAGCTTCACTGTTGTTGTCGCCTTGTCGGTCTTTCAAACGATTCTTTGTATTTTACATTAATTAAACATGCCTTTTTTTAGGATAGATTCTTAACTTTAGTATAGGGAATAAACTGACATTAAGTTATTTTCAGTGACTCTGAGGTGCCGAGCAATAAAGCGTTTATGTTCAATTTTTCACCGAAGACACAGCAAATGCAGGTGGAAATGCCGACCGTTTTATTCTAAATTTACCTTAAAAATGTCTTAACATAGAAATTATTTTTGCTTGTTTTGCCATTCTTGTCAAATCTGGGGTAAAGACCCTGAAGAAATATTCCGTCCCTCATTTACAGGTAAATGAAATTACAGGTTTCTTAGTAAATTTAGACTTACGCTTAACATTTAAAGAAATGCAACCTCAAAATGCCGCTCTCTTTACTTGATAAATATTATACTTTATTTTTTTGGTCGTGACCTCAGAGTCAGTGAAATCCACAATTTTAACTTCTACGTTTTTGGAAATGTCAAATAGTCTTATCAAAGTTAGTGCATTCCAAATATGTGCATAACGGATTTGTTTTTCAATGCAGCTATAAGCGCAGTCAATTTTGTTGACTGACTTTGATGTTTCCGTCTTCTAAATTTAAAAAACACTGTAGGGCAAATGACATTATTGAGTTTTTATTTTGAGTTTTTCACTTTTGAAAATAACAAACAAAATTTTTATCTACTTCAGTTTTCAGATTACAAAGCGATCTTTTTTTTCTTAATTTTAGAACTTAAAATTTAGGGACAAGCAAGACACGCTGTCGCATTGAATAAAAATTTGTTTGTTTTGTAAGATCAACCCTCTGAGATTGTTGGAATGAAGAATAACAAAAATTGGGAGAGTGAGCAGTCATTGAAGTTATTTGAAGGTATTTGAAGTTATTATAAAATTTAATTGAAAGTAAAATAAAAACCAAAATAATAAAAGATATGTAAATATGTGATAATAATACAAAATAAAATAATTATCAAAATTTAATTCAAATAAACAAACAAAAATTACAGAGAAAATGTGTAGATACAAACAGTTAAGCCATTTTCCAAATTACAAATCATTGCAGAAATAAAAATAGATAGTGCGAGACAATCAAATTTTATATAGAAAAACACCCCCATCGTGTTGGCCTAAGGATTGCTACTTTACGGTACTTTGTCAGCAAGAAAATCGAAATGATTAAACTATTGACAATTTAGATACAATAATTCCTAGTCGGTGTCAAAATGTTTACATTTACAACACTTGGAATTATCAGTGCAATTTATGTATGCACTTATGCAGTTACAAACAGAAAAACAAATAATAATTTAATACATTTAGAAACCGCGTTTTTCTAGTAGGAGGGCAAGAAAACCAATACAAATTAACTAATGATTCTCTATCAATTTAAAAACAACTTAAATGACAATAGCCAAAATTACAAGAGCAGTAGATTCATCCCCGATCAGTTCACGTCTTTAAATCACATATCTGTTTTGC